>JAUNZM010000893.1:22500-622500 GCA_033459285.1 Clamator glandarius | reverse complement strand
AAGAGCACAGCATGTAATTCCACACAAATGCCAGCCTGTTCTTACCACACCAGCTGAATGGTTAATTACAAAAATTATGTCCCTGATTCTCTAAAGATTTTTAGAAGAGGCTTAACTTGAGGCATACAGGTAACTTCAAAGGGAATTAAGTGAAAATATAAGTAGCAAGTAGTTCCTGACAGATGGATGCATTAGGGAGAATGGTCTACACAAAACTTGATTCAGATGCTCTGGAATTATGTTAATTGCCCTTGGTAAGCTAAACAAAAGCTTGTTGGAAATTATGTTCAGAAGTTGAGCCCAAGACTTCTAAAAAAATAAAACCCAGTGTAGTGATGTTCCTATTATCACGCAGCCATTGACTGATCTACAGGCAAAGGGTGGAATCCCAGCATTGCAGAAAGGAGCAGGAGCATTGCCATTGGATTTATTGATGCCAGAATTTTGCCCCGAATGCTCACACTCCTTCTGGTTTGGAGGGCTTTTTATTAACTCTGACATCATTTTCTGCATCTCTGCTGTCAGTTTGGGTGCAAAAGCATCTTAAAATTAACACTGGACTTGAGCTGTGGTACACGGCTCAGTGATCAAACCTCTGAATCCATCCTGACAAAGTTTGATGAGATGCTTGGTGCAAGCCTGCCATACAGACACATCTCCGTGTCTGCTCACAATTTTGTTGGGTTCTGGTCGGGAAATTTTGTGCACGTAGCAAATCCTGGTCTAGTGGGGCAAACCAAGCATTGATTTTGTTTCTCCGTGTCAGAGCAAGCTATGTCAACTCCTGCATATCACTTTGTGATCATGCTAAAGCCGCTCCAACAAAAAGCCACCTCAGCAAGCTGTCATATTAATGTTTTATCCATATTCTTTTTGTGTACGTTTGCTCTATATTCCAGTGAAGCCTCATCTCTCCTGCCCACCGCCATAGGCTACGAGTCTGCAGCAGAGCTCAGCCTCCAACATGTCACATGTAATGAAACAGGAAAATTCCACTCAAAAGATCGTAATCCTCAGGTCTTGCACAGAAATCCCCTTCCAGTCAGGAAGAGAAGAGGACAAGCGGGACAGCAGTAGGTGACACTTGCAGGGGCAATCTCAGGCCTTTTGCAGCCCCAAGCATTATCTCAGATATTTGCTGGGGGACATGGAAGATGTTCCCTGTGTGGTGGCTGCAGTGGGAACCCTTATGTGCTTCACTACCACAGCCACAGGTGGGACGCCTGTGTCCATTTATCACTTCCAGCTAAACAGTGATATTGTAATACTGCAAATTAGACACCTTCTATATCATCGTTTTAAAGCACTTAAGCTTGTGTTACATTTTAGCTCTTTGTTCATCTAACTAGTTAAGATTTTTGAAGGCTTAATCTAGTACCCATTAAGACAAAGAGGAGAATTCCTCAGGAAGCCAAAACCTTTGGTGTCTGCCTTAGACGTTGCTATCCTGCAAGCACTAACAACTCAGCCTATGGATTTTTCCCCATCAGCAGGGGAAGTTTTGTTCTTATCCTTATTTTACGGGGTGAAATCTCTTACTCAGTGAAGTATGTGAGCATGTGCCAGTTTCAACAGTGTTGGTGGAGCCATTCCAGCATGGACTGAGTTTGCCAAAAGTGCAATTTGAGGTGGAAAACTATTCGCAAATTCAGGTTGAATGTAATGAGGAGCTTTGTCAGAAAGAAAAACAGGGGAATTTCTTTTCTCATGGAAGTTTAAATGTTTCATTTCAGCATTTCAAAATAAACTGTCATTTTGACCTTTCTTGAACTACTTACATTTCAAAGTTAACCTATTTTGTTCATTATTATTTTGAAAGTAATGAGATATAGAATATTAGACTTCTTAATAAGAGAGCAAATTGCCACTGCTTTAATTTTTGGTTTTGGTGGTTCAAGATGGAGGAGTTTATCAGATGGAACTGTTTGTTATTTAAATCTGGGGCTAAAAAAATGAAAACTTCCATTCTAAACCTATCAAAGTAATCTGATTGGACAAAAATGAAACTTTTGGGGTCCTTTTACATCTGTTAGACCAAAACTTTGTGTATTTTGGGTTCAATCCCACTTGACTCCTTTTCAGTTTGCTCTTCATTCACCAGAGCAGAGGGAACACGTTTTTAGAGCTCTGACTCAAAGAGTATAACAGCTTTATTGTTTTTGGTTGACTCCTGTGAAATACCTGTTCTGGGATTCATCCACGTGGCTTTGAGATTCGCTGAACTGATGCCTAAACAAACTGGAGGAAGTCAAACGGGTTGACAGGTGGAGCCCGGTGACAAGCACTGCCATCCTGTCTGGCCTCCTGGGTTCTCCCAGTTCAAGACTCATTTTTCCTTTCAGATTTGCCAAACTCTCTCCAAAACACCAAGCTCACAAAGGAAGGATAAGGACTGAAAGGGGAATTACTTTCTTTGCAGCTTCTCAATGCTTCTGACCCAAATTGGGAAGGGTGTAAGGTGGGCAGCAAAGGAAAGAAATACCTGGGTGAATTTGAAACTGAGATCTGAGATAAAATTTTAAGTGGTTTTTATATTTGCCTAAAATGTGTTTCTCCCTCTTATGAACATAATTTTCTTTAAATAAATACCCAGATAGCTTCCAGTAGCTACCAAGAACTTTGTCATCTGCTGTTAACAGCAGACAAATTTAAGCCCTTGGTCTGCTAGGGCAACAGTAGGAACAAGGACATAAAAGTAAACATATGGTTTTAAATAGTATAATTACCTCTTCAGTTTCAAACTGTATATATGAAAAAAAAAAAAAAAAGAAAGATTCCAACTAGGTAAGATCAAAGAGAATGTGCTCCAAAGGAGGCTTACTACACACCAAAATATTTCCACAAAACTAAGTTTTATTAACTTCCTGATGCCCTGTGATCCATATCTGCAGCTCACTCATACTGCCTGAATTTGTTGCTCTGTACGATAAGTTGTAGTCTGATCAATCCTGTCACACCATGGTATGCTCAGTACTGGTATATCACAGTAAGACAGTTGAAAACCAAAGACAAGCAGCCCCGAAGAGAGAGTTAAATAGCACGATCCAGCAGGGGCCTGCATCCATCAGAGGGGGTGTATTTGGAATGGTACACCTTCCACTTGCGGGTAAATAAACACTGATTGCATGCTACAGCTGGAGTGAAAGAGGTAATTCAATCCAGTAGTCCCACGGATGGCTTTGTTGCTTTTACTCCTTGTGCACTCTAAGTTAACATTCTTCAGAATGGCTTTCTTTTTATCAATGTGTAGTGAAAAATAGAGTGTCACCAATCCCTAAACCAAGATGAAACGAGAAGGATGGAATTGCTTGCTGCCCACTGGAGAAAGAGGTGGACCCTGCTACTGCTGCCATTGTAACATGATGCTCTGTGAATGAGGAGCTTTTGTCTGCTATTATGTTGTTAAAAGCACCAGTAATTCACCTCATTTAGTTTCAGGCAAATTTGGGTTCCTCTTCTAAGGACACAAAATGTGTCTGGGCTATAACTAAAGGGACTCCATTGTCCAGGATTCCTTCGGCCAAGGGCCAAAGGGGTGACCTCTTCAGTGCCCACAAGTACAGGGGGAATCTGATGTTAATCACATTCAAATGACTAAAACTGTGGCAGGAAACAAGTGACTTTGTCATGTAGTGAATGATGGCACTGGTAATTATAACAATGAATTAAAGTTGAGGGGATCATCATAAAAAACCATAATGAAAATCTGTCTACTTTGATCCTGTGTCTCAGGTATCATTGGAGGTGTTCTTGGGGTCTTGGGATCCAGAGTTCTGGAGCATTAGATTTTCACACCTAGCCACTGGCACACACTAACATAACACAAGAGCTTTTTATTGCCTAGATTTGGGCCAGAAAAGAACAGGACTATTCAGGTAAATGGGCCTGTAATTTGCAATGAATTTGTCAGTGCTTCATTTTAGAAAGACTCTGGAGGTTTGACCCAGGGAAAGCTGCCTGCATTTTGATCCCTGTAGAGTCAGAATCACGAGAGTCCAGATAAGAAACTGGAAATTTCAGTGGTTATTCAAATTTATCTTAAGGTATTCTTAAAGCTGTGTCTGTAGCATTTGAACTGCCTTGCTCTGAGTAACTGGGATGATGAACTGGACAAGTGCTGTGTCTGGTTAGTATTTCTACAGACTATGCAGGATGATCGCTTATCCAGAAAAAATCACTTTCCACTCTACATGAGCATAAGTGGAAACACTGAGCGTGTTCAGTGCTGTTCTCTTTTTATCCTAGAAAAGCAAAACTCTCTATGGACCTGCTCCAACTCCTGATTGTGTCAATGAAAGGCCTCCCATTGACTTCAGTGTGACTTGGAGTGGTTCCTAAAACTGAGAACAAAGCAGCAGAGTTCATAAATCTTCTGATGTGGTCCTTAAAGCAAGAATTTAGACCCCACGGGGCAAAGGTTTGTCATTGGAAAGATGATTTTGCCTCTCTTTCTTCCTGAACTGAACCATTCAGTTCTTACTGAAGATTCATTCTTTGAGGAAAATCATATGCCAGTCAGCACGGGGGATATCAGTATCTGAAACACTATGGCATGCTTTTTATTTTTCATTATGGTGTGAGATTTGATTAAGGCAGCCAGTGACCCTGTGGTTAGGAACAGAAGGGAAAAAAGCAAAACAAGGCCACTGGAGCCATAGGGTAAACCCTGAGGTTGAGAAGTGAAAGGACTGAAAGTGTGGAGGAGAGTGGACTTATCACAGCACTGCTGGCACTGGGTGGCATGGAGACACTTTAAACTGTCCTAAAGTACATGCTAGCACTATTCCACCTGACACCTCTATCCTACTGCAGACCCTGTTTGTACTGGAGGTCTCCCAGCAGGAGAGAAGTGCACACAGTGCCTGTGCTCCAGAATAGCAGGGAATGCTCATAAGTAGCTGCTGCTCTCCATTGCCTGCTTTCCTAGACACTTCCCAGGGAGGTTTTTGAAGGTACTGAGGAAATTAACAGGAGTTGAACCTCTATGTCCCTTAATGCCATTGACAGAAACCCTCTTTATTCCCTTTTGCAGAGGATATGACCTTTCCTTGTCTCCCTTTAGACCTGCTGCATGCGCTCCATAACACAACATTGTGCTGGGCTATGTTAAGACACACCGGGAAGGGAAAGCTTGTTCCCTGTACAACTTTCTGTCACAACTCTTTCAGCATTTGATTCACAAGTGTGATTTGCCTTTATCGTTCCCTAAGTGTGCTGTAGGTGCTGGATTTCGAAGGCACATAATGTGAACAATTGTATTATCGAGTGGAAGTGCTTTTCCACACTGCTCTTTATATGTCATGCAACCTTTTAATTTGATTAGGAGGTTAATTTGCATGATACTGTGTGTGTGCTTTTACTGGAATGTATACTAGGAAACGTATGATGTAAATTAATCCAAAGCTAAAGAGGCCAATAAAAGTGAGTTCCTTAAGGAAGAAGAAAAAAGAGCTCGGCTCGATGGAAGAAAAGCTTGGTCAGAGTCCAGAGTCCTGACTCATTGTTAGCCTCAAGAGCGTCCTGACTAGCATCAACGTGTTCTGGAAGCAGTGTGATTTTCCTACCGTATTAACAAAAAAATAATACAATGTAATATGAAAACAATAGGACAGACCAGAAGATGTCCACTGAAGAATGGAGCTCTGTAATAAACTCATGTCAAGATGATTCCCATCCTGTTCCCATCATCTGAGTGTATGGCAAAGTGACAAAAAGTTGTGCCCATTGTGGAAAACAAGCAGCTCTTCTACTTTGACTGTTTATTCGATACCAAGCACTTGAGAAATCTAAGAAACAGAATATGAAAGCTATTTCTATTCCTGGGAGCCACACAGCCAAGAGGGATCACTAGGAATGTGCTGTAGAGCTGCAGAGAATCATTAAGCCCTCATGGAAAGCTGAAAAATGCCTCCATGGCTTTCTACCCATGTCTCTCCATAACTATAATCTCAAAAATATATGTAATTTGGAAGTGATGGCATCCTGGAAGCTTGGCTTGTGTGAGCTCATATTTATCTTTTCCTTGATCCTGTGAAATAAATTATATGCAACAAATCCCAACTGCAGATAAATTCTTCTCCATCTGTTTTCCTATAAGACAAAGAAATGTTGAATTACTTTCATGCAACAATTGTACAAGGAAGTCATAAGCTTAAAGACAAAGGAGAAAAAGAGTTAGAAAGTTTTCTGGTTTAATGCCAAAGATTTTGAAGATAAAAATTCTCTGAAAGTAACTGTAATAAACCAATGATTTTTAAGCCTAAAAAAACCCCAAGTGAAGTTAAATTCAGTTTAACTTCAATATTTCTTAGGAGAAAAAGAAATCAGAAATGCAGGAAAACAAAATCTTTATGTCTTTATTGTCATCTTTTTCCCACAATGGCTCCTAAGCTGAAATGAGGTCATTTGGCTTTTAGTAACCAGTCCAAGTGTAGCATGAAAGTGTAGCATTTCAAGGCAGAACTAGAGTTCACATTTCAAAAGCCCAGAGGTTAACACAAATATAAAACTGCGCAAGAGAGAAAGTGTTCAATGCCTAGGGAAGTATAGTTTTACCTGTCAGGAACAAACCAGTTGGTCTGCATCCATTGCATAGACATCACCTCATCTCAGCAAGGGCTGCGAGGGAACAAACAGCTAAAGACTGTCAAATCCAGACTGAACTTAGCAGGAAAATGACCAAATCAGAGCTGTTCTTTCTTTTTAAGGACTATTTTGCTACATTTAAAAATCAAACAGGTACAAAGTTGTGTGAATCTATAATGTTTGTAGTAAAGACAGAAGGTGCTTATCCAGTTACATTTGCAGTTTGCAGGTCACTTCAGTGCCTTACGTGGACGTTCCATATGGAGAATCCAGTGCTATGCATGATAGCCTGAATAAATAGGGAAGTTGTAGAACTAAGGCTGACAAAAAATAAATATTCTTATCAGGAGTTGGAGAGTGACAGCAAGAATAAAAGTGATCCAGTGTTTCAGGTGTGAAAATGAGTGAACATGCACTGCAAACATTGCCTATGGGTCTTGGCAAAACCTGGAAAGTGTCTAAAGAAGCGGGTCTCCCTGCTTTAATCACAGCATGTTTATTTAGGACTTGGTAGGCAGTGAAGACTTCTTCCACTTTCCTATTTGTTGTGTTTTGCAGTTTCTGTTAAATGTCTATCAGAAGTGTTTAAATTTCACTGAAAATTCAACCCCCACAAATGCATAAAGGAAAATAATCCATAGGTCAAACCTAACCATGAGCAGTTAGTCAAGCCACCTGAATGAAAGCAACCAAGCCACATCCTTCTCTTTCCTCTCCAGAGACTTGTGCACATCTAATAATAACCCACCACGAGCACTTTAAGGAAGGGGAAGAGAGGAAGAGCTGTGAGTTTTGACCCTGTTCTAGAAAATAAATTGGCTCCAGGCATCTTGGTGCCATTGCATCAGCCAGGGACATCCCAATGTAGAAGTTCATGTGAAGAATATGAATTGCACCCAAAACCCAGCTGGAGCAGATTACACTGCTTGCCATATGTGTGAGCAACTCCAGAGGCTCTAACATCCTCACTCAGCAAACTCTGAAGAGAAGAGGAGACTGAGAGGAGAGCTCGTAGTGCTCTAGTCCTTTCTCACAATAGGAAGAAGAGTAGCAGGCATTGATCTCTTCTCTCTGGTGACCAACAACAGGACCCAAGGGGATTGCAGGAAGCTGTGCCAGGGGGTGGTTGGGTTGGATGTTAGAAAAAAGTTTTTCACCCAGAAGATTGTGGAGCTGACCAGTACTACTCTTATGTGTGAAGACACAGAATCATAGGATGTCTGGAGTTGTAAGGGACCCACAAGGATCATTGAGTTCAACTCCTGTCCCTGCACAAGACAAACCCAATATTCACACCTTGTGGCTGAGGGCATTGGCCAAATGCTTCTGGAATATTGTCAGGTTTGGTGCTGTGACTGCTTCCCTGGGGAGCTGTTCCAGTGCTCCACCACCCTCTGGGTGAAGAATCTTTTCCTAACGTCCAACCTAACCCTCCCCTAGCATCTTCCTGCCATTCCCTTGGCTCTTAAATTGATCACCAGAGAGAAGAACTCAGCACGTGCTCCTCCTCACATTGTTAGACAGCTGTAGACTGTGATGAGGTCTCTCCTCAGTCTCCTCTTCTCCAGACTGAACAGGCCCAGCGACTTTAGTGGCTCCTCATGTGGCTTCCCCTCTAAACCTTTCACCAACTCCCTGCCTTCCTCTGGGTGCTCTCCAGTAGCTTTCAATCCTTTTTATCCTGCAGTGCCCAGAACTGCACCTAGTGCTCAAGGTGGGGCTGCACCAGTGCAGAGCAGAGCGGGACAATCCCCTCCCTCACCTGGCTGGCAATGCTGTGCTGGATGCACTCAAGGACACAGTTGGCCCTGTTGGCTGGTGAGGTACACTATGGCTCATGTTCAACTTGCTGTCTACCAGAACCCCCAGGCCCCTTTCCGCAGGGCTGCTCTCCAGCCTCTCAGTCTTTCAGACTGAGGGGCTTTAGGTATTTATACTGCAGGTCCTTGAAAATCTAACTTTCACATGTAAATACTTGATTAATGTCGTTTATTTCTAAACGTTCCTAGGTGTGAACCTACCTGAGATTTTCTTTTGGAAACACTTTGGTTTCAGTTTGAAAGAAAATTGTTCCTTCATGGACCACTGGGTGTTTCTTTTATCTATTTGCTTTTGGCAGAGGCTGAACATACCCAAGCTGCAGTTTCATGTGATCATTCTTGAAATTACTTTGTGCTTGGAGAAATGTGTAGGTGTTCTGTGTAATTTCTTTAAATAGTAAGTGAAAACAGTACCACAAGAATAAAAAAAAAACGCACAAGATTCCATTCCTTCTCTGCCATTTTCATCTTTCATTCATCTAATGAGCTTATTTTTACTCCCTATCTTTCATTCAGCCCCCACTCTATATTAACAAGTTCTTCCTTGATTCCATTGATTCTCCTTGCCCATGGTGACCTTTTAAAATAATTTATTCAATATGTTTATTCCTCTGAAAGCACAAGCTGCTGAAAAAGGCTGTGGAATTGTCATCATTGCCGCAACCAGACACCCGTCTATTAGGGATTATTTAAGGGTAAGGAAATCAACACTTCTGTGATTCAAGGGGAGGAGGGGATAGATTAAATGACCAGGTAGAATAGTCCCTTCTAATTCAAATTATTCCATTTTTTTTTGTTCTAAATTCTTTTTGATCTCAGTTTCCTAGTTTTTTTAATGTAATGTTCTCTTGTGTTCATGTTCTTTGAAAGTATGGAGAATTTGCATGAACCAATTTTTATTAGTTCCCTTGAGAATGTTAAAAACTTCAATTAGGTCACAGTGAAGTCTCTTTTCCAGAGTGAAATTCCTTAATCTTCCTTAATAACTTAAATCTTTGAGAAGTGATGTTGTTCTGCAATGCATTTTTCTTAGAAGTAATTATATACCAGCTAAGTTGCTACATAATAGTCAGTGCCGTGTTAGTTCCTGAGTATACTCAGTCCTTGGGTTTTGTCAAGCCTAGTAGCCCTGATGGGCCGGACACACAACTGTCAATAGGGATGTGCAGGCTGGGAGACAGGAATTTCCATTTTCCAAGAAGCCAGCATTTTCTATTTGCCCAGGAAACTCTTGCAGTGTAAACTGATCTCCTGGCTGTATTTCTGAGTAGTTCTGCTCAGTTGTAATTTAAGGATTATTTTAACAACAGTGGGCAAGGAAAGCCATGAGGCAAAAGTGAGTTACCAGGTTGAGGAACAATGCAAACTCTGTCTTTTCCTTTGTGAATATATTATCATCTTTGCCCTATATTTGCTATATTTTCCCACGGAATGCATGGAGCTCTTTAATACTGTATGTAATGAAAAGCTGAAATCCTGGTATTGATCCAGTGTGGGAGGAAGCCAGTCTCACTCCAGCCTGGCAGAGATTCCCCTTTGTGGCTGCCCTTATGCTTTCTCTTCCCTCACTTAAGTCAGCTCCAAGGTCATTACATAACCACTCTGAAACACTTCTTCTTTCTGGAATTAAGGAAAAAGAGTCATCCAAATCCTCTTAAGAAGCTTTGAAAGTGCTGCTTGCTTTGCTGTGTGCAGCAGCAAGTTCACTGTTAGCACAGCACCGGGAGTGAGAGCAACACTGTTCGGTTTCATTTGCTTCTGGTTTCTGGCTGTGAACTGAACTTGCTCCTGTGCCTGGCTCCAAAAAGACAAAAAAAGATATAGTAGGCTTAAACATAAAAATAAATTTAACACCAAAACCAGCTGTTCCTTGAAAAGCTTTTGTGTAACATCAAGAACAGCTTTATCTCACCTGAAAGTACACAGTGGACTTCATGGTCCATCCAAAATAAATTACTTGTAAGGCCCCTTTTGACCCAACCCATTCTATGATTTCTATGATTTCTGTGACTTCTATGATTTCAATGATAAACGTTTCCTACCAGCTCTGCTGTAACGGATAGGACAATTTGTTTGGAAATGCACAAAAAATCTGAGGATTGAAGATGGTGGGAAGAAAGGTGAGGTGCAGGGATCAGTAAGTGATCTAGTTTTCCCTTGTCTCATGCACACTGTGTCCCTCACTAGACTCTACAATATGAAAAAGGATGGGACTGAGATGAAATTTCATGGCCCAGACACTCACCAACCTGAACACTGTGATTAAATAGTTTCTTTGGTTTTTTAATCCTATTTTATGAGTATATTTCAAGATACATAACCATTTTATGGAGAACGAGATGAAGATGTTTTACAATTAATGGTGCAGACTTGCTACTCAGGCAATATGCATTTGTACTATCTTTCCATCTCAGCTTGATTGATACTCTTCATGGACACAAGGTGATTCATGCTGAAGTTGCTACATTGATCAGCCTTGTCCTCATTCCAGATATAGCATAGAAGGTTGGGTGTATGTGGAAAAAAAAATGAGAAGTTTGGCTACTTTCCTTAACCACTTCCATTAGAAGAGAAAATCCATTAGAAGAGGTTTGGTAAAGCAGAGAAAACCAGCTTCCTGTACCTAGCTTTTTGCTGTCACCTGCTCTGCTTTCTCCTGATGCTTTGTACAACTTGTGGCGCATGGTGAGAAGCACTGCTGCTCCAGTCCTGCTTCTTTTTTCTCAAGTAATGATTTTTAAATAATACTGTAACAATTACAGGGATGTTTCCCCTCAGCACTACAATCTGAGAGCAGGCAGCAGCATGGAACTCATCTGAGGGCTGGAGCATCTCCCAGACACGGACAGGCTGAGAGAGTTTGGGTTGTTCAGCCTGGAGAAGAGAAGGCTCCGGGGAGAACTTAAAGCAGCTCCCAGTACTGAAAGGGGCTCCAGGAAAGCTGGTGATCAGGGAGCGCAGAGATTGGATGAGGGGAGACTTAGATGAGATCTTAGGAAGAAAGGCTTTGCTGTGAGGGTGGGGAGGCCCTGGCCCAGGTTGCCCAGAGCAGGGGTGGCTGCCTCATCCCTGGAGGGGTTCCAGGCCAGGTTGGATGGGGCTTGGAGCCCCTGATCCAGTGGGAGGTGTCCCTGCCCATGGCAGGGGGTGGGACTGGGTAGGCTTTAGGGTCCTTTCCAACTCAAATCATTCTACAATTTTATGATTCTATGATTCTGTCTGTGATTTTGCCAAGAAAAAAATCAAATACCATCAAATATTTTTCTCTCCATTTGCTTAATTTCCTGCAATTCTCCATACACTTTGTTTCTGGATTTTTATCTGAGGTTGCGTTTCTTCGCACACATTTGGTTACAAGAGCCTGGGTGTGGCAAAATCAGAACGCCTCCTACTACCCCCACCAGAGCAGCCCTGTCTCTATGCTCTGTCACACGGACAAAAGTGACATACCACAGTTTTCTGTCTCCTTTGGAAAAGACATGGAAGGAGAGGACTGGATCTCAAGAGTCTCAAAAGCACCATTTCTAGAGCACAGCAACCTCTAACGGTGCTGGGCTGGGGCTCTGCTGGAGTGGAGCCATGTTCTGCCCCAGCAGTTGCAGTGTGAGCTGTCACTGGCCAAGGAAACACACTCCTGTCAAGCACAAGCTATCAGTTTCAGAGCAATGCAAGAAATGGCTCCATGACAGTGTCCTCAGACATTGTTTTGTACCATATTATGTTTCAAGTGTTATATAGTGTTGCCATGCTAGGATA
Organism: Clamator glandarius; assembly: GCA_033459285.1. Classification (NCBI taxonomy): domain Eukaryota; kingdom Metazoa; phylum Chordata; class Aves; order Cuculiformes; family Cuculidae; genus Clamator; species Clamator glandarius. Next base: position 610,339 of record JAUNZM010000893.1, on the reverse strand, counting down.
ATTTTAATGTCCTAGACACTGGAAACAAGAAAATGTTTTGTTTCTTAGCTGAAGTATTTGCCCATATTTGTTCCAATCTTACTTAATTCCAGTTGAATTCAGTGCATCCAACTTCTAGACTTGGCTTAACCTTGGGAGATACACATTCTACTCTATCTATTGACTCCACATGCTGGGCTTTAGCAAAACAGACACTGCTTGTAATAACTGAACGGCTGCTTTCTTGCAGCACCCCCTGCAAGGAAAAGAGGGCAATCTCACAGGGAATTTTTCTCTCTCTTTTTTTTTTTTTATTAACAACCTGGCCAAAAAAAAAGTTTTAGAAGTTCACATTACAATCTTTCTTAAAGTCAAAATTATCCAAGTTTGAAGCAGGAATAGAAGTCCCATGGTCCTCAAATTAATATTATCAAGAAATGCAAGTCACTTAAGAGCCCTGCTATACAACAAAGTATTAAAGCTGGGGCCTTAGGGGTCAAGTTTCTGGTGCTATTAATCATAATATTTATATATGTGGACACATATTTTTACATGTATATATTGCACGTGTGCACACACACATGAACTCCAGCCATCACTCAGCCCTAATGATGCACAGAGTACTGCAGCAGAAAAATTCCTCTGGGAAGAGTGCTGGCAAAGTTCCTGAGTACCTGATGTGCAGGGGAAGGGGAAAGAGCCTTCTAGGGTAGCAGGAATGCAGTACCACCACTCACGAGGACTATGTGAGTTACAAGTTTCTGTTTCTGTCTTGTTATTGAAGGGAAAATAAAATGGGAGAAGGAAGGGTAGTGTGTGAAGAAAGGATGGTTTCCACAGTAGTATTGTGATGGCTAGATTATGAATTTCAAGATTATTGTCCTTGCACCAAGCTCTTTCATACAATTAATGCAACCCTCCTTTGGTAGGGATAGATCTCCAGCATTTTAGCAAGGAAGGGACAAATGTGTTGGTATGTAAACCTGTTTTCTTCTGTACAGCCAAAATGCCATTCCTGGGGATTGCCTGCCCTCTCTCTCCTGAAGTAAGACCACATCCATCCCACCCACACCCCAGGCAAAGGCTACGATTTCAAACACATCTAGTGCTGAGTTACTGAGATGCACTGGTTACTTTGGTCTAGCAGCAGCCAAATGCACTGGGTAATGTTGAGACAGCGGAACTGGCTTGGGTACAAATTCAGCCCTATTCCTTATGTGACTGAAAACTGCTCTCTCTCATATTTCCCCTAATACCTAGGAGGTTGCAAACAGAGTAAACATGTTGAGCTTGGACTCTCAGGTTTCACAGGAGGTAGCTCTGGCTCACCAATGTCAATACAAGCTTTGATTTGGAGCAGTAGGAGGTCTACAAATGTGTAGGGTGTCAGGTAGACCCTAAAGAAGACCTGACTGAGACCTGTGATTTGGGGTGTGACTCCTGGTGTGCCTGTACTCTGAAAAGGCTGCTCTGTAGTTGTCCTTCATGCAGACCTGTTGTCAGTGGGTTTTGGCCCCTCCTGATTTGAATGAGTGTGGCTGGGCTGTGGAACACCGTGGTACAGCTTGTTTATAATAACCTTTGAACAAAAAAAGAGATGGTTCTTCATTATATCTCAGCATTCCTGATGATGTGTTACATACTGGAACTACTTAAAGCCATTAACAACTCACATCTTGTAATGCTTTATAAAGTCAGTCAGTGTTATGATTCTTAATTTGCACTACTTCTGCTTAAAATTTGATGGGACAGAAGTTTATTTCCCAAACAAAGTTTGTTGAATGGACGTTTGCGATGGACGGTCACCCCAGCATGTGTTCTCACCCCAAGCACTGGTGTTTCAGTGCCTCCAGCACACACACCACGCACAGGCTGAACTCCAAGTGACCCAATTGTCTTTGCTAATCACTTGCCAATTACTAGGCTAATCAGTGTCTTGTTTAGAAAAACTAAGCCAAAACTGCTCTCTGCTATGCTGCACTTGGATAGTGGGATGCATTTTTCAGTCGTTTTCATTGCTGTGCTAAGATTGTACTATGAAATACAGGGTGAAACAGCCTTGTCCTGTGCGGGACTCCAAGCTCTAGGGGGCTCAGGGGTGTTCTCTAGGGGGAGGCTTCCATGGGTCTTTGCTCTGTAGCCCCATGCAATGAAGAAAGCAGCTTGTAACTATTTGCGAGTGTGTTAGCGGTAGCATCCTCTCTCATCTGTATAGGAAGTGAGGATGGTGACTGGGAAGAAAAGTGCCTCCTGGAGCCAGGATGATAAGTTTTATCCTCTATCTGCCAGCAGTGCAGTGGAGCCCATGACTGCTGGCATCTCGTCTCACTCTTATGATGGAGTTGACATCTGTACGGGGCCAGGAGAGGAGGAGAGGGGGAAGGAATCCACACCTGTATTTCTGCAAATAAGTAGATGTTTGAAAGAAAGAGCACTGTTTAAATGGGAATTTATCTTTTGTGGCAGGATTTTTGTGCAGGCAAGAGACAAGAATAATAAAACTTCCTGTGATAGCTGCTCCGATAAGAGCATCCCTTTGGGCAGCCTGCTGCATGCTCCGGCACACAAAACGTGCCTCTTAATAGCTTATGGTATCCTTGTCCTTGTCCAGAAGAGAACAGACAATGGTCTGGCCCTTTTGCCAACAAGTTTATTAAATGGTTAATGAGTGATCTAGGGTTGAAATTCACCCTGAGGATTTTTAGTATAGACTTTCTGGTCAACCTTATCTTGCTGTTAAATAAGTACCTGTAGTTTTAAATGAGGAAAGAGAGACCCATCCTGCAGAGCCTTGCTGGTCTAAAAGGGAAGAGCCAAAGAATTAGTGCACACCTACTAGTTTCTACTTTTGAAATCATAAACCTTGTTTTTCCTGTAGATATATTATTATCTAATCAGTATTTTTAATGAGCATGAAGTGTGCTTTTCATGTTGTAGTGACTGGGGGTTTTTTTGTTTGTTTCTTTTTTTGGTTTTTTTTTTCCCTTTCATTTGTTAATTTGCTAATGCAGTCACAATAATAATCCATACAGAAAAGTTGAATGTTTTGTTCTACAATACCCCAAGCCAGCTAATCTGTGTCCTACACACATCAACGTTTAACTGCTTTAAGTTTACACGGAAAGGCTTCTGATTGCAGGTGAAAATGAGTTTACTGTATCATTTTATTAAAAACACAGTATCTTCTGATCTTACCAGCAGTTTGGGCTCATTTGAGGTGCTGAACAGGAATAGCAAGATAAGAAATGAAGCTTATTAACACAACTGTTGTGTATGAATAAAGATATCACCCTGTGTTTTATTCTCTCTCACCAGTAAGCATGAAAGTGAGATGGCTTTTATGCATGTGGATCAGAGTGAAAAGTATATGCTTGATGGTTTGAAATACAATTAACTCTGGGTGAAAACACCATAGTCCCTCTGTTATCTTAAGATCTATAAACTCTGGATTTCCTTGGAGCACAGGGAGAGAAAAATGGGGCTGACACAAAAAATCAGCAGCCTTCCAGACTGGCTGACATGCTGATCAGGCTGTCAGCTCTAAACTCAGATACACGTCCATTCACACGTATGAGAAAGAGAGAATAACATAGCAGGGTTGAACTTGGTTTAAGGAACTTGCTATTAGAAATATGTCAAGAACTTCACAATCAAAGGCAAAATGTATTGAAATTTATGGGGTTTAAAATTTCCTCACAAAGTTAAAAGTAGACTTTTGTTTGCTTTGTGCCTGACCCTACTCACCTTTGCCAGTGAGAAGGAGCCAATTTATGGAGGAAGTTGGCTTTCCCTACAGACAGATTTGAAGCTTGGTGCATGATATTAGAATTTCCTAGCATTTCTGCATGCCAAGAAGAGCTCCTTCCACTCATTTTCCCAGAAAAACACAACAGTTAAATTACATCGTCTTCAAAACGTTGAGATAAATCAGCTACAAATATTTGCAACATTCAGCCCTGGTTGTTAAAGTAAACATTGTTCAGGGAACAGAAGTCTTTGTCTGGGAGTAGGAAGACCAGAATATCCATGTCCCTTACTTTTCTTCCTGATCGTCCCCTGGCATCCCAAAGAAATCACTGCAGCTCTATTTCCCCATTGCCTTTCTTGAAGTGGAAGTTCAGAGACTGTTTATTGCTCTGTTTATTTTTATGATGCTTTGCATATTAGAGGCCCAAGAGCCACTGTATTTTATATTTATGTTCATGTTATTCAATAAACATCCAACAATTCTACTGAACAGAAGACTGGACTAGGAGGACCAGGCCTGATGCTTTTTTTCTCAATTTTTGTCATGTTTTGTCAAGCACAGGAAGGACATGGATCTATTACAGCAAGTCCAGAGGAGGCCACAAAAATGATCTGAGGGCTGGAGTGCCTCACATACGAGGACAGGCTGGGCTTGATCAGCCTGGAGAACAGAAGGCTCTAGAGAGAACTTAGAGCAGCCTCCAGTACAGAAAGGGGCTCTAGGAAAGCTGGGGATAGGCTCTTGATCAGGGAGTACAGCAATAGGATGAGGGGGAAATGGTTTTCAGTTGAAAGAGAGGAGATTTAGTTGAGATCTTAGGAAGAAATGTTTTCCTGTGAGAATGAGGAGGCCCTGGCCCACGTTTCCCAGAGCAGTGGTGGCAGCCCCATCCCTGGAGGTGTTCCAGGCCATGTTGGATGAGGATTTGATTAACATGACCCAGTCAGAGATGTCCCTGCCCATGACAGGGGGGCTGGAACTTGTTGGGCTTTAAGATCCCTTCCATCCCAAACCATTCTATGTTTTGCTTTGCTCCTTCTCCTTTCCAGAAGGCTTGATGCATTATTTGCAGTCCACTTCTGTTCCTTTCCTCCTAGCAGATGAACATCCTTCCTCTTTGCTGGTAGAAACACATTTCCTTCTTGATCCTGGGAAGTCATCTGTTAGTTTTATCTTCAGTCTCTCTCAATGTGGAACAGATTGTTTGATAGCACAGGGTGACACACGTGCCTTTTTAAACAACTGTTGTCTTTATTCTTCTGACAGAAAATGCCACTGCTGTCAAATAAAGTAAAATTGACTCCCCCAGGAAAGCTTAAAGAGTCAGAAATGCCATCGCAAGTTCTGGCATAGACTGCTTGGAAACCTTTTTCTACTTGTTTGGCAGGACATGTGCTCAGTCCCTGAACACACTGCTCAGAAGCTGTTACAAAATATAGAAGACAGTAAATACTAAAGCAAGTTAAAATTTTACCTGCTCTGGGAGATATGAGTCTGAATGTCTAAGACACCAGAATTCATCTGACAAGAGCAAGAGATCTCATACCGGCTGTGTAAATGAGAAGCTGTTAGGTAGGCAGTACTTTCCCCAATATCATGTTTTTCTTAGAACTGGGGCATACATTACACACAAATTTTAGATTATCTCTAACAATTATCTAAAATTAACTGTGGTTTTCTAATGAAAAACATTAAGAGGAGGATCTGATAAGAAGTGGGCCTATTTATAATACTTGCTATGAGGAAGAAAGGTCTGCTCCTCTGAGTGAAACCAAACTGCACCATGTTTTGGAGTATAAAAGAACATTGGCTTCCATTCCTTTACTAATCAGCAGCAGCACTGGGAGTTTATCACATCTCTTGGTGGTTAACTGAAAAGACCCAGCTCGAAGAAGTGTTCCCATTTCTGTGTTTCTTTCACTGCTGTATCAATTTCTGAGCTCGTCTGCTCTTACAGAGCATGCACACGCCATGCAATGTCACATGTTGCTGCTCTAAGCTCTCCTGGAACTTTTTTAGCACCATGCATGTTAGAAAGAGGCACCAGCTTGGACCATCAAAGCATGTTCACATCTGTTTGGTGCAGCTGAGGTCCCCATGTGCATCTTGAGTTTGATCCACATAGGGCTGCTCTGCCTGTGCCATGTGGGCATCTCATGGGAGTATCCTTGTACAACCACCACTATTTCTGTCCATGCTGCAAGCTCCTGGAGAGCCACTGGGACAAGCTTGTCTCTGACACGGTACTTATTTGGGTGTGACTTGTCCAGAGGAGCACTGCTTATGGTTGGTTCAAGTGATTCCCAAAGAAGCATGGGATCACCTGGACATAACATCCATCTATTCCTCATTAAGGAAGGTTGGTCAGGAGTAGTCCTGGCGTATGCAGGCTGTGAAGGAAACCCCAGCAGCACAGGCTACGTACTCTCCAGGCCAGTCCCCCTGAATCTTTCCAGCATGGGGGAGAAGCAAACACTGGTCTTTGTATAAAGCATGTTTCCCTCAGCTCAGGCACTGGTTGAGAGCCAAAGTGCTGTGTTTAGGTACTCCGCCATGCCATGCAAAACACAAATTATGTGGAGGGTTTTGTCAGCAGAGAGTATCAGTGCCTTAGGCTCCTTTTTCCAAGTCACACTCTGTATTTCAGGCCAGAGAATGAGTTTCTGAAGAGATATTGTGGTTTTTCTTTTGGCTTTTTGCACAACTTGGTCTGCCCAGAGCTGGGTTCAGGGACCTGATTCACAAACAAAGGAGTTACAGTGAGGAATCTTGGAAAGCTCTGATTTCTAAAACCAGCTAAAATTTGGTAGTTTCACATCACGGGTATCTATATGCACACTGACACTTCTGAGTTCTTGTATCCCATTAATATGAATTCAAAAGAACCCAAAGACAATGAGTAAGACTCAGAAAAAACATAATATGCCCCCTAAAATTTGCTCGTTGGACAAATTCACACACTGGTCAAACAAAAATACAATTCATTGCTCTTACCCAAAATGTCAATGGATCTTGACAAACCTTTCAATGAACCTATTGTGTCTTTGCATTTGTAGGAGCCACAGAACCCAGGTGGATTTTGTCGTAAGCCATTTTCCATAGTTCTGCTTATCAGTCATGTGAGCAGAGGTAGTTTATTTCCACCTCCTGTTTGCTAGTGCTGATTTACTTTGCATTTGACTGGTCTTAAAAAAAAGAAAATCTTTAATCTAAACCAAACAAGCCTCAATGCAACCAAATGTTTGGGTAAAGAAAGGGCAAATGTCTGCATGTTTGTGAGAGCAGAACCAAAAATAACACAGACATCACCTCGTACCGCAATGCCATCAAGCAATGTAGAGCAACTAAAAGAGCCAGGCATAAATTTATGATATTGAAAGCAGTTCCACCGTCTCTTCAGGATACTGGTTTGAACTGGGGAAGAAGTTTACAACATTCAGACACAATTTCTCCAAAAGCTTTGCAAATTTGACTGCTACTTTTGTTTGTTCTTCATTTTTTCCAGAACAACTTTTAACTTTTTGAAATTTCTGCATGAGAAATGTTTTCTCAGCAGCTACAGCTAATTAGGAGACCCAAGGATCGAGTTTGTTCTATTTTCCTCTGCATAGAAGTGAAGTTATTTCACGCAATTTTTTACATAGCTCTGCTGTGTGATGGGCTGCATACAGAGCAGTTTGTTTCTCCTACTTTATCTCACACCTGTTTGGATACTGGCTGTTTTATGGTATTTAAACATACTATTTCTTGCCAATTGCTTTATCTCCACAGTTCCTGCTTTTGCTGCAAATGTTTCTTATTAACTCTAAAAGAAACATCAATTGCTCCCTGAGCATTATTAGCAAGGACAAAAATAACATAATTGTTAGTTACATCCAGCATGTTATCACTGCAGACCTATAAAACAGACATTCTTTCAAAATACTGTAAGGGCTTTTTTACTCAGTGGAAAATAAATAATACATGTTTTAAGAACTTGTTATTTCACTGGAATTTTGTTTTTAAATTAAAAAAAAAACTCTATAAAAAAAATTCACCAAATTTCTCTGCTGTGAGTGGGCTTTTCTGAGCCACTGTGCTGCCTTTCAAGCTGCCAGAGCCCAAACAGAGAAGATAATATCGGGCACAGACCCACAGTATGGGCACACAGCATTTATTCATGTATAAAATGCATGATCCCTCAGGGATGCCTTCCCCCGGTATGAAGATTTTTTCCCTGTAGCCCCAGTGTCGTGGGTCTGATGGCAGCAACTTTCAACCCTGAAAGCAGGAAGGAGGTGGGGGTTACCCCTCTGTGTGTTAGGTTTCTGTGCTGTTCTGCACCCATCAGGATTATTAAAGGACATTTGCTCCCCCAGAACCCCTCTGAGGGGGAGCCACAATGCCCACTCTGACTTACCTAAAGCAAGAGAAGTAGATATCATTATTGACAATGAGGCCACATGCATTCCTGGGCTTCTCATCCCATCACCCTGTCCCATCAGTACCAGAGTCATAAGCTGAGGAAGCCAGGGCAGTTGTCCTATGTCCATCCACACCTCTCCTTTAGGAAGCACGTCCTGGCACCACTGCTCCTGGGACAGAGGCTTCTTTCAGGTTGTACCAACTCCTAACAACTCAGCTGGGGCTGGAGTTAAAGGTTCAGCCTCTATTAATTGCCCAGAGCCCCATATTGTATTGTTATACTGATGACCAGATGTAAGATGGGGGGAAGGAAGGGATGAATTGCATGTCCATGGCTGACAAGGTTTGGATTTGCCTCAGTGTTTGCCTGCCTATCGCAGCCCTTATTTCACTACTGTCAAGCAAATACTCCTCAGTCTCAGCTGGCCCACAACAGGGCTCCCTGGAGAGAGGAGCTAGCTTTCAAAGCAAACTGCTTCAGCCAGGATGCCTCACTTCATGCCTGTTTTCTGAAGCAGGTTCTTTTATCGGCAGCCAGAGCACACACTGCCCTCCATCCTTCTTCCTTGGGTGGTGTTTTTACTGGAGGCACTGCTGGATCCGAGCTTCACATTATCCTGCCACACTGCTACTGTTTAAAACTCTGTCCAACTTGAAGACGTGTCAATGCTGCATGTAGACCCCCAGCTTATCCTGTCTTGTTTCTTTATAACCAAAGAAATGCCATTTTAAAAAAGCTGAATACCTGACTACGCAGGCAGTCTTGCATGAGCCCTTCAGAAAAAATCTTGCCTTGCCAGTTAGGGATTTTTACTACGAAAAGCTGAATTACTGAAGGACAGGATTTCTAACCTCAACTTGCCTTCAGTGAACCTCAAGGGTTGCAGTTTAGCTCTGAAACCACAATCTAAACAGGGTTGGTTTTGGCTGTGTATTTTTGTAATTTCCTTTAAGCTATGCTGTATCAACATAGAACTCCAAAAGCCCAATTTGCATTTACACTCAGGTGCATTTGCAATCCCCTTTGTTAAAACAAACAAACAAACAAGAAAACCAGTTTTTCAAAGCTCATTCCCTATGAGCTTAATAAGAGGTTTCTCCACTGAGACATCTGGTTTAGTCCCTGCTGGTTGGAGGATACTGACAATTTTTCAAAATGCAGGGGTAGCAGTGTTTGTTCTGGGCCTGGGGAACTACCCCGAGTCCAACCAAAATAACTTTTGTGACTATAATAATTCATTGCTATTAGACATTTTACGGTGCACCCAAAAATGGATTCATTTTATGAGGATTTATTAAACTAACAATGAGACTTCTGTGTAAGTGAAAAGTCAGCTCCAAACCTGTGCAAATTAAGCAGAGATGTGTGACTGATGAATCATGGATGAACCAACAGTGCCTGATTTCATTAGCTTTATTAATTTCTGTAATGCACACCATGTAACAGCAGCTTCATCTTCAAGGAAATGTTCTTAAAAATTTACAAAGAAGAAAATAAAACCTAACTTGATTCAGATGAAAAACATGCCAAGTTACCTGCAAAGCACAGTATGGCACAGTGCCGCTGCCCAAAACTGCTGTAAAAATGTTCTCCCGTGCACTGTGCGCTGCTGTTTGTGAGAGTAGATCTGTAAATCACACTGCAGCCATGAGCTCTTTCCAAGTACTTTCCAACAATATATCACATTACTCAACATTTTCAGACTGTCTGTCAGAAGATTGTGTATCCTCAAAGTAAGTTAAATAGGCATGGGCCAGTGATACAGACCCGTCATTTTTCCATGCTTCAAGTTTAAGTTTCTTTCTCACACTTTCATAATGTTTTAATGTATTTTTCTTCCTTGAATTTCTTACCATTAGGGAAGAATGAGCTAAGCTAGGTTTGGAAATCTGAACTCTTTTTTTTTTTTGGTTCTAAGTCACTTCCAAGCCTGGAGGAGCATTTGTATGTTCTGTACATATAATCTCATGAAAATGCTGAGTCTTAGAAGTGCTGGGCCAAAAGAATTTGAAATTCCTTGGGATTTCTCTGCAGTTGAACACCATCTTTGTCTCAAGTCTCTCCACTGAACCTCAAACCCCAGACTAACCTTAAAGTGAATCCACCTCCAGGCACAAACAGAATTCTCACCGCTCCATATGCTACGCTGCATTTATTTCTGACAGTGGTTAAAAGCAGTCTTGCTTTTTTGGTGTGGACAATCTTGTCCTATTCTCAGATGTGCACAGGTTGTTCACCTCTTTTACACGTGTTGCTCAACACAGCAAACAATATCTACACTCAGGGAAAGAATTTTCAGCATATGAGAGTTTATATATTCTTTATTATCATGCTGAAGATATAAATCCTGCCTTAGAATTTTCATCATTCTACGCAGTTGCTGCAATTATTTATCTATAGCCAGAACCATAGCTCTTGGTATACTGTTTAATGCTTAAAAATCATTAGCAAATGTCAAAGAAGAATTGTTTTGCTTTTTCCTACAGTAAGACAAAACCAGAAAAAAAACCCCAAGGACCTCTCACAGGTGCTCACCAATTGCGTATTTCCATGGGTACAGTGTGGAGAGCAAAAGCAGTAAACACAAATTTGGGTATGGTTATTTACCAAGCAGTCTGCAGAACATCAGTGCCCACTCTGTTTTGTAAACTGGCCAACACTGTTACTCACGTAGAAGAGACACGTAAAATGCTGGATACCCGTCGTACAAAAGCTCCAGTGTAAATAAATAAAGCTACGTAGGCTTTATCCCATGGTTCGCACCACATCACAACTCTTCTTACACAAGACGTCTGTAGGCACAGCAAAGATACCAGCATACCATCCACACCTTCATCACTCCTTTATCACAGGGCTGGTTGGAGCTCTCGTCTTTGCAGACATGTAACAAAGCCAAAATAAAGTTGTCTGTTCAGCTCAAGTGCTGAGCAGACACGCATCACGTGTAAATCACCCTCCTCTTTAGGAGAGCCAACGAAAACTCATCTCATAACTGCTCTCCTGCCAGCTGTGGCAGGTTTACAGCCCTGCAACTCAACCTACTCCATGCCTTGTGCCTCGCTGTGCTCCAGGTCGGGGGAACCATGAGCTCCTGCAACACCACCTTCAGAAAGGAATCTCCAATTTGGAGAGCAGCCCTTTGCTTGCGAGGGAGATGGCACCTGTATGTGTACCTCGATGAACAAAGAAAACCAGCTGCTAAGCCCCTGCTGATGCTGGGACCCATAATTCCTAATGTCATTGAGGAATGCATCTGTAACAATGAATCTCGCCCAGTCACTTGCTTGTGAATACCAGACGGCCCAAATACAGAGCTCATGATGCCTTGCCCTGGGCCAGCACTGCTCAGAGCTCAATATTTCAATCTAATGATAATAGATTCATTTTGGAAAGGGTGTAAAAGCCTGCTTTTAAATTGCTGAACCTAGGGGCCAGGAAAGTGGTGGAGTCTCCATCCCTGGAGGTGTTCAAAAAACACATGGCTGTGACACTTGGGGACATGGTTTAGTGGGCACAGTGGTGTTGGGCTGATGATTGGATTGGATGAGCTTAGAGGTCTTTTCCAACCTTAATTCTTCCACGGTGCTGAAGTCAATGGTGCAACTTGTCACTGGCTCTTGCCATGCAGGGGCAGCTCCCACCAGGGAGAAATTGCTCCCTCCTTTCCAGAGCTCTTTGGCTCACATTTTGTATGTCATATATTAAAGGCTTCATGTGGTTTTAGACTGTGTTCTCAAGTTTGGGAGGTGAACTGCTGGGAATTCTTTTCTAATGTAGGTAATTTAAACGAACTATTCAAATACGTGACCTTTTAAAATACTAGAGAATTTTGACATATTTCAGATCTTTGATAAGACTGCTGAAACAGGAAAGCTAAGAAAACATTTCCTTCTGTTTCTGTTTATAAAATGAGATTATGAGGAGAAAAAACCTTGTCTACTTGTTTCCTTTGGTGACAAAACAGTTTTTGTCAGTGAAGGAAAATGATCTTGAAAAAAATTCATGACCCTTGCGGGTTTTAAAGGGGGAATTCCCTTGGGAATACTAGTTTTCTAGAAGTTTTTCTAGAAGCCTGCTGCAGATAATACATGTGCTTTATCTCTTTAACGATGGCTGTTGTGACGTTCATAGAAGAGCAATTGCAGGCTACACTGCAGCTTCAGAAAGTTGTACTTTAACACACATACAGCTCTTAATGAAACACTTGGAAAAAAATTTACAAAGCCAGGCCAGCTCTTTAATTATTAGCCATGCATTTCTCATTCAGCAATTTCCTCCCTGAACTCACTGATGTGTGGGTAAATCACTTAATTCTGTCAGAGGCTGTGGAGCTGCACTAGTGTGAAGAAACTGTGAGGGAAATGCCTTCAGAAAAAAACGACATTAAAATACATTTTAAAAGCATACTTACTAGAAGCTCCATCCTCACTGAAGTCATCCTTTTTGGTCCTTTATGGTTTTCAAGTCCTTACAAAAAACCAGATTGCAAAGTAAGATTAGAGCAGTGCATCGGTTTCCAATTGATTGCTTTACAGATGTTTAAAGGGAAGTATGTTATCAATAGAGATTAGTATCTCAATTAAAATATTCAGTGAATGCTAATGTTATTCTTTTCTCATTTAAATATAAAGATCAAGCCAAGACCCTGCTTGCTTGAAGTCAAAACCCCCACTATCAGTTGAACAACATACACTGTGAGTAGTTTTCAATAGCATATTTGCCTATTTTTTTCATATGGAAATGAGACAAGATTTCATGTTCTCTTCCAAGATCAGTCCTTGGAATGAGATCATAGAATCACAGAATCATTAAGGTTGGAAAAGACCTCTAAGCTCACCATCCAACCATCAGACTAAACCATGTCCTGAAGTGCCACATCTACACGTTTTTTGAACCCTCCAGGGACAGAGACTCCACCACTGCCTTGGGCAGCCTCTGCCAGGGCTTCACCGCTCTTTCGGTAAACAAATTTTTCCTAATATCCAAACTAAAGCTCCCCGGTGCAACTTGAGGCCATTACCTCTTGTTCTATTGCTTGTTACTTGGGAGAAGAGACCAAGACCCACCTTGCTCCAACCTTCTTGCAGCCTTGCATACACCTAGGCCTTAAAAACCAAAACACCCATGAAGACAATTGATTTTAAAAGATCTTTCTTGACCTCTTTTAATGAAAAAAAACGCAGCCTTTTTGATGAATAAAAGATTTCTTGCCCAGAAATCCACTATTCTACAGCAGATGGGAAGGGGATTGGGAAATAACAATGTATTTAAAAATCAGACAAACAAAATACTTCTAAAATAAAAACATTATTATTTTGTTACCAGCACTTTAAATTACAATGCCATCTATGCCTGCTGCCATCTATTCTTATTTCTGCCATAATTTTACTGACCACTTCTTGAGGTGCTTTTTGCACCATCAGCAGTCAACAGAGCAGATTCAATTAATGCCACTTCAGCAGGCAAAGATCTAAATAGCGAATCCCAGCTGAATCAATCAGATATCTTCCTTGGCTTTGGAACAAGTTGACAAGGACTCCTTCCTGTTACCTGTGACTAGACCAGACCATTTTTCTAACAACTTCTTCAAAACTGATCTGTCACCCCAGTTTTGAAGAGGGAAATATATATAGAAATCCACAGAAAGGAAAGTAGATGTAATGCACTGATGATAGACGGAACATAAATACCCCCGGGCTCTCGTTGTCTCTGCAACATTGCACAGAGGGTGATATCTCAGTAAAATACAGTCCTAGAGCACACAGGGGGAGAACAAAAACTAATATAAAAAAATGACCAAAACTGTCCTATGCCAAATCCAAGTGCAAACTTGACCTAATACGTCCTGCTGAGCATTTGAGTCCAAGAGAGGAGAGGAGCTATCAGATAATGGCATGTGGGCCTTCCAGACCCAGGAATGGGCAAAAGGCATCACTCATTATTCCATCAAGGACTCCACATGCCAGTCTATGCAATCTGATTTGCAATCAATTGCAAGTGATTACACATTGTTTATCATCGATTGGCACAAGGAATCCTTGAGAGAATAATGAGCTGCAGCTGATGACAATCAGAGACTACTGTCTCGTTGCAAGTTTGATTGCACATCCTTCCACTGGTGCAATCGAGCACCCATCACCACCACAACAGTAAATAAATTAATAAAGGAAGTGTGGCATCAGAAACCAAAACATTAAAAGCATTTTTTGAAAAATAAAGGCTGAATGGAAGTTCTTCAGTATAATCATAGAGTCATAGAATGGTTTGGGCTGGAAGGGACCTTAAATATTAGCAAGGTTAAACTCATTAGAATGCTTTGGATTAGAAATACAGTAAGAAAGTTTCAGGAGATCTTCCAACTTATCTTTTGGCAAAACAACATCTGGACAGCAAGCAATTGTTGCTCTAAATAAAGAGAAATTTTGGTCCAAGGCATCTAAAGGAAATTGACTATATTTAAGTAAAGCATGCAACCAAGTTAGAAACCTAGAAAGAAAGAAGGAAGTTTAAGACAATCTACAGATACCTCCTGGTTACTGAAAATTCACCTGTTCTTCACAATGGATTTTGTACTTCTATCCACAAATGCACAGACAGCAAAAGTAAGTACTTGTACCATACCAAAGCCATGAGCATCATTAATTCAGTGTACATCTGTCTCCAAATGAGATATCAGTCCTGGATGCTATAGAAAATAGCAGTTAAAATTGCAGTAAGCAGCAGGACATGCCCAAGACTGAAAAACAGGGAGTCCATATCTGACTTTATACTGTGGTTAAAGAATGGGGGCATTAAACAAGGGGCACTCATTGTGTTGCTGGTGTAGTGTACACAATGATCAGTGCCTGAGAAGGATCCTGGAGTTATAAATTTACTTAAAAAGTAGCAGCAGATACGATCTGTTGTCCCTGGCTCAGTACCAGTGGAAATATGATGAAAAAATAGACAGATTTCTTCACCCGGGATTTAATTTTTGGAAGTTTACATATTAGTCAAGTCTTGAAAACCTTTCTGCTGTCCCAGAGGTGTCAGCAGGAATATTGCCATTGACTTTGCTAGAATGGAGATGTTTACTTTCTGATCTGGAAATCAGCTCCATGCAAATGAAGGAAAATCATTTATTTGGACGTCTTGAGCTTCATACAGCTATGAAACTGTTCTTGCTGCCTCTCAGGCGCTCAGCTTGCCACCACTGAAATCATGGGTTTATTCCCAGTGTGCCAGCTTATATGTTCCCCAGGATGCACTGCTACTATTTTTAATGTTTCAGACACCATGGATTCCTGCTGGGTCAGCTCCATTTAGGTGATTATTCGAAGAAGGTAAACACGCAACATTTTTTTGAAGGACCTGTCAGACAGTGGCTGAATAGGGTACCTGGGTATCTCAATAAATCTGTGAGAGGGAATAAGAATTGTTTCTTCACGTGCCAGAGGAACATTCAAGTGACCAGGTTCCATTTAGACCTTATTTTCAATAAGTCTCCCCATATGAAGCTCCTTCATAAATCCTATGTGCAACCTCACAGTCTCAAAATAAAATCTTGACACTCTTCTCATTTCACATTTGCCAAGTTGCCCAGTCAGAACAAACCAACATTACAGGCTCCCCAGTTCAAAGCCAACGATGATCATTAATGAAGTGTATTCCCTACAATTTCCATACTATCAGCTAATTTGGCTTTGGGCTTCAGTGTATTGTACATTGCTTCTAGGTAAAGACAGAGATCATAGAATCATAGAAACGTGGAATGATTTGGGTTGGAAGGGACCTCAAAGGCCTTCCAGTTCCACCCTCTGCCATGGGCAGGGACACCTCCCACTGGATCAGGTTGCTCAAATCCCCATCTTGCCTGGTGTTGAACCCCTCCAGGGATGGGGCAGTCACGATTTCTCTGGCCAACCTGGGCCAGGGCCTCACCACTCTCACAGGAAAATGTTTCTTATTAACATCCTATCCAAATCTCCCCTCTTAACTTAGAACCATTCCCCCTCATCCTGTCCCTGCACTCCTTGATCAGGAGCCCCTCCCTAGCTTTCCTGCAGGACCCCTTTAAGCAAACCCACACCCACGAACCTCAGTGCTGGCTGACAAATGATACCAGGCATGACTTAGCCCTCTCCTTCACTGAGAAATGTCAAGTAGAGTTGTACTGGCTTGTTAGCACAGAATACAATGTACTTGGTCTCAAACTGTAAATCAATATCTGTATCTGAGAGGTGACATTTCAACAGCTGTGGGATGCTGGAGCCTGTTAGGATCATTTTTTTTTCAAGTGTCAGATTATAAACTTCATGAATAAATTATGAGCACACCTCTTACAACACCACGTGTTTCTGTGTGTGCCTGTGTCAGCACCTTTCTTGATGTAAGCACAGAGACCCTGGAAAAAGAGTCATTACAGATTCACACACTTGCCCTATGCTGTAAAATTTTAATTAAGCATTGCCATACCCTGAGCCATTTAAGCACTCTCAGACTCCAGAAAGGTAAAAGGAATCACAGAGACACAAGGCTGGAAGAGATCCGAAGGGATCATCTAGTCTACCTTCTTCCCCCAAGGTGAGACCAGCCAGGCTGAGGAAATCCCAGGACTTCTTTGTTGAGTTCATTCCTTAAAGCTACTGGGTGCTGTACCCTCCACCGCTTCCTCAGGCTATTTGTTTCAGTGCTTCTACTGTCTGAGCCATCAAAGGATTTTCCTCATATTTAGCCCAAATTTTCCTTCCTCCAGCTTAAACCATCCAGAAAACTAACCAGACTGGGAAAGGAAAAAAAAAAACTGAGGGAGTAAGGGGAGGATTTCTGTTCAAAAGGGGAGGTGAATGAGGAGAAGAAAGATCTTTCACTGGAAAACTGACTTAAAATGACATTATGTAAAGAGAAAAGTCTGTACAGGAGAAGACGGGTAGGACTTTGTACAGGGAAGAAGCAAGAAGAAAACAGTGTGAGAGGTGAGGAAAAGAGCCTCTGTGAGGAGGAATTTTCCTTGCAATGTTTTTTCCTTTCCCCTTTTATCCTCTTTATAAATTCTTTCTCTTGCACCTCTCAAGGCTGCTTAGCATTCCCCCTTACTAACTGTGCTGTATTTTTGTCCCTCTAGTTATTGGATTATTTATTCCACAGGTTTTATTGACCAGACAATGTACCAAAGTGTCAGGATGCAGCATGCCTCAGGAGTTTCTGAGGCCAAACACACAAGCAATGAGCATCAGTGGACGTGGTTGAATGGAGGCTCCAGTAGAGCTCCATCTTCAGATGTCTATCTCTATTTGTGCATTTTAATCCTTACTTATGCACTGTGATGAAGATGAAGAAGGAAAACATTTAATAGCTCTTATATTTTACACAAAACCTAGCATTGAAGCACTTTTAAGCATTAGTATATCAGTCCTTCCACTAGCTTCCTGGAGCACTGATGGTCCTTCTTCACATTAAATGCTATGAGCAACCCAAGTGGATCTAAAATGAAGCAATAAGAAATAAAATCAAATTGAACAAGAAACTGCTAAGAAAATATGTGTTGGTTCACTATTTGTAGTCTTATTTGTGAAAGTGAAAAATGAAGTTTGTTTATGACTTAGATCTCTCAGAAATTGTAGTGACGTTTTAATTTAATCGTAAGCTAATAATTTACCAATTCCTCACTTCTGAGTAATAGAAAGCCATTGTGAGAATAACAGTCAGTTTTCAGCTCTACTTGTGTCTTCATCAAGGCTAAAAATCCTCTTGTTTCAGGAGACCATAGGAAATCTGGTGAGGTGATCATACACAACGGGAAGGCTGAAGTTATCAATACAGCAATTTATAATAATTGTATTTGCAAATTTAACATTATTACAACAACAATAAATATAAAATCCCCAAAATATACTTGATGCTTTTGAGTAATTACCTGCAATTAATTTGTATCTAATTCCAGACACTGGCACACTCTATTTAGCAAAGGCAACTGAATCTGCAGGGAGATGTCTAGAGAGTTGCAGTTTGTCCCATATGCGTGGGAAGGGGAAGGGGAAGGGGAAGGGGAAGGGGAAGGGGAAGGGGGAGGGGAAGGGGGAGGGGGAGGGGGAGGGGAAGGGGAGGGGAGGGGAAGAGGAGGGGAGGGGAGGGGAGGGGAGGGGAGGGGAAGGGAGGGGAGGGAAGGGAAGGGAAGGGAAGGGAAGGGAAGGGAAGGGAAGGGAAGGGAAGGGAAGGGAAGGGAAGGGAAGGGAAGGGAAGGGAAGGGAAGGGAAGGGAAGGGAAGGGAAGGGAAGGGAAGGGAAGGGAAGGGAAGGGAAGGGAAGGGAAGGGAAGGGAAGGGAAGGGAAGGGAAGGGAAGGGAAGGGAAGGGAAGGGAAGGGAAGGGAAGGGAAGGGAAGGGAAGGGAAGGGAAGGGAAGGGAAGGGAAGGGAAGGGAAGGGAAGGGAAGGGAAGGGAAGGGAAGGGAAGGGAAGGGAAGGGAAGGGAAGGGAAGGGAAGGGAAGGGAAGGGAAGGGAAGGGAAGGGAAGGGAAGGGAAGGGAAGGGAAGGGAAGGGAAGGGAAGGGAAGGGAAGGGAAGGGAAGGGAAGGGAAGGGAAGGGAAGGGAAGGGAAGGGAAGGGAAGGGAAGGGAAGGGAAGGGAAGGGAAGGGAAGGGAGAGCCCATCAGCTCTCATAGCTAATGTTTTTGTCTCTCATGGTTGTGATTGAGGAGGAGGAGAGTTTGAGCCCCATGTTCCCAAATGGCTGAGTGTTTGTCACCAAACAGTTTATATTCCCACAACTTAATAAAAGAAAGGCACGAAGGACCCTACATGATTTCCAGACTGTACCTCTTCTTTGGCTTGGAGGAAGGTTCGTGCCGATCTTCAGAGACAAAATAAAAAAAAAAAAAAAAAGAAAATGAAAAACAGAGAGAGAGGAAGGAAGATGATAGGGACTTCAGAGAATGCAAAGATTTTAGAGTCCAAGATTAAAAATACCTCAAAATGCCAGGGCTCGGTTTCATGAGCATATATTTTAGACAAATCCATACTATCCAATGTGTCTTGGAATGAAGTCCCATAGTATAACTCAATATTGATATTGATTCTCATCTGTTCTTCTCTTTAAAAGTTCATTTTCAGCTTTTCAAGGAAGGAAGGGGTTGAGGTGGAGAATAGGGAAATTTGAAAGAGGATAAACACTGATCTCTTTTTTCTGTCAACCAATGAATGATAGGAGCCAAGGGAATGGCAGGAATATGTCAGGGGAGGGTTGTGTTGGATGTTAGGATATGGTTCTTCACCTAAAGGGTGGTGTAGCATCAGAACAGCTCCCCAGGGAAGCTCTTACAACACCAAGACTGACAATGTTCCAGAAGCTTTTGGCCAATGCTCTCAGATCCATGAAGTGAATGTTGGGGTTGTCCTGAACAGGGAAAGGAGTTGGACCCAGTGATCCTTATAGGTCCCCTCCAAATCAGGACATTCTATGATTCTAGTAATGACTAAGATGCTTGAAATAATTCATTGGAATTTATTGATTTATTTGGTTTTAATTAAACCACTATTGGACAGAAGGAAAACCTCTGTCTTTCCAGGTGCGCAAGTGGATTGGTTTGATTGAGTTTGGGAATGGATGGTGCATGGTACACAAAATCCCCATGTGGTATAGTGGATGTGGAAAAAACCTCCACAGTTTGCTCTTAGCCTACCAGAAATGATGTCTTACAGATAAGAATTCACCAAAAAGCTTCTGGCAAGCATCTTGAGTCATCTAACACAGCACTACCATCTTGGAAGATACTCATGATGAGCATAGAGCCATCCCATCATTAGTCATGCAAGACCTGGTCAGGGGAAAATGGGATTCCCCTGAGGCAGGAACAATGGTATCTCCTTGGATAGCAGTGCTGGGGGTAGCACTGCGGCAGGCTGGGTGAGGCATGGTGCAGGCAGCCATCAGTCTTCGCTCCACACAAGCTAAAGCACACATGAATATAAAATCAATATGAAAGGCACACAGGTGCATGCTGCAAGATGCAAACTCATAAACACCAACTGTTGTTTGCTGTTACTATAAGTAGCCCTGCACTGCTTTTTCTCTTGGGCAAGACTGCATGTGTGCATCTGTGTTTGTACATACATATATAAATGCATTTATGTATAGATATGCATATCATAGAAATGGAACCAGCCTACAAGCTCAGCTTTGATGTTAATGCAGTAAAGCAACATGTTTTATTTGAAATGGCTTGTGAATAAATATTGTTGCAGGCATCACAAAACAAGCAAACTCGAAACTGTTCCATACTGTAACATTGAGGCTCTGTATAATTAGATCAGTGTTACAGTTAAAGGGAGAAGGAGACACTTACTCATAATGCCAAATGCCCAACCTTTAAATTACAAAGTTTTCTCTGTTGAGTAATCAAGAGTTGTCTCTATCTGATATTAAAGGGAATCTTTTCAATGTGTGAGTTTTTCATAGAATCGTGGACAGGTTTGTGTTGGAAGGGACCTCAAAGCCCATCCAGCTTTCCTTGGAGCCCTTCAGTACTGGAGGCTGCACTAAAGTCTCCTTGCAGCCCTCTTTTCTTCAGGCTGAAAACCCCAACTCTCTCAGCCTCTCCTCATATAAGAGGTGTTCCAGGCCTTAGATCATCTTTGTGGCTTCCTCTGAACTCTCTCCAACAGACCCATGTTCTTCCTGTGCTGAGGACTCCAGACCTGAATGCAGGGCTCCAGGTGAGGTCTCACAAGAAGGAGGTCGATCTGTCGATGACAAAACATGGATCAACCATCATCTGCACGCTTGGAGTAAAGTACCTAAAAGTGATCTAGATGTAGAAATGACTGTCTCAGTGGAAGGAGTATGGACTAGAGGGCAAATCTCCCTGCAACAGAGAGCACAGTTAGTGCAGCAGAGCTTCAGCTCCGAAGTTTTTACATTTTTGCATATGCATCAGATGCTCCGGGGAAGGGTGACACGCAGAAATGGAGTTGTAATTATTTGGTTTGGAAATTAAGTTGTGTGCTAAAGAACACGTGTGCCTCAGGACTTCTAGCTCTAACAACTACTTACATTTCAGTAAACCAAGTGAATAAACGAACTGAGTGAAACTGAGAAGAAAGCTTCTGACTCACATCCTCTCTCTCCTGACTGTAATGAGCAACATCTTGAAAGCAAAATGTACCATTTTATGTTATCAATAAACTCCCCGTAGAGTTTATGATAGAGTTATTTACCTCTGTCTGAATGCTGAGGAGGGGCCAGGGACAGAAAAACACTCTTATTTTTTGAAGACATTTCAAAAATCCGGTTGTGGTTCAGCTCAGAATGAAACTGCACTAAAATATAACAAAGTATAACCTGAGAGAGGATAATTGATAGCTGGGCTACTAGGGAACTAATTTGGCAGGCTGGAGACCCAGACAAAACTCCTCAAACTACCTGCAAAACATTTGTTTTGAAATTCATACCTTTTGACCCAAAGTTATGATTTTGACAGATTTTTTTTTTCAGCCAAGGTATTTTAACCAGCTCACCAGCAAGTTCAACCCACTTCTCATTCTCCATTTGACTTCCTCCAGTGTTTTGGGCTTCAATGCCAGAACAGCAGTAATCAATAGCCTAGAAAATGGTAGTATTACATGTCATTGTAATGACTCTGATGCTCATATGTGTCTTAGCTCGTTATCTAGCTGTGATGATGCCTACAAATTGGAAAAGGGGAACACTTGCAACAAAGCTCCTCTGGAATTATCCTCCCTATGTGTGCACAAGGCAGCTGGGAACCTTGTGATAACGAGCAAGTCAATCTTCACTTTCTCATTGTCTTCCGCAGTAGATGGGTGAGTCTCCTGCCTGCCCAGAGGACTTGGCAGAGAAACTTTCCTGCATTTGGAGCTAGGAAAGGGGGTAAGAGAGGCTGAGATCTTCTCCTGTGTTGGGAAACCAACACTCTGCATTGTCTGAGGGATTGTAAATCCCACTTGTTTATTCAGGAAGATGGAAAATATTGTGATGTGATCACACAGGAACGGCATTGAAATGTGAATCCATGGGATACACACAGTATTGCATTGGCTGCAGCTTCTGCTATTTTCCTAGTAGGCCTTGCAGATGCAGCAGGGTTTACGCTGGAGTTTTATTTCTGAGTAAGATCTCTCCTCACTTTATCTTCTGAGCTAGTGTACTTCCTGATTTCCAGTTCTGTAATATGAAGAAAATGTTGTAGAGTTTATTACTGAGCTCCCAGAGTTCAGCTAGCACACGCGTCTCTTATGTGCACTGCACACTCTATTGGTGTGTGGAGCGAGCTGGAGTAGTGTGGATTCCTCTTGATGTTGTCTCTGGTGCATGTCAGTGGGCTGCTGATTTCAGAGGAGCAGATGGCTTGCCATGGGCCAAAACAAGGCACAATGCTAAGGTTCAGCCCAAGGGCCCAGCTCCCAACCCAGGCAGGTGGCAACAGGGCTCCAGCTCAGGGTGAGCAGTGTGGATTGGGTTCAGGGAGATGGTTTTTCAGAAGAGTTTTTTCTGTGATTGAAATGGGGAAGAAGGAAAGCAGATGGGTTTTGACTGTGTTGCCAGATTTAAGTGAGCATACAAAGAGTGACAAATGTGCAGAGAAAGGCATTTAGGGTGTTCTTAGGGAAGCAGGGTTATGACGCTTGATAGTATGGGCTTGTAGGGGGCAAACCTGGTCTTCTGGTGAAATGACTGTGTTTCATTCAAGGGGTTCTCTGTTCTTGCTACATTCTTGTTTCCTTCTGGCTTAATGGGAAAAGAGTTAGAAACATGCTTTCTTTGCTTTCTCTCCTGCTTTGAGAAGCTGTTTATAGTGATTTAATTGGTTAAATAGCAGAAGACCTAGCAGCTCCTCTCCTCTGTCAAATGCCTTCCAAAGGTCTTTTGCAAAAGGAGCTTGGTGCAAGTGTGAGGCTGTTTCTCTGTCTCTGATGTTTTTTCTGGAGGAAGTGGAGGCAATTGGTGTGAACACAGGCCAAAGGTCTGGGCTTCTTTTAGCAGCAGGGATGGAAGGCATGCTTGTTCTTCCTGATCAGTCCTCCAAAACACATATATTTTCCCATCTCCAAGTAATGTCAAGTCTCTCTTAGATCTTACTTGCCTGTGGGCTGAGGACATGATGCAAAGTGTGATGTCACCAGGGCAAGTATCCTAGAGCTAGAATGAAATTCTGGTGAGGTTAGATTAAATTATACATCTTGCTTTCAATAAAGCACATTTTCTTTCCCCCAAATTTGCCTCTGGAGATGACAACGAATTCCTTTGATGCAGACAACTGAAGATGGAGCAACTTCTGCTGAACACTTTCACGGGAGCTGTTTTTTTCTTTTTTTCTTTTTTTTTTTTAAATCTGGAAGAATCCATCTATGAGCATTGCTCTTATTAGACACAGAGCTCAATACTATTAGTTAAGACATCACATTTTAAAGCCTGGAATTAATGTTTCTCCTCTTCAAGAGGGTGTTAACAGAAGGTTACAACTATACATACATTTTAATATGTAACTCTCTATTGTAAACAATTCACTGTCTGGCTTTTGTTTGCTGTGAAGTTATACATTATGGCTGGATTAATGATTCACTTGGCTGTATAGTAATTTCTCTGTATAGGTACAATCTCACTCCAGTCATCATAGATTATCCTTTAACATAATCTAATTCTAAAACCAAAACCTCCTCCCTATATAAAATACTATTTGGTTTTGGCTTTCATATATATATTTGGAAGAAAGAAACAAGTGATACTGAATAATGACTGGCACTCAGTTTCTTTAACCATAAATTACGCAGCTCTATTTGAAGTTTATTCTGAATGTTCATGGTGGTTGGGGTTTTCATAAACATTTTATCTTTGTGTATTCTCTCATCTCTCCATTCATACTCATAACTCCTCTGAATCCATACCCAGAAACACAGGTACCTGATCTGGATTGTGGGATGTTGCTGGAGCACCTCCCCTACGAGGACAGGCTGAGAGAGTTGGGGTTGTTCAGCCTGGAGAAGAGAAGGCTCTGAGGAGACCTCATAGCGAACTTACAGTAACTGAAGGGGGCTATGAGAAAAGTGAGGAAGGATATTTTAGAAAGGCATGTAGTGATAGGACTAGGGGGAATAGCTATAAACTGGAGAGGGGTAGATCTAGACCAGGCATAAGGAAGAAATTCTGCACAATGAGGGTGGGGAGGCCCTGGCCCAGGTTGCCCAGAGCAGTGGTGGCTGCCCCATCCCTGGAGGTGTTCAAGGCCAGGTTGGACGAGGCATGAGCAACCTAATCTAGTGGGAGGTGTCCCTGCCCATGGCAGGGCGGTTGGAATGAGGTGATCTTTAAGGTCCCTTACGACTCAAACCATTCTATGATTCTATCATCTGAGCTCACATAAAGGTACGAGGGGCAGCCAGATGCTTCCATGGCTGCTGTGAAATTAGGTTTAGATTCATCAGCTAGTGAGGAGAGGCAAAGACCAACTATTGTACCACCCTAGCATAGACCAGCCCATATAGGAATGGCAGTCTGTGAGGATCTGTTGTTGTACTGGCCCAAAACAGAGGAACAGGGAGGAATTGTTCCTGTGCTGCCCTCAGACAGAAAAGCTTTCTCCCTCTTCTCTCTTGGGGTGTGTCCTGAGATACAATCTAGCTCAATGAGGGAGGACACATCACCTTGTCTTTATATAATAAATGTTTCTGTAGCATACACGCAGATGCCCATCTGAATAACATCCCTCTTAGGATAAGTTTATTATGCAGAAATGTAGGAGAGGAATCTTTGGATGTAAATGCTGGAAAATGCTCCTCTTCCCTTCAGAGGAAAGTTTTTCTTTTAAATGCTCTGGGTGTTGGAGTAGGGTAACGAGAGCAAAGGACTGTGGCGATCTGTCCATTAAACAGATGCTATGTGTGTTTCCATCTATGTTTAATAAATGCTGCCAAGGCAGTGTTCTTGGTGTCACCACAAAGGCAGCAAGTAAATGGGGTTTAGTCATCATACTCCACCATTTTTGCCATTACTAACAATGAAATGAGGGAATTACAGTAGCTGAAGCACCTTGCTGAGGATCCAAAGACAAGTGTTTGTGCCACAGAAATATGTGTTTGGTTACTTGGTTAGGGAAGCATATGTTTAAAATCCCTCAGTTGTTCTTTCATGGGCTGTAGAAATAAATGTGCATTAATACACCAGTTTACCGGATGTCCTTATACAGATGATTCTGAACAGCTTCATTTCCATAAATCTACATTCACAGCTTCTCCATTGGTGATCTAACTGCTCCAAAGAAGCTACAAACTAGGTGCCAGGATGGGGAGTAGCACGAGGTAAAAACCTGTCTCCATGGAAATTGAGGGCAGCATTCCTCAGATAACATCTCCCACTAGTCCAGCCTCCACCTGCCCTCTCCTCCCAGCATTAAAGTTGTGAACTATGAAATCAATCCATTCTGCTTAATGGCATTCACTGGTCAACCACAGATCTGCTACCTGTGGAACCAGGGCTTCAGCAGGAAACATGAATCCAAATGTTTAATCGGTTACAAAGAGCAAAATACAGTGTACTCCTTTCAGAGGATACAAAAGGCCAATGGTACAGCATGTTGGTGTCCCATGGAGAAGATTTGTGTTAGTATTAATGAACATTAATATACCCTTCATACATGGCTACTAAGCTATTTCTGTTCTTTCTAAGCAAGTGAAAACTTTCCAGTTCTGGTTTTTCAAAGTTTTTAGGTCCAACTTAATATTATGATATAGACATGGATCTGTTGGAGCAAGCCCAGAGGAGGTCATGAAGATGATCTGAGGGCTGGAACACTT
The DNA here is from genome assembly GCA_033459285.1 of Clamator glandarius. Classification (NCBI taxonomy): domain Eukaryota; kingdom Metazoa; phylum Chordata; class Aves; order Cuculiformes; family Cuculidae; genus Clamator; species Clamator glandarius. The sequence goes on along the minus strand of JAUNZM010000893.1, from coordinate 584,424 downwards.
CCCATCTGAGGACAGGTTGAGGGCTGGGGAGACAAGGTTCCGGGGAGACCTTTCAGTACTGAAAGGGGCTAAAGGAATGCTGGGGAGGGGCTCTTGATAATGGAGTGCAGGGATAGGATGAGGGGGAATGGTTTTAAGCTGAAAGTGGAGAGATTGAGATGAAATCTTAGGGAAAAAAGTTTTCCTGTGAGGGTGGGGAGGCCCTGGCCCAGGTTGGTCAGAGCAGTGGTGGCTGCCCCATCCCTGGAGGTGTTCAAGGCCAGGTTGGATGAGGCTTGGATCCAATGAAAGGTGTACCTGCCAATGGCAGGGGCTGGAACTGGAAGGGCATTGAGGTCCCTTCCAACCCAAACCATTCCATGATTCTATGATCTTTCTTTACCGAGAAGTAAGGTATGATAAACTGAAGCCCAACTCCACTTTAGCTGATGGTATGGAGATGGTAGAGAGTGCATTTCATTAATGACCATCATTGAATCTAGAGTTAAGCAATTCCAGCATGGAAAGACTCCAGCCAGCTCTGAAAACCAAGTGAGGAGCTTGTTAGCTTGGGAAATACAAGCATGCGAGTTTATGGGACTGAGATGAACTTCCATATGAGCACAGCATAGTTCAGAAAAGAGAGTGTAGAGCCCATGTTGACTTAATCTTACATTTGCCTTCTCTGCTGAGGAACACCAAGCTACCGTACGTAATGTAAACCCCAGCATGGTACTGCCACGGCTCAAGTCAAAAACTCAAGGTTTCAGCTAATTTGTGACTCTCATATGTGAACGAGAGGCATACTAAGACACCATGCAGAGTATCAAAGCCAGGGAAATGAACCCATACAGGTAGGGACCAACAGTTCAGAGAGAGCAGAGCTGAATGCACGCTGATGGGCTCAGGCAGAAGATATGGGGAAATATATCACGAAACTAAAGTGTCAAAGAGACCCAGGGCAGAGAGTTGGCTTCATCACAGCCACATTAACAAGGACACAAATGGTGGATACAGCTTCTTGGCATGCTAAACTAACACAGTTCTGTTCCCTCCTGGCGATGTTCAAAACATAGTGCAAGTTCCCAACCTAAAGCAAAGAAAGAATTTGTTGAAAACAAAATTAAGAACTTTGTTCTTTAGCATATTAATATGGTAACTACATTAGAAATAAACATCTCAGGATTTATTGTCACTGGGAAAATTGAGGCAGAGGGTCTGGTTCTGATGGAGAGTGGGAAACCAGCAGTGCTTACCCAACTTCTTTCCCTCTCAGGCTGATCCAGTGAGAGCAATGTGGTGCTTTGTAGTTCTATAAGTGAAGCCACTTATTTGACAGTGTTGAATAAAGACGTTTACCTGCATTTCTGCCTTGACTTCTTCCCTCGAAAGCCCAGGCACATCCTTATACTACTTTCCATAGCCCCAATAGACAGAATGTATTGCAATGACACTTCAAACAAGTTTCCTTCCTCTAGTGGATTCTCTGTCAGGCAGCAGGCCCCAACAGCCCAAATCCCCACTATCTTCCTCAGGAATTACACTTCATTATAATCAGTTGGACCAATGGTCTTGGGAGATGGAGTCATGTAACAACCTTGTTTCAATAATATGCATTTATGTTGGCAACGTGCACTTGGCAGCCCAAAAAGCCACCCATGTCCCGGGCTGCATCCAAAGCAGTGGGACCAGCAGGGCAAGGGATGGGATTCTGCCCAGATGCTCCACTCTCATGAGACCTGTGTCCAGTTCTGGAGTCCTCAGCACAGTAAGGACATGGAGCTGTTGAAGCAAGTCCAGAGGAGGCCACGAAGATGATGTGAGGGCTGGAGCATCTCCCATCTGAGGCCAGGCTGAGAGAGTCAGGGCTGATCAGCCTGGAGAAGAGAAGGTTCCAGGGACATCTTAGAGCAGCTTCCAGTACTGAAAGAGTCTCCAGGAAAGCTGGGGAGGGGCTCTGGATCGGGGAGTGCAGACACAGGATGAGGGGAAATGGTTTTAAGCTGAAAGTGGAGAGATTGGGATGAGATCTTAGAGAGAAATGTTTTCTTGTGAGGGTGGGGAGGCCCTGGCCCAGGTTGCCCAGAGCAGTGGTGGCTGCCCCATCCCTGGAGGTGTTCAAGGCCAGGTTGGATGGGGCTTGGAGCCTCTGATCGAGTGGGAGGTGTCCCTGCCCATGGCAGTGACTGGAACTGGGCATTGAGGTCCCTTCCAACCCAAATCATTTCATGATTCTATGATTATTTCCTCCTTGGATATGGAATTCCTTTGAACTCCCTTACGCTGCAGTCAGCTGAGTTGTTACCTTGAAACAAGCATATTTTCCTGTCTAGTTATTTCCATTTTCTTTAAGACATCCAAAAATCCTCTGAACTTTTTTTGCCTTCCAGATGCCTCCATTGAAATTGAGAACATGTCAAAGTTATCTCCTGAGGTGCGAATGCTAAAATATTCATTTCCTGAAAAGTTCAGCTTTGCTAATCACAAGCAGACATTGGCCAACGTAACAAGTCCTCTCTAGGCTTATAAATAACCTCAGAAATCTAAATTCCCATCTCCTATGATAACATTATCTTGATAGTTGCTTTAAGTAATTTTTGTGGATATTTACAAGGTGCCTACTGACTTTCCCCTTGCCTCTAAGGGCCTCATACAAAGTCCAGTGAGAGATTTTCCACTGTCTTCAAACAGAGTAAGATAAGGTACTTGAAAAGACCACTCATTTAGGGAAAATAGGTTCTTTCTGCAAGTACTTACATGCTGCTTGCATCTGGGCTTGCATCTTTGTTGAAGGGTTTGCAGCCTCTCTAGCGGGTGCATGAGTCATGCTGGTGAATCAGAGTTTTTCCTGGGTTTCAACCTGTGGTTTTCTTTGTAATAAAGCACATATTGTATTTTCACAGCCAAAGCTCCACCATCAGATCACTTTCACAGACGCACACTCTAAAGGGAGAAGCTATCCATGGGCCTAAGTAAATAAAAAATGCGACTAATAGCATGATGGACTCTTTTCTTCTTGTTTCCAAATTGGATCTTTTTAAAGGTGCAACAGGAATGCCTTGTGATAGTTTCAAAATACAGGAAGAGTTGAGCTACTAGTTATTTTGGACAGGAGTTAAGCATTTCTATCCACTAAGATACCTTCTGCAAATGGGGAATAAATGTACCCATTTTTTCCAGTGTGTAACTCACTGCCACTCTGTGATGGATGTTAGGTTCAACAGAATATCTGTGATGTTCTGAGTGGTGCTATTTATCAGGTGTTCCGTTGTTCTGCCTTCGTTCCTCTCTTTATAATACCAATCCTCTATGCATTTCTGTTGTGGAAATAGTCTTGAAATCATAAAAGCAAATGTCATTTAGGATGCTGGGCTCAGGTCTCTGCCAGGTGTAAATCAGCCCTGACTGGAGTGTATTTATACTGCTATCTAAGGCGTGGAAATCCAGGTGGTCACCATCCCCCTTGTCTTTTTGCAAGACAATGGTTTGATCATGGAGTGCAGGGATAGGGCAAGAGGGAACAGTTTTCAGCTGAAAAGGGAACACTGAGATGAGATCTTAGGGAGAAATGTTCTCCTATGAGGGTGAGGCCCAGGCTGCCCAGAGCAGTGTTGGCTGCTCCATCCCTGGAGTGGTTCAAGGTAGGTTGGATGGAGCTTGGAGCAACTGATCCAGTGGAAAGTCTCCCTGCCCATGGCAGGGGGGTGGAACTGGATGATTTTTAAGGCCTTTTCTAACCCAAACCAGTTTATGATTCTATGATTTCCTGCTGCCACAGGAAATGTGAAGCTCCCCTCCAAATATCTCATATAACTATGACCCCCCAACAACTCATGCGTTGGTGAGAGATGAACTGGATGAACTTCTGGGTCCTTTCACTGATAGACATTGTGATACATCAAATTGTTTGCAACACAAAATTAGTTCATACCAGATTTAAAAAAAAAAAAAAGCCAATTGCCTTAATCATTAGCAAGAACAAGAACAAGAGAACAGAAATAGAGAACAGAAAGATCTGAAAAGATTTTGGAACAACAGTTTTTAGGGTGTTTGATTTACTATTCAAGTGTGCACAGCTGCTGCTCAGAGGGGAAAAGGCAACATGCCAAGAAGGAGAGACAGGGGTATAACAGCAATGAGAGAGAAGATTGTTTGCAGACTGGGCTATTAAATGGGCTTGGTAAAAGGTCCCATCATTTCTCCCTCCACAAAAAATTTTGTCTGCTTCAGAGTCCCACCAGCTCATAGATAATCACTTAAGCATGACTTATGCCATGAACTGGTGGCAGAACCAGAATCAGTCCTTCAGTTCTCCAGCCTGGTTTTGCTCAGAAGCAACATCAGCTGCATTAAAAGCTCTCTTATTGGTAGCAGCTTCTTTGAGCGCTCCCTCTCATGTGTTTCAGGCAATCAGCTTGAGTGGAAGATACTTAGTTATTAATTTTAGTGAACCGATAGCAGCCAACACTGCCCGTCCACAGCAATTCAGGCTTTGGGCATGGCAGTAGCACTGTCATGTGAGGCAGTGTCAAGCTACAGGAGACCTGATGGATGAGTCCAGGTACAGATCAGAAGCACTTGCCAAAGCTGATCACAGCAGCCACTTCCTTATTTTTCAGCAAGGTGAAGTATGTCTCCCTTTGGACCCAGAGATTTGCCATCATTTGAGCTCTGCTATACTTGTATGGACACAGATTGACTCAGTCTTAATAGCACTGATCGGCTCACTCAGATGACAGCCCTATAATACAGCCATTTACTCCCCTGCTCCCACCACTGGGAAGCTCACATTTTAATTTGCTTCCTTTGATACTATTTTTGTTGCTCAAGTCTCCTTGGCTTTGCTCATGGCTTGCACTGTTGGAAAGCTTCAGCAATACTCCACTCATGCTCTGAGAACTTTGGGCATGGGCTGATCCCTGGGCAATGGGGCCAGATGCCTTTCTATCATCAAAGAGTGGTTTGACCTGGATTTTCCTGTGCTCCACACTGATCAGTGCTCAGTGAAGGAGAGGAGCTGGCTTTGTTACTGGTTTGGATTACTTTGTTTATGAGAATCTCACTTTTGGTCATGAATGCCTGCACGTTATACAAGAGTGACTTCAAATTTCTCTTTGAAGCACAGCTCTAGAAATACTACTAGATGAAACTTCTTCCCAGGCAAATGTTGCCTTTTCTATGGAAAATTGGAATGCTTTGTCAGTTGCAAAAGACCCTAATCTGGTACAATTTGTTATCTTATTTACAAACACAGCCTCTTTATTCCAGTAAGAGGTGAATATGCTCTGTAAATATTAGACTATTCAAAATTTAACATAAACTAAACTGTCACTGCCGTCCCAAGTGACCAGTTTAAATGATTCACCAAACTAGCTATTGAACTCTCAGTCTAGGGCTCTGGACACAACATTTGCTTTTGCCTTGGCTCTGCTACTCACAACTTTCTGACATCCCAGCACTCACTTGAGAACAGGCTTTGGATGAGCTGGAACGACTTCAGTCTGATTTAATAAGCTTTTTTTTTTTTTATCCCTGTACTTCAGTCCCAATTTCTCTTACCTTTTAGGAAACAGAATGTTTTAAGGGGACATTTATTTAATTCCTATTCCTACTGGATTTTTGAGATTGTATTGCTCATGCTCGGTGGTCATGACAAACACTATAGCCGAGTGTGAGAAGACCAACTTGAATGCAGACTGACATGAAGGAAAAATCTCAGAGGAGCTTCTGCGACTGAGGAATATAAATCTCATTGACTTTGAAGTTTTTACCTAATATCTTTGTAATGATCTTAAGAGTCCAGTTGTCTGGTTTACTAATAATGAATCCAATTTTCAAAAATGTCTGTCAAGACTTTTGCAAATGGGATTTAAATTCTTAATTCACTAAAGAACTTGAAAACTTGTTATTTTGTACCTGCAGCACTGTATGTTTGCAGGAGCCTTAGTTCTCATTGAACTGAAAAATAAATCAATGTGATTAACAGCATGCTAAACTGCTGAACTGTGTGTTAGGACCTTGATTTCATCCAGCTGTCTGCTCAGGAGGTGCTTGAGACTGTCAAGGTAGCGTCTGTGGGCACACTATCTAAAGCCATTGCCCTAGAGCACCATGGGTTGGACTGGATGACCTATAAAGGTTCCTTCCAACACAAACCAATTCATGATTCTATGTTTCTACCCTTCCTTCTGTTCAAACTGTTCTGCTATAGTCTCCTTTTAGTCTTTCTCATGCTTTGTTTGTTTGGTTGATTTACTATCTATGATTTAAACTCAATTTCTTGTCTATGATGTTACCATGTTAAATTTTTGCTCTGGATCTTGTAGAAGTTGTAGACAGTGACAAGGTCTCCCCTCAGCCTCCTGTTCTCCAGGCTAAACATCCCCAGTTCCCTCAGCTGCCTCTCACAAGTGGCACTAATCTTTTCTTGATCATTCTGCTAATGGCCTTGGAAGATACTCTCTGAGCTTTTGTTCCATTCAGTTTGAAAACACCCACGTAACAGCCGGTTTTGCTTCAATTCCTTTTGCAGACCATCCACCAATGTAATACTGGTTACCATTTAGAAATGTTACAGATTTTCATATAGAATATTTATTACTTAATTTCATTCTCTGTCTTGCTTTTCTTGGGTGATTCCCTTTTCTTCAAAGTTGTGCAAATTAATATCCCACGTTGTCATCTTCTGAGTATAGCAGTATCAATGGTTTAATATGTGCTTGGAGTCGAATCACTGGAGATCTTTACCTGCTACCATAGCTCCTGAGACATCACTTGGATTTGTTGGGCTACTCCTACCAATGCTCGATTAGATGCAGTTGTCAACTGACACCTTCAACAATGACAAACTATATCTGCAGCACCAAATTGCTTCTCACTGTAACAGTTTGGGGGAAGTTTGACAAAACGTATTTTAGAGCAAGACAGTCTTTTTCCCCCTTTTTAAGAAAATTCTGTGTGTACGGCTCTGCTTTGGAATCCACGTGTGGTCACGTGGCTGATTATCCTTTATGGTAGAGCAATTCAGTTGTCTGACTGATCTAATTGTTTTAAACAACAAACAAGCCAATAAAGAGCAAGGTTTTCGTCAGGCTGTGAATTTCCATTTTGAAGTTAGAAAGAAAGAGTCTTCCAATACAAGTTGTGGTTTGCAGCTTCCTCTTCTGTCCTTCTCCAGTGTGCCACATTATTTCCAATTTGTGTAGGTGGTACACTTGTTCATCTGAAATGGAATTTTAATCCACATTTCAGTGTTTCAATCCAAAGGACAGGCTGCTGTTCATTAATTTTTGTATATAATGGTGGATATCCTCCTCCCTGTTTCATCAACATGGTTTTAAGGTGCAAGAGGGAAGATTGAGATGAGAACTTAGGAAGAAATATTTTCCTGCAAAGGTGGGGAGGCCCTGGTCCAGGTTGCCCAGAGAAGCCGTGGCTGCCCCATCCCTGGAGGTGTTCAAGGCTAGGTTGGATGGGGTGTTGAGCAATCTGAACCAGGGCCTATGGCATGGGGGTGGAACTGGATGGGCTTTGAGGTCCCTTCCAACCCAAACCATTCCATGATACTATGAAGATTCCTTTTTCATATGCTTACAGGTGATTACAGAGAATAGCATCCTTTTTGCAAATTCAATACATTCTGAGAAATAAACTTATCACCAGTACAGCCTTCTCCTTTTCTGTAGAATTAATATCAAATTCATCAGAACAATCCAAACTCTGATTAAATCAAAGTATTAGGTGATTTTGGTTGAGTCATCTTTTGTTTTTATCTTTTTCCTATCTGGTATCTCAATCTCATAATTACTTTTGAATGTCACACGTGGTACCACAACTGAAACACTGTTTAAAATGAAACATAGCCAATTATTTGCTTATTTACTACTAAATGAACATTGTCAAACCAAAATGTTATTTTATTTTCCATATGTAGTGAAGCTGAAAGGAAAGAAAAGTAAGGGAAATGGTCTCAACTCCCTTTCTGCAGGGATTTCTGAACAGAAATCATTGCAAGTGACATGAAATATGCAGTTTTCCAAGGAAGGACACAAGTACCCTCTATGAAGTAGGAAGGATTTTGAAGACAGCAGCGTGTATGCAGTATTATTGCTGAGTACATCCTTTCAAGAGTGATTTCTAACTGGTTTACCAGTTCTTTGCTTTGGAACTAGCTTACCCCCTTGATCTTTATGTTTAAAGCTTTTCTACAAAGCCTTTGCATTCTGCAGGCTTCGAAGCAGCCCTGCAGCCACCCAATTCTTTACACTGAGCATGTGTGAAATATTTGGACTAGGCTGATTTACTGGTTCAATGCAAAGTAGAAGAAGATTGTTGAAATCATGATATCTCTCTGCAAACTTTTGACTATAGTTGCAGCTTGAAAATGAGGAAATTGACCGCAGATCTTACAAATTACCAAAATGTTTAATGAATTCCTCACAATCATGCAGAATGATGAGAAGCTACAAGAAGCCCCAGCAGGTGGGATCCGCACTGGATTCAGATGAACTTCCCAAGTAAACTCAGTCCTGAGGGATCACCCTGAAAGGATCTATTTGTGAAAATGCCTCTTAACTACCCAGACCAAACAAGCAAATCTGTTGAGATTCCCTTGGGATAGCTATGAAGCGATAAAGCATTCCCCAATGTTTTCCAGGGGAGGGAAAATTGCAATAGACTTTCTTGACATGCTTCAGTGCATCTCAGCTCACCAACAGCCCTTGTTTTAGGGAACATGAGGCTGTTAAAGACAGTTTAATTGCACAGAGCTAGACCCTATGTTAAACCAGCTAGCAGCCACGTACACCCACTTCACTGCAACTCAGCAGCATGACCTTCCCTATATAATGGGTGTCTATCTCTGCATAGGAAAACCCTTCCCATAAATGCTTTTAATCTTATTCTAACCATACTTTTGTAAATACAATGACATGGTCAATGGTCCCACTGAGACCACATTTCCCAATAATGAGGGAAATGGTATTTACAGGAAGGACGTAAATATTTCTTTTGTACCAGAGCATGCATTTTTGCATGTAGTATACGCACCCCCTAATACAGCTATGACTAATGTACCCATCTAATTAAATTTTTACAGCATTCCAGCGTGTCAGTGTCAAATGTTTGCCTCCAGTTGCCCTCCTCATAACACTGTCAAATAAACCTCTGCTTTTTATATTTAGTGTCTGCCTGTCTCCTTTCACCCCATGTGAAATCGAGGCATCACCACCATCTTTACCAAGACAGGAAAACTGCCTCCTGCTTCCTCTTGCCCTGGCAGTGACCCCTAAGTTTTCGATTCACCCTTTTAGATCTCCTGTTCTGCAGAAGGATCCCATGTATCATCATTCAATTTGACATACTGGGATTAGAATTTGGAGTTAGAAGACAATCTGCATATGCAAATAAAAGGAAGAAAACCATATATAAAGCTTTGCTTAGTTTGCAAATTTCCCTGCAGAAAAGTGAAGCTTTCCCACTATCCAGGGAGCTGCTTAGAAACAACTTGGGGAAAAATAAACTAGGAAAACAAGCTTAAGCCTAGTAACAATTTGGACATCAAAGTCAGGTGAAAAGGTCCATAAGGCACCTCTAGGTTGTATCCCTCTAAATAACAAAAAGGAGGATAGAGTGGGATTACTCCCCCAAATCAGGCATCACCCAGAAACTAAAGGCATTGTTTAGTTCAGCCTGTTTAATCTTCCCTTTACAACCAGGCAGGTCATCACACAGCCTCCCTGAATCCCTAGGTACACACCGAGTTGTTGCCTTTAATTAGTCTGCAAGTTATAGATTAAATGCAGTGGCTTGACATCTCAATTAGGTGTGCAAGATAAGATCCCAATAAATGACTTCTCAAGACTAATATTCTACAGTGAGGTCTTCTGGAGGACCAACACAATGGCCATTCTTCTCACAGCAGAGCAGAAGCAAACAAAGGCATTCAAAGCACACTGTTGTAAAGGAGCGCCACATACTGCTTAATCCCTTTGTTTAAAACCTTGTTATTTGAACAGGTTCTAGAAAATAACCCTTCATTAATATGATTAGGGGCAGACCAGGGCCAGGATATTCAGGTGCTGAGGAGCTGTAGATATGGGTGAATCTACATGATGATAAAATGCTGTTTGGAGAAGATTATCAATCAACTGCAAGTGAGCACTGCAGATGGAACAGTTTCTCTGGCTGCAGATATTCACTAGGGAGAAAATCAAGATGAATACCAGGACTTCTGTGGTACCGGTTCCCTCCTCCTAATGGGAAATATCACAGACCAGTGGTTGGGACCAATACGAACTCTTTGCCCCAGAAGTTGTGGTTTGGTTTTAGAGGATTTGGGATGTTTATTTTTCCTTGCAAATTGTTGAGCTTTCGGCATTTACAAAACCCACCAAGCAATGTCAAAGGCATTTGTGGCTATGATGGGGCTTTTCAGAGAAGAAACTGGGCAGTATAATCCAAGGAATTATTAAACCAGTCAGCATGTTCCAGGGAGGCTGATGTCTTTTTTCACTTGGACCACAAAATAAGTGTAGGTTATTTCAAAAGAGATTAACAGGCAACAACAGAGCTCCTAAACTCAGGGTGCTGAATAATCCTGAATTTGTTGCTTAGGTTGCCAGGTGAGGTGTCTGACAACTGCTCAGTGCCTGGGAAGGGGACCCATAGAGATGAGGACAGCCAGCAAGGGGCTGCCTGAGCAGCCTTATAGAGAATTCCAAGAGGAGGTGTGAACTTTTTTAAGAGTTAGGGGTCTTCCTCTGGATCAAGCAAGGAGGTTTCCTTTTTTAAAAGTTCATGGTCTTGGATTTTTTCTGGACATTTGAACCCTGAATCCTTCCCCAATAAGGGAAGGAAGGGCCAAAAAGTCTGCCAAGGTTTTAGAGGAGAAGCCATATGAGGAGCAACTGAAGTCACTTGGTCCGTTCAGCCTGGAGGAGACCTCATCACACTCTACAGCTTCCTCACAAGAGAGTGAGTAGGAGTAGGTGCTGATGTGTTCTCTCCGGCCTGAGGGGATGACAGAAAGATGTATCATGGGAGGGATACCTTGGACATCACAAAAAAGTTCTTCACCCACAGGGTGGTGGAGCACTGGAACAGCACCCCAGGAAAGCAGGTGCCAAGCTTGACAATATTCCAAAAGCACATGGCCAACGCCCTCAGCGGCGAGACGCTGGAGTTTTCTTGTGCAGGGGTAGGAATTGGACTCAATGGTCCTTGTTGGTCCCTTCCAGCTCTGAACATTCTATGATTCTATGTTTCTAAGTGGAGAAAGAAGAGCTTTTCTCTGCTCCATAATGGGGCTGGAGGGAAGGTGGGACCAGCCTGGGAGAGGCAGGGTGCTGAGAGTACTGCTTAACTCCTGTCCTCTGCCTGAAGGCATTCAAATCGTCATCTCTCACCTGACTCTCCTGAGCTTCCTTTTGATGGGACTGTAGGACTTGAGTAATTTCCTGCCCTGGCAGTGGGCAGTGCTCCCCTTGGGATGGAGCCTTCTGTGGAGAGGTTGCTCCAAGGGAGGGGAACCACAGAGGATCTGAACTAGTGCACAAAAACCCCAAATGCTACCTCCATTTCCCATTTGGTGATTTAGTCCTTGCAAGAGAGTACCCGAATTGCTCTGCCAGTGGGTAGGCAGTAAACTGGTTCAAACAAACAAGTGCTTTTCAGCAGGGGCTTACTCATAAAAATCTTCATCTCTCATTAACCAGTTGATTCTGCAAACCTCCCCCACCCGTTAATTCTGTCCCCCATCTCTTTCCCTTGGCAAGCTTCCTATTTCTCACAGCAGCAGCTGTGCACAGTTGAATAGTAAATCAAACACCCTAAAAACTGTTGTTTTAATACAATGTCTAAGATTTCCCAATTCTCTCTCTCCACCCACCCCCCCTCATTTTTTCTTGATAACCATTCTGGCTTATCTTTGTCTGGTAGTAAAATAACTAAATCTGGTAGCAAAAGCCTGACCTTTATTTTTAATTTTTGTGGAAATTAGTGGGTAGGTTAGTAAGTGAAAAGCAAGTAATCCACAGGCAGTTTAGATAAGTGGATATTACAGGCTCATGTTGTTAATTGGTATTAAATAAATTTTTAAAATTACATTTCAGTAGCAAATGACTTTTCTCATCAGACTCTCTTGTGGTAAAGCTATTTCTTTCTTCATCGTGGTTATATGCATCCCCTGCAGCCTTCATTTCATCCTCTCCCTGGACAGTGCCATCTGGCAGTGTCATCTTACTTTAAGTCTTCAGGTGCCTCTGTTGGCCTGAAAAACCTTCTGAAAGCAGGCTGAGTTCACCACGTATTAAGAGACATCTTCTCTAGGACAAAAGGACCTTCATAGCTTCCCAAAGGCGTTTGGAGGCTTCCCAGCCCATGGTGCAGTATCAGAGCTGGCTTCCTGGCTCCAGAAAGGGTGAATGAATCCCCACCGGCAAGGCTGCAAGTCTTTGAAGCAGAGAGCTGGCATGAATCGAGAGCTCGATCTGCTAAAGGAGTTATTGAACTTTTGTTATCTCCCTACAACTTGGCTTGTCTAGTGTGGGATGCACAATTTCTGGGTTGGTGCTCACATTTCTGATTACACACAGCACTGGGAGGTTTCTGTTTGGTTTTTAATCTGGGCTGGGCGGTGGAATGAGCCAAAGGTAAATCCATTCCAGTGAAACGCCGTCTGTTATGAGTTAGGAGGAAAACTCTTGATTATGCTTGTGATGTACAAATTGCAGATGCAGTGCTAGTGACACTCTATCAATGTGGCTGAACTGCATGTGGGGGGAAATGTCCTTCCCTTCAAGAACAGCCTTTGTGTTCCCTTCTCTTTTTACAGAGGGGCAGTGAACGCGGTTGAAGGCAGAGGCAGAGCACGGGGCAGGGTGTACATGCAGCAAGGCATCACATCATGCAAACAGCTTCTTCTAATAAGCCTCCAAGTGCAGCAGCAAAATCTCCGTGTTGCTACCACCACAGCTGGCTGAGCAACAACGCCTTTGCAACGTGCTCACTGCAAAAGTCCAGGAAATTAAAAGATAAGGCCAGGAATACACCCTTGACTACAGTCATTCAGAGAAAAAAGCTCGGTGACAAGAATGAGAAAGGAAACACCGGCCTTAGCAATGGGTCTTCACAGATTCTGTTCACGTCCCTCAGAGCTGGACAGGGAGGAGATGGCCACGGCCATGGGGAGCGCAGCAGTGCTGCCATTAGTTGACAGCTCTCTCCTGTACGATGGCTCTGGTGGGAACAGAAAGTGGTGCCCAGTGCACAATGAAGCCAAAATCTTCAGCATGGATGTTTTGGGTCCAGACTGCAATTCTGTGTCTCCTGGCTGAAGCTGAGAGTTGGCATGAGTTGGTGATGCTCTGGGAACCAGGAGAAGGTGTGGAAGTGTAGTCTAATGTCCTGGCTGCCCACTTCTCTCTTTCCATAGAAAGACATCTGGGGAAATGACTACCACTACCTCTCTTTGAGCTCCTGCTCCTTTCTTGTGGGACATTATGCTTTTTGTGGCTTTTGGTTTTTTGAAGTTAAGTTTGTTACAAGTCTTGGTGAGTGCTTTGTGGCTTGTGGCAGTATATAGGCAAAGAAAAAGGACAGGGCTCTGCTGAAGGCAGTTTAGTCTCTGACGGTAGAGCCAGCTGTTAAAATCAAAGGCAGTTCCCTAAACCATCTCTAAAAACCACTCCAGCAAGCTCTGCTCCCTGCTGCTCCATGTCCCTGTCTTCTCAAACCACACCGTTCATGTTTGTTTTGGCAGACTGCTCGTTCTCCTCCTCTGCTTACTGAAGTTGCAGCTCCACAGCCCCCACCCATGCTCCCATGCCTCACACTGGTTTCTGTTAGTCTGGCAGCCCATCTAGCAAAAGAAAGCATCTGGGAAAGGTCTGCAGACCTTTCTGGGCTAAATATCTGGTGTGTGGGACTGGACTGACTGACCTGCCCTGAAGCACGTGTGCTGCAGCCAATATTAATGATTTGTGGACAGGCCATAGTATCTCAGCTAACCAGATAAATACCTTATCTGATAAACAAATCCGTGTAGCAGTACAAGTTGCACACTGTCCCCAGAAGACCATAACAACTGCTCTAGAGCCATTACCATCTAACTAGCAAATAAATGTTTGGGCACACAGGCACATTTAGAAATGTGGATTATTTCCTGAGAGGCTGCAATGGCCTCTCTAGGTAAACACTAGCTCAGGGCACTCTCTGTAAAGCAGATTTTTGACCTGGTGGACCTTGGCTAGCAGGCTTGTGTGCCTGGGCATGGAGCTGGCAGGCTGGTCATCGCTGGGAGGACAGCAAGCCCCAGGCTGGGAGCAACGTCTTGTTTCATCAAATAACGTGCCTTCTCCTTCCCACCCTGCTTGCTTCTTTTCCAGTTCTCTTCAGGGGAGATAAAGGTACTTTTGCAAGCAATGAACTAACAGTATGAGTATTTAAAAAGCTAAAAAAGAAGCTTTTAAGTAGAAAATGGGAGTTTGTCAAAGTAAGCTTTAAGAAATATAAAGCTGAGGCTTCTTTTCCAAGAATGTCCTTCCTTTCATGGAATGTTCCTCCTTCCATGTAAGGACATGGAGCTGTTAGAGCAAGTCCAGAGGAGGCCACAAAGATGATACAAGGGCTGAAGCACCTCCCATACAAGGACAGGCTGAGAGAGTTGGGGTTGTTCAGCCTGGAAAAGAGAAGGCTCTACAGAGACCTTAGAGCAGCTTCCAGTGCTGAAAGGGGCTGCAGCAAAGCTGGGGAGGGGCTCTGGATCAGGAAGTGCAGGGGTAGGACAAAGGGGAACGGTTTTGAGCGAAAAGGCGATTGAGATGAGAATTTAGGGAGAAATGTTTTCCTGTGAGGGTGGGGAGGCCCTGGCCCCATCCCTGGAGGTGTTCAAGGCCAGGTTGGATGGGTCTTGGAGCCCCTGATCCAGTGGGAGGTGTCCCTGCCCATGGCAGGGGGGAGGTGGAACTGGATGGGCTGTGGGGACCCTTACAACCCAAACCATTCTATTATTCCATGATCTATGAAATCCCATGTTGAGGCTTCCTTTCCAGACATGTTAAAAGGAAAGGAATATTGGTTTTGCATTTAAGGTCTGGCTTTTTAGCAGACAGCAGACTTCTGCCTCCCACCTGTCAGGACACCTCCAGATCTGCTCTGAAAGGCTCTTTCTCTGTACTCTGATTTTTTCGGCCACATTGCTCCAAAGCACATTTTTGGCAGAGGGAAAAATCCACAAAGAGGTTAAGCATTATGCTGCCGTCAAAAGGATTGATTTGATATTGAAGTTAGGGAACCAGATAAGCTTAGAGGAATACAACCAAGATACAGAATTCTGCCTCACTTAGTGGTCAGGTCCTTCAATGAGGGGTTTGGTGACTTCTACCCTAACACCTGGAGACTGTCTGGTGATTGCCTTGACATCAGCTGGATTCAGCCCACAGCAGTGGAAGGTGTCCATATTGTAGGATCCCCACCAAAACTGACACATTGTGCTGAAATACCACCTTCTGCTGAGATCAGAGCCAATGGTAAATGGCCAAGCACTGTCATTGTTTCCCTCTGTCCCTGGGGAGGCATCTTCATAGCAAAAGTATAACCTGAAGTTGAGTTTGTTGGGACAGGTGGTATTCAGAGATGCTGAATCTTCTGCACAGTTAGCACAAACTGGGTTTGTGACTCTAAAGATCAAGGCATTTGATTTGTGTAACTAACCACTGCGAGTTAAGGTTTTGCTTCAAAAAGGAGTTTGAAAGATGCCCAGAAAAGCCCAAGCCTATTTTAGGTGATGTGAAGTCCTAACTGCTCTCCTGTGGTTTTGCAAATCTTTCCCACACTCCCCAAATTTGAAAACATTGTCTCCAAGCTCTGCCAAGCTAGAGCTCCTCAGTGATGCTAAAATTCACTTGAAAGAATGCATTTGAAAATGAATATGCTCAAAGTTTATGCATAGATTCATATGCACAGATTCAAAGACATTGTCTCATAGACAACAACTGCACCATATTGAATCTCGAGTTGGGGAACCATTTCACAGCACTTTACTGTGTTTTAGTCCTATCTCTTTGCATCTTTATCAGAAGCCCTATATGTCATCATTCATATCTCTCCTTGAAACAACAAAATTACAGAATTTGCTGGATGAAAAGTGTTGAGATAAACTTTTTTTTAACTGCTCCCTCTGACTCTGGGAGAAGAAGGGACCTGTGTGGGGATTTGTCCTTAAAGGACAGTGAGGGTGAAGCTGGAGTTCAAAATCATCTAGATTTGAGCTTTATCTCCTTCTCCCCAGGCATATGAAAGCACAAGAAGTCTGGTGAGCTAATCTGCCATGGAGGCAGGGGCTTCGCCACAGACACCAGCCACACAATGGTGCTCAGGATGTTTTTTATTATGACAACTTGCACCCTGCAGGGAAGGGGAAACTGAGGGAGGGCTTCGAGTAGAGGTGAGCACAAACTGCTGTTAAAAATTAAAGCCTGTGTAGATATCCCCTGCATCCCCACGTGGAAAGGGTTCTTAGGGAGATTTTTAAGAAATCGACAGTCTCTTCTCCTCAGCAGTGTTTCTCGGTGATGACAGAGGCCCTCTTTCCCTTCCCCCCATGCTATCAGCTGGCTAATCTGCCTGCACATTCTGACACACAGCTGCGAGAGATGAAAACTGTACTGTTGATAGATGAAACTTTGGATAAGATTACATGGTTTTGAATATCTTGATGACATATTTGTCTGAAAAGTCTTTTAGAGGACAGCCTAATATAAATGCACGGAAATGTTTCTAATGACTAGCATTTGTCTACGTACTTGGTTTGGAAGATTAACATTCACGTGTTCTTCGACTGTCATTTGCATTTGTATGTGGAGGCAAACTTTTCAATAATCACTTCTTCATGCCGAGAAGAGTTAACAATTTATTCAAAATACACAAGGCTAAATTAGTCCCTTCTGTAAGGCTGGGAGCTCTAGTGGAGTCGCAGCAGTGGTGCTCTGCAGCAGCAGCAGCTCCATGCCCGAGAGGCTGCACACACTGACCTTGCCTGTGGTAAAGACAGGAGCCCCCGATCAGAAGGAGAGAGTGCACTGCAGAGTGCATGGGCGGGGGGAAACCAACCACCCAAGGTCAGGACAATTGCATCTTTCATCTCGTCTGCTGTGCTGAACCCTGGCTTTTTTTCTATTTCGCACTGATAAATGAATGCAGTAAGACTTATTTTAGTATTTTTACTTCCACAACACCCAGCAGTGTGGTGGGACCTCCAGAGTCCCATTTTTCAGCTTGGGGGATGACGGGGCCTGATATTGACAAGTATTGTCACTACCCATGAGAATACGGCACCAGGATGGTTTTGAAGACTGCCCGGGCTGAAAGCCTTCTGAATTTTAGGATTTTAGATGCCTCAGTCTCTTCAGACAATTGGCCTTTGGGAAGGAACTCTTGAAGGAAAGAAGCTTCCATTCCTGAAATATGGAAGTGCTTCTACACACCTGGACACATTCACATTCACAGCGAGGATGCATCTGTATCCATTCACCTCAGTTTTGCCCTAAGGTGACAAATGTTGATGGAGGAACTTCCCCATTGAGTGTCAGAAAGGGCTTTGGTGGATCACACATCAACAGGCATCTTTACACTGTCCACTAGTCATGAAAAAAAATAATTAGGGCTCAACAGGGCTGCACTAACATGAAGCCCTCCTCCCTCCTGCAGGCAGCATAAAGTGAAGATACTCCTTAAATATGGCCCCTAGATTATATATTCCAGATGTCCGGGCTCCAAAGATGTAATACAACACTATAGAGCTACGCTAGTGAAATAGTGGAGTGCCCTCTCCAAGAGCATTCTGCGAAGTGGAGTAGGGGAAGCCATTCCCTCCACAACTCGATGTGGTGCTCAGCACAACTGTGAGAAGAGGCAGCAGGTGTGACAGGGAGTTGAAAGGCTGAGTATTTTATACATTGAAGCCGGGATGAGGAAAGACAAACGCTTGCAGAGGCTGGTGGAGCTGTGCATCTCAGAGGGCTTTGGCTAGTTGCTTAAACACAAGCGAACCTTTCCATCTGCTTAAACTCACCTCCATGAAATCAGCAGGTCTCACCACGCACCACAAGCATTATTTGGGTGGTGGTGTTGTGATACATATGGTCCTTTGGCTGCAGGAGAAAACTTTCACCTCGGTGTTGCTGGCTGCTGTTTTGAGCTGCCCACATTTGTGCAAGCCCTTGAGGAGGATGCTGCATCCTCCACTGACCAAGGAAAGGTCTCCTCCACATGAGGAGAGTGGTTAGGAAGACAGCAATGCACAACCCAACAGGCTGTTTGTCTGTTCCATTTTTTAACACGCACTGCTTTTCCCATCATCTGCTCTCACTACTGTGACACTTCAGGGTGTAGATGAGGCATTTTATCACAGGGGCGTTGCTTAGAGCTAAAGTTTTCTCAATATTTGAAAATACCACAATTACCTGGTTGCTTCCTCTTGAACACTGCACTTACCTCTTAAAAGGCTTCAGGGTTGAGCATGTCTTTGTCTGGCAGCGTCGTACAATTGCAGACACAATTTCATTTTGCTTCCTCTTCACATACCACCATATCTCTGTAGACTTGCACTGACACTCTTTCCCCTTTCGGAATATGTTGACATCTTGATGTCTTCTCCATAGACTTACACTGACACAATGTTAGGGACTTTGTGATGACACCACAGCCCATGCTAGTGAATGGTGAAACAGCCCTGTCACAAACTATATTATGAAATATCAAAACTGCTTAAAAACGTAGTTTTCCATAAAAAAATAGGGGAAAAAAATCCTGAGGGCTTTGAGCAGAGCTTGAGGAGATATCTGCTCAGATCTGTATGAATATGGATGCTTAAGCAGAGCAGTTTAACCTATGACAAATATAAAGATGGGCATCATGCCTATACATTATCAAAATTCACGGTAGCTAGGAATGATGTTCTTGATTGTGAGCACACGTTATGACATTTGTGCAATACAGGTACTTCAAAACTCTAGTTGAGCTGATATTTGGTATTAAACGTCTTTTTTTTTCTTTACATGAAGCACAATGACCAAACTTGAACTGCAAAAAATCTGAGGGTTTTTTCAGTGATGAATATTCTTTATGCTAAATACTGAATCACGCATTCCTCCTTTCAGAAATTTTGGCATAAATTACCCTGGTGCACCCAGTTAATTTCTGCTGAAAACGACTCCAGTCCCCATTATTAATTTCTGCTGAAAATTACTTTGACGCTTGACAGGGTTTTGTCAGAGTTTATTAAGGAAGGCCTTATTGTGTATGGCAACAATTAATTTCTCTGTTTCTTTTGACAGTTAAGAGAATCTAAAATAGGTCAGGTGGAGATGGGCAAGATTGCCCGTGCTTTCCTTCTTTGCTGCTGTTTTTAACCATTGAAGACTGAAACCTGCACAACCCAAGACTGAAGAAAATACGAGCTTTAAAAGAGGTGTAGCTGCTACAGAGAATTTTTGCTATTAATATTTGGGACACTCATTGGATCATCAAGGATGAGATAACTTGGACAAATCAACAAGTTAAGACAAATAGTCTGATTCCTTTGGTTGTTTATGGAAAGAAACCCACATTTGCTTAAGAATGTTGGAGAGGTGATTTTGTCTCTTAATCCAAAAAGTGATTAATAGTGGGGCAGGCAGACATGCAGTTGGAATTTGACCACACAGGACAGAGTTCATGAGACAAATTCAACCCTGGTTTAAATGCTACATGGTCTAATGAGCCTCAGGATCTAGTTATTTTCTCCAATGTCTGCCTTGCAGACACCTCAGGTCTGGAATCGGAAAATCCAGCTGTGCTCTTGCTGCTTCTCACAACACAGGGTAATTAAAACGTGCTGATAACTTTGTTGATGCATGAGATAAAAATCCATTCTGCCTCATGCTGGTGGTAAAAATGTGGTTTTATCAGGAAAGACAGCAGATAGGAATTAAAAGCATGCTGAAGATGACAGTATCATTTTCACCAACACACGCCTCTGACACCACCAGCATCAGCGTGGGTTGCACACTGCTGCTTCACCCCTTGCATGGCATTGATCTCAGCCACGAGTCAGGAATCCGTGGTTCTAGACACTGCAGAGAAGAAAAGGAAGCATCCACAGCCCTGGAAACCCTCATATCAAGAACCCATAAACCCCGTGGCTCCTGCAGCAGAGTCTTCCTGAAGCGCTCCTGCTGCTCTGCAATCAAGCCTCTAATGGAACTGATTTTTCTTGTACATCCCGGGACAAACTTGTCCCACAGCATTTTTATGAGTAGGGAACATGACATTTAGTCAAGTTTTCCATCCTAACAATTTCATGTTACATATTGTTAAAGATGACTGAAATGGGTTATGTACACATCAAATGGAGTGAACTTTTACCTTTCCTATTGCAAGTTATCCGTGACATCCTTGGAAATCATTGACTTCCCAGCTATTGACACTGTTGGGGGAAGGGGAAAAAAGTTCATCTTGCAAGAAATGCTGACTCAGAGATTTCTCAAGAAAATCTACTTTCTTCACTGAAGAAGAAAGCTTCATTATTTGCTCATCTTGGTGAAATCTAATTGTGATATTTATATTCTGTATTAATTTGATTCGGTGAAGATTTCCAACATAGGCAAAGAAGCCAATCGTAATAATTTGTTCTGAAGCTTTTATTACTACCACGTTTTGAATGCGGGTATTAAACCAGCAGTGGAGCTGCAGATGCTATCCCTTGCCTATTGCTAAAGATGCTACCTATGCATTTCCTAAAAGCACGAGCCCTTCTAATGGGAGGAAGCAGCAAAAATCCCATTGACTTCAACTGGGTATAGATTTCATCTGGTAAATATGGGGCGGTGTTCCTTGCTGAGGAACAAAGTCATTTGCAAGGAACAGTTTACGGTATCTTTGACTTCTCCTTTATACCTGGTACTTTACAAGGCTGAGTTGCATTCCATCTATAAAAGTGAGTGCCTGGCATTAAAAACAAGTTTTCCTTTTAAGTTGAACAAACCTACTTAAAAAGAGGAGACGTTTGTGCCAGCAGCTGTGATTTAGTGTATATTTTTTCTACATTTTCAAGTACTCATTATAATTCCTACTTATTTTATAGGAATATCACACAATAAACATTTCTTTTCCGATTAAGGGATTGAAGGAGAACTGAATTATAAATAGTATTAATATAAGAGGGAATTTCTATCCTGTGCTCTGGAGGTCTGAGTTTATGTGACCTTAAACAATCAGGCTGAAGAAGTCACGTCAGCTGCTGTACACATTCCACATTACTGAGGAATTAAATTAAGCAGCTTTAATATCTGTGAAATGGCACAGGCCTGAAAGAGAATCATTCCAATTTATAGACTTTGTATCTGATTTACTAGTGCATGGCTGGCAATTTCAGAGCAACCAATTGCTTTAAGACCACCTCCAAAGTGGTTTTATCACTTACAGTAAATGTGCTAACATAATGTTTTAATTATACATTTAAAGTGCATCAAACAAATTTATTGATGCTGCCAGAGAAAGAAGGTAAAAAGAAGAAATTCTGCTGTTTGCAAAATAACCTGATTTACGCACATATAAATTAATAAACAACTTCCCCCTCCCTTCAGTTCCCTCATTTTCCAGCCCCAACTTCCAAATCATACTTTGTGCATAAAAACATGGTAAGAGCTTGTTGAAAGCTCTTCAGCTATAACATCAAATGGATGTGAACACTGCATTTATTTTTGCTCCTTGAACACAGGCCTGATATTGAAATGATATAAAAGTCCCAGCAGCACTTTATATTGATGTTGGCATTAAAAATGCTTTTTCCGTTACTGAGAGAGGAGTTCCCCCTTTAAAAAAATAAAAGCCAATACCAGGCCTATCAAAACTTTATCATCCTGTTGCCACTTGGGCACTGTATTAAATATTCACGACTGAAGCTGGTTTTCATTAAAAATCCTTTTCCCTTCCGCACTGGGGATCACAGCCCTGACACGGATCCAGAATTCCTATAACTCTTTAAAAATGAGCAAAGCGAGCATGGCATTGACATCACCTGAAAAAACAGTCAGATTTCATCCCCGTTTGTTCCCAGTTCCGTGCTTGCAGCAATGATGGGGCGACAGGGGCAGAGATGGGCCTCAGAGCACCGTGGTCCTTCTCACCATCTCCTCCAGCTCTGCTCATTACTCTCCGGGAAGGTGGACCTGGGGCAACACGGCACAGCAGTGCGGTGCAGGGAGGCTGTGTGCAGGGAGCTGAATTCTGATTTATGCTTTATGGCACCAAAACTACAAGCATGTTATTTGTGTGCATAATATAGTTCGGGTTTGCCTCACGAGGGGAAGAGTATTTTGTCTTCCTGAGTAAGCATTCATTTCTGAGATGGATAATCACAGCAGGTTTGCTTTCCTACATATCTTTTCTTACATACGTCTGTCGTGTATGAGAGAACAGCTAAGTACTGTGGGTCATAATACAAATGGAAAGCTTATTTCTGTATCAAAGAGACTTACACATGCTGGTGCCTGGAGATGGGATTCTAAGTGATCCTTGTTGAGGTCAGTACTGCCTGCTAATGAGCTGATACACAAATGTGAAGTACATTTTGTATATATTGCATTGCATTGTATATTCTATTCTATTCTATTCTATTCTATTCTATTCTATTCTATTCTATTCTATTCTATTCTATTCTATTCTATTCTATTCTATTCTATTCTATTCTATTCTATTCTATTCTATTCTATTCTATTCTATTCTATTCTATTCTATTCTATTCTATTCTATTCTATATCAATTTGCTCTGTTTGTTCAAACTCAATAACTGTAAACATTGCATGGTAGGAAAGGGAACAAGTCAGGAACCCAACAGTGGTTGGATCTGCCAGGAAACAATAGGCAAGGCAAAAGGCCGTGGCACAGCTGAGACAACTGCTCCTGGGAGACTGGCCTTACCTTTGGTAAGAGAAAAAAGAGAGAGAGCAAGAAGGGTAAGTAATTTCATCATCAGGTATCAGAACCTTCATTTGTGCATTTGATACAGTCATGGGTCTCATGAAAGCTGCTGTGTTGTCTAACACAAGGAGGGATAATTTTTTAATGGAGGTAATTCAGTGATGTGAGAATCACCACTAAATTCATCCTTTGTGATCTCCCATCCTGTACTGACTCACCCCTGCTCTGCCCAGGTGTCCCTATGGCTGATGGTCCACATGTATTTTTGTATCTTTTGTCTTCTGCTTTATATCTAGCTCTTTGGGCATTCTATCAATGATGTGAACCACTGAGCTGTAACACAGTGTGAATATGAAGAAATAATAATTGTGGCTTTCAGCAGGAAGGTGGAGACATTTTTCTGGAGAAAAGAAATAAAGACTTCACAAGGGTGCAGCATCTTTTCTTGAATCTCTTCATGGCACATGATTTACCATTGTGTTCTAGGGAACTGATTTTTAAAAAGAATGAATTTTGCATTAAATTTGAAGTATGGTTGCTGCAGAACAGAAGATATTTGTTTATTCAGATCATGAGCTGGATGCATAAGTGATCACATCAATGGGTAATATCCACATTCAGTCATAAGAAAACATTTGCATGCCCTATAAAGACCTAAAAGTTGAACATCTGGCCTTTTTTGTGGCACCTCAATTTCATATCAATGTCTTTGGTTCTTTGAAATATTCGTTCCTAAAACCATCAGATCATTGCAGTCTTGATAAAACATTCATGGCACACTGTTCATAAATGCGCCCACCTCAGCTGTGGTGGAAATGACTTGAATTGTTCTGCATTACACATGTGGTTATTACCACCAAGTCCTTTAATCGCCTGTGACTGGACACGAGGGAAAGGAAAGTTGGTGCTGTTCTGCCGTTCAGAGGAATAGCTCTTTCCTTCTCATCAGTTCTTATATTTTCCAGAAAAATAGATTACGTGTCAGTATGAACTGTGAAGAAAGAATACTTAACATGAGGTAAAATTAAGAACCAGGTACCATTCATTTCCTCTCGGCTTTGTCCTGCACCCTGCTCACTTCACTGAAGTCCCATCCTTCAGATTTCTGCTCAGTTTTCTGGACAGACCAAGACCTACAACTGTCCAGGATAGTGTACATTGGGAAATAATTTTTCCACCCTATTGATTTGGAAGCATTGTGATAAAAATCGCTCCTGACCAGAAAGACTAATACACCAATCACACTTCCTGTGTCTGTTCACAACTACCTGGCTGCTGATGCTGAAGAGCATTGATATGCTGCAAGTGTTCCCTCCTTAGATGAAGTCTCCCACATCTCATCTTCATTTTTGTATTTTTGCCCTTGCCCCAACCACTCCAAGCCTCTAAAGAAGTTTGAATTTGGACTTTGCAACCATGGTTATGAGTCACAGCAATATTCTGACACATCCCGGTATATTAGTTAGGGGATTTGTGAAACAGAGGAAGGACAGTGAGTTATTAGTTGAAATTCCCAAGTGAAGGGCCAAATGCTGAGAAATCTCCTCTGCTTTTACTCAGCCTCAGCTGAGGCAAAATTCTCATGGAGCATCAATAAATATTTATCTGCTAACTAATGAAAGCAAAAGAAGTGTGGCCAGTAGAGAGAAGGAGGGTTTCTGCCCACATGCTCTGCTCTCATGAGACCTCACCAGTTCTTGAGTCCTCAGCATAAGGACATGGAGCTGTTGGAGCAAGTCCAAAGGAGGCCACAGAGATGATCCGAGGGCTGCAGCACCTCCCGTATGAGGACAGGCTGAGAGAGTTGGGGTTGTTCAGCTTGGAGAACAGAAGGCTCTGGGGAGACGTTAGAGCAGACTCCTAGTACTGAAAGGGGCTCTTGAACAGGGAGTGCAGGGGTAGGAGGAGGGGAATGGTTTTAAGCTGAAAGACAGGAGATTGAGATGAGATTTTAGGAAGAAATGCTTTCCTGTGTGGGTGGGGAGGCCCTGGCCCAGGCTGCCCAGAGCAGTGGTGGCTGCCCCATCCCTGGAGGGGTTCAAGGCCAGGTTGGATGTACCTTTGAGCAACCGGATCCAGTGGGAGGTGTCCCTGCCCATGGCAGGGGGTGGAACTGGATGAGTTTTTGAGGTTCTTTCCAACCCAAACCATTCTATTGTTCTATATTAGTTAAGTTCTTGGCATCAGACTTCCATTCTGGGTGGCAACATTAGAGGTCTTGACTTCTGGACCCCCAGCCTGCATCTACAGGACCCCCATTGAGGAAATTCGTTCATGTTGGGCTTGAACTCTATGTTTGACATCATAAAGAAGCTCAGGCTCCTGATTGGAAGCCCTGTTTCTAAGCCTGCCAGCTGCCAGCAGAGTCTAGAGAATGAGGGCAACTGTCTCCAGATTGGGTATTGTTAAATGCAGATGATAGGGAAGTTAACAAGGGTGGGTTGAGTCATTCCCCATGCAGCCTCATTACAAGCTTGTACTTCTGACCCCAAGATCAAGTTCCAGATAGCGACATCTGTAAAGTTTAGCTGTCTTTCAGAGAGACCACAAGAAGCCTAAAACTGAACTTCTCATTTTCCATGAGGAAATCCTGTAGCAGCCCTGCCCTGATGCACTAACTGCAGCTTTGCAGCACCTTCACTGCAAAAGGGCTCCGTGGGAATCCACGCTGGCAATCCAGCAGTATGGATGCAATTTCCATACAGAGAGAAAAAATATTCTCTCAAGAAGGGTGCTCTGGGGAAATGAAAGGACAGACCCTCAGGACCTGTCACCTCCCCTGATCTATCAGCAGTTCGCCCAGCTGAGGCTCGGTGTGAGGTGTTTACTCATCTTCCTGAGCACTAGGAGATGAAAAGGAGGTTAAAAATTAATCTTTGCAGCTGGCAACTGCTGGAGTAAGTTGACATAGTGGTGCAATTTTTTTCTGATACCAAGAATGTTATGTAGCAGTGGAGTGACCAGGAGCACCAGGGTTCATGTGTGCTATCTTGACCCATACAACTGGAGGCTCTACCTGACCTCTGTGGAGTCGAGCACCCTTTTTTGCACTGACTTGTTTAATTTTGGCAATATGAAGTTGTTGGTATCCCAATTCTTCTCTGCAAGGTGCCCATCCAGCTACAGAGAACCTTGCATTCCCAGCTGTACTTGCAGAATAATGTGGCATGATGGATATCTTTCCTTTAACTTTGTAAGGGCAGATTTACTGATAGCAGCCTATTTGAGTCATCTGGAAAACTATAGAAACCTTGTGGTACACCGGCCCTTTTATTTGTGGCTCTGAGCACCTGATTTGGATCATTGCTTGCAAAAGGACATAGCCAAGTGCTGCTGGAATCAACTTCAGGCTGAACCTTGAATTTCAGGTAGATTAAAAAAAAGATAAATCCCTGTTAGAAGAGCCGGCAGGGGATGGAATCTAAACCTGCTGGGGCTAAACTAACCCCAGAAAGTGCTAGCATGCCACTACGCGAGGCCAGTCTCTAAGTAGTTTGGTAGTTACCTTAACAGCTATAAAAGGTGTAAATCTGTAGAGGGGAGAGAAAGAATAAAGAGAGAAACTGCCCTACCTGTCTCCTACTCCACAGGGAATAACGCAAGCTACATTCACAGTAACTGATCCAAGTAAATGCTCTAAATGGAGAGAAAAAAGCTGTGGCTGAAATCTCTGTGCAAATTACAGGGAGACAACTCTGTAGCACCAGCTCTCTCTCTCAGTCTAACTCCTGTGCTGGGCAAATAAATCAGAACTGCCCTTGCTAAAGACCTTTAAGCAACATAGTAAATATGGAACTAAAACAGCTTCGGGTATGTAAACACTCCTTCCAGCAGCACTGGGATGTGGTTGCTGTTTCCCAGAACAATAAATGCAGTGAGGGTGGGAGAGGTGTATTGTCTTGAAAAACATCACAGGCTTTGCATCATCAAGAGGCCACCAACTGTCTTCTTTTTTTTTAGGAATACAAGTGGCTGTTGAAACTCGCTCACATCCTGTGTGGATGGCTCCTCGGGCACGGGCAATAGGTTTTGGCTTTTTATGAGTCAAGCTGGTCCTGAGCTGAGCAGAAAGTAAAGCTAGAATTGGTACTTATATTTCACTCAGAGCACGTCACGTGTGGCCATTAGGGCAGGCTTAAACAAACATAATTAGAGATATTCCTTCAGAAAGATGGTTCTGCAAAAGGATTCAAGAGCACACCTATTCTTTGCCCTGCTTGAAGTACTAACGCTGCTCCACTGCTAGAATCAAATGCCTTTTGAAGGCAGTTCAGAGCCCCCGTGCCGTCGCTTAGCTTTATAGTTTGCTGGCTGCGTGTCATCTTTGAAGGCTGGGAAACTGCAGTGGCAGTGTCGTGATTCCCAGCCGAGTGAAGCAGACACTTGACACATTTCATCCCTTGCAATTAAGGGAGAAGAGCAGAATCAAGGGGGAAATTCAAGCAGCATTTTAGCAATAGACCACTCCTGCATCAAGATGAAGAACAAGAATCGCCCACAGACACACGTAGGACTGATGCTGAGCACAAATAGTAGTAAATGTGTGTGAACTTTACATGAGCAAGCCTCACACTTACAAGATTTCATTTGTTGCTCTCAGTCACTTACACGCATCCTTCTAAAGACAGGAAGCTCAAACATAATCAAACCCTGTGTGCAAATTACCAAGTCAAATGCTGTTGTTCTGTTCTGTTCTTTTAATATCAGAGAGCCAACTTCTGCGTGCAAAAATACAATCTAGTGATAAAATGACTAATAGATGAGTAAAGCCATTTTCCATTGTGCAGGCATAGCTCTAGGGATCATTTGTTTTCCATGGTAGATCACTCAGACAGTGAATTCCTCTCGTGGTTGGGATTATATTAATGACCAGAAATGTTAGTCACCTCAAGGGAGCTGAAACAGAATGCCATTATTAATTCCAACTGCAGGTGTGAAAATTAATTTCATGGTTATTTTTATTATTTCCTTTAATTTAAGGATTCGATTTCTGAATGATCCAGATGGAAACAAATCTGAACCGAGACTGCCCAGTGCTCCTACAACAGTGAACTAATTCTCATGGAGTAGGAGGGGGAAAAATGAGGTAAAAGACTTTTCATTCCTTGCTGGGTGAAAACAATTAATGACACTGAAAGATATCAGTTGTCATCATGACATACACTTCTTTGCACCACGACTCTGTAAAGCAATCCAGTAAATTGCAGGTTGTTTTCATTTCAGTGGAGGAATAACACATTTGCCAATAGTGGGAGAAAAATGAGAAGTTAAATATATCAAACCAAATCAAATGTAGCTGATTAGAAAGCTACAGTTTCCATCTGCTGGCACTGGTACTGTTTTCACATAGATTTTCTGACAGATGCTGCTATATCTCCATCGTCAAGAAGACAGCTCCAGCAGCCAAGCTTCTGCCACAGAAATCAAGCCCAGCGTCGTTAACCAGAGGTGGAGTTAGGCTCTTGAAATTGGGGAATGGGAGGGGAACAGCTGGCAGGGGAGAGAGCTCACCTTGGCTGGAGTGGGCAGGAGATGTAATAAGCTGGATCCATGATGGAGGGGCAGGCTGGGAAAGGGGAAACACCCTACACACCCACTCCCCTGTTTCTGCCCATGATTAAGCCCCAACTCCTGCCAGTTCAGCTGGTGAAGGTGTCAGTTCCAAACCTGCCCATACTCATTGACACCTCCTCCTGCCGGAGCACCATGAGTAATGCTCAGAAGATAAGCAGGTTAGGCCAGGTTCAGCCAGATAATTAAAGTTTGGACATAACGCAAGATCCTTATGTGTTCTTATACATACAGTTCATTGGGGGGTTGGATTTATAATACATGGCATTTACAATCACCTTTCATTCTCCAGCTCTCCTAAGGTCTGAGAAATCTTTGTCGTGTGGGCAAGCACCCCACCAACTCCAGAGATGGATCGAGAGAGAACCAGCAATCCTGCCAGGGGGTTCAGGGCTCAGAGCTCCCTCCCCATCTATGCCACAGTCATCAGCCTC
Organism: Clamator glandarius; assembly: GCA_033459285.1. Lineage (NCBI taxonomy): Eukaryota > Metazoa > Chordata > Aves > Cuculiformes > Cuculidae > Clamator > Clamator glandarius. The sequence goes on along the minus strand of JAUNZM010000893.1, from coordinate 555,481 downwards.
CCAGCTGTCCCATAGCCATTTCCATCAGCACCACCCAAGTGCATGGTCTGGGGGAAGCTGCTGCTCAGAATTGACTTCACTTTACACATCCCTCCCCACACCGAGAGCTGTGAGAGCTGGTGAGGGCTTACTGCCAGCCTCCTCTGTTATAATCAACCTTTTTAGGTCATGTAAGCCAGAATCCCTTGTGCTGCTGCAGACCCATCCGTTACTGTAAGCAGTTATCGTGTTTTACTGTTTACACAGAGTAAATCTAAAGCACAGCGCTCAGCCCATCCACACAGCGCAGAGGGTCACTAAAATTAATGAGTCTCTGCCATCTCTCACTTCTGGACAGTAAATCACAGAGTGGTTTAGAATGTTCTGAAGTTCATAACTCTTAATAAAGACCATTTCCACCTTCACAGTCACACATCAAAGCATCACGTCAGAATTGTGCCCTCCTCACCACTTACTTTAAGGGAGAGATGGCACATAAAATTCACTCAGTTTTTCACACTGCCACAGTTCCTCACTGCTGCATGAACTATACTGCAGAGGAGAAGGGAGGAAAGCAGCAGTAATTATTCTGAACTAAAAAAGATACAAATACAGCATGTATTTGTACAGGACACGGTCAGGACAGCTCAGACACGTAACATTAATGCAATTGTTTTATTCTCCTCCCATAAAAAGAAAAAAACTGGGTTTCTGCTTCTGTAGAATTTTCAGATTCATTTGTGCATGAGTTTTTACCAGGTTCTCTCCAGCTAACTTCAGAACAAACACTATAATATAACTGAATATGAGCGTCCAAGTTATAAATGATAAATTACACCATAAAACTTGATAAAAATTTTTATTGCAATTCCAGGTTTTATTTCTTTCAGTTTTGTTTTTTTTTAGCATCAAAATGTCCTCATTGATTTTTACATTTAGGCAAAGCCATTCATGAAAATTAGTAAACTAGGAGATGCATCATGAAACCAATAAAGCCCAAAGCTTGTGGCATTAAACCTCCGATCACGCCTTATGGTCACCTGTAGCTCTGTGCTGCCTTCCTTTTAGACAGAGAAATTCTTTCAGGATCACACACCGTTATCTGGAATATTTCTAGCATTTCATGAACATTAGAAGCAATGAAAATATTCTGGCTGCGACTTCATTTGGACTCAGGGTACCTGAAGCAAACTCTCATTCCGGTGCAGCAGCAACACTGCCTTTTTTGCACAGCGACTGTCAAGCACTTCCAGGGGGATAAAACCAAAGCAGCATGCAAACACCTCACAATTCTGAGAGCTAGAACAGAAGCCCTCTCGGCTGCGTCACAAAAGCAACCAAGACATGTGTGTAAGCCTGCATTTCCAAAAGTCTATTTTCTAATTTAGCAATAGCAACTTCATGTACAAATGAACAGGAATTGTGTATTCAGCGTCTGTGCAAACTGGCCAAATAGGAGAGTGGATGGGAAAATAAAACATTTCTTTTTTCTCTCCTTTTGCACAGTTTTGAAAGGCAGCAAGGCCAGTGGATTGGGTTACACTAGTGCAGAGTGGGGAAGGGAAGAAAGAGGGGAAGCAAGTTTCATTAAAAGAAAGGATTCTACATAAAATATCCTGCAGCTGATGAAGGAAGGGAAGAGACAGCCAAGCTGTTCAGCTGCAAGTGGAGTCCAATCTGATGCTCAGCGTGAGTTTAAAGGAAAGATTTTCTCAGCCTTAAAATAAAGAACAGCATCAGACACGTATGGGGCAGCAAACTGTCGTCACAGAAATGGATTGTACCAGGCTCGAGAAAAGCAAGTAGCGAAAGCAGCTCATTTTGCTGTGGTACATTTATAGATGTGCTCATTTAAGTGCTCCCAGGAGGACTGGCTTTATACACCCAGTTTTATACACCCAGACACCATATACAGGCATCCCAGCATGCAGCATCCCGATGCCAAAACCTGAGTGTAAAGTTAACTGGGCATCTGGCCATTGGATTTTGGGGAGCAGACCTGAACTCCTGCCAGCAGATCTGGCAGATCTTTCATTTCTTGGAGCACTGGCCTCTGACACAAACAGATCACTGACATCAAAGACCTGATCTGCTGCCACTGAAATCAATACCGGTTTTGTCACTGGTTTCAGTGGGATCAAGGATTCAATCCTGCAGTTCTTGAATTCAATAGGCTTGGGGTTTTCTCTGCATAAGTAAGGTTGCGTTAATACTGCAGAACGCACGTAAATGATATCGATCATTTGGATTTAAAGCCAAGCCTAAAAGCAGGATTGGTAGAAAGAGAGAAATGTGTGAGAAAGTGAGTTTCGAGTAGCACACGTTCCTAGTGTGTAGGAGTTGAGTGGGAGCAAAGCCTGGAGTGGCACAGCCTCTCTAAACCAAGACCCTCAGAAAGCACTGAGGGGAACAGGGAGAAGACATTCACTGCAGAGATCCTCTGAGACCCTTTTTCAGCTGCTCCTTCTAAAGCAAACTTTCAAGTCACTTATTCTTTATTAAAATCAAACAAAACATTGACAGAAGAAATTATTGTCACACATACACACACAGTAATTGATTCTGCTACTTCTCTGCTGCTCCCTTTCCCTCTTCTCCGGCACAAGGTTGTTCGGTACTTCTGTAACACTACTGGCAAATCAGAATTTATCGTACATACGTTTGTGTTCCACTTAATAAAAGATATACCTATATTTTCAGATAAACTTTGTTAGTAATTCATGAGGTAAGTGACTATTTATGCTAATAAGGCAGAAATATATTCTCAAGCATAATGCGTTACATAAATTTGAATGTAAAATGTTCAATTATGAAGTAAATACAGGTAATGCAAATAGTAAATTGCATCCAATAAAAATATATAAAGAATGTGTCTTCAAAGAGAGAGAGGCTTTTATTTGCGTCTGTGAGTTGTTTAAAGAGAAAAGAATTAATAAATACTAAATTACTCTTATGATGATTTAGCTCAAAATTCACCAATCCGTAATGATTCCCAGTAATCAGACTGTTGTTTCATACCCGCCGATATAAGGCAGGACTGTTTCCTCAGCAATTTTATCCCTACCAGATTATCTCATCTGATTCTATTAATTCTCTCCCATAAATCTGCTAACAGTGATGTGTGATTTACTTCCCCTGTTAACTGATCTGAAGACTGTTAAAAGGATTTATTTAGCACTGCACCTAAGAGCAGTTTATGCCTTATCACTCTGTTACCCTGAAGAAGTCTTTCTGAAATCAATTTGGCTGGTTTCATAGTGAAATTCAGTGGACACTGTTTAGTTCTGCATCATAAAATCAGGCACTGGATAAACAAAAGGAGCAGTAACTGTACTGAATGCGTTGCTTTGGGTATGGGTTTAAGTTATAACAAATTAGGCTCTGATTCCATATAACTCATAACCTGCACGTTCGCTTCTGTGGCAGATACACACGCACGCACACTTCAGCAATGGAAGGTCTCACACAGGCTGCAACACAGGGCAATCCCAGTGTATCTGGAGTTAATGTTTCACATCCCCCCGCGGGATTTGTCAGAAAACTCTCCCACAATAAACATACATTAGTTGGAAAGCTTAGGAACCAGGGCGGCAGCAGGGCTTGTCATCAGAGATGCTTAAAAACAAACCGGAGCAAGGAGCTACAGAGGGGGACTGGAGTTTTCCCTCTGCCTAGCTCTGGGCAGGATTGTTACAAACAGCGCTGGGAAAAGGGATCAGACATGGGGAATTGCCCAGTGATAATTGTGGAAAAACTGAAGGCTGAATAGCTCTAATTGAAATGAAAGTGTGCGATTGTTAGGGAAAAAATGCTGTTAATAAAGGACTGTAAATGTTTAGACATGCATTGTGAATAGCCAAATAATAAAGAAAAATACTACTAAAATGAGAATTACACAGTGTAGGGAGAAGAATGTTGCTTCTGAAGGTTATCCAAAAATTGCTAATAATCTTTTTCTCTCCGCTGCACTGAACAGCAGAAACATTTTGGTGCAGCAGTTCTGTCTAACAATCACACAAGAACAATATTGTACAACTAATAATTGCACTGGCTGTTCCGGTAGGTCACAGCTTCAATTAATTTGCAGCACTTGCTTACATTAGTATCAATTAAGAGACAGCCCCCATTAGCTCACACAATTCCATGCTCTTTGTCTGGAGTTCAGAGTTTACTTGGGAAATTTACCCCTTTACAAATGTAGCACTTGGAATCCTCACTCCCAAACTGTTTCACGGGGCTGGAGCCGCGTTGCCACAGCCAGCTATCCAGCGAGCAAGTGAAATACTAAAATTGTATGCTATGAAAAGCAATAGCCTTTTCATTTAAATATATTAGCCACGTTATGCCTCTCACAGGTGAGCACAGTAAGGGATCTAGAGTGCCACATTCATATAGCTCGGGGGAAAAACAAATACAGGATTGGACTGTCGGGGGCAGGGGGGTTGGGGAGAGGGCTAGGATTTATGCTTTGTGAGCCTAGAAGTTTTGTTGATTCCAGCAATGTGAAGAAACGGGAACACGAGCCTGAGGAGTGAGGTCGTATTAACTTTGTCAGTAAGACAACGCCAGCAGACGTCCGGCTCCGCGTGCGGGTGTGCTGTGCAGCCGTGCAGAACTGTACCTTAGTGGCATTAGCGATCTTGGTAGCATCTTTTAGCTTCACAGAATTGCCTCTACGATCAATTCTAGATGCAGTTAACCTCGCAGAGTGCCTGCCAGGAGCAGCATGTGCTGTATGACTGTCAGATGTTCGTCCTGGCACTCGCGCGGACAATGCCGTGGCCAGGAAGTTCAATTAATTCGCAAACCCACTGGCCAAGCCCTGTTTCCCCAGCAGAGATTCCCTGGCTGTTGCAAATGATTTCTACAGCCGGTGAGAACTCGCCCGCACCCACAGCGCATCCCTGAACAGTTATAAACAGCGAACTCTGCGGGGAAGGGCTGGCGAGGGGCACAGGCAGGAGCAACGTTCACGCAGCCGGTTTAATGTATGACCGAGTGTCAGGAGTCAGGGTTCTGAGAATTACTTTTCAGATAAACAACTTTATAGCACCGCACTTAATCTTACTTACCAGAGACATCTCATTTATCACGGAATTACAACTAACTTTAATTCTATCGATATTCACATCAAGCCCCGTTGGAAAATCAAGACCGGCGGTCCCGGAGGTGGCGGGTTCCCCGGGAAAGAGCAGGGTGCGGGGATGGTGCGGGACCGGGAGAAGTGCGGGGGTGACGCGGGGTGTGGGGACGGCGTGGGACACCCCGAAAGCCGTGGGTTCACGCCTGGTGCGCGTCCCCACTCCGTCCTCGCTCCAGTCCCGCTCCCTCCCCGCTCTAGCTCCGCTCCAGCCCCCGCAGACCCCTCACTCCCACTCCATCCACGCTCCGTCCCCGCTCCGTCCCCGCTCCAGTCCCGCTCCGTCCCCGCTCCAGTCCCGCTCCGTCCCCGCTCCAGTCCCGCTCCGTCCCCGCTCCAGTCCCGCTCCGTCCCCGCTCCAGTCCCGCTCCGTCCCCGCTCCAGTCCCGCTCCGTCCCCGCTCCATTCCCGCTCCGTCCCCGCTCCATTCCCGCTCCGTCCCCGCTCCAGTCCCGCTCCGTCCCCGCTCCATTCCCGCTCCGTCCCCGCTCCAGTCCCGCTCCGTCCCCGCTCCATTCCCGCTCCGTCCCCGCTCCGTCCCCGCTTCAGTCCCACTCCATTCCCGCTCCGTCCCCGCTCCAGTCCCGCTCCGACCCGCAGGGTCCCCGCTCGGGCCGGTCCCGCTCGCACCGACCTGCGGACGAGAGATGGCGCTGTCGGGGTTCGCACCGCGCCCGCCGCCGCCCCGGCCCCTCCCGCGCTGGCGGTGGGTTGGGGGGGGGGGGGTGCTCGGCCAAAGCAAACACAATTAGTTCCGAACGTATCCGATTAACGAGGCCGGGGGGGCGTTTGGCGGCTCCGCGCGGGGCCGGTGCCCGGCAGGCCCCTCTCCGCGGCCCGCGGGTTCCGAGCGGCGGCGCGGCGGGCGCGCGGGGGTTAAGGCGCGCGCGGGGCGGGAGCGGCGGCCCCGGCCCCCCCCCCCCCCTCCAGCTCCCCCCCGGCGGGCGCGCGGGGGCTCAGGCGCAGCTGACAGTCAGCTGAGGGCCGGCCCGGCGGCGCGCGCCCCCTATGCTGATGCGGCGGGGCGGCGCGCGCCCATTGGCCCGCGCGGCGGGGCGAGCGCCCGCGTGACGTCACGCGCGCTATAAAACTCCGCCGGGCGTTTAAACTCCTCGGCCGGGGGAACCTTTAAAATATTGTTCGTCTCTTTGCCGTAGCTTTGGCGCCGAGGTTTGGTTTTTTTTTTTTTTTGTTTGTTTGGTTCTTTTCTCCTCTCTCTCCCCCCACCCCCCCTTTTTTTTTTTTAACCATTCCTGTCGTTCTCTTGGTTCCGGCACCGACTTTGATTGTTGTTCCTCGGCTCCGCTGCCTCTCCGCCCTCCCCGATGAACCTCGCTCCTCGCCCCGCGCTTTGCACGAGGAAGCCCAGAGGAAAAGCGCCGTGAAGTGTTAAAAATAACAAAACAAAACAACAACAACAACAAATCTCCTGGCGACAGCCCCGGCTCACACTTCCAGCTGCAGTTTGCGGGCTGCGAGAGGGGAGGGAGAAAGGAGGAGAGGAAAAAAAAAATAGAAAAGAGAGGAGGAAAAAAAAAAAAAAAGCCCTTTATGCGAAAGGCGAATAGCGAGAGCCCCTCGCTCTGATGCATCAGCGGAGACTCTGCGAAGGGTAACGCGGAGCGGGAGCGAGCGCGGCGACCGGCGCGGAGCGGAGCTCGCCCAGCAGCCAAACTGGCTCACCCGGCGGCCACGCAGAGCAGCCCGCTGGCTCCCGGCGCCCACCCCTTCTGGAGGACTGTCGGCAGCAAGAGGATGGCATCGGAACTGGCAATGAGCGGCTCCGACCTGCCCACTAGTCCCCTGGCCATGGAATATGTTAATGACTTCGATCTGATGAAGTTCGAAGTGAAAAAGGAGCCGGTGGAGACCGACCGCATCATCAGCCAGTGCGGCCGCCTGATCGCCGGGGGCTCGCTCTCCTCCACGCCGATGAGCACGCCCTGCAGCTCCGTGCCCCCGTCCCCCAGCTTCTCGGCGCCCAGCCCCGGCTCCGGCTCCGACCAGAAGACGCACCTGGAAGACTACTACTGGATGACGGGCTACCCGCAGCAGCTCAACCCGGAGGCGCTGGGCTTCAGCCCCGAGGACGCGGTGGAGGCGCTGATCAGCAGCGGCCACCCGCCGCTGCCCGCCGCCTTCGATGGCTTTGCTAGAGGGCAGCAGCTGCCCGGCGCCGCCGCGGGCTCCGCGCCGCCCGACGAGATGGGCTCGGCGGCCGCCGTGGTGTCGGCGGTGATCGCGGCGGCGGCGGCGCAGGGCGCGCCCCATTACCACCACCACCACCACCACCCCGCGCACCCGCACGGCCCCGCGCCCGGCGCCGCGGCCCCCGGCGGCGGCGGCTCCGCGGGCGGCGGCGGCGGAGGAGGAGGAGGAGGAGGAGGAGGTGGCGGCGGCTCGGCGGGGCTGCACCACCCGCACCACGGCGGCGGCGGGGGGCTGCACTTCGACGAGCGGTTCTCGGACGAGCAGCTGGTGACCATGTCGGTGCGGGAGCTGAACCGGCAGCTGCGGGGCGTCAGCAAGGAAGAGGTGATCCGGCTGAAGCAGAAGAGGAGGACCCTCAAAAACAGGGGCTATGCCCAGTCCTGCCGCTTCAAGAGGGTCCAGCAGCGGCACGTCCTGGAGTCGGAGAAGAACCAGCTGCTGCAGCAAGTGGAGCATCTAAAGCAGGAGATCTCCAGGCTGGTCCGGGAGAGGGACGCCTACAAGGAAAAGTACGAGAAGCTGGTCAGCAACGGCTTCAGAGAAAACGGATCCAGCAGCGACAACCCCTCCTCTCCAGAGTTTTTCATGTGAGTTCCCACCGCCCCGCCGCCTCCCGAGTCCTCCCGGCGCTCCCGCCGCGGCGCCCTGCGGGTTGCTTGGGGTTCTTTTTTTTTTCCCTTTTTAAGGTGGGCTGGCTCCGCGTTGGCCGCCCTAAAGTTCTCCATGAGTTTCTTTTCTGTTTATTATTATTATTATTTTTTATTTCGTGGGGGCTTTGCTGTTGTGGTTTTGGGTTTTTTTCTTCTTTTTTTGTTGTTGGGTTTTTTTTTTTCCTAAATCTAAAAGCTCCAACTCGCCACCAACTCAGTTCTTCACGTGAAGCTTCTCTGAAACCTGCCATCCACATCCTAGATAGAGATATTTTTAAGTTCAGGAGTTTTTTTTTTTTTTTCTTTTGAGCTTGCTGTGTCCAGAAAAAAAAAGTCAGATTTTTTTTTCATCCTGAGTTCTTCAGATGAGATTTGAGCTTTGCAAAGAGAATAAATAAAATTTAAAAAAATACAAAAAAAAACCCAAAACAGAAAAAAATACAAAAACAATGTGAAATTTTTAGACTCCAGCTTGCTGAGTTCCATCAGTTTTTAGCGTTGTTGTGCGAAACTAGAGATAAGCGTAGCTCAACCTGCCAGAATCCAGCCTGCATCAGCCTTCCTGTGTCCATGTGAGTTTTGGCCTTAATCTGCCAAACGTGAGACTGTAGTCTGCCATTAGAATTCCATTCTCATCTCATGCATTAACGCTTGCTATTTTGTCTTAGCAACGATGAACTATAACTGTTTCGAAAGACTATGAAAAAGAGACATTATATTAATAAAAAACCCTGCATGCTGGTCATGTACGGTATAATTATTTTTTTTTCTTTTGCTTGGAAATGGACTTTTGGAGACTATTATGGCATGGCATTCATCCTTTTGTTTTATTGCCTCATCACTTTTTTGGGTTGAAAGCAAAAAAGTGCAACCTTTGATCTTCCTCCTCTTCCTCCCCATTAAAGTTTGCATCTGATCTAAAACTGCTTTGAGTTACTCAAAACTTCAAACTTCCTTTTAAATGCACTGAAGCATTCCCTCTCAAAACCCCTGCCAGAATGGCGTTTGATAGCCTAATGTGGCAAGTATATATATATATATATAGAAAAGAAAACCACAAAAAGAACTTTGGAAAGTTGTTCACATCCCGCTCGGGAGGGAGCAGGGGGGGGAAGGGGACATTGAACCCATGCTGTTGGCTAAAACAGTCTAAAACTTAATTTTAAGTGATCTGCCCCATATTTTTTTTTTTCCTTTTGCATTTGGTCATTGTCAAATGTGGAATGCTCTGGGTTCCTAGTCTCTAATTTAATTCTAGTTTCTGTCATCTGTTAGCCCAGTTCAAATGTATGCTACAGATAAAGGAATGTTATAGATAAATTCGAAAGAGTTAGGTCTGTTTAGATGTAGATTTTTTTTTTAAAGATTGATGCACTAAATTGTTTACTGTCGTGATGTAAAGGGGGGTAGAATTTGCAATGGGACTGTTTTGAAAAGTAGTTTATGCAGCATGTGCTTGCAATTTCAATATAAGTTGGGTATATGTAGTCCTTGCTATACCACTGACTGTATTTGAAAACCAAAGTATTACAAAGGGGAAGCACCCCTGTTTATACCTAGAGGGGTATTTTACATTCAAAATGTATGGGTTGTTTTTTTTTCCTCAAAATTGAAGTATTTGGGACTGAATTGCACTAAGATATAACCTGCAAGCATATAATACAGAAAAAAAAAAAAAAACCAAAAAGAAATGACGAACCTGTTTAGAACGCTAATACCATTTATGCAGTTATAAAGATGGCATTACTGCACAGTTTTAAAATGATGCAGATTTTTTTACAGTTGTATTGTGGTGCAGAACTGGATTTTCTGTAACTTCAAAAATTCCACACTTTTAAAGGCAATAATCAGTAAATTTTATTTTCAGGGACTGATATCCTGTCTTTTAAAAAAAAAAATGGAAAGTAAATCTTACCACAATAAATATAAAAAAATCTTGTCAGTTACTTTTTCTTTTACATATTTTGCTGTGCAAAATTGTTTTATATCTTGAGTTCCTAACTAACCACGTGTGATGTTCCTATGTGCTTTTCTTTCATTTTTGACTCTATGGTTATATCAAAAGAGAGAATAATTACAATAATAAACTGCATTTTTTTGATTCCGTACTCAGTTTCTTAGTCCATAGTGTAAAGTTTGTAACTCCGAGGGCAGCCCTGGCCAAGGGGCGATGCTGGTGCGAGAGCCGGACTTGATAAATCCAGGAGGGAGAAGGGAAAGGATAGCATCGTGTAAGACGGGAAATTGCCACCTGCTAGAAATGAAGTTCTCTTTCAAGTAGATGAAAAACGGGAGCTTTCAGGTGCTGCCTCTGAGTTCTCATCATTGCCCAAGCGCAGTGGCAGGGACTCAGATCACCCGGCCAGGGCTAGGAGATCTCTGAGGAGAGGGCAGCTCAAAAACCCGACAGCATGCTCCGGTCGTGTAGTCTTATGGTTTAATGATGGAGCAAGGGGAATGGACAGGCTTCCCATCCTCTCTCCGTCCAATCCCGGCACAGCGTGCCTGTCTCTAGTCCGAGGTGACACCGCATCAGGCTCGGCTGTCAGGGAGCCGCTTAACGCTGATCCGAAGAGTTCTCGCCATTGGGGTCCATGCTGCCTCCTTTTTGTCCTTTCTTTGCTTTTTGCCTCCATCTTCTTTCGTTTGTCTGGTGGTTTTCTTTCCTTTTTTTTTTTTCTTTTATTTAATTTTTTTTTTTTTGCTGCAGGCCTTAGAAAGCCCAGAGCGAGCGGAGGAGCGGAGGAAAAACAGAGTCCAAGGACTGCCTCCAACTTTAGAGTCACTTGTCCTAAGCAACCAACCCCAAGGTTAACGCGCGAGACATGTTCAGGTCTCTGAGCCCCTCTTCACTGCTGTTCTCCATCCCAAGGGGCATTTTGGCTGCAAAAGGCTGCACAAACCCTTGGCCCAGGTCCATTTGCAGAGTCCTCTCCCGCCTTTTGAGTGGGATTATCTGCCCAATTTATTCCAGAGGTTGAGGCCTCTCTGAAGCATGCTCAGCCACTCCAGGATGGGGGCTTTATCTCCAGACCCAGGCCCACAAACCCCAGCACTTTTTTTTTATTCCTTTATTTTTCCCCCCTCCCGCTGTTGGTGCAGTTCCTTCTCAGCTGTAAGGTCACTCTCCTCAGGCACTGGTGGCACTGAGAGGAGAGAACCTGTTGCCGTTCCTCTGCTGCTGGGTCCAGCCTGCAGCTTGGTCCCCATCCCGCCCCGCGTGCTGGGGTCAGGATGCGGCCCTGAGCCCCCCAGCAGCCACCAGCACCCATGAGAGCTGCTGGAGGTCACCCTTTTCCTGTGGAGGTCCCCGCGGAGGGAATGGGCATCCAGCCCTGCTGTGGGTGCCTGTGCCTGTGGTCCCCGGTACCGCACCTCGCCCCTCCCCAGCACTGAAGCACCAACCTGCCCTTTGGCATCTGACCTGCTGTTGCACCAGGGTTTGAGTAATGGTTCAAGCTCCAGGTTTTGGTTAATTCGAGCTCCATTTGCTGGTTAATGTGTAATCTGTGGGTAAACTGGTTACCATTGGCGGAGCAGAGAATTATCTCCTCTCATAAAGACAGGTCTGCTCTGTGTTTCTTCTCCCAGCTCCCTTGCCCTGGCTGAGCCTTTGCTGATGGTCGGGTTTGTTGCCAGGAGGTCATCCTGGCTGAGAGGAGCCCTGTGCTTGGGAAGCGACACAGCCTGTCCTCTGCAAAGTCCCCTCGAAGGTGGCACTGGAATCCTAAGGGAGAGTGTAGCCCTAAGGGCACAGAGCAGGACCCACGTCTGGTCCAGCCTCATCCCCGTGCACCTCTGCTGCTCCAGGTTTCTTTGCAGGCGAAGTTAGGAGTAGGCACTAGGATTTTAAAAGTAGTGTGAATCGGCTGAGTAGTGCAGTGCGAGGGGAGCATGGCTGCCTCCCTCAATTGTCTTCTTTCCCAGAGGGAAAAATCCCCACCCTGTTGAAACAGCAATAGGAGAAATCCTTCCTAGATGCAAAAGGGAAAATTCCCATCACACATCTAATCTGAGAGATGAAACAGGCTCTCTCCCAGGCTGGCATCGTTCTTACACATTGCAAAAATACACTGCCTTCCTTGGGCTGCACTTGCATTTCAGCCTGAAGCAGGGTGACTGCCCCAGCCTGGGGGGAGGGGGGTGATGGCAAATAGATGCAGGTTTTCATGTTCCCTACAGTGAAGCGATTGTTGGGGTTCTCTGTATGAGATGCTGCGGGGGAGTACCCACCTTTGCTGTAGGACTGCTTGCTGAGGACTAATTGGAACTGCTCTGCTCTGAATAACCTCCATCCATTAATCACCCCGTGCTTGGCTCTGGTCTTCATCCTGCTCCCCATGAGCTCTGAGGTGTGGGAATTTCAAAGGGGAGCAGGATCCCACTGCCCTTGTGCAGGTACCTCTCCTGCTGAAGCAGGGGGAATGCTGCCCACGCTGGACAGTTGTGTCCAAAGGCGTGCATTGTCTTCATCTCCTCATCACTAACAACATCCTAGTGCTCTGTAGTCCTAGAGCACTGTCTCATTTATTGACAACATTACAAAAAACTTTGATGTGACAAGTGCTGGGAGACAGGTGGATGGAGAGTGGCTGGAAAATGGTGTGCACAGAGGCTCGGCCCCCTTCTCCCCAGGACACCTCTCAGACTTTTATATTCACACCCCCCACCTAAAATGAAACATAACACCTCAGCCCAACCTCTGGGCTCATACTGAGCAGAGGCTAAGAGTATTTTTGTGTTTGTGCTGCAGCGTTTTCCCTCCTGAAGAAATGCTACCCCAGACTGCTTCCTAAAGAAAAGAGGGGAGAAGGGAGGGAAATATCCCGGTCACGCCCGTGTATATTTATTTCTTGGACAATTTCTCACTTGATTGCAAACGGAGCAGTGAGGGCTCCTGTTTATTAGAAAGCCTTTTTCACCCTTTTTAAACAAAAATGCCTGCGCTGAATCAAAACGCCACTTGAAAACTGCCCCCACATGAAACAGGGCAGCACATTTTTCGTTTAAAAAATGAACTTTCCCAGCTCTTTTTTTCCTTTCCCTTGTGAAAGCCTTTGGGCAGCTGTTTCCTCCCCCTCCCTCTGCGTGGTGTGTAGGAAGTTCTTGATCTAGAATCATTCATACTTTTAATACCAATTTCTATTTGACATAATATACTAATATCAGATAGAGAGTGTGGCTGCTTCCTGGATTTAGGGAGGAAATGATGCATATATCAGAATTATCTGCTCAGATGCCAGAAGTACATCGGTGTCATTTCAGAATGTGCTGCATTGAAAGGAAATCCTCTATATTTATGATGCCGATCATCAGAGACGCTCAATGGCCCCACTGTTTCAGACACCTGTTCAAACGCCTGAATTTAAAATTTCACACAGAGAAAAAAAATAACAATCCTCCATACCTCAATGTTAGGAATTAAGATTTTTTAATCAACTTTGTTCCCTCCCTCTTTCCGAGTCACAGCGGCTGCCATGAGGCTTGGGCATTCCAGGGGTAGCTATGAAGAGTGGGATAGATTTTGTTTACTCAACTGGGACAAAACCCAATCTTGCTTGCATACACACACACACTCGAGCTGTCTGTAGTCAAACGCTTCAGATATCTGTTTGAAGCACAAGTCTTAGTGTGAATAATGTGGGGTAGCACACACTGGGCCGTGGCAGAGGTGAGCAGCTGCTGGAAGGATTCGTCTTTTCAAGAGGGAGCTGAGCACTCAGGCACTTCCCACTTTTAAGACCCCTCTAATGAATTTTTCTGGCACGGTAGATACAAATCAATAGATTAAAATACTGTACCCTCTGCCGCGCCTGATTCTTGACTGCTTGAAATTGTGGGGGAGGACTGAGAATAACATTTGTCACTTGCTGAGGGCTGGGTGCATTCAGATTTGTGAGCTCAAAGCCGACACGAAGCAAAAATAGTCCAGAATGTGACTTAGCTTTTCAAGTGAAAAGCAAAAAGCTAGGGATCAGCGGGGCTGCAGTCTGCGGAGCGGCAGATACGCAGCTCCCACTCCTATCTCCCACCGTATCGGGTTGACCCGGCACAGTGCGATAGCGTCTCTGTGCCCCTGATGCAAGCTGCCCGTATCTTACACTCTCTGAAATGATAGTTTGCTTTCACTGTTGCTGTACCCACTTTCCTGCCCCCCCCAAAAGCCTGACTTTTAAACCAGTGCCGCTACCAAGCAGCAGCGAAGCGTGCAGGCCCGCAGCTGTGATGCAGCGAGTTATAGGTGTGGATGTTGCCCTGCCTTGCTCATTGCTTGGGTTTGAGGCCCCGTGGACATGGGGATGTGGTTTCCTATGCTTTTTAAAATTTTATATTTTATTTTATTTTATTTTATTTTATTTTATTTTATTTTATTTTATTTTATTTTATTTTATTTTATTTTATTTTATTTTATTTTATTTTATTTTATTTTATTTTATTTTATTTTATTTTATTTTATTTTATCTTATTTTTTTAATTCCTCTCTCTGAGTTGTGGTGCATGGAGGAAATCAAAACTGGAGCAGAACTTTGCTGCAATGGTGTTTCTGCACCACACAATAAAAAATACACCCGGTGAACGACAGATCGAGCGGTGTCCTCAAGGTCCCAGCCGGGTAGGGAATGGAGGGTCGCTGGTTGCTGCTCCCAAATGACAAGTGCATCCTCCAGCCTGGCATCTCGCTGCCCTCACCCTGTGGGGCTGTGGTTCAACTGGAGCATCCTTGGGAGCTGCTGGGGATGCATTTGCACCCGACTCAGCTGGAGGACGATGGAAAGGATTTTAACCCCTAGGCTGAAAAGAGCTGGGGGCAGGGGGAGGGAGGGGACCCCAGGGCTCATCCCCAGCCCTGTCCCACCGCACTCGGGGGGAAGGGGACAGGGACCGAGCGAGCAGCAGGAGGGACTGGGAGGGGTGGGGGCGGCAGGTTTGTTTGTTTGCCTGTCTGATTGTTTCTAAATTCAATCCCTGGAACATAAGGGCAGTTGGTGCCCACCTAAAGGATCCGTCCCTGCATCCAAAGCTTAGCTCCGTGTGTCACCCCGGCGGCTTCAGCGGCCTGACCCTCCCCATGGTATGTCCAGAGCACTGCCCTCTCCTCTCCTCTCCTCTCCTCTCCTCTCCTCTCCTCTCCTCTCCTCTCCTCTCCTCTCCTCTCCTCTCCTCTCCTCTCCTCTCCTCTCCTCTCCTCTCCTCTCCTCTCCTCTCCTCTCCTCTCCTCTCCTCTCCTCTCCTCTCCTCTCCTCTCCTCTCCTCTCCTCTCCTCTCCTCTCCTCTCCTCTCCTCTCCTCTCCTCTCCTCTCCTCTCCTCTCCTCTCCTCTCCTCTCCCTCTCCCTCTCCCTCTCCCTCTCCCTCTCCCTCTCCCTCTCCCTCTCCCTCTCCCTCTCCCTCTCCCTCTCCCTCTCCCTCTCCCTCTCCCTCTCCCTCTCCCTCTCCCTCTCCCTCTCCCTCTCCCTCTCCCTCTCCCTCTCCCTCTCCCTCTCCCTCTCCCTCTCCCTCTCCCTCTCCCTCTCCCTCTCCCTCTCCCTCTCCCTCTCCCTCTCCTCTTCTATTATTCTTTTCATTTATCATTTTTTCTTATTATTTCTCCCCTTACCTCCCTTTTCCCTCCCTTTTCCCTTTCCACTTGTGCTCTCACATACTGATCTCAATTCCACTGCAGCCTAAGGGAGCTCTTACATGAAGTTTATATCCAGGCCCTCAAATCTCTACAGGGGCAAGGAGTGGGGGGACGACAGGATTTACATTTCATGGGTTTTAAAGAACTTACAGTACAGCGAACGGCACTTTCAGAGACTGCGTTTCCCAAATATATGCAGATGTATCTCAGAGCGAGTTGTGTGACTGAGCTTAAAGCCCTTTGCTCTAAGAAAGCAGGCAGATGCACTTTCCTGCAGCCTGAACTCCACTTCTCTGATTTTGAAGCAAAAATTTCTTGCCAAGGCCATGACGGTGGCCTCTCATGATGCTAAAAGGGATAAAATGAGTTGCATTTGTTGGGCTCAGCTTCTAAAGCCGTGGTGTTCTCCACTGCAGACAGCTCCTGCTCCTTCCAGCACTCAGAACCGTTGCAGTGAGACCTTGGTGACACCGAAAATGAGCCCAAAATTGAACCAAATCAGATCCAGTATTTTTTCTTTCTCTTCTTCTCCACCAAGAGTTTTGCCATTCCTCGATGAAGGCATTTCAATATGTAGGGATTGCTGCTGGAGCCCGCACAGCGATGGTTTTGTGGTGTGGGATGAACAGATTTTCCTTTCTGTAAGGTTTCCTCCTGCAAAGTCACTGTCGAGGAGGGAATGCTGTAAGATTAAATATGGGTAAAATACTATATTCATGTCACACCAAATACGGTCTCCAGACTGTGCACAGTCTTTCAGCTTCTTTTATTGTGAAATCCTTTTAAAATAGCACGGTTTAGAGTAGAAAACTTATTGAAGTAGAACTCTGTTGCACCTACTCAGTCAGAGAAAATGAAGGGAAGTAATCAAATTAATAAATTTGCTCAGTGTCTCTGTCTGCCTTCATGCTGTCTTACTTTCTTTGACTCTGCCCTTATTAATAAGCTAATAGTTAAACAGAGCTGCTAAATGAATCAATGCACCTTGCTGGTGAGAGCGAGTTGGTGCCATCCTGGTTTGGGTCTCCTGTGCTGTGGCTGAACGGTGGTGGATTTGGAGAAGGGATGGCAGAGGCTGCACCTGCTGACAGCAGGCTGACTGCATCGCTTTCTGGATGCTCTCGGGTGTGAGGCTGGAGCCCTCATTCCTCCCAGCCCTGTGTGTTCATAACAGGAAGGATCCTGCGGTTGGCATGAGAGCAGAGGGTAAGAGGGTATCTTGAGGTGAATGGTAGACCCAAAGGTCTACAGGTGCCCTTTGCTTTAAGAGATCCTGGGCCATGTGCCAAGGATTGCATTTAAGGAAGCACCATCCCATTTCTCCAAAAAAACCCCAAACAAACAAACAAACAAAGGAAAGAAACAAACAAAAGGGAAGGTTGTTTTTGGCAAGTGGGGATGTTCCCCAGCTTGGGGTGGGATGGGGGAGAGGGACCTGTCAGCTGGCACCTAATGCGCTTTTCAGGGCGGCAGAGCTATTTTGGAATCAAGACGCTGAAAAAATGCCTGTAGTTTGTCTTGCTTTTTCTGTACTCAGACTTGGGGTTTCTCCTTGCTCTGATTATGCTATACAGTTACAAGAAATGGATGGAGCTGCAGCATTCCTGCAGGCGGTTTATAGAAAATATATAGATATGCCTGGGTATGCATACATGTAGAGAGAAAGTGAACTATAAGGGACAATGAAATATCCATATTTAAGAAATGCGGAGTGACTCACTGACAGATCTCGCTGATTGTGCAAAGATTCGTTCTGTGTTGAATTTTTTTTTAAATTAGATTTTAAATATGTGTCGACAGGCTGAGTTTGTACAGTGGGAGTAACCACGGGGAGAAACGACAGTGCTGCTTCTGTTATTAAACTACTGGCCAGGAAATAATGGAGTGTGTACAAAAATTGATTAGTATTTTGCCAATTACATTAGCGCAGCTAATAACAATCATTAAGAAGGAAATACAGGAAGCTGCACACTTTCAGGTCTTAGAAGCTGATATTCACCAATGAGGCAAAATATATGTTTTCAAGGTAATTTGTCCACAAGTCTCCTGTTATGAATGTGAAGTAAAGACTAAATGTGAGAGCTAGAAATGTTTCACTTCAGGTTGTGTTAATCACTTCTTCACTCACTGACTGTTAATAAACAGTGTGAGAGGCTTGTAAATGTTAGGATTCTATAGTGGCACAACAACATGCTTTACAATGTTAAAAATTCTTTTAAATAATGGTTTATTTTAATATATTTACTAATTTAGGTACCCGAGAGAATCATCTACAACAGTGATGTGAAAATCCCCATTACCTGAGGTCAAGAAAGAGAAGGTATGTTTTCGTTTTCCTCCACCATCTGACACATTTCACAGCGGGGACGGGGTGGGGGGTGGGAGGGGTGGGGAGTTGCGGGGGGGGTGGATTTTGCTGCTCAGCCAATGCCCTGTGGTCCAAGGGCAGTTTCCTGGGCGCTAGGGTGAGGAAGGCTTTCAGGTGCTTGAAAGAAGCACTTGCAATGATGGAGCTTTGTATGTGTGTCAGCAAGGCAGCTCTCTGTGTCCTACCGCTCAGTGTAATCTGCAAATTTTTTCTTTCTTTGTCTTTAAATGCTCACATCCTGACATCAGCTGTGGGGATTACAGATGGGTCTGCTGAAGATTCCCTCAGTTTGTGATGGAAATCATTGGTCTGGGTTAGACCACTCCTGTACTTACAAATTACATTGGAGTTTAATTCACAGCCCTGCTTTCCTCTGGAAATTCCTGTTCTTGCAGTCTGTCAACACTGACAGAAAACTGTGCTGCTAATGAAAATGAGGGAGTTCAACTCTCGTCCCTTCCCGTGCTCGACTCACACAGGGACTTTTTTTTTTCCGTGGAATCTGATTTTTATTGACCTCAACTACAAAAAATACTAAGTGGCTTCAATGACTGCCCAGGTTGCGATGACAGAGATTCCTGTGTACATTTTGTTACAAAACCTCCTCGTTTAGCTCAGACCATGGGCTGCCGTGCAGCCCACCGCACTGTTACCAAGTCATGAGCTATCATAAATCAGTTCTAGTTTATTTGCTTGTGGAATTAAGCTTTATTATTTTAAATTATTATTATTTATTATTTAAAATCTGTGTGAGAGTGGGGGTGTGAGAGTGGGGGAGATGTAAAGAGTGCTCTGGACTCTGTGCTAAATAGCTGCAAGAGGAGCTTACGTTTGTGTCTGTGCTGCAGGAACAGGATTTGCCAGGAGCTCCCGAAGTGGGTTTTGTTTTGAGTCTGATGCTCCTCTTGCATCGCCCAGGGAGGGGTTCTGCACACAATGCATTTTTTTTCTCCTGTGTTCCACCACTGTCAATGAGAGGGAAACCAGACCGCTTGGTTTTTGTGAGAGATTGGAGTGTAATATGCTTTTTACAGGAGCAGAGCTAAGTCGTGATTCAGTTGAAGTGAATACATTAAGTGTGTATTTTCATTGCAAAGATTCAGCACATCTTCCATCACCTTGTTCCTAGTGAAATGGTTCTAATTTCAATAATCTCATAGGAAAACTTCCATGGTTCCTTTAATTTATACATATGACTATTAGATTTATATACAGAACATTCTTGTTATCCATATAATAAAAAAGCCAAAGCTTTTCCCTTGATGGACAGCTGTGATCTCAGGACTCACTTACCCTGCTTTTCTCTAGGACAATTCCTTATGCCTTCTTCCCAATATTTCATGGTTAAACTTTCCCATATCATAGAAAAGAAAAAAACAAACCAAAACAAAACAAACCAGCAGCAAACTCCGTTGCAAATAACTCTCTGGTCTTGGAAGAGTTAACAAACTTTATGGCAAGGTTCAGGCAGCTCTGACCCCTATGGTAATATTTCATCTAAGGTTACTGTTGGGAGAGAAATCAAATTTCAGCTGTGAACATGATTGACAGGTGAAAGTGAGAGAGAGAAAGACATCTGGTCAGATGGGGAATTTGGGAAGGAGAAGGACAATTCAGGGAAGTGTCTCTGTGATATTAGGAATAATAAGCTCAGATATGAAAACTCCAGTACCCCGCACTCTCTGGAGGGAAACTTACTTGGTATTCATGGAGGTTGGCCGGTCGGGGGAATTCAAGACTCTGCATTTCTGGCAGTGGGCAGTAGTCTCCGTGGTCCAACTTCCCAACTTGACTCCTTTGAAGGAATTGTGTTATTTCTGGCACACTTTTAGTGTTTTAAGGCAGTTCATTTTATGAGTGTGACTGGAATAGCTGGCAGTTGCTCGTTCAGAGGTTCTCACCACCCTGGTTCTGGTGGGGCAGGATTGCAGAAGTCTGTCGGTGGTGTCACTCCACACGCTCCAGCCTGGGGTCACTGCCAGCGGTTTTCAGAGTAAGCACTGCAGGATGACATTGATGTTTATGATACAAACTGTTATACAAATAACAAAATTAGTAGCCATTCCATAAAATACCTCCAAGAGTATCTTGTGGTATTTTACAAGGCAACTTTTTTATTTTTTGCAGGGGCCTTTTCCACCTCCTAGCAGCTCCAGCAAACATCCCTCGCAATATGTACAAAAGCCAAGGCATATTTTACCCTACTGTAGTGTATTTTGTTTGGTGCAGAAGAGCTTTTCCACCTTCCAATGTCATAGAACCAATAGGAACAGAAAATTCCCTCTAATTATTATAAAGCTGGGGTTGTCCAGCCTGGAGAAGAGATGGCTGCGGGCAGACCTTCTACTGGCCTTCCAGTGTTCAAAAGGGCTCCAGGAAAGCTGGAGAGGGACTTTTTAGCAAGGCCTGTTGTGGTAGGATAAGGAACAATTGCTTTTAACTAAGAAAGGGGAGATTTAGACTGGCTGTAAGGAAGAAATTTTTTACAGTGTGGGCTCTGGCACAGGTTGCCCAGGGAGGTGGGAGAGTCTCTGTCTCTGCAAACATTCAAAGTCAGGTTGGATGGGGCTCTGAGAAATCTGATCTGGTTAAATATGTTCTTGCTCTTTCATGGGAGTTGGACTGGATGACCTGCAACCTGCCACCCCAGACCATGCTACGATTCTTACCCTGTCCTGATCAGTGCGATGATGCTGGAAAGCAGAATTTGATTTTGACATATAAAACAACCCAAACAAAACAAACAACACCCCCCCCCCCCAAAAAAAAAACCAAAACAAACCAGGCTTTCTAGGTGTGAAGGGAAAAAAATCTTATGGTTTTATCACTGTGTGTAACAATGTTTCAGTTTCCAAAGAGGTTCTGAAGGACTTTTGCAGAATTCCAAAGGCAGGATGGGGCAGTGATGGATGCTGGGATCCTCATTGCATCTCAGGTGAGAGAAAAGGGCCTAGGTGGGCTCCTGGCATTGGTGAAGTCCTTTTTTGCATTCCTGGGTCCTGCACTTCCACCACAAAGGGAATGGCTGGGGGGAGGGAGTGTCGTACCAATAAAAAGCACTATCTGAACTCACAGCGCAGTAGCTGGGCTGTGAATTCCCTGGATGGATGTTTTTATTCAGGAGTAAGGGTGGATTTCCACCCTCACCCACCCCGTTACAGCTTAAGCTGCTTTCAAAATAAAATAAATTAACCAAGAAAATCCACTCTTGCTGTGCTGTGGCATAGTTTACTACATAATTTCCCCGTATGGATGAGTCCTAAAACTAAGGGGAGAATAAGGAGCAGTAAAGAACAGAAATATATTTTCTGTTCCCTTTCCTGTTTACCTCTAAGACCTTTCACACAGGGGAAATCAGGGCACTCTTAAAGTATACATTTACTTACTTTTCACTGCTATTCCTGTAGCTGCACATGCATTTTTAAAAGAGATTTGTGTTTTCTGCAAGACCTTTTGCATCCTCATACTGTTCACGTGTATTTTTGATGTGCAATCAAGTCTGGCTGTTGTTCGTGACATCATTTTTCTTTTCATGGCAACAGCCTGTGGTGTCAAACCATTCAGCTTCACCATAAACTAGACCTCATCACCTACAATTTATTCTCAGACCACACATCTGATAAAGTTGAAAATTAAAGTGAAGAAAGATGAAAACAATCAGATTTCTTAGTGTATGAGTGAGTTATTTTTAACTTCCCATTGTTGAATTAGTGTTCCCTTTAAAAAGTCATATTTTCCGAAGCTGATATCAAGATAACTTCCATGAAATATTATTGGCGACTTTCCCATTGGAGTCAATGGGAGCTTTGTATGTATTTTCAAGCAGATGTGCTGTATTAAGTCTAAATGAGAATCTTTTAAATCAAATGGGATGCAATGTGTTATTCTTGATAAAAAAGAGGACAGTAATCTCTCTCCCTTTTTTTTTCTGTCCCCAAATATATTTTGTACAATTTACAGGTCAGTTTATATAGGTAAAAAAAATATTCTCAAGCATTTAAAAAAGCACAACTTTGCTCTGTCTCAAATGCCTTTCTTGCTCATTCCTATGAATGTGAAATATGAAAACATATCGGTGCGTTCTGAGCAAAAGCCATGTCATTCATGACAGCTTTTACTACCCCTAAATTCCCAGCAAAGTAAATTTAATCATTTTCCCTGTGTTTAGAATAAGCTCTAAATTGTTTCCCAATGCTGTGACTTTTGCTGTTGTTTAGTTCTAACATAGGAATTTAAGTTAAGGGCTAAAAAAATAGAAGTATTTTTACCATCTCTTCTAGGTTTTCTAATCAGCGCCGCTTGCCAAATGATTCACTCTGTACCCAAATACGGCAGACTGATAAGACAGGAAAAGTACTGATTTAACATCCCACATATAGAGTTACTTCTCAGGCTTCCACACATAGAGCTGATGTTTAGAGAGCTGGTGCTGGGAGTTGCAGTCTGACTCACTTGTGAGACTTTGACCCAGTTATTTGATTCGAGATTCAGCAAAATACTGAAGCACTTTAAACTTGTTATCTTGGGTTTCTTCTAAAGGTCTGTTACCGTTGATCTCTTTATATCTCAGTTTACACAGTTATAAACCTAGATAATTAATTCTTACCTTCCAGGCTTTTGTGGGAGTTAAGAAATAGTTGTAATGTTCCTTGAAGCCCTTCAATGAAAGCTGGTGGATTGAAGTGCTTGTCGCTCACCTCAGCTCATACCCTGGGTTGAGGAATTGTTGGTGTTGCCCGCGTCCCATGCACCGTTTCTGCAGGGATGAGAATTCAGTCTTCTGAGCATGCCAGGGCATGAGTACAAGGATGGGGTGCTTTGGGAGCTGGCAATGTTCTGAATTACACATAACATAGCTTTACCTGGTTTTGAGTGAGCCGAAACATGAGCAAACCCATGGCTCAGTTATGTGCCCCATCTCTCTCTTAAACCCAATGTGTTCTTAATACCTATATGTGCACACATATACGTGGAACAACTCATGTGCCCCTGTAAGATACGTAGAGGTCACACTGTCCTTGTAATTCCTCCCCTTCCTGCCATTACCTTTATTTCCCAAGGTTTGAGCCATTATCATTCAGCAGTTGTGCATCTTTCCTTTCCTTCCTTCCCCAAATTATTATTATTTCCCTCCTGCCTCCCACCCCTCCCGATCCATAATGGGATCCTAAGCTGTAAATTCGCTAACTGTAAAGATTTTGACTTGAAATGTTTTGAAAATGCTATGGGAGTTAAAAAAAAGAAGAACGCCCATGAACAACACGCTGTGAGGTGCTCCGGCATTGCTCTTCTACGGGAAAGATAATAAAGATATTAGCACTCATATAATTTCAGATAGGAAATGAAACCAGACATGAAAGAAACACTAGCTCCAGCTGTTGAGTGGGAATCAAACTAGCTCTGGGAATTACAGGTACTGTCACCGGAGACAGCCCGACTTCTGAGAAATGACCTCAGGTGTAGGAGCTTGCTGTGGCCCCTTGCAGATATTAACACCTAATTAACAATCTGTGAGAGCATCCTACATCTTAATCACCAGTGAGGTGAGAATGACAATCTGAGGAGGAGAAGGAGAAGGGAAATGGTAATTTTTCCTCTGCATGCACCATCTAATAACCATGGTTATTCAGATGCAGCTAAATGTGATTCCCTTTTAGTCATTTCTGTCTATTGGAAGGCACGATAAGTTCATTTGCTAGCAGGTAGGCAGCGGAGGTGAGAATTGAATTGATCTGAGATATTCTGAAAAATTGACCCCGAGGTCATTCCTAGTTTAAATTGGGAAGTACGGCTGAGCTTCTGCCTTCCCTTTCTTCTCTCCCCATTCCCTATCCCCCCTCTTTTAGTGTTTCCAGCCATGTTAGTCTGTACTGTGTAATTACTTAAACATACTCTGATGGTGGGGAACTTCATTCCCTCAAAGTTAATCAAAATAAAGAGAGCTTTTGTTAGCGGTGATAGGTAATTAAATAGCTGGCTCCGTGTTGTGCGCGGCATTGTGCTGGGTTATTGACATCGCGGAGCCAGGCTCCCCAGCCTTTCTGCGCAGAGACCAGAGCGCTGAAGTCATCAAGATGAAGGCCCAGGCTAAATTAAGGAAAGAGGGTGTGAAGCCATGGGAATGATTTATGAGGCCAGGCTAGGAAGGGAAGGAGTGTGTCGTGGTGTACCCTGTGTCTCCCGGAGGAAAGGCTGGGTCCGTGGGAAGGGGTGAATGTTTTAAAGAGGAGAAAGTCACTTGTGGCATTTCTCTGCTGTGCCTGTGATTTTCTGGCTGTTGTTTTAGACTACAACAGCTGAAAGTGTGGATGGGAACAAGCCACTTACCCAATTTCACCTTCTGTGTAAACTCCTAGGGCCAAATTCTGGTTGTGATTACCTGATGAAAATGGTGAGGAGCGTGGGGATGGAGGGGCTCTGGGCTTAGACCCACGCCCGAGGGCTGGTGCCAGTGAAAAGCAAACAAGAAATAGCAAGCCAAATTTATCAAAGCCAAGGCACGAGCTGCTTCCCTGCACTCCGTGGTGGTACTCCAGCTTGCCCCTGTATCACCTGGGCAGGATCCAGTGGAGTTTTAATGTATCGCCTTTAATGGATGCTTTTAGGTGCACTTCCAAACAGCTTTATGACACAGTTAAATGAGAGGCAGGCAGGCAGAAAGGAGTGAGGAATATGGGCACACGTACATCTTATAGACCTCGCTTTGCGTTAGCTGTACCTGCAGCTCTCCCCTGCCATGTGCAGTAACAATCTTTTTCCTTGTCACTTGGACCCAAATTATATTCTAATAAGAAGAGAGTGGCAAAGCAAAGACAGCATTGCATTAACCATTCAGCTTCCATGGAAACTCCCATCGATTTCTTTCTGAATGATAAGAAATAATCAATATGTTTTCTGTTAAACTCACTTCTTTGGCTCCTTTAGCTTTGCTTTCACATGTTGGCCTTGCACTGAAAAGTATAACTTGACATCTTGCGTCTTCTCAGCTGAAAAGGTATTGGTTCCTGGACTTCATGTCAGCTGTACCCAGATCAAAGGCAAGGAACATAAAAGTTGACATATATTATTTATTTCATGGTTTACACCAATGATGTTTCTCTCTACCCTTTTTTGTTATTACTGTGGCTGTTTTGCCCATACTGTTCAGCTCAAAAGTGTTTGTCCCCTACAGACAAATATTCATATTCATGTCATCCCTCAGCAGTTAACGAATGCCAACTCACTTCAGCATTTGCCATGCAGCCAAAACTCCCATTGTTTTCGCAGGACTTTTGGGTGTGAGAAGAATGCAGGATCGGGCCCTTGGGTGGGAATGTCAGAGCCAGAGCCTTTCTCCCCCAGCCCCAGCAATGCATGGAGTCGGCTGGAGCTGCAGCCTGGGTGCTGGTGCTGGGGTGGGAGACGCTGCATTCTCTGCCTGCACTGAGATGCTGCAGCAGCCAGACAAATGCCAGACTTTGAGGGGAGCACAAGTGCAAAGAACACCTCCTTTTTTTTTCAGTTATTTGGTTTTTTTCCTCTACCTTTATCCATTTTCTTGCCTGCCTTTGGAGTTTTACATCAGTACTATAAGGTCTGGCTTACAACAGCAGCCAGAAAATCATCTGAGAGCAGTCAGAAATGTTACTCCGACCTATGCATCCCTCTGACCACTCAGTTTAGTGTAAAACTTCCCTTTCCCCCGCCTTTTTGTCAACAACTGTGGCAGATTTTCCTTCCTGAGTTACTAAATCAGCTAAAACGCTGAGTCTAGCTTTGCCCCTACCCTCCCGTGAGGTGTTTTTTTCTGCCATGGAAATAATAACGCTTGAGAAAGATCCTTGGGAATTGTTTTGTTGTTGTTTTCTTTTGTTTAGGTTGGGTTTATTTTAAAGCTTGCTGACAATTGTCAAATGCTCTTTCTAGCAAAGAAGCGTTCGGAGGGCAGAGCCCGCTGTACCGCCGGCAGCAGCAATTTGCAGTTCTCCTTCCAGCTCCGGTGCCTGCGTGGCACTTTACTATTTCTTTAACATTTAATTGGGATCAGGCAATCAAGTGTCTCCCAATTTTTTGCCTCTTCAGGCTGCAATAAAGCCACTTATAATTTATAATCAAAGTTTGGTGTCGTTAAACTAAACTGTAAAACTGACTTCAGGGTTTCAGTCGTAAAATAAATATGCGATAAATATTGCAATGGGGCTAGAGCAGCACAGCGAACAACAGCACAGAGAATACATATACACATACTCTTTTTTTTGTGTGTGTGTATATACATTTAGTTCCAGAGGTAAGAAAGATCTAAATAATAAATAACTGGGATGTATTCTTTCTTACTAGAATTGAAGCTGAGATAGATTTATAGCCCAAACAGTTATTTTAAATGCAAAATGAAGTGTTAATTTATTAAAGTCATTTATGCATCAACATTACTTTTATGTCTTTATTTATATTTTTCAGTGATATGGAGCAGTGTAACATTCAGCCTGGGTTTTTCTGTCTGTTGACTGTAGCGCTGCTTTGCTTGGATTTTTTTTTCTAACAAGGCAGCTCATTTAGAAAGAAATGTTTATGTGAAGTGCTTGTCAGTTGGCATTTTTACTGGTGTGCTAACCCAAAGGTAAAATATAAAGGCACATCTTTTCCTTACTGGCTTGTTGCTACTAGAAGGGTTCCTCCCTTGTTAGCTTGATAAATAATTTTACTAGCGGGAATCTGCTGAATTTTTATGCTTGCTGTCTATTTTCTGCTTGCTGCAAATAAATTCCAGCACTCGGAGGGCACTAAAACTCCAAACACATGGTATTTTCCCATTTTGTTGCTGGTTGCCTAAAATATTTATTTCATCTTGTTCTTTTAATTAAATCTCTTTTTTTTAAAAAAAAAAAAAAAAGAAAATAGTCAAAAACCTTCAAGTTTTGCAATCATTTCCAAATGAAGGGTTGAGCCCAGATTGTACTTAATATAAGGTCTGGACTTAAAATAACACATTATCGCAGGTAAACTGAATGGGTGGTGTTAAATCAGCTATCAGTCCAACTGCTTCCTGCTTTTCAGCTGAAGTACAAGGATTATTTACTGACAGATCATCCGTTTAGGCATTTCTTACAATTTATTCCATATTTTTAGTTTTCCCAGTCTGCAATCAAGACAGTTAATTGAATTTACAAAATAAATACTCCACCTTGGTGACATGATGCACTGAAAAGGTTTGGATCATGGGTTACCACGGTGGATGTGGCAGGAAAGAGAGGCTTTGGTTTAATTTTTTTTGCTTTTTTTGCTTTTTTTTTCAATTTTTTTCTTCAAGGGATTATTTTGCAGTTAGGGAAGCTTTGTGCTTTTTCAAATTAAATTTAATCCAAGGAGGGCAAACTCAAGAGCTTCTGCTCCCCCCAGCAAAGTGTCTGTCGGAGGGTCGGCTGCCACCGCCACCCAGCGGGAGCTCCCACTCCTTGGCAGCATGTCCCAACTCCCTGGTCCACACTCTTGGTTTTGAGGGGCTTTGGCCATTTCTTCTGTAGCCAGGGTTTAGATCCGCCCGAGGTCAGTCCCTCCTGTGATGCTTGTGGGTTCTGGGGGCATGGGAGCAGATCTTTCTGCTACTGGCAGGATCCCTCGTGGTGGCTTCTGTGGGGTTGTTCCACATCTTCCCAAGCAGTTGCAGGGATACAGGCAGCATTACTTCCTTATCCATCTGCTCAGTTCTAGAGGTGAGCAGTGAAAGGGCCTGGAGGGCTGCTGCCCTGTCCCCGCCGAGAAGAGCCTGTCTGGGTGCAGGGAGGCCAAGCATGTGCCCCATTCAGCAGAAAGCCACGTACCCTTGAAAATGCCAGGCAAAACCACCCAAAATTTTAGAATTATTTATGTATTTTTAGCACAAGTCCTCTCAAAGCAATCCTCAGACTTTGGGCCAAATTCTTACATAGTTACACCAACCACTTTCCCATGCATTTACTGATTTCCGTAAGAATTCTGTGGCCCTTGCAGACACCAGCCTGTTCCTTTACACATCCCAAATCCTATATGTGTGTGGTGGGAGGAACTGATGTGCCAGCACTGAATAGATAAGGCAAAAGCTTGGGCAGCAGGGAAAATGACCCTTGGTAAAATCAGAAATGCAGTAGGGTTGCAGGAAATCTCAGGAGCGATGCAATCCAGCCCTGTGCCAGGAGGCCGGGTCGGGCAGATCTGTGTTATGCCTGACAGATATTTGCATAATGTGTCCTTAAAGCCCCCGTGGAGAGCGTGACACCTCCCAGGAGCCTCCCTGGCAGACCTTAGCCACTACCCCTTCTCAAAAGCTTTTCTTCTTGGCTCACTCGGCGTGGGTCCCTTCTGTCCTAGTCCCCGCAGCCGCCGAGGACAACCCGTTGCTGTCGTCTTTGCACTGACTCTTTGCATATTTGAAGGCTGTTGTTATGGCTCTAGCAGCCTCTTTTTCTCCAGACTAAACAACTCCACGGCTTTCAGTCTTTCTTCATAGGTTATGGTCGTGACTTTGCTATTTAATATCTCGTCTGAAGAGTCCATGTACAGTAAACTTGCTGGAATTCAATTTACCTGTGTTGAAAAGGACTGCGAGGATGCTGCCTGGAGGCTTTACAGCGTCTGAAAGGGGAACAATTTAATTCTTACTCTGATAATTTCTCTTCTGCGGATGGATTTCTGTACCTGGGCACGTTAACTGCAGCCTCCCCACAGAGTCAACCAGGAGGAATCTAGTGCAGTGCGCAGCCAGGGTTTACTGGCAGGTGTTAGGAAACATGTTTTAACATTTTATATTCAAGGCCAGGTTGGATGTGGGTTTGAGCAACCTGATCCAGTGGGAGGTGTCCCTGCCCATGGCAGGAGGGGGAACTGGATGGGCTTTGATGGCCCTTCAAGCCCAAGCCATTCTATAGTTCTATGATAATTTTATATATAAAAGTAAGAATGGGAGATAGGTTGCAACCTCTGTGGCTGCAGGTAACACTTCAGGGTGTCCCTTCAAGGGGGTACATACAGATATTGTCACACTAGTTTCATTCATTGCACTAGCGCCAAGGAGCTACAGCCAACTCCACTCTGCCTTTCCCTTTGCTGGTATTGCCGCGAGGCTGTGGTGTTTCAAAAGCTTTCAGCTTTGCCATGGTTTTGGGTAAATGCAGCTTTTCTTTCTGGTAGGCAGAATTTTTCTCCAAGTGCTATCAATCCAAGTGGACCAAAGAGGGTTTTTCAGCCATCTGCAAAGACCTGGGCTTTGCTTTTCACTCTAAGTAGCTTTTTGAAAGGCTGGAAAAGGCATTCATAGAATCATAGAATCATAGAAAAAACAGGTTGGAAGAGACACACCGGATCATCGAGTCCAACCATTCCTATCAAACACTAAACCATGCCCCTTAAAACCTCGTCCACCCGTGCCTTAAACACCTCCAGGGAAGGTGAATCAACCCCCTCCCTGGGCAGCCTCTGTCAGTGCCCAATGACCCTTTCTGTGAAAAATTTTTTCCTAATGTCCAGCCTAAATCTTCCGTGGCGGAGCTTGAGGCCATTCCCTCTCGTCCTGTCCCCTGTCACTTGGGAGAAGAGGCCAGCTACCTCCTCTCCACAACCTCCTTTCAGGGAGTTGTAGAGAGTAATAAGGTCTCCCCTCAGCCTCCTCTTCTCCAGGCTAAACACCCCCAGCTCTCTCAGCTGCTCCTCATAAGGCCTGTTCTCCAGCCCCTTCACCAGCTTTGTTGCTCTTCTCTGGACTCGCTCCAGAGCCTCAACAACCTTCTTATGGTGAGGGGCCCAGAACTGAACACAGTATTCAAGGTGCAGTCTCACCAGTGCCGAGTACAGAGGGAGAATAACCTCCCTGGACCTGCTGGTCACGCCATTTCTGATACAGGCCAAGATGCCATTGGCCTTCTTGGCCACCTGGGTCACTGCTGGCTCATGTTCAGTCGGCTGTCAACCAACACCCCCAGGTCCTTTTCCTCCTGACAGCTTTCCAGCCAGGCTTCTCCTAGTCTGTAGCTCTGCTTAGGGTTGTTGTGCCCCAAGTGCAGGACCCGGCATTTGGCCTTGTTAAACCTCATGCCACTGGACTCTGCCCAGCAGTCCAGCCTGTTCAGGTCCCTTTGGAGCCTCCCGACCCTCCAGCAGATCCACACTTCCTCCCAGCTTGGTGTCATCTGCAAACTTGGTAAGGGTGCACTCGATGCCTTCATCCAGGTCGTTGATAAAGACATTGAACAGGGCTGGATCCAGCATCGAGCCCTGGGGAACCCCACTTGTAACTGGCCTCCAGCTGGATTTAACACAATTTCCCACCACTCTCTGGGCCCTCCATCCAACCAGTTTTCCACCCAGGAGAGTGTGCATCTGTCCAGGCCAGAGGCTGACAGTTTCCATAGCAGAATGCTGTGAGAAACTGTGTCAAAGGCTTTACTGAGGTCCACAGCCTTTCCCTCATCCAACATCCGAGTCACTTTGTCATAGAAGGTGATCAGGTTAGTTTGGCAAGACCTGCCTTTTGTCAACCCATGTTGACTGGGCCTGATCACCTGGTTCTCTTGCATGTGCTTCATGATAGCACTCAAGATCACCTGTTCCATGACTTTCCCCAGCACTGAGGTCAGACTGACAGGCCTGTAGTTCCCTGGATCCTCCCTGGACCCTTCTTGTAGATGGGCACAACAGCAGCCAGCCTCCAGTCCAGTGGAACTTCCCCAGTCTTCCAGGACTGTTGGAAGATGATGGAAAGGGGTTTTGGCCAGCACATCCGCCAGCTCCTTTAATACCGTTGGGTGGATCCCATCCGGCCCCATAGACTTGTGGGTTTCTAGTTGGGCTAGCAAGGCTCTGACCACCTCCTCTTGGACCATGGGAGCCTCATTTTGCTCCTCTAGCTCCTGCGTTTGTACATAAAGGGAACAACTTTCCTTACAATTAACGACTGAGGCAAAGAAGGCATTAAGTACCTCAGCCTTTTCCTCATCCCCTGTCACTGTTGCTCCTTCTGCGTCCAACTGTATGGGACTGTATGGTCTCCCTAGTTCTCTTTTTATTATTTATATATTTATAGAAAGATTTTTTGTTATCTTTCACTGACTTTGCCAATCTGATTTCTAGTTGAGCCTTTGCCCTTCTGATTTTTTCTCTACACAATCTCACTTCCCTCCTGTAGTCCACTCAAGAGGCCTGTCCCCTCTTCCAGAGCCCATAAACATTTCTCTTCTTCTTGATATCACTCAAGATATCCATGTTCAACCAAGCTGTTTTTTTCCCCTGCTGGCTTTTTTTTCTGGAACATGGGATGGCTTTCTCCTGAGCCGCTAGGATCTCCTTTCTGAAGAGCTGCCAGCCCTCATGGGCTCCCTTGCCCTTAAGCACTGTCTCCCATGAGACTTTGCCAACCAGCCTTCTGAAAGGGCTCTTTGCATGAACATTCTCTTTGCTTCTTGGAAAAATGAGTGGAAGCAGAGCCTGCTAATTCTGTTTTTCTCATTGTCCTCTGATGTCTTTCCTGGGAGGCTGGGGAGGGCATGGGAAGGAAGATGTCCTGGAGCAAACCAAAAATAGTTGTTTGCAGAAAAATATTCTGCAGGGAAAATTGGTACCAGTTGCCCCACAGCAGGATTAATCGACACTGTGGAATTCCAGGGAGCACCTCTGGGAGGTGGTTTGAAGTTTTGTAGGATTCAGGCTTCCTGACTTCAATCTTAGCCAAACCCTGAGCTGGGAGGTGCCAACAGGGACTCAGTTGCACATGCTGCCACCTCACTCATCCAGACCAGGTACCAGTCCTGGAGATGGACTGTGGCAGCTTTTATAAATAACAGATGAATTTTATCCCTGATGGAAGGTGATGACTAGGGCATCCACACCCATAAACCTTTGAGAAGGGAATATAAAAATGTCCCCTTGTGACACAGTTATCTGCGATACAACTTTTCTTGCTTTATCTGACGTTCCACCTCCAGTTTGCATTGTATAGCATTCCCTTTCTTAAAAAAAACTTTTGGACATCTGTATTCCCTCAGTGGTCCATCTCAGTGACAGATCCTGCTTAAAAAGTTGTCTCATCCAAAAGTATAAATTCTCTGTACATGATGGGAGTGTACACAGAACCAGGGAACGCAGCTCCCAAGTCAAGCAGACATTTTAGCTGAAGAATTTTCAAGTTTTAAAGGAAGATCTTATTGAGAAATATTTGTGGGACTCAGTTCCATAAGAAGTGAAATGAGAGTGACCTTGCTGAGCCATTGGCTCAAGTCAGAGCTGTGGCAGCAGAAGTGAAAATATTTGCTTCCTTCTCTAAAGAATAGACTTAGGGACCAGTTCTCACCATGGGGAAGAAGAGAGAGAAAAATGTATTGTCTTCCTTTCAGTAGTTCATTCCTCTTTGCAAAGTGATTAATACATTACTATAGTGAATTTTTTGTCTAGCCTGATTACCATTGCTTAATAAATCTAAACAACTGTGACTGTCACGGTGCTTAGACTGTCATGATTTTGTCTCTCTTAAAGAAGGTTTATACATTAAGGATAACTTCTAGCTTTCTGCATTTCTGGGATAAAATTTATTTTGGCCATTATAGCTCTATCTGTTTGAGACCGCACTGAAAGGAAATCAGTTGTTCCAAAGGAAGGTTTATCATTGGGAGAGTTTTACCTTCACTCATTTTGCAAAAGAAAGTGAACATCAGCATTAAAATGGAAATGGAGTTCTGGAGAAAATAATAACTGTTGTTTTAAAAAAGTTTTAACATTTAAAAGAGACTTTTCAAATATCAAGGATGGACAAACCAATTAAATTAACTGCATTATAGTCACAGCTGTTAACACCTCGGGCTCAGCTTTTCTCAGGCTGCCAGAGTTTGCTGAGGGGTCGCCTGTGCCTGTGTGAGTGACTCCAAGGCAGCTGTGGGAAGAAGTGCTTGGGAGTAATTAGAGCCACTTTCTTAGGATCATGGGGAAATTGGTACTCCAGCATTAGTGCTGCTCCTGAGCGAGGATCTCATGGCTATGTGGGCATTACCTACTGCCCTGGCTCCACTCCAGCTCTGTTGCCTGACATAGAGATTGGTTGTTTCTTTCTTTATCCTTTCCCTTCTCCATGAACACACCTGGAAGAACATTGTACCTCTATACTAGACAGTAGGGTTCAAAAGATCTCTAGATATGAATTACTTCTTTGGAAAAACATAAGGAAGTTACTTTGTGCAATCTCGTACAATCAAATATCATGAAGGAGCTTTTGCATCAACTTTCAAGGACTCAAAGGCTTTTTTTTTTTTTTTTTGCCCCAGGTATGTTGAACATCTTGAAAATAAACCAGCATGTTTCAAAAGGGAAGATAGATGTGTCTGTTCAAATAGGCATTGCGTTTGGAATTGGTGCCTCTGGTTGTTAAAAAGAATCCTTGTTTAACGTCCTCATTAAGAACTGTGACTTGCAACCAGTTTTATGAAGATCAAGTAATTTACTTTTAAAGTAAATAAAAGCAAATTTCTTAGTAGTGACAAGTCAATAAAGCAATGGAAGGCTCAAGTTTTTCTATCAGCCAACATCTGTTCCTTATTTTCCTGGAGATGTAACAAGAGGTGAAAACAGGGAGAGCCAATAGCTGTAATGTTGGGGTTTGGGTTTTTTTTGTTGTTGTGGGATGTTGGTGTGGATTTTTAATTTTTTTTTGTTTGTTTTCATTTGTTTTTTTTTCAAATGAGACAGTAAGCCTTGTCCATTTTTGGAAAGAGTGACTTTCTGGTTTTCTGTGGCAGCATATTCCGAGCCCCATTGACACGGGAGCAGTGACAGTCAGTGGCTTTGATGCTGTGTGGTGTTGCTAGAAGCATGGTAAGCTGTTACAGAGTAGTGGTGAGCCACTTCTTGGAAGCCCAGTCAGCACAAATGAGATCAGCACAAATGAGATCCTCGTCTTCTGTCCGAGCCACCCACATCATCAACAAATACCTCAGAAAGAGAGGGATGCTCTCCACACTGTGGTGGGAACTAGGTTGTATCAAACCTCACTGAAACCACTTCCACATTTTACCCACGCTCAACCTGTTTGTCTTGAAACGTTGTCTCAGAGAGAATCCAGCAGATGAAAAACAAGGTATTAGACCCATTTTACATTCTAACAAGTGCAGGATACAGACTGCAAGTGTTTGTTTTAAGTGTTCTAGAGGATCTGGCATTTCACGGTGTGAGAATTGGCTCCCTGCTGTGTGAATTATTCGCATGTGGATTTGTGCTGCGTGGGAAACATTGGCATAGCGGAAAAGAGAAGGGAAAGCTCTGCTGGGAAAGTAAGAGGGGGCTGGATGTCAGTCACTTGGGGCAGAAGTCTTTTCCTATCTCCTCTGAAGAGGGTGGTTTGTCTTGGACAGCACAGCATTGACTTTTGGAGTGGCTGAGGAACACAGGAAGTCATTACTGGATGCACATGAAAATTAGCTCAGATCATTTTAGACATATAAAACATAGGTCAGTGGAAGTCCAGAAGCCTTTGCTGCTCAGACTATCCTAGCCTTTGGGATCTGTGTGCTTTTGTACATATGGCTATGGACACCATCTTTTGAGGTGTAGGTCTGCCTTTTGTCTTACAGTGTCTTCCTGTGACTCTACATGCTCAAAACCTTTGGTAGGAGTGGTTTGCCCTCACCCACATCTCTACGGGGCCAGGAAATGGGCTGCTCAGCTTTATGGGAAATGAATAATTAGTTCTCACCAAATTCAAGGTACCTGGCTGTGGGGAGCAGACAACTTGTCCTTTGCTAATTCTTCTAGAAAAGGGCTGAGAAATTCTTTGCATTCTTCTGTGATGCTATGTTGGGTTTTAATACAGTCAAGCACATAGAGTCATTGAGCCATTCTGAAATCTCTGTTTTCCCTGAAGGTTGAATAATGTTGTAATTGTATCACTATATTAAAAAAATAAAAAAAAAGCCCTAATGAGATTTTGGGTAACAAAAATATAGTAGCACTTAGTCTATCCCAAGAATTTTTGCAATCACTGTCTATGTTGGTGCTCTTTGCAGCTTAAAGACTGAGTATGGGAAGGTACAATTTTAAATGGTTTTCTCTGCTTTCTTCTTGCCCACATAAAATAATGCTGCACTCAGTCAATGGAGGAGGCAGATGAGTCATCCAGCCACGAAGCAACTTCCTGGGGTACATTTCTCATGAGCTGTCATGCAGCACAGAGGTGACAATGTCTGGATGTAGGGGTTCCTCCTATATCTCTCCTCTCCATAGTTTCAGTGGGCTTTGTATGGACCCTTTGCTTGCAACTAATGCCACCATATTCAGGCTCATGATATCCAGGAGATGTGTACCCAAAGGCAATGTGCAGAGGCATCTCTGTAGGAAAAGTGATTCCTTGACAGCCCTGCCTCCCAGTGATTTGCAGTCAGCACAGTGAAGAAGCCTCCTGCCAGGGATCTCCTGGCAGCTTCAAATCATAGAATCATAGAATGTCCTGAGTTGGAAGGACTAAGAGGATCGTTAAGTCCAACTCCTGGCCCTGCACGGGACAACCCCAACATTCACTCTGTGTGGCTGAGGGCCTTGTCCAAATGCTTCTGGAATATTGTCAGGCTGTGACAGCTTCCCTGGGGAGCCATTCCAGTGCTCTACCACCTTCCTTATGTCCAGCCTAATCCTCCTCTGGCATCTTCCTGCCATTCCCTCAGGTCCTGTCACTGTTCACCACAGAGAAGAGCTCAGCACGTGCTCCTCCTCCCCTTGTGAGGAAGCTGCAGACCACGATGAGGTCTCCCCTCAGCGTCCCCTTCTCCAGTCTGAACAGACTAAGTGGCTTCAGACACTCCTCCTATAGCTTCTAGCTTCTTGCACCAGGACCTTGGCAGCACTGAGGCCAGAATTTTTAAGGAAGCTGATTTAAAATTCAAAGTCTTTATCTATTTTTTCTAGGTGTCAAGTTGGTTTTTAGAGGACAGGTAGAAACCAAGGTGATCAGGCCATACAGGGCCAACTTCTTTCACTGTATTGATGATAAACAGAGAGGAGCTGTAAGTGCAGCATAGGTTGACCTTAATGAGAGCTCTGTCTTCCGCCTGCAGCCAGGAGCCCAATCGTTCCTGCTGTGAAAAGACCCCTGAGAAGTTTCTCCTCAAGAAGATGTCCCTGAATTGTACAGTCAGAAGCATTGAGGTCTCCCTCCAAATTGAGCAAAGACCTTTAAGCTTTGGCAATGGCTCCACATCCTCATGGTCCCCATGGCTCCATCAGAGCATCCCTGCTGGCATTTGATTAACAGCAAAGTGTTGTAGCAATGACTGCCAATTTTGTGCTTTTAATTGTTATTATCTTATTAATTTCACAGGACCAGAGGTAGGGACACATATCCTCTGCTCTGACTCTGGCATCTCCATGGCATATTCCCCTCCATCTCTGTACTCTTTACTTTTAAGGCTCATTGTGTAGATCAAGGGAAGCTGTGTGAAGACCTTAGAGCCAGCTATGGTGCACTGTATGCTGCTCATTCTGTTTCTCCTTTTTCAGGATCAAATCAAATTCTCACTAAACACAGTGGAAAATCTTCTCTGGGCTTTATTGGTGGTTGTCCTGAGATGTTGCCAAAACCAGAGAAGAGGTGTGTTAAAGCACAAATGACTTTTCCTCAAAGGCAACCTTATTTTGTGAGTAGCTGAGTATCTCCTACTGCATGAGAAGTACTCTGGATCTCTCTTGGCTTCAGTGGGAGCTTTGGTGCTCAGCTCCTCCTGGGAGGTGCTTAGCCTCTGAGAGGATAGGACATTTCTGTTTGGTGAACCGTTCTGGGAGCTGATGCTGAAATACATTCCTGTAACTGTTTGAATTCCCAGGTCATATGGTTTATCTAGAGATCTGCTTAGAGGTGAGTGTGAAATACTAATGCCTTATGCTTCCTGGCTGCCTTTCATCTTCCCAAATATTTATTAATTAGCCCTCAAAACACTCCTGCGAAGCAGATCAGAGGTGGATGCATACAGCTCCTTTCATGCACCAGTGGACCCAAGCAGCTGTCTGGCTGTACGAAACAACACTGCCCACAGTCTGGGGCAGATTAGGATTTAGATAACAACCCTGTATCTTGTAGAGGGTGTAGAGAGTCTTTAGCTACGCAGAATTTAATTACCTCTGCTGGAGCTTGGCCAGTAAGCTTGGGCTCGCCTCTCTCCTGATGTTGCTTTCACCATGGAGTCTGTAACTCCATTAGATTCTCGTCCTGCTCAAAGGATTCACCTTGGTCTGGCTTGAATGGGTGTAGAGCTGGGAGGAGAGGACCCTTCTTGGTTCCTGTTTCCCCAAAGTGCCCTTTAACCCAGCAAGCGAAGCCCTGCGCCTTACATTGTTTTTCCCTTGCTGGTGTCCCTGGGGCAATCGGAACTGCACCACACCAGTTTGCTTTTGTTTGCTTTTGCAGCCTGTAATTCTGGAGCATAAAAAAATGTTGACGCTAGAACTCAAATTTTACCTGTTTTTTTTGTTCATACTTCTTAATAAATCTCCAGACTCTCTTTAAAGCTTCATAGAGTGCAATTTATTGTAAAACTACACTTACTGCATTTTATGTCCACTGTAATTGCTTGTTTCATCTAATTCAGATTACACTCGTGTATAACAAGGACTACTCCAAGATAGAAAGAGATGAATTATTAATCGAGAAAGTCTGGGAATCTAGATTTTAAACATACATACTAGATACACGTTTAATATTTAGAAACAGATCTGAAAGGACTTATGCAATGTGCTTTAATCAAAGTTTGAAAAGAAGATAGCCAATACATCAAATCTTGAAAAGGAATTGGCCAATAAATCAAATCTGGAAATGGAAGTGATGGATAAATCAGGTCTGAAAAAACAAGCAACCAATGCGTCAAATTCATGGAGTGTTTATTTAAGTAAAGAATTGCTTGTCTGTGACTGAATTTGCACACTACAATAATGCAATTAAATACTTGAACTTCTTCAATAACAAATTATTTGTGCAGGTGTACCTACACGTGCCTCTGGGTGCATACACAAAGCAAACACACATGTCTCTTCACAGGGCTCTGAGCCCCACACAGTATTCACTTCAGTCTATGATGTACCTAGGGTTTCAGTTTGAGATCTCTCCGTTGTGGTGTTCGTATGGTACTGGACCTGAACAGCTCATGATTCCAACTCCTTTAAAAACTGCACTCACTAGAATGGCAGAGTTTTTTAAAATGACGAGACATGCATTGTTCTGAAGGCTTTCTTTTGTTTTCTAGTTGCACACTAGCAGCAGCCCAAACTCCTTTGGCTAATTCCAAGAGGTTTGATAGGCAGCTTGAGCTCAAAGCATATTTTCAAGATCAAGACTATAAAAATCTCACTATGGAAAAATCATCATTTGCCTCACTGACTTTGATTTACATCTGTGTTACAGAGCCATGAAATTTAAAATAAGATGACCTAAATTGTCCTGTAATAATGTAGGCATGGTCGTGTACTCTTGGTGGCAGAGTTCCTCTGTCTCAGTCACTGTACCAATTGAAATCTGTTTTTTAATGCCAATCAGTTAGGCATCATTAACCCTTTAAGAACTTTATTAGCATTCTCACAAAGCTTCTCATCCTGTAACAAATGTTTTCAGACTAAACTTGCTGAAGTCACAGAATCCAAGCCAATAAGATTTAGGACTTGTTTTGTCCTCTATGATATTACAGATAGGCTTTCCATTGCACCAAATAGGAATTATTAGCAGTGGGTTTAAAAGCTTGCAAAAATACAGTATTTAAGTTGAAAGCTAGTCCTTCATAAGCTGTCCCCAGCTTCTCCTGGCAATATGTGTTCCTTCTCCTCATCTCTTTTTTTGCTGTATAGTAAAAAATAGCTCTGTACCTGAATCCTCCAAGATCCAGAAATGAAAATTGCTTTGCATTTGCTGTTACATTATGGTGCTCTCCGTTGTGATTTTTTTTCTCAGCTCATGTTGTTCTTTTTGCAATAAGTGTATGTTTGAATTGAATTGAAGAGTAGCATATTAAAGAACTGGTTTTCATAGCTGTTTATGTCCTTTCATCCAAGGAAGTGTGAGAAAAGCAATCAGAGTTTCAGATTGACACGCTAAAGCAAGAGCTATCAGAGAAAGCATCTTGCCGTTGGAGTGCCGAATATTTGCATACTCTGTTTGAATTAGTCCAAACTAAACCAAGATATTTATGGAACTCGCTTCAGTCTGTGGCCAGGCCTATCAAAACCAACTGATTTAGTTTCAGGTAAAGTAATTATTAATCCATTCCCCCAGTTTTACGCCTCGGAATATGTCAAAATGTAGAACCTATAACCCTGACTCAATGGATTATAAAGACTTTTCATCACTCACTTTTTCAACAGATGGCATCCAAGTGACTTGCAGGCTTACAGGTGAGGTTGATGATGTGAAATAGAGGAGCTTAAAAAGTAATCTCAGAGACAGGAGTTAAAATCAGAAGTCAATATCACTGTAGGAAATGGAAAGCTGCCTCACATGGAAGTGAAGTTCTCAATTGGTAGCTTTTACATCAAAAGTGATGTTTGATTTGTATTTGTTGCAATATAAATAAAATGACACAGGCAGTGATGTTGTGTTCAGTAATTCCTCTTGCAGGCATTTGGGATGCATTTCCCATTATAGACAAGTGAGGAGGGAGCTGTGTGCCTGGCTGTGACTCTGCTCACAGACAACACTGCATCTTGCAACCGGGATTTGGGAGGAGGGCTGCTTGTGCAGCTCAAGAGAAATATCCTGTGGTTTTTGGTTCTAAAGAGCTCACATGCACACTTTGCTGATGACTTGACATGGCCCACGAAACAACCTGGATTATCCACTGAGCCACTCAATGTGAATCTTTTTGAGTGCAGGCTGGGTAAACAGTCAGTTTGAAGGGAAGGATGAGAACCTAGAAAATCAAGAGCATAATTCACAAAGCTGGATGAAAGATAGGGTTGAGTGCTACTGTTGAAGCTAAGGAGTATTTATAATGGATTTATGTAGTAGTAACTATCACAGAATCATGGAATGGTTTGACGAGATCTCAAAGCCCATCCAGTTCCAACCCCCCTGCCATGGGCAGGAACACCTCCCACTGGATCAGGGGCTCCAAGCCCCATCCAACCTGGCCTTGAACATCTCCAGGAATGGGGCAGCCACCACTGCTCTAGGCCACCTGGGCCAATGCCTCACTTTCTCTGCAAAAGGGGCAGTGGCAGTAGTAACAAAAGAAATCAGTGTCATGAGCTACATCATCCTCACCGCTGAAAATCAGCAGATATTGGTTGCCATGTTTTGGCTAGAATGTAGTTGAAAGCCCCACTTTCCTTCTTAGCTTAGCTTGGAGATGCATATTCAGTGTAAGCCCTGCATCATCAGTGAATAGAGAATCATGGTCAACTCCAGGTAATTAGCACTCAGAGTCCTACAGAAATTCCTATAGGAACACATTCATTTGAGCTTGCTGGATGTGTTAGCACTGTGGTAGCAGGTCTACAATGGGTGACTTGCTTTTCCCAGTGCTGGCTCTGCTGCTTTTGTGAACCAACATCCCCATATAAACAAAAACCTCCACTGATCTCCATCCCCTGTCATTTCAGTGAGACTCAGCTCTGGACTTTAACACCTTAATGAATCAGGATCTAAATTCACATCTTAGTAAGGCTAGTGGTCAAGAATTAAGAGGTTATTTGGCTGTCCCTGTGAATTGCCACTGTCCTAGTGGAATCCTTTTTGGCATAACACATTTTACAGCTATATGTAAACTCACGGTGGTGTAGGTAATATTTTTCCCCATCCCATACTGTCTCTGTGACTGCACTCTCCTAACCTTTACGGCTCTAGAGAAGAACATTTAGAAAAGTACACTTAAAAATATGTGCTCAAAAATTACTGCCTGAAAACACAGGACGTGCTTTAACTGAACCTTTTTGAGGCTGAAAGGACTTCAAAAAGAAATTGGAAATCATAAAAAATTCTGAAGGTAGTTTTAGTTCTTTTTTGTTTCTGTTTGAAAAATGAAAGTAATGGCTTTAAAATCCACACACTGAAGAGATAAGGCTTTTATTCTGACAATGTGTACATCAACTTTCAGTGTGATGGGGTTTGAAATGGTAGCAGTTAGAATTTAGTAAAACAGGCTTTTGGATCCCGGTCACTGGAAGATCCCTGCATGACGCATGAATCGTGGTAATAAAGTGGATTTTTTTTAACTGTATGCAGCTGTTAAGAAAATAAGAGTGTAAAATGTACCAGTTACAGATGCTCTGAGATATTGTAAAGGCAAGAACTGTGGTAATATTGTCATTGTTGAAATAAGCTTCTTTGCTGCAGCTTCTGAGTATTTAGGAATAGGCAAACATGTAATTCCAACCCTTCTCCAGTAAAGAAAGGTAGGATTTTGAAGTTTGATTAATTTGTTGGTTTCTTCAGGTTTCCATTTTTGTACTCCATCAGCATTTCCCAAACATAGGAAGGACATAGATCTGTTGAAGCAAGTCCACAGGAGGCCATGAAGGTGATCCAAGGGCTGGAGCATGTCCCATCTGTGGACAGGCTGAGAGAGTTGGGGTTGTTCAGCCTGGAGAAGAGAAAACTCCAGGGAGACCTTAGAACAGCCTCCAGTACTGAAAGGGGCTCATGAAAGCTGGAGGGGGTCTCTTAATCAGGGAATGCAGGGATGGGTTGGGGGGAAATGGTTTTGAACTGAAACAGTGGGGATTGAGATGAGGTGTTGGAAAGAAATATTTTTGTTGTGAGGGTGATGAGGCCCTGGCCCAGGTTGCCCAGAGCAGTGGTGGCTGCCCCATCCCTGGAGGGGTTCAAGGCCAGGTTGGATGGGGCTTGGAGCAACTGATCCAGTGGGAGGCGTCCCTGCTCGTGGCAGGGGGGTTGGAACGTCCTGGGCTGTAAAGTCCCTTCCAACTCAAACCATTCCATGATTCTATGATTCTTTGATGATACCCACTAAAATGTGAAAGGGATTTTAAGGTGGTGGTTGGTTTTCCCTGACGTTTAAAATCATTGCAATGATTAGGCTTGAGATTAGGAAAAAGTTCTTCACAGAGAGGGTGGTTAGGCATTGGAACGGTCTGCCAAGGGAGGTGGTTGAGTCACTGTCCCTGGAGGTGTTTAAGGTGAGGGTGGATGAGGTGCTTAGGAGCATGATTTAGGGATTGGTGGGAATGGTTGGACTCGACGATCCAGTGGGTCTCTTCCAACCTGGTTATTCTGTGATTCTATGATTCTGTGAAATACATTGCCATTAATAAGGAAAGATGAAAGATACAGTTCCCGTATTTGCTGTTATTGTCCAGATCTGGCATCTCAGGGCTTTGGGAAGAGGATCTGTGAGGCTCCAGCATCAGCCAGAGAAGCATATATGAGTTTGCACAATGTGAGTGGTTCTCTGGGAACAGGCAGTGCCTGAACTTGTCTGAGGAGTGTG
Source organism: Clamator glandarius (assembly GCA_033459285.1). Taxonomy (NCBI): domain Eukaryota; kingdom Metazoa; phylum Chordata; class Aves; order Cuculiformes; family Cuculidae; genus Clamator; species Clamator glandarius. The sequence continues at coordinate 513,110 of JAUNZM010000893.1, read as the reverse complement.
TACAAAAGTCTTGGAAATTGAGGGCAGGTATTTTGAGAAGTGGAGATTCAATGCAGGAGCTTGGGGCTAGAGGTGGGACAGGGAACACTCCTATTGTGACTTCTGACTTGTGCTAATCACTTGGTCACGAAGGTCAGGAGACATCCCTTGTCCTCACTTCAGCTCAAGAAGGTGGAAAGTCAATAGCCCTGCTCTCCCCTCTGGGAGATCAAGTCTTTTGGGTGCTCCCCAAAGCGAGGAAGAGCCTAAACGTCAGGGGGTAGAGGGAAGGGGCTGGAGACGTCGAGGCAAAATTCATATTCCGTTCTTCTCAAAAAGCTTAGCAAAACAATATCAAGAAAGAAAGGGCCCCAGCAGCAGGGAGTGAACAGCTGGAATTTCCTTAATATTAACTGAGCTTTAGGCAGTGAGCCTCAATGTGGAGAATTATTTTTAATTAATAGCTTTTCCCCTACTTTGGAGCTTAGCGGGAGGATCTTCTTTGCATTGCACAAGGAGGGGAGACAGGAGCAGTTCTGGTTTTGTAACTGATAACTATTTCAGGACAACTGCATTGCCTGGAATAACTTTGTATTCAGGAAAAGAACAAATGTTACATCAAAAGATACCTCCTTCTAGTTTTTGGATTAAAATCACCTCTCTAGATAAACAACAGCCTGGCCAGCAATGAGCTGATGGATTTTTAAGAGTCTCTCGGACAAATGATTTTCTCTCTCCTTCTCTTCCTCCCTCTCCCTCACCTCTGACTTACCAGCATGGCATTTGGCCCTAAGAGGGGACCTTCCAAGGATGCTTCCAAGGTGTCACAGCGACACCAGAGTGTGAGGGTGCGGGGCTTGTGCTGGGCAGCAGGGTCCTTTACCCAAACTAGCCCAGATACAGATGGAAAAAGAGGCAGGAAGGTGTTGTGAATTTGTATTACTTTAACACAATGGGTTTGTTCAGAGACAGTTTTCAGGCAATAAATGGCTCCTTTGTGTCCCTTTCCTCCCCACCGTAGCTTTCCGAGCTGTATATGTGCATATCATTTTGCCTGTGTATTAACAAGCAGGCAAGCTCCCCGGCTTCAGGCTCCCTCCTCCTCCTCCTCCTCCTCCTCCTCCTCCTCCTCCTCTTCCTCCTCCTCCTCCTCCTCCTCTTCTCCCTCTCCTTCTCCCCATCTTCAAACACCCTTTGCCCCAACCCACGATTCAAACAAAATTAGCAAAACAATGAGTTTATGGGGGAAAAAAAAAAATCTTTTCTTTTTGCTTATCATATTCTGAGGATGGTAAGGGGCTGCAGCATATCTTTTTATGAGCAGCTTCATGGGAGTCGGGACATTTGCTTGTTAGACTGTGGCTCTGTAAGATGGTGTTCATCACGGACTATAAAGTAACGGGAAGTCTCACAGCCCCTCCAGATCTGTAACACAGAGCCTCGCTTACACAGGAGAGGGGAATTTATAGCATTGCCTTGTACTTTTTAACATATTTTTTTCTGCTTTTTATTTACAACCTAGCCCAACAGTTCTTGCTTTGTCCCCTGTCTCCCTCCCCTCCTATCTTAACTCTGCCTGTTCCTTTCTGTGTGTGAATCCCTAGCAGGGTACAAAAAACTTTCAGGTTAGGTGGAGGAGCAGCACAGATAAAGATTGAACTTTGAGGTGTACACATCCCACTCCAAGCACTAAGTAGAAGCAAGTGAGAGATAAATATCTGCTTTTCTAGGTGGTGGGGAAGGCAAGGAGAGGATCGAGCTGGGAAGGAAGAATATGAAGAAGAGCGTGTTCCTTGTTAACAAACTTGTCAAGCTATTCTCCTTATGAGATTTTGTTAAAACCCAGTCTCTTTCCCTTATTTAAATAAGTATAATCTCTGAAGGAGTTTGGAGCTGCAGCTTTACAAAGCAGTGGGGTGTAGTTCTGTTTTATTAACTGTCATTGGAGATCTGATGCTGTCATGTCAGAGGCTGTAAATGCCTCGATGCTGTCAAGCCAAAGCAGTTGTGAGTGAGGGTGGGTGCCTGTCATCCCTGGCACTGCCTTCAGAGTCAGAGTCTTCCAGCTGCTGGGGCTTATGAGCAGCGCTTCCCAAATTTTGGCCCAGATTCCATGGCATTTGTAGGGTGACCATGCCCTGGTTTCACTGAAGCATGAGAGGCATAATTCATCTTTATCAGATGGAGAGGGAGGATTGCTAATGGTGCAGGCATCATCTTAATAATTAAACAGCTTTTGGGAGACCTTGTCTCTGTGTTAGCATTGGAGCCTGCTCCCCAGATCCCTTCCCTTTGCACTGATAAAATGGTTTGGCATCACATCACTGACCGTGGCTCAGCTCTCATGTCATCTGCTCCCACCAAACCAGCTCCCCTAGAAGCTTCAGCATCAAGTTAACTGTCTAGGGTCAAGAAGAGGACATTAAACATAATCAGTAGCTTGCTTAATTTTGGAAGGAGAATCCTCGTCTGCTTGAACGTGTGTGCTGATCAAAGTGTGATAGGAGCTGGGAAGCTGTATAGTAGTTGCTGTCTCCCAGGAAGGGATTTTTCACTCTTCTTTCTTAGGGCAGAAAGGAAAAGTACCAGGAATTTTGAATTGTTAGAACTTTTCCTCTTGTGGTTGGACTAATGTGGTGTCTGGAGTCAACTGCACCTGACCAGTGCTTATCCATGTTAACCATCAGCTCACATAATCTGGAGCCCTAGGAAAATGGGTTGTAGCACAGATGTAAGACACTGAAGGGAGACAGTAATTTTTTCCTGTAGATGGGAAATGCATATGTTGCCTCACTCACTTGTCATTACTGAAACTATAGGTAGGGACAAAAATAGAAACTACTGACAGCTTGATTTCTTCATGCTGGCACTGAGCTACAGCGGAGCTCTACAAGACCCTATAAATATGCAAGCAAAGGGAAATCCTACACAAGTGCTATCATACTGCTATAGGAATGAATAGAATTAGCTTTATTGCAACCCAACAGTATGGACAGAGTCTGCTTTTCAGAGCTTCCCTATCTGGGGAACAATATAAAATGTGAACCAAAGGCAGCTAATCTGGCCTGTTTACTGGGAACAGTTCCAAAATATATTGTTGGAAATGACTAGAAAAAGCTTTGCAGTGCACAGCCTGTATGGTGCAGTCCTTTCTTCCTTTTAGAGTGAAAAGTCCTTGCAGAAATTAAGCACTATAAAAGAAAAAAAAAAAGAAAAAAAAGTAAGGAAAGGGACAGCGAGAGGGATCGCTGTGACTTGAAGCACTTATTCAAATCTGTGGAGGATGCAGTGCACGTTGAAAATGCTCCCCCTCCCCCCAAACCTAAACCAACAAAAACAAGCCAACCCCATGAATAGCTCTTCCCAGCTTCCTGCACATTGAATATGTATGTTAAAGGACAAGAAGCCAAGCTTTGCTCTGTTTTGCTTTGCTTGGAATATTTTTGCTTGTTTGCTCTCTGAAAGGCAGGGGAGATGCCAAGGCGAGGCTGGTGAGCTGGCCGTGTGGAGGTTGCGGATGGCTCACAGTGGTGCGCAGAAGCAATATGTGTCCCGCTGTGTAAACGAGGTTTCCCACACCTACAAGGAGAGTTCCAAAGGTTTGCATGGCAAGAGGAGAAAAAGCTGCTGCTGGGGCTCTGAATGGAGCAGCTGGGGTGAAACAAGAGTCAAGCAGAAATGAAGGAAAAGGGACCCCCAAATCTGGGGTCTGTAAGCACAGTCTCCTAGAAGTTTTCATCGTTGTTCTTCCATATTGCTCTCAACAGAAGACGTTATTTGTGCCATCTCATGAGCCCTGCTAAGTGTGTCTCCTCACAAGAGGACTCCATAATCCTCTTACTTTCATTCACATCTCTAAAGCAGCTCCATCTCCCTCATTTTTATAAGCTGCTGTTGTAAGTTGGCTTTGTGATTTAGCTGCTCGCACCTCTTTGGGAAGTAGCAGCTGATTGCAAGCTCTTTCTTCCTGGTTAAAAATGAGCAGTGTACACAACTACAGAGTAAACATTTCTATCTTCCTCCTGGTGTGGGCAAAAAACCTTGACCCTCATGCCGGTGGAAGTGAAATGTTTCCAAAACACACAGGTGACTGGAGATGCATCTGTGTTTAAACTCCTCCAATTCAAACACAGTTATCCAGGAAACCATGACCAGAAGATGACTGGTCCTCGACGGGAGGTTTAACTTGCTAACACTTGTTGACTGACTTGTGAGTTATTGTTTTATTGTCTGTACCATGGAGCACTTATCTCTTAATATGCATGATAATAAAAATCCCACAGAAGTTTAAATTAGTGTAAGGCTCAGGGATCAGGCTGAGCTGTGATCTGAGGTCATTGACTCTCATATCAAATCATGTCACCTTCATTAATAACTGAACCATCGACCCTGAAACTCAAGTGGCTTTCCTCAGCTTTCTAAAATCTGGAGGTTTTATTCTGTCAGCTACAAACTCTTAAGGAGCAGCATGATTCCCACTGGCTGAGGATTTGAACCTGACCTCCTCCCTGCTTCTCAGCTTTTCCACTCTAAGCTACTTCTTGCTTTTTTCCACTGCAGCATATTCTACTCCAAATTTTCTTGTATAGTCAGTGCCATACAGCTTATATCATGTGAGGCTGAGGGATGCTGTGTGGGTGGTGTGGGGCAGTGAGGATGAGGGATGCTGTGCAGGTGGTGTGGGGCAGTGAGGACAAGGGATGCTGTGCGGGTGGTGTGGGGCAGTGAGGATGAGGGATGCTGTGCAGGTGGTGTGGGGCAGTGAGGATGAGGGATGCTGTGCAGGTGGTGTGGGGCAGTGAGGACGAGGATGCTGTGCGGGTGGTGTGGGGCAGTGAGGATGAGGGATGCTGTGTGGGTGGTGTGGGGCAGTGGGGATGAGGAATGCTGTGTGGGTGGTGTGGGGCAGTGAGGACGAGGGATGCTGTGCGGGTGGTGTGGGGCAGTGGGGATGAGGAATGCTGTGCGGGTGGTGTGGGGCAGTGAGGACGAGGGATGCTGTGTGGGTCGTGTGGGGTAGCAAGGATGAGGGATGCTGTGTGGGCGGTGTGGGGCAGTGAGGACGATGGATACTGGTCTTTCTCAGCTAGCTCAGTTGCTGTCAGTATTTGTGGCAGAGGGAACAGAGGCAGAATCATGATTGCACTGTGCTGTCCCACACACCAGCCCTACCTCCACACTTGCCCCCTAAAATCTCTCCAGAGTTGCTAGAATTGGAAAGAGCGCTGGTTTAATTTTCTGTCGTCTTGCCAAGTTAGAATGGGATTAAATGCTCTCAAGGTCTCTGGACTATCACTTTACCCAAAACATCCACCCCAAGCATTCAGAGAGGCAGAGAGACTCGGCATAGCTATTTATTTTAAATGCCTGATTAAAATTTCATGAAAACAGGAAGTCATGGGAAAAGAATAGATTGCAAGAACGACCAAATCCAGGGCTTTGTCATTTTTAGCTCAACAACACACAACAATGAAAAAAAAAAACCCAACACCCAGCACGTTCAGTTGTAAGGAGGGGATATTTTCACCACTGTCCCAAGGCCACTAGTGGCATATTTTGCCACTGGCTGGGGACTTCACAAGCTAAGTTAGAAAGCTTTTTTTTTTTGCTTAACTTTTACATGATTTTGATTCTGTTTATAAATTGTCACCAAAATGTACCCTAGGGCTGCTGAACTTAAAGCCCACAAACTTTAAGAGGTTTTTTTTGGGATACTCCATTGTTTTTTTCTATCTCAGCAGCAATAAATATTGCAATGCCACATCCTTAACTGTGCTGCAGGTCTTTTGTCCCGGTATCTTTCTGTCTTTTCCATTCTTAAACATATCTAATCATCAAAATAGATGGGGGCAGGGGAACAAGGCTGATTTTTCTGAATATCTGTCATGCACAAAGGATGTTCAAGGTTTGCAGCAGCCCTGAAGAGAAGGGCTTGACATGCTGGAGGATGAGAAGCTCAACATGAGCCAGCAAAGTGTGCTCGCAGCCCAGAAAGCCAGCCATGTCCTGGTCTGAATCTAAAGCAGCAGGACCAGCAGGGCATGGGAGGTGATTCTGCTCCTCTGCTCCACTCTGGTGAGACCTGACCTGGGGCCCTGCACTGAGTTCTGGAGTCCTCAGCACAGGAAGGACATGGAGCTGTTGGAGCAGATCCAGAGGAGACCATGAAGATGATCTGAGAGCTGGAGCACCTCCCATATGAGGACAGGCTGAGAGAGCTGGGGTTGTTCACCCTGAAGAGAAGTCGCTGGGGAGAACTTAGAGCAGCTTCCAGTACTGAAAGGGGTTTCAGGAAAGCTAGGGAGGGGCTCTTGATCAGGGAGTGCAGGGACAGGATGAGGGGGAATGGTTTAAAGCTGAAAGAGGGGAGATTGAGAGGAGATCTTAGGAAGAAATGTTTTGCTGTGAGGGTGGGGAGGCCCTGGCCCAGGTTGCCCAGAGCAGTGGTGGCTGCCCCATCCCTGGAGGGGTTCAAGGCCAGGTTGGATGGGGCTTGGAGCCCCTGATCCAGTGGTAGGTGTCCCTGCCCAAGGCAGGGGGTTGGGACTGGATGGGCTTTGAGGTCCCTTCCTACTGTAACCAGACCATGATTCTGTGATTATAGAGAGTGCTTTTCTTGTACGTAGCTTCTGTCTTTCTTTTATGAGGAAATATCCTCTTTGATGAAAATATATTGTCAGGAGCCATGTTTAGACTGGCTACATGATGAAAGGATTTAGAGACCAGTAAAGTCTTCTTGCTATTTTAAGGAATCAGGAGGTCGAAGGACCTCTGTAAGCAGGCTGCAAGTGCCCCCTGGCTGGTTTGCAGCACCTTTGTCCCCTTTAACTCTCTGTAGGCCATTGCGGGACACTTAGGAAACAGCAATGTCCTCATCTGTGCTCCTGTATCAATCCCACCGCAAAGAGATTGATGTTAGAATTCTGTACCAGCCTCTTGCTGCAGAGACAGCATCTGCAGGGATCTCAGCTTGGGCATCCGCTGGCTCTGGGTATGGTATAATTAGGAGACCTTGATGACAAAATAAGTTTTCACTTGCCAATGTCAAATTAATTCTGTCAGTACACGCATCACTATGAGTGCGTTGCTCAGTGTGCCTTACAATATGCACAACATAACATCTCCTTGCTTCTGCTTCCCACCATGTGGTCCTCTCAGTGCAGACACTGCTCGGCCACTTAAAGAGCTGTAACGCTACCGGGAGAAGGAGGGAAAAAATAATGGGATGATATACTGGAACAAGTATAATGAGCGTAGAACCTTGGAAGCCTTCCTTTGTACGTCAGTCTTGCTGCAAACCATCACAGCCTTGTGGAGTCCTCTATTATTTCAGGTGTAAAAATCCAACTGAAATTGGATGAGCATTATTGCTGGAGCTGGTTAATTGGCTGGGTGGGTGCATATGTGAGTGGAGGTAGCAGGGAGTCCACAAACAGCCCTTTCCCTTGCTCAATTGGTCCCTGGCCAGCTGGGCATTCAGCATCCTGAGGTGAAGTGTCTGAAATTATAGTTTCCTGTCTTTGCTGCTTTCCAGGGCCACCAGTTCCCTGTGTTAATTCATCATATCGAAAGGAGGAATTAAATCAGCTGCTGCAGGACGTCCCTAATGCTTTAAGAAAGCCCAGCAATAATCACTGGGAGACTTTTGCAAAGCAGAATGCTGTGCAGCTCAGTCCCCGCCTGCCCACTCCAGCCATCCCCACTCCATGCCAACAAATCACAGGTGCAGCCCACCAGGGACCGCACAGCAAATGGAATTGGTAGACAGGTGGTGGGAGCTTAGACTCCATGCCACATTCATCCCAAGGTGCACTCGGGCATCTGTTAGAAAGTGAAGTCATTTTTTAATGTTTGTGGGTTTTTGTGGTTTGTATCTCTTTTATTTTTTTTTTTTTTTGATGCAGTTGGTTTAAGAGATATTTGAGCTATAGGAAAACATTTCCTATCTCCTAAATACAACAGGGAGAAAGTTACCCAAGGTCTTCAGACACCGAGAATGACGTGGAGTGGCGGCTGCTAGGCTCAGGGGAAAAGCGAGGGGTTGGAGGTTTACACACAGAAGTGGGTCAAATGTTTTTGAGGAACTTGGCGGGGCTTTTTCCTCTTTTAGTATCGCTGCAATATCAGCAGAAGCTTTTTTCTTTTTAGATACCAGCCTTTTGTAACCACATTAGCACGACGTGCTCTGGACGAGCTGCTCGCTCACATGGGCTCAGCCTTCCCTGCAACTTTCCAAGAGCCAAAGCAAAGCCTTTCATTATAGGAATCTTCTTATTTCTGCTCCAAGTCCTAACAAATGGTGTTCATTCCCTCTCTCAAACAACAAAAGGACCCCAAATGCTTAATGGCTTGCAGGGAGCCTGAGAGCAAACCTTGCAGTGCTGAGCTGCAGCAGTCTCTGGGGTGGAGTATAACAGCCCCAGCACAGCGTGCAGAATCCGTACATAGGAGAGGGTGACGAGTGCCAATTCGGGGCGAAACTGTAGGGAATGGGATTCAAATGAGCACACAGGCAATGTTGCTGACGGGTGAAAATGAACAGCACAGTGCTGCAAAAATGCACGTAGGTTTTAGTAGCCTTTGGTGGACAAAATCCTGCTTTTATATGAAGGATATGTAAACAGGACAAACAACATCAAAAATATATCACACGGGTTGAATCTCGAATGCTTCATAATCCCTAGGAGGGTTTTTCCCTGGCTATTTCAGTTCCTAACTCCACTACTCAACTCTCCTTTTAGTCTGGATTTGGATCCTGCCATAATGCACCGCTATTTGGAGCGGTTTGTGTGTGAAACTGCTGGAAAGGTCCCTTTGCTCCTCTCCCAGCCTCTGCTCCAGCCTTTCCTGGCAGTTTGCAGACTTTGTCCTTCATCCCTCCCTTCGGAGTGACTCCCAGGCTGACAGCACGGCCAGGTTAACAGAAAGTGGGAGTTTTTGATAACCCACAGCAAATGTTTTCTGTCTCCCAGAAGAGTGGGAAACAATTTGCAAAAGACAGAAGCAGAGGTCTGGTTTCATTTTTGGTGCAGCTACTCCATTTCCAGGCTGTAAACCCTCACCAGCAGAGCCCGTGTGTCATTGCTCATCAGCAGAGATCCTGGGGGTGAACATGCTATTATTGCTTCATCCCATGGGTGGATTTTTTTATCAGCACTGTTCTGACTCCTAAAGTGCCTGGAAATACTGTAACCAAGTACTTGGAACAGCTTGGCTTCTTTTGTAGCACGAGTTAAGTTTTTAGACTGGGCTTTGGAAAAAAATAAAGTAAAAGAAAGCAAAATAAAGTAAAACAAAAGAAAGCAAAATAAAAGAAAGCAAGGTAAAATAAAGTAATGTAAGGTAAAGGAAAAGAAAGTAAGGAAAAAAGTATCAGTAGTTAGAAGAAGAGAACTAAAGTTCCTAACAAATAAATTCTACCTTTATTCCTTGGAGTGATCTAGGACAGAGAGGGCTGTCCTCTAAGTTACACGAATGTTTTAAACGTGTAAAGACTGCTTTATGATCCAGCTCTGTTCACTGTGATACACTTTCCAAATCAGGATACTGCAGAGCAGATTGCAAACCCATGATTTACATGACTTGAGGATTTTGTTCCCTGTGATTAAACACAACAACACTTCCTTTGGTTCACCTTAAAGTATATTTTTTAAATGTGTCAAAGTGCATATATAAATGTATTTAAAATACAGGTACTTTCAATAAGAGTAAAAATGTCAGGCCAGAAGTGTCCTATGGAGTGCTGTGTAAAGCACAGTTCAACATCTTTACAATTGCAGCATTCTATAGCTGGAAATAAATGTTAAAATTACAGCCGAGAAAAATATGCAATACACCATTTTTTTTTTTTTCTGGCAGGAAAGTGAACACATGGAGTTTTCTTGGCTCATTCTTCTTTTTGCAAAGGATTTAGTGTTGTGCTTTTACCAAGCTACATGATCTACTGCAGGGAAATGCACCAAAATCCAGGATTTGAGATGAGTTGTAATAGTGAGTAAATTTTATGTTAGAAATTTAGAGTGTGCCAAGCGGCTGGCTACCCTGACAAGAGCCTAACAGGAATGGGTTAGAGAGTTATTAGCCTCTAATAATAGATGATACAATAGATCAAGTAATGACTGCTTACTATCCTGTGTTTATCTGCAACACGATGTCCTTTTTAATTGCCTGCCCTGCTGCTGTGGAGGCCAGCGGCTGGGGCAAGAAATGCTGCAAAGCTCCTGCCTTCGTCTCTCATGACATGGAAACACTCCCAGTCTGTGCCCTTGTGGCCATTAGCCACAGGCTTCCCAGCAAAAAAACACCCAAAGCCTGGCTTTTATGGAAAGCAGTTTCTAAGGGATGTTGTTTTACTGAAATCTTTCTTGAGCCAGTGAACAGCAAAGCTCCACCTACTGACCCCAACCTCTTCCCTTTGGATTGTAATCCCTTCTGCTTTTTGTCTAGGTGAGGAGCAGATAAAAATAGATTGTTAGATGAGGCTGTTGCTTTTAATTATATTCATAATGATCATTTGCCATCCTTATATTCAATAGTGTTGTACGGTGTGGGGGGAGGGCAGGCTTTTTTAACGTTGTTTCCTCTGGAAATGAGGCATAGAGCATCTCCCACCCACCCACCTGCCCCTTGGCCTCTCCTAACAACATGGGAGCTCCTTCCAAGAGGGGCTGAAAGGGCCATCTCAAACACTGTGAAGTCCTCATGACAATCAGTGTGCAAGGAAAAGCTCCATGTTGGTGTCTGTGCCAGGGAGCAGGTATGTTCAGCCTCTATCCATGCTGCTGGCAGCCCCTGACCAGTGGCATCCCCCTGCCCACGGAGGAAAAGCGAGATCAGAGGCATCAGCTTTGCTGCTGGAGCTGGGCTTTGGGCTTGGCAGCATGGGGCACAATCAGAAGAAATTGGCTCTGCTGCTCACAGATAGGAGCATAAATTCTATGAACCTCATTTTGTGCTGATTCTCCCCAGTGTAACGGCGGTGCCTGGTTTTGGTGAAATCAGGGTAGAAGGAGAAGCTGGATTGCTTTCTGGGAGCAGAATAAATCTCAGCTGAAAGTTTGCTGCTGTGCTTTCAGTGCTGCTGTGTTCCAGGGGCCCTTTCCCCTGCTGTGCCCCCAGAAGAGCCGCTCTCCTCCCTGCTCCCCTCTGCTCCCACACCTCCTGCTCTCAGAACTGGCAGCACATTAATAAAAAAGTGTTAAGTTTTATGGGACAAAGTAAATAAGGCGATTCATATATCATTCCTAAGATGCAGAGAAAGGAGGCAGAGAAAAATAACCAATCCAATATTTTATATGAGCATATTTCCATGAGTCAGCTCATTTTCAGGTTTCTAGGCTCCCAGCTGCAAGCTCTGCTGTGTTGGCTTATCTTCTACTGGAGGCCTGGCATGTGCCAGAAGTAGCTTATAATTAGCTGTGTTTCCCCTTTGAAAATGGTAATAATAAAGCCTTTATCAGCAAAGAATGGCTAAAAAAATTTGGTTGTCTTTAATTTCATCACAACCCATATTTTTTTCAGACCTAACGTTACGCCAAGAGATCTCAGAACTCCTTGTTCTGGTGGCAGAGAGGATGAGTTTTGTGGTGGGATATTCAATTTCCCTTCAGATATTCCACAGATCTGAATTTCTTCTGTAGCCCTTACGGCACGGGATTCATTGACCCCTAGGCTTATAGAACACTGTGGTTGTTGGTGCTCAGCTTGGATGGCAGAGGCTGATGTGTTCCTTTGGAGCAGCCCTGGTGTTTATTGCAGGGCAAAAAATGCAAGGTATTTTCAATGGCTTTTAATTCATTTGAGGTTTTCAATGAACTCACCTCAGCCTTCTCCTCTCCTCCTGAAAGTGCTTCCTGTGGATTTCAAAATGTCTAAATTTAACTGGAGATAAAAGCATAGCTCATTCAATGTGATTCCTAAAGACAACTATGCAGATTTTATAGATAATAAACTTTAAATTTGTACATGATAAGAGAACTGGGTTGATCCCAGGCATAGGAAGGGTGTTACAAGTTCTATTTGGCCATTCACAACTGGAATTTTGAATAAGTCAGGCCAAGCTGTTAAAAAAATTCATGGCAATGCACCACTTCATGCATTCAAATCGCAAATATGTTGGAGGGGAACTGCAATCTGCTCATAGAAAAGATTTCACATGTGTTTAATACATTCTTTTTGGAGAATTAACTGTCTACCAGCATTGACGAGCATGGGGGACGGAAGAGTGGAATGGGAACGATTTGCAGTTCTTAGTGGGAATTAGTGGCATAACTATATTATAACAATCATAATTAAGCTTTGTACTTGAGCAGTGCCTTTCCTTGGGGAATCTCTAGGCACTCTGTCAAATCTATGGGTAAATCCTGGGGAAATAAGTGATTTCCCTACAGATGCGCAAAAATTCTGTGGTGGAGCTGTGAGCAATGCCCAGGTCTCCAGACTCCTGGATGGGAGCTTTAGCTCACAGCAGGAGCTCCTTGTTCCTCCACTACACCCGGCAAGGATGCGGGGGCTCTGAGCTTGCTGGCGCCGTGGTGAGCAGCTTCGTGGATGCTTTTGGCTGCTGTGGGTGCAGGTGGGTGCTAGGAGTCATGTAGGTGCCTGCCCTGGTGTGGGGCTTTGCGTGGGCTGCGCAGGGCAGGAGCAGGGACACAGACTGGGAGCAGTGGGAAGCTGCAGGCAGGGACAGGCACAGCAGAAGAGACCTTCAGCAGCAGCCTGAGCTTACATGTGCTGAAAGTGGGAAAATGCACTTAGTATGACCTTAGGGAAGTCCAGACTCCTCCAGACCTCTGTTTACCCCTATGACAACACTGCATAGAATCATAGAATCATGGAATGGTTTGGTTTGGAAGGGGCACAGCTACCACTTCTCTGGGAAACCCGGGCCAGGGCCTCCCCACCCTCACAGGGAAATATTTCTTCCTAAGATCTCATCTCAATCTCCCCTCCTTTAGCTAAAAAGCGTTCCCCTTGATCCTATCCCTTCACTCCCTGATCAAGAGCTCCTCCCCAGCTTTCTTGTAGAATTGAGGAAATTGATTATTTTAAGACAAAGAGAATGAACAATTGGGGAATCTTTTCTAGGGATGTGGTGTGTTTCCCGTTTTCTTAGTTTTTTGTGATAGCTGAAGTGCTTAGCAGAAAAATATGTTCTACTTTCCCTCAAAAGTTAGTGTTTGTGCAGGAAATACACAGGGAAATGATTTATTTGTCATGAAGGAGGAACTGATGAGATGATCAGAGGGGTCTGTTCTGTTTAAAATCCCCAGGGTTAAAAATCTGTGCAATTCAATGTTCCTAATGTGCTTTGAGGTCTTCAGGCGAGGTCCCTTTGTACTCAATAGGATGAATTAGCCTCTTCAAGGAGGCTGATTTGAACTTTGTGTGTAAGACAAGGAACTCATTACATTCTGAGTTGGTTCATTCCCTGGGCTGGTTTCACCACTTTGTGTAGCCTGGTGAAAAATGGAACAAATCCACTCGACTCCACAGACAGTGCAGGGCTGACAGTGAGGTTTTCGTCTAAGTGCCTGCAGAGGATGACAAAGTGTTGAAAAGACAACTGCACTTATAATATTCAGCACATTTAAATTAAGCAGTAAAACCTTAAACATTGATTTGGTGTTTTACTGGAACCAATAGAGAGATTTAAAAATAGTGATTATATACTGAAAAGCACAGCTCCGGTGACAATCATAGAATGATTTAGATTGGAAGGGACCATTTGGTTCCAACTCCCTGCCACGGGCAGGGACATCCCCCTAGGTCAGGCTGCCCAAGGCCCATCCAACCTAGCCCTGAACACCTCCAAGGATGGGGCAGCCACAACTCCCCCAGGCAACCTGTGCCAGGGCCTCACCACTCTCATGGTGAAAAAATTCTTCCTAATGTTTAATCCCCGTCTGTGCGCTGTATCAGTCCTCTCCCTCTGGAGAGCGAAATTACCATGGAAAGGAACAGAGCTATTGGTCCAAGGTGGGTGTTTGGCTTCATTATGGGCAAAAGGATGGGTTTGAGTATGTGTGAATGAGTCTGTCAAGAAGCAATGGGGAATACCTCTTTGGCTGGGAGCACATGGTGTTTGAGAGGGAGCTGAGTTGTTGCTGCTGTGCAGAGGAACCCCTCCCCACTGCCCCAGCATGAGGCATCCCAGGGGGGTGACATGGCAAGGGGCATTGCTCTCCCACAGCGTCTCAGCTATCTCCACAAGCCTCAGGGCAGGGGACCAAGGGTATCCCACCAGAACTGGGACAGTTGGCAATCCTTGTTCTTGTGCAGACTGTGTGAAATGCACACCATTCCCTAGAGCTTACAGGCACAGTTACAAATGAAGCAAAGATGGCAGGAATGACATTCCCTTGCTAATTATAGTATGGTCCCATCTGTATATTTGGTGTTATGTCACCAACTCCAGCCTGCTTTTCTCTAGCAGGGAAATACTGCTGCATGTCGAAGCTCATCACGAAAGGCTCCAGACCTATGTCAGTGTTATATTTACTTGTTTAACAGGAGCAAACCAGCCATCACTCTGTTTTCAAGGCTATTGGCTGGAAATCTGAGACTGTATTGGCTAAAGTGCTTTTTGGTTGACTCAACAGTCCAGCTTTACAAAGCACTCCCATGTGGGTAGATGTAACAGAGTACAGTGGCTGCACATCTCCATCAGTGACTTTTGCACAGCAGCGAAGCTGTGAGCCTTGATCCATCCCTCCGTCTTTGAAGAGGTGGAAGAGCAGCCAACTCCCTTGCCATCAACTCCCTTGTCTCCCTTGTCTGCAGACTTTTGAGGGCATTGAGAAGAGTTTGGGCTGTAGAACACATGCATCACCCTCCTGCAATTCTCCCAAAACATATAAGAACAGAAACTACCTTTCTGGTTCATGTCATGGGTGTTTCCATTCACTCCTCTTGAGCCTCTCCTGAGTCCTCCTTGGAGTCTAGGTACTGCCCTGGAGTCCACAACCCTGGAGTCCACATCCCTGTTTCTACTGGTGATGTTTCCTGGCTCCTCCTTATAAAATCAAGATATATGGTTGTGATTTATGATCTTAAATTTGCTCAATTAAGGTGTCAGGAGTCTCTCCAGAGGAGTCCATGGAGTGCTTTGTTCTTGCACATTGTGCTTGTGAGCTGCATTCGTGAGCCTTGTGCTAAATCATACAGGACTGAGACTTTTAATTAGAGTAGAGATGGGAGCCTCAGAATCTCCTGTGGTTAGAGAGTTCTCATAACTTTTACATTTATTATAAAGTCCAATTAGCATGTTTCATACTTTAATGTCTGCATTACCCTGTTCAAGTGTTGGAAATCCAAAAATAAGTGCGCTTTGCTAAAACTTGAAAGCCATGAAGTGAAAATGGACCAGAAACAGAAGTAAAACCAGGTGTTCCTCATTTAATCCACTGTTTTGGTTAAAAACATCAATAAAACATAGGCAAAACAAAGGAACTCCATAAATAATGGCAAGACTCTGGTAACCATCCACGTTACTGGTTGTAATGTAAGTAAAAGGAATTTTTTAAAATTAGCTGCCTAAGGTTTTAGACCATCCCAAATGTAGGTTTATATCTATCTAGAGGGGCCTGGACAGACTGGCAAGGTGGCCTGTGCTAACCTCATGAAGCTCAAAAAAGCCAAGTGCAAAGTCCTGCACCTGTGTTGAGGCAATCCCAAGCACAATTACAGGGGAGGGTGGAGAATGGATTTGGAGCAGTCCTGAGGGGAAGGTCTTTAGGTGCTTGGAGATGAGAATATCAACATGAGTTGGCAAAGCACGCTTGCAGCCCAGAAAGCCAAACCATGTCCTGGGCTGCATCCAAAGCAGAGGGACCAGCAGGGCAAGGGACGGGATTCTGCCCCTCTGCTCTGCTCTGGTGAGACCCCACCTGGAGCCCAGTATCCAGTTCTGGAGTCCCCAGCACAGGAAGGACATGGAGATGTTGGAACAAGTCCAGAGGAGGCCATGGAGGTGATCTGAGGGCTGGAGTACCTCCCATTTGAGGACAGGCTGAGAGATGTGTATTGGTTCAGCCTGACAGGAGGGGAAGCAGTCATTGAGCCACTTTATGAGTGAGGAGTTGAAACATGAAAGCCGCTATGTCTCTTCAAGCCAAGGAGAATTTGTACCAGCAGAAATAGGCTTTATTTTCTTGTCATGCAGGAAGCCGTTGGTGGAGTAGGAATTTAACAAGTTCACAACTTAACAAGTCCCAGCCTAGTGTCTGGACTACAAGAATAGATTTTTTTCTCAAATACCCCCAAACCCTCAATGCTTTTGTCAAATTCCAATCTCTCTGTACCCAGTGTCAGCCTCAGCTTAACAATGAAGGGAGTCCCAGAAAACTTCTCACAAATAAGCAGCCTGTGCTCCCTGTTATGAAAGCTACCTCCTACTGTCTTGTATATTAACTCTGTGCTTGTGGGGCGCGGTAGAGGCTAAATCTGCTCTGCCTGGCATGGTAATGTTAATTGCTTTCATTTTTTTGGGAACTTTCTCCAAGTTTCTGAAAAGCTTAGCACAAGTTGTGAAGACTCCACCTCTCTCTTGGTCCTGTAGCCATGCGGTTCAGCTGAGGCGAGGGGATTTGTGTATAATGATTTGGAAAAGTTGTGAGTATAAATAGAAAGGAATTTGAGATGTTTTTCCCCTCTGTAATTCAACACTCAATAGCTTCCCCTTCTACCCTGCACATAAGGTGCTGTACCAAAACCATGGAAAGAATTCGCGGAGCTTCAGATCAAGGAAGTTCATTAAACAGCAGGCTTTGCTCTCGCTTGATTTTTTATAAAATCTGCTACTATCCTCTCCTCTGGGGAAAAGTGTGGCCAGAGGACCTTACAGATTGTCACCAGATCCTCTCCGCTAGGGCAGGGGCAGTCAGGGTGGCCCCCTGACCTCCGCTTATGCACAGAAAGAGCACAAATCATAGAATCATAGAATGGTTTGTGTTGGAAGGGACCTTAAGGCCCATCCAGTTCAAATCCTCTGCCATGGGCGGGGACACCTCCCACAGAAATTGGGAATAAATGTTCAGCCTGGGCTTTTTCATTTCTTTTTCCTCCTTTCTCTTCCTGGTAGCAGTTACTGCTGAGAGAACACATTCAACCTGCTCAAAGCTCCAGTCTTGACCTTCCTTTGCCTACCAGGTCTCACAGGTCTATGGGGTTATGGCACTGGGCTGCAGCATATCCCGTCCCATGCTGTGTGATGATGTGACAGTGCCCATCAGCCTGGGGTCAGGCCCCAGGCCAGGCATCCAGAGCTCAGAGCTTGCTGTCACATCCACATGCAGAGCCTGGAGCTGAGGAGCCTGGGGCCTGGGCAGCTTAGCAATGACAGTCTTATTTTGAAGTGCCCTGCAGGTTCCTTTGCTTTGAATTCTCCTGCTCTTAAAACACTGCACACAAATGCAATGTAAACCTTAAAAACCTTACTTACTCAGACAGAAATGCCAGCTCTCGGCAGTATTGGTGCAAACTGCCCATAGCCCCTCTGAGTTAAGCCCAGAGATGGGTCTCAGTTCCACACTTCATCCCCAAAGCCTGATTTAATGCCCTTTGTGCAGGTCTGCAGTCATAGCTGACTTGAGCATGGACAAAGGGCAATCACAGTGTATATTCATGTACATTCCCTGCCAGGGACTTGATGTATGGTTTCATTTTTGAGTCTTTACTTCATTTTGGACTGTGATAGCTGGGCAAGCAGACTTACAAATCACACCCCAGCAATAATATCTAAAGGACCCTCAATGCTTTGGGTAAAAACCTGAGTAAGTATTTGTTATATTTAGATACAATTCTGCTTATTGTCTCTTCGTACCAGTAAGCTTTTCACTGACCTAGATTTTGCTGTGCCATTTTCCATTTGCTGTCCCATGTTACATTTGCATGGGAGCAAAGTCTTTTGTCTTTTAGTGTTCTCCTGCACTTGCTGTTCCACCCACCAGTCAAAATCACACTTGCTGGCTTGTGATATTGCAATGAGCTTCACTGGAAATGTTTGTCTTATTGAGGATCATAGAATCATAGAATGGTTTGAGTTGGAAGGGACCTCAAAGCCCATCCAGTTCCATTCCCTGCCATGGGCAGGGACACCTCCCACTGGATTAGGGGCTCCAAGCCCCATCCAGCCGGACCTTGAACCCCTCCAGGGATGGGGCAGCCACCACTGCTCTGGGCAGCCTGGGCCAGGGCCTCCCATCCTCACAGTAAAACATTTCCTCTTTACATCTCAGCTCAATCTCCCATTTTCCTATCACTGCACTCCTTGATCAAGAGCTCCTCCCCAGCTTTCCTGGAGCCCCTTTCAGTACTAGGAGGTTGCTCTGAGGTTTCCCTGGAGCCTTCTCCAGGTTGATCAAGCCTAACTCTCCCAGCCTGTTCTTGGCTGGCAGGTGCTCCAGCCCTTGGATCATCTCTGTGGCCTCCTCCAGGCTTGCTCCAACAGCTCCATGTCCTTCCTGTTCTGAGGGCTCCACAACTGAAGGCAGGGCTTCATGTGTGGTCTCACCAGAATGGAGCAGAGAGGCAGAATCCCATCCCCAGCCCTGCTTTGGATTCAGACCAGGACACGGTCGGCTTTCTGGGCTGCGAGAGCACTTTGCCAACTCATCTTGGTCTTCTCATCCACTGACACCCCAAGTCCTTCTCTTCAGGATCCTGGCTTCGAACTAGAAGTAACAAGCTATTGAAGGTGAATCCTCAGGCTGAGCAGACCTGGAGGACCACCCATCAGCAGAAAAGCATGCAAAGCGAAAAGATTTCTGTGTTTTCCAGCAGTAGGACTTACAGAAAGAAAAGAAATGTGAGGCAGTCAGAAAGTGGCTTCCTTCCCATTGAGAGAGTTGTTCCTCCCCTTAGATGTATATTGCAACTACCACTAAAGTCACAAAACTACATCTTGGTTTTAACTCTGCTCTAAGTCTTAACGTGTCATTAAAGAGCTACCTGTATTGACAGGAAGAGTTGTAATGCTTTTGGGGAGTTGTTATTATCATATTATGTGATGATGGTGTTTATGGCCATAGTGCTTTAGGGCCAAATTTATAACCATTGTAGACGGATTACATGGGTATTATGCTGCACATAAACATTTTGCTATGTTGAAATCCTGTGAACTGGACAATGTAAACAAATTATCAGGGAAAACCTGTTTTTGAAGTCAACTTTCCCTGCAGGCTGTACGTGGCCAAAGGACATTTGCCATTCCTTTCACATCTCCTATGTCTCCTACATGTTCCTAAATGTTTTTACTAGCACATGTTAACCAAAACCTCTTCCTTTTGGGGAAAAAAAAAAAAAGCGTGTTTAAAAATGCATTTGATCTGACTCACTAGCATAGTTTTGAGACAAAACTGTGTTGTGTTTAACAGCATGTTAGCATATGTCAATTAAGGTGTTTCTGCAGAGTGGTGACAGAAGTGCCCCTGCCAGCCCCGAGGGGTCCCCAGCGCAGGCGGCTCAGCAGAAGGGAGCAAGCACCCATATCTCTGTCTCATCAGAGTTCAGAGGCTTTCACTGCATGCAGCGCCCTTCCAGACAGAATAAATAGAGGCTTTTTCTCACACTGTCCTGGGATCTCACTCCCTCCCTGTGCCAGAAAAAGATAGATGGAGGAAAGAAGACACATGTGCATAGAGCCTTTAAATCCCCACGGTGCCCAGCCTGGATGGTGAGGATAGCAGCGTGTGGCTGAGGTACCCGCACTACCAAGGTGGTGGCTGTGGCCGGTGTGTAGCCTGCACACCGCTCTGCTGCTCCAGTCCATGCTGGCCAGTGCAGAGGGAAGACTTTATTCCACTGTAAGAAGCAGTATGGAGATTTTTATCTGGGGGTTGGTGCAGGCTGCTGGATAAAGCCCTGGAAGTTAAGTGAACTAACCAATCTTTTCCTGGCAGGATCTTCTGCATCCTGGACATGAAATTATTTGTGATGAGAAGTAGGCGGGGTGGGAAGCGCACAACTTGGATCACAGTAGCAGCAGCAGCATGGTGGAGGGGCACATGCTGCTTTCCCGCGAGGGTGTGTGAGTGCTCATCTGTGTGTGGCAGCTGTGGAAACCCAAGCAGGGGCTCATCAGAGGCTCATCTGTTACTAGAGGGTGCCAGAAGGATAACTGTGTGGGCATAAACAAGGCAGAGGAGGTGCCTCTGATGGGAGAGAGATGGAGAGGGTTTTGCAGGTAGTATGTGAGCTGGGCTGAACTGTGGTGTGTTATCTGTGAGCACTGGGGAGGAGGAGATGGCAGAGGGAAACTCTCTGGGATGGGAAACCAGGAATCTTCTGGCAAGCTACACTGCTGTGAGACCAAAGGACTCTCCTGGGTATTTCCCTTAGAGATTTCTGCTGCAGTGGTTCATGTAGACATCCTTTGGCTCGTCCTGGCAGCTGGTGTCCCTTGTCCTGCTGCTTCCAGAGGAGACCATGAAGGTGATCTGAGGGCTGGAGCACCTCCTGTATGAGGACAGGCTGAGAGAGTTGGGGCTGTTCAGCCTGGAGAAGAGAAGGCTCCATGGAGACCTTAAAGCAGACTCCCAGTACAGAAAGGGGCTGCAGCAAAGCTGGGGATGGGCTCTGGGTCAGGGATTGCAGGGTTAAAACAATGGAGAATGGATTTGACCTGAACAAGGGGAGATTGAGATGAGATTCTAGGAAGAAATGTTTCCCTGTCAGGGTGGGGAGGCTCTGGCCCAGGTTGCCCAGGGAAGCTGTGGCTGCCCCATCCCTGGAGGTGTTCAAGGCCAGGTTGGATGAGGCTTGGAGCAACCGGATCCAGTGGTAGGTGTCCCTGCCCATGACAGGGGGTGGAACTGGATGGGCTTTGAGGTCCTTTCCAACCCAAACCATTGCATGATTATATCATTCCCTGGGGAGTCTGCATCCCTGTTCCTTGTCACTGCAGGCTGTGCCCGTGTTCCAACCAGACCCACAGGTGGGAGCAGCCCCCAGGCAGGCACAGACAGACCTACTTTTGCTACTGTTCCTCATCTGAGGAATCTGTGCAATCTTCCTTTTTCTGTTCATGATCAGAAAATGCATGAATGATTCCCACGTGTTCTGGGATAGTGTGGATGGGATTGGTAGAGAAATATCTAGCATAGACAGTGTCCAAAAATAGATCCCTTGTCCTGCCAATGCCTTGCACATGTCCTTAACTTTCCTGCCCTGAGAAGGAACTCCTGGCACCCCACAGGGCTGAAGACTTTTTCCATTCACTTCAGCCGGTGCGGGATTTCATTCTGCATTATAGACCAGTGGGTTTTAAAGGGCCCGTCCACTGGGCTCCATTGAGCTGTCTTCACAGTTGAAGTGCTTTATATTTTTAGTATTGACATGATGATCATGAGGGAAAAGCATATGTTTTTCCCCTGCTCAGGGGGCACGGACAAACGTGCTGTTCTGCCTTTTGCTGCTTGGGGTCAAGTTGTTACTGGCCCCGGACCATTCCTTTTGGGTGTTGCACCTGCCTGCCGTACAGCTTGGCTGCCCTAATTGGTGTTGTGAAGCTGACCTATGCAGGACCAAACACGTTTGTGGAAGTGGGGTTTTATAAATAGACTGTGTGGACAAAGGGTGTCTGCTCCAGGGTGGTTACAGGGCTGGGAAGAAGAGCTCGGGGCAGGGGAGGGAGCCCACAGCTCCCGGTGAGCCAGCACAGCCCTCTTTGCAAGCGGTGACCGCGGTGCCAGTGAGCCCTTGGCCCAGGGAAAGACGGAGGGGCCGTGACCTGGGGTGTGGGCACGCAGCTGTGTTCTCCCTGTGAGACTGGCTCCCAGCCCTTTGCTCAGGCGAACCCCAGCAGATCCCATATAAATGAGTAGCTGGGAATGATGTGCTCCTTCTCTGCTCTGGACTGGGGCTGAATTTCCCCTGCTGGGCGCAGGGAGTCAGTTTGGCTGCTGAACATAATTAAGAGCATCGGAAATTGGCGCTGTGGGGTCTGGTCCCTCCGTTGGAGTCAGAGTGATTGACACCAGTTCCTTTGATTTCTCCAGAGGCATCATAATATTTTAAACTTATTATTAATTACAAGTGTATTAATCTTTGAATGGTATTAACAGTATTTCAAAATATTATAATTTTCTCCTATCTGACCCGTTGGGGGGGGAAAGTGATTTTAGAAGAAGTGCCCAATTTTATAGACAGTGTGCTTATAACTGGATGGATTTTCCCCAGTCAGTTCCATTTCTGTCTAACATTGGTAGAAGATTAAAGATACTGAATCAATGGCTGTAAAAGCTCACATTAAAAATTTGCAGTAAATGAGAAGAGGAAGATTTCATTAAAGGCATAAATTGTAACAACTGGAATGGGTGCAACTTATTTTTAGTGTTCTACTGACAGTCACCCTTGAAAGTCTTTTCCCACCCCCCAAATGTTTTCTTTTCTCAGATGAAAAAAAAAAATTAAAATAAGAAAATGACCTCTAATATTTCGAAATATAGAGCTAATTACAGGAGGGAGTGATCCTGATCCCACTGAAGTCAACTCTGCCATTCATTATGACCGTGCAGAATAGTGCCTCTATTAAGAAATAATAATGAAATGAGATACTTTTGAGAGGGGTTTAAAATGAACTGGCTCCATTGGCCTCTTTTGTTAAAATACCTTAGAGCCACTTTTATCAAGTCAAAAGTTCATTGAAAAGAGAATGCTGCTCGTGGAGCCTGGCAAAACATGCAGCTCGCAATAAATACCTCTCCAATCCAATTATAACATTCAAATCAAGGAGAAAAATATGTGAAATATAATGAACCTTTCTTTCGACTGGAAAAGTCTACTTGGAAGTGTCCAGACCACAGGGAATTTCCAAGTCAGCATTATCACAGGGAAAAAAATGTAATGTAAATGAGAATGAAATAATCAAATTTCTCTGGTGGACACGAGCACAATCGTTTGATGTAATTTTGACACACAGCGTAATTTCAGCATCAACACTGCAGTTTAAAGGATCAAGATGTCTTCATGAGATTTCTATACAGAAAATCTGCATCAGGCTTTGGTCTCACACTGGCCCCTCTCTGCTGGATTGTGTTAGCTGCAAATAGAAAGCTAGAGATGATCCTTTTTCAGTACTTTCTAGGCACCCTTTCCACTTGAAAATCCAGCAAGATTATGGTGTATCAGTCACAAGAAATGCAATGTGTGAGTGGTTTTGTGCTCGCAAAATCAAACTTTGTGTTATGCCTCTAACAGCAGCTCGGGCTTTTGTAGGAGTACATTGTGTTCAACTGTGTTACGCTGGGTCAGGGCGGCACAGTGACTGCAGGTGTAATGTTTTGATCATAGAATCATGCAATGGTTTGGGTTGGAAGGGGCCTCAAAGCCCATCCCGTTCCACCCCTGCCATGGGCAGGGACACCTCCCACTGGATCAGGGGCTCCAAGCCCCATCCAACCTGGCCTTGAACACCTCCAGGGATGGGGCAGCCACCACTACTCTGGGCAACCTGGGCCAGAGCCTCCCCACCCTCACAGGGAAACATTTCTTCCTAAAATCTCATCTTAATCTCCCCTCTGTCAGCTCAAATCCATTCTCTATTGTCCTGTCCCTGCGCTCCATGGTGCCCCTCCACGGCTTTGCTGCAGCCTCTTTCTGTACTGGGAGTCTGCTTTAAGGTCTCCCTGGAGCCTTCTCTTCTCCAGGCTGAACAACCTCAACTCTCTCAGCCTGTCCTTGTGGAGGAAGTGCTTCAGCCCTCAGATCATGAGGGTATTTCCAAATATCATGAGGATATATTCCAAACAATTAAAACAATTAAAGTGGGACATGTCTTCGTCATTTTACTCATTCTCAGAATCTGTATGAAATACATTTGTAATTTTGGGTAAATTTCCAAATGAAGGAAGATTCACACACCCTCACAGCCCAACTCAGCACAAGAACTAACAATTAAATGAAGCCTGAGATCCCGTCCAAAGGAGACATATACTCAATTTAATTTTTAAATAGCTTAATTAATAGTTTCAGTTAAAGCAAAGAATTGAAAATGGGTCAAACTATGTAAACATCGGTTAGGAAAACACACTGTCCAGCCAAAGCATTGTAGAAGAGCTTTTAAGAAGAATGGTTTTCAAATTTAATTTAAACCTGGCTTTCTACCTTAGGTCAAAGCCCAGTTCAGACAAGGCCCAAGCCACTTTTTATGCCACAAAGAATCACCAAGGTATGCTGAGAGTTTATTTAGTCTTTGCTTGTTCCAAAGCCGTGTTTCACTCTGCAGTCATCATTTTCTCCTTGTTGTCAGCATGTTGTTACCTCTCAGCAGCTCAGGATTCACCGAGAGCCTTGGTGCGTTTGAAAGCTGAGTTTAATATCCAGTGGGACCTGGACAAATGCTATGAAACATGGTTCACAAATATTTACTGGGATTTTAAAATGAATTGGGGTAGGCTCTGCTATTGCACTCGGAGTGTTTGCTTTATGCAAACATCCAGGTTCAAGTTCTTATTGACACGGCTGTGTGCAATGGGCTCCCTTATATAAGTCTCAGGGCCAGGAGGGCCTTTTGTGCAGCTGGTGAGAAGAAGGGGAGCCACGTGCCTGATCTGACCAGTTACCATTAACTAGCAACCCTCACAGAATGGGAAGAAACAGTGATTTGTTGGTAATTCCAGAACAGGGAATGTCTGTGCAGAGAGAAAGAGACTTGCTAGTCTCAAAAAAAGATTTTCTGCAATGTTTTTCTTTAGATTTTAAGTCTCATCTTAAATGAAAAAAAAAAAGGATAAAATAATTAGAAAACACTTGGGAATGTAGTTTTTAAGAATTCTTTTCTTTATTAGGGAGTAGTGTTTAGATGACTTTATATCTATATATGTTTGTAGTTTGAAATTTCTGCTCAAGTGAGGACAGTGAGTACTTTGCAGATTTGCTGATTAATATTTGAATTCCAGAATCTTAACTTTTTGGTTAGGACAACTAAAAGGTTTCCATTTGTTTGGAGGGTTGTTCACTTTAATTGGATTAAGTTAATAAAAGAGAAAGGTGGAAGAATTAATTAAAAATCTAGATGATAAGTATCGAGTCTGGCTCAGATTTGGCATTACAGTGCAGTGCTGTAGGATGTCCCTGACATCCACTTCATCAGCACTTCTTACTGGTACGATTGACTTCAGGAGCTGAAATTTTGACCAAGCTAAATCCCATGAAAATATTCCTCAGCTTCTCCTGTTGCCCCGCTATGCGTGCAAAGTGAGCCCTGCAGCATCAGTTGGCAATGCTTGAAGGTGTCACTGCTCTGTGCCAGCCATCCCCTTGCAAGTGTGAAGTCAGGTTTTGGGGAGGAAATCCACTGCTGGTGGCTTTCTGTGGAGTTCAGAGCTGGCAACTGAGACAGCAATCATGGGTACATCCTTCCTGATCTGAACATCTTTCCTTCCATTGTAAAGGACAACACATGTTGCACAGTGGAATGGAAACCAGCTGGTTTTTCTCACCACCCACAGAACATCTGCAGAAGTAGAGAAGCTTCTCAAAGGTCTTCATTATGAAGAACATGTTTTACTGCTAATGTTCAAAATGCAAAATTACAATGGAAGACAACAGCCTTTTCACTGGAAGCAAACAAACCAAACAGTTTTGGTTGAAGAACAGCCTGGATGAGCTTGTCTTGCCAGCTTGTCCATAAAGTTAAAGATGTCAAAGAGTTCTCTGCGAGGCGAAAGGAAGATGTAGGAGAGGATTTTATAAATGGCAGCTGGGCGATTAATGTTAACCATCAATATCAGAATGGCTTAGATGGCATGATTAACTAGTAAGAGTTTTGAGCTGGCTGGTAATTTTAGATTAAATAGCCAGGCAGCCAGTGACTTGAATATTGATGAATATCCTGTGTTTTATTAATATGCATTCTCTATAAATTAGAGGCTTAGTACACAAAGAAGAAACCTAATGCTCTTGCTATTTTTCATTGCCACAGGTAGAGCTGAATAATTCATAGCAATTAATTTATTTCACTGATTTAGCCTTTTGAGGTGAAGGGGGAAGTTGAGTACGAGTAGTCTGCAGGTGATTTTGTTCACATTTATTTATTATAAATAACTTAGCAAACACACTAGAAGACTAATCCTGAGTCGCAGAGAGTTTTTGGCATTCTTGAACTGAAGAAATTGAGAGGAACTTGGGCAGAACAGCAGGCAACTCATCAGTAATTACAAGAACCAAAATTAGTTTTAAACTAAAAAAAAAAAAAAAAGCAGAGCTAATTGCAAATCCAACCCGGTTAGGATCAGGCTCATGGTGATCTGTATTGATTGGTGCAATGCTGGTTACATTGCATGTTTCTGCTCCTCATTTTACTAACTGGAATTCTTCAGGACCAAGATATTATCATCACTATTTTTATTTGTTTGAAGCTTGCTATCCATATTTAGTCCCTAATGTGTGTAAAATGAAATAGGTGAAATGCTCCCCTTTTTGAATCCAAGAGTTGTACGATGGAAGACTGGGAGGTCTGAGATTCCATCTACTAATTAAAATACCTCTTGTGCAAGTAGAGTGAGAAGTGTGTCCAATACAAATGACATTTTGTATTTGTGCAAATATAGCTTTTTAGGGTTTTCTTAGGTAGGGGGGTAGATGGTGCAGCTTGAAGTATGGGATGAAGTGGTGTAGCACCAAGATTGGTTGTCAGTCCTGTAGCATAGCACGGCTGCAGCCCTGTTTCAGTGTCTTGCAGTCACATCCAGAGCAGACAATATCCAGAAATCCATGAGGAGGAGGTGGCTGTATGGTTACTGCCTCTCCCTTTTGCTGCTTCTCACAGCATGCTGCACAGCAGTGAGAACTGCAGAGCATGCAATAAATCATTGCCTCATTATGCTCCTTCTGTAGGTTTGTTTAGGGTACCTACTCTAGTATCAGCTCCAGAGGATTATTTGTTCTTCCCAAAATTCTTCTCAGATATAGACTTCTGTTTTGATAACAGTGAAAAAAAAATCTCCATGTCTTATTTTTATAAGAATTTCTTAGCATACATAACAATTTACATTGCAGGGCTGCTTAAGAAAAGAATTCCGGCAGTGTCTAGAGATGATTTTACTTTGTAGGTGGACAATTTTCTCAAGAAAAGGAAAGAGGTTTAAGAAGGTTTGTGTGTTTTTATGACTTGTCTACATGTAGTATTAGTTTCCTGCCTACTTTTTAGTCCTTCCTACCCTTTAGCCTGTCTTCCTTTTTCCTTTCCTTCTTCCCTTCTTTCTTTCTTATGCACACAGAAGCTTCTGAGCTCTTACTTAACCAGAATTTGTTGAATTATTCTCCGTTGTAAAAGAAAAATACGATGAGGTCCTCATTCCCTTTTCTCTCAGTCTTTAGCCAGCCCTGGTCCACAGCTGGAACAGGAGGGCACTGCTCTGATTGACAGAACAAGGATTTTTGTCACTTGGGCTTGATTTAAGCAGACAAATCCCCCTAAGAAAAGGTGTTCATTAGTTGTCTTAATTTACTAACAAGGAGTGGTGTTTAGCACTGCTCATTTTTATAAACTAGTGTTTATTGAGCATTTCCCCAAGTGAATGTTGGGATAACCTGGATGGTAGCTGCAATGGAGTTGACTGGCTGGAGGTGAGACTTAGCGAGCAGGTGGGTACACTGCAACACGGCTGGGTTTGCTGCAGTGTGACAATGTGATCTGGGAGCTGATCTAGCCTCCTTGGAAATCAATGGAAATTCTACCTACTGTAGTGGGCTTTAGAGCCAGCTCCAAAGTGCCAAAGCATTAATGAAATGACTCCAGCCTGGGGAGGAATAATTTCTGGCTTAACAGATTCAGCATTTTGTGCTGCTAGGTTTGTTTATACAAGGGGTCCTGACTTCAAGTTAGTGGTTTCACACATGCCTTGCTCAAGCCCTCCCTCCTCAGTTCCTTGGAATGCAAGATATTTCTGTTCCATGACCACTAACAGACATCCCAGCTGAACAATGACATTTCGTAGACAATTCTGATGTGAAAATTCAAATTGTCAGCTTGCTCAAAATGCGACCTGTCTTCACACAAAAGCTCCCTGAGCATTCTGAACCTTTCACCAAAATGAGATGTGTTCAAAGCCATAATGAAACACAAAAATAAGTCATTTTTGTGTAATCTGTGTTTTCATTATACATACTTCTGAATTGTTGTATCTTAGAGTCCTGGATATAACTCTTACTTGATCTTAAACTCTTACAAAGGACCTAGGAATCAAGATGTGCTGAGGTCAGGACCAAAAAGACTTCTTCCAACACCCCCTGTAACTTGAGTCCCCCATAAAGATTTAGGACTCAGCAAGAATTGTACCCAACTCTATTTGATGGAACTACAGTGATGACCTTCTAGATTGATTAAAGAAGTGACATTGATTGACTTTGAAGGGAGCCACATCCACCCTTCTTCTGCCAAAAAGGCAGTGGCTGCAATGTGAAGCCTCAAGAATGGGGCATTGCTCCTCCAAGTACATGGAAGACATCCAAGGGTAACGGGATAATGCAGATAATGGGATAGAGTTTCTCCCCTCCTCTCCCTCAAATACCATATAGCTAGGTTTTAGCTATCTGGACTCAGGCCTTAGGAGACTTTGATAGGTATTTAAAAAATGAAATAGTAAAGGAAATGAGCTCTTTTTATAGGTTATGTATGATGTTTGGTGGTTGAGCCTGACAAAAAGGACTGGTAATGTTGACTCTGCAGGAAGCTTAAATGGTGATGGGGGGATGATGCGGTGAGGCCTGGCATGAACAGCACAGCGGAAGGGATGGGGTGGTGGGGGAAAGAGCTTTATTGCTCCGGCAAAACCACCCATGGTCATTTTACATGCTGTCACTTTGGTCTCTTTAAGGCACCTTCAGTTGGCAGTGAGAAATATTGGCCTCCAAAATTACCACTTTTGAAAATCTAGGCCACTGAACCTGATATGAACTATCAGAAGCCAGAGACAAGGGAGCATTTATGTTGGAGAATGCGTAGTGGCTTGAAAACTACAAATCAAAATAATTCACCCTTTTATGTGTAAATCTCCTTCTCTTTGATACATGAATTGAAAAGCTGTCTGGTTTCCTTGTAGTTTTGGTAAGCAAGCAGTGCACGACTGTACCCTCTAGAATGCTATTTAAGTGTTACTTAAAGTGCAGACCTGTTAAGGTCAAGCAAGCTCATCTGTATGCTAAATCTGAAATCAGCAAATCTTAATACCTAAAAGCAGCAAGCGAGGAGGTCTTGAGTTCCATGATTCCCTCCTGACAAGGGTACAGCATGACAAATGGAGAGGCATCAGGAAATCAAAGTACTTTTTCAGGGATAACAATAAAACCAGAGACAGAAAGACCCTGAGTCCTGGTTGGAAGTATCTGCTGTTCCTGAGCAGGGTTTCTCAGAGATGACCATTGCAAGGAGACACAGGCATGAGCTGCAAATAAGAGCATCAGCAAATTTAGAACCTCTGCGATGCATCTCTGAGCTGGTGGGAAGATTGAAGAGTCACTGCAAGAAGCCCACATGGAAGGGTTTACTATAACTCATTGAATTTACTGTGAGCGTATTGAAAAGGAACTTTTCGATGCAGGCATGGAAAGACAGTGTGTTGTGGTGTTGCTTCTATTCCTCTGTCTGAGCGTTTTCATCCAGACCCTATTGAAATCAATAGGTCTCTTGCCTTTCAGCAGGATTATACCCCTAAATAGCTACTTTAGGAAGTGTTCTTGCTTGGCGATTACACAAAGCAGGGGTGGACGATTAACACCAATTAGGATTATTTACAAAACCCTGGAAAACAATATGTCCATAAATCACTGTCTTATCAATCATGATTCCTCTTGTATAATTTAGTCATCATTGGGCAAACTGTGTGTCTCAGTGTTCATTAGTAGAGATCTGACTTGATGGTTAATGGTTAGACTCAGTGATCCAAGAGGTCTTTTCCAACCTGGTGATTCTATGGTGATTCTATGACTAGCGGTACCTGAAGTTTGTGGAAATGTTGAAGGTACCTGATGACCTAGTAAAACAGCAGAGTGTTACAAAAAACTTCTGGTGGTTTTCAACATTCTTTATGTACTAAAACCCCTATGTTTTTTCCTTAGTGTATATTTAGTGTATTTGAAGCCTTACTTCTCTTGGGTTACGCTACAGATGCGTCTACGCTTGTCTCTCAGTTTGGAGTGTGGGGTGGTTTTAAAGTAACCCCCTGGTTGTCTCCTTTTGTTGGGCACTGGTCCAGTTGCAGAGCAGCTTTGGTGTGCACAGATCCATTCCAGAAGAGACACAGGGGAGTTCTCTCCAAAAGCAAGCTAGGGCTTGGTGGGTCATTCAGCTCTGATCTGAGGGGTCGGCTACACCACCACAAAGTCCTTCACGACGTATTTAGCCCTGCTCTGCAAGAGGAAGGCTGTCAAACTCCCCAGAGCTCCTATGCCATCCTGGAGTGGTACTTGTGCTATAAAGAAGGTCAAGTGCTTAATGTGACACCCTCTTTCCTTCTGACTGGCAGCTTTTGTGACTGTTGTTCCTCTTTCTTCCACCAAGACTTCTCCTGGTTCATTACTCGTTCTATTTATTAACTGCCCCATCTTCTGTAGCCATTCCTCCTTGCTGCTGTCCTTTATTTTCTTCAATTTTTCTCAGTTTTTGTGATCCCTTTTCCAATTTCCAACCTTAGTCTCCCAGAAGACCTGGAGTGGTGATGCCTGGACGCAGAGGAGATCACACTGCTTAAAAATCTGCACCTTGAGGAGGCCAAAAGTTTCTTCAGCAGCAGGAGGTAAGCCAGGGACTGCTGGTGAGTGTAAGGAACAGAGAACACTGCCACACACATCTGAGAAGATGAAAGCAGCATTCCTGAGGATGGATGGAGCAGTGTCATGGTCTTGCACTGAAAGCTCGAAGAGATCTTCAGGTGGGACCACACCACGCAGCCAGCCACCTGTTTTAAGTTAGACCATGGACCTCTGAGGTCTTCACACCAGAGACTGAGGACTCTTGACTTACTCTAAATTTTCTTCTTATGGACTTCTGATGTGATAGGAATGGCACAAAAAAAAAAAATCAATATACTTTCTTTGTCATAACTTTTTCAGCCTGCTGACTTTCCCAGGACTACTTTCTGCTCAAATTATTGGAATTTAATGACATTAGGCTTAATTTTGGTTGCTTGTCCAGCTTTAAAAACATATATTCAAATGTGAACCACAAGGGCAGAGTTTTGGGAGCCTCTTCACCTCTCACATTGTGTTATTTTAAAGGAAGAAACCATGCCTGTAAATCTCTGCTCTGTGATACCTATTCCAAGTCAGTCTCCATTCTGGAGAGACTTCCCAGATTCTCAGCATTTTGACAAGGAGCACAAACTACCCTTTATGTTATAGTTTCAGTTTTTGAACCTGTGCAAACGAGAGATCTTTGTCTCCTGCTTATGCATTTTCTTGTAAAATAAAATGTATTGAGACCAGAGATGGAGTTCCATTGCCTTTACACTACACAAGAACTTGTACTGACATCTGACACAGAAGAGTTGTATTATTGGTATGCTTTTCAAGTAGATCTTCCAATGTTTAATTGCAAGAGAAAAAGAATAGGGAGAGAGAATCAAAGGAGGGGAGAGGAGGTAAAAGAACACAGGTGGGGAATGGTGGAATTGGAGGATAACACTGGCTATCAAAGTGTTATCTGAGAATTCCTGAGAGCAGGGTTTATTGTCTATATCACTTCACTGTTTCGTCATAACCTCTTGCTTAGATGATCAGTAATAAATGGCCTCCAATGCATTTACATTTGCTCTCTTTCTCTAGAAGGTTGTTCCCCTCTGTAAGATCTTATTTCTGTTGAGGCATGAAAGACTTGGTGTTTCTGCTGGGGTTGGCTTGTTCTTCTGGTCTGTCAGTGTTTATTTATCTAGCAAGGGTCCCACAGCAGTTCATTGAGTAACATTCCATCTATCGCATTGGGATGATCAAGAATACATTGGAGCTGAGGTGCAACCACCATTGTATATCTGGAGCTGGGCTCCCTCCTCCAACATAGCAGATAAAGCTATCCAAAGAGCCAAGAACAGAAGGTTGTTTTTAAACACTTCAACCCGCTAGTGGGTTATTCTTAATGCATTGGCAGCATGCCCCTTCATTCTGCTGCAGGAATGCTAGCCTAGCTCTTCAGCCCTGGGTTTTTGTGCAGAATGCAGAAGTCAAGTGCAAGACTAATTTTTAATAGCTGATGGCACTTTTTCCCTCTGCAGCCTGACATCATCTTATTTACCTTCAAAGAGGCAAGGGTAGTGAGAAGCACCTATCTTTTGTGAGTGATCTTGCCTGGTCAGTGTGACCATGCAGAAGAGGGCTCCTTGAAGGGCTGGCTGTTGTTTCTAAGGGCTGAAGGTTCAGCTTCTTCTGTGTGAGAGAGGAGAGGAAATGACCTTCACCCATCTGAGCAGGGAACAACAGGAAACCCTTGTGGTCCCAGGCTCCTGCCATTTCCCACCCCCAGGATCCGGCACTCAGGGACTGTTTTGATGAACTGTCAGGGGTTTTGTCAGGTTTTAGCTGCTGCAAATATATTAGCAAAGTATGTTGATGATTCATGGTGAAGTGGTGTACGCTGATTTAAGTGATGGACTAGTCATTCTGTAATGGATTTGAGAATTCCCAATCAGATTGTACTTAGTTTTATCAAGCAAGAAGTTGGCAGGCTGTGTTTTAATCAACTGATAGCATCGTTTGGCAATTGGCATCCAGCTAGTGAACACAGTGTTTCTCAAAGACTAGCTTGCTAAGGTGCAGACAGCAACATCCACTCCAATCTTTGGGATTTACCTCCTATTTCTTCTACTTAGCCTCTTTCCCAAGTGTAACTTTCATCTGGAAGTGCAGAAGGATGCAGCACATCAGATGCTCTACTGATCTGTCACTAATTTTGGAGGGGAAATGGAAGAAGTAGAAGATATTTGTTCCACCCTCCATGTAGATGTGTTGAAAAAAACTCCTGGATATAGCACAACATCCCAGAACCATGCAAATCCAATAGTTTGATGCTGGCAAAATTTTGAGCACTCGTATCAAAAAAGTGCAGTAAATCTATAACAGAAGGCCACACCAGGTGAGACGTGTCCTTTTCCCCTTTGCGTCAGGCTTTTTTCATGACCCATTATCTACTTTATCACCAAAGATGTACCCTGTATTCTGACCTGTGCCAGCAGACATCAAGAATGGTTTCCTTTTCTTATGGAACTGATTAACCTCTTTATTATTTCTGAGAAAGAGCAGCTCCCGTTGAGCATTTTCACAGTGCAAAGCCTCAAGTGCTGTAGATACCTTAAATGATCTCCTCAATATTTATGTTCCAGAACAATTAGTGAGCTTTGCAGCCATCTACACCCATGTAGCTGTACTTGAGCATAGAGTCAAACCTGGGAGCTGGTTTGTTGTGCCTAGCTCCTGTATAGTAGTTACTCTGCTTAGCAACCCACCTCCAATATAAATATATCTGCTGCTCTGAAGAACAGGCTTTGAAAAGCACCAGAAGGGATCACTCCCCCATAAGGATTTTTTCCAGTATTGCAAAGCTGTTAGGACTTTCAGAAAGAATTTCTTCTCCCGGTTCAGCTTCCCATCCTGAGAGGTCAAGATTTCACCCCAGACCTGGTGCAACTTGCATGACGCCCATTTAAAAATGGGTCCTGTCTGACCTGCTCTTGTGCCTTGCAGGCATGGAGAGAGATAGAGAGCAGCCATCCGTGCAGGTGGCTGTGGGAGCCATCCATGAGGTCTTTGCACAGAGGTCCCATAGCACTGCATCAGGAAACAGCTCGCGGGGATCTCAGGCAAACTTTATAACCCTCTTGGTTTCAAATGGGTCAAACGTTTGGGGCCCTCCAAAGGATTTAACATGAAACCATGAAAGGATGTTAAAAACCATGCTCACAAAAAGTAATAAAAATTAAAGTGAGGCATAAAGACCAGAGAGGAATGATTCACCAGGAAATGATGCTGTTGGAATTGTGCTGCAAATTCAATGTGAGGTAGAAGGTGTACCTAAGAACCTAAGGGCCTTATCCTGGTTTGTCCAGGTGAGTTGAAAATACAGTGAAGATTAGCTATCAACCTCGTAATTTAAGGGATAATCTTTACTTCCATCGTTGATACCTTCTATTGACCATTACATGAAAATCGGAGAAACCGAGGAAGATCCCTGTCTCCAATGGCACACCCACCTAAGCACATCACCAGTCAGTACCAACCGGTGCAAGAGATGAAGATAAGGTTTCCAGTGCCAGCATCAACAAAAGGATGTGGGAAATCACAGCTGAAAAAAAGTCTTCTCTCCTCTCTCTGGACTGGAGAGCATAAGATTTCCGTAGAATCATTTTCATTGTTAATATTCCTATGTTTTACAAATTAAAATAAAAACATAACTTGCAGATGTATTCATGAATTTAATTTTAAAGTAAGATAATTAATGTATCTGAACTTTATCACAGAACATAGGTAGGTGGGAAAAATCCACCAGTCAGCTGTGAAGAGACTAATCTTGAGTTTCCCAGAAAGTTTCATAGGTTTGGCTTCATTTATGACAGTGTTTGTTCGCTTTTATAAAAACCCTGCTGATGGAATCATCTAATTTCTGAGAACATCTGCAGGGACAGGAGGCCACATAACAACATCTTACAGTATATGTCAGTCAGGCAACGTCTCTGAAATCTTAAAACTTTTGGAAAGGGAATAACTCCTGAATAGCAGATTCTTCCTCCTTTTCCTTTTTCTGATCACTTTTTTCCCCAGCAAAGTGTAGTCCTCCTCATGCTCCATGACCCTAGGCTGCTCATCTCCATCCTGCAGAGAAGGAGGCACTAGTGTTTGTCTCTCCTTGCTCTACCCAACTACCTCATCCTATCTCACTCCACGTCATATAAAGCCTGAGGTCTCTTTTCTTTCTGTTTTGATGCTCTCATTTCCATCACCTCACTGTCTGTATTCTGTGCCTATGGATGCCACTGTGTGAACTGGAGAACTGGAGTGCAGAACTGATCCAGATGACAAAATATCTGAAAGAAGCCCAAGTTGTGAAGCAATCTGAATCACCCAGTCTGAATCACTGCATTTCTGTCCAAAACTATGTACTGACACCAGGTCAGGTTAAGTACAGGGAGAAAGGACCTGTCTAGCCAAGCATCAGTGCAAACTCCTGGGCCTTCTCAATTTTTTTTCAGCAGTTTCAGGGATTTTGGAAGAGTTCATAAAAATCATAGAATCATGAAATTATTCAGGTTGGAAGGGATGTTAAATCCTATCCAGTTCCAAACCCCTGTCGTTGGCGAGGACACTTCCCACTAGATCAGAGAATCCAAACCCCATCCAACCTGGCCGTGAACACCTCCAGGGATGGGGCAGCCACGGCTTCTCTGGTCCATTTATGTCCATCCAGTCAGACAGGGCTTCAAGTTTTAAGATTCCTTCCCTGTTATCATAGGACTTACTCAGTACTGCAGAAGCTTCCTAGCAACTTGCTCAGGTACCAATTTCAATGTAGCAAACCACTCGGAGCTTGAATAATTCTCAGTGTGCGGCTATGTGGGGTCCTTTGAGTGAAAATGGGTTTTCTAGGAGATAAACCTTATATTCTAGATATTATTTTAACATTCAAATCCTAGGGCGAGACCTCAATCCCAGGTCATCCAGTTGACACCAAGGCCATAAGCAATTTTATTTTTCATGGTAAATCCATTCCAGATTACCATTCCCACTGAGTATTTCTTCATGCAGGAATTGTGCCTGCTCTGATTAATACTATGTTCTTGTGCCTACTGATAGCACTTACAATCTAACTTCACAACAGGAAAATAATCCTGGCCTTTTTAAATACTGAAGACAGCAGAATGAAAGGACAAAATCAGGACTAAGCCAGTTCTGATAATTTTTCATCTCAATTTATTCAGAAAAAAAATCATAATTGAGACTTAAAAAAGAAAGAAAGAAAAGCCCTCTATGACTTTAAGTGTAAAATCCATTTTAGTAGCAGGAAGCTGTTATATGGTTAGAGCAGTTATTTTTATTGTCTGTCTGGGTATAGTTTTGAACTGCAGGCACAGACTAAATCAATAGTGTCATAAAGCTACTCTCACCTTCTGCCCTTTCTAAGGGGACATTGCTCTGTGTCTGCGCTGGATGTGACACAGGCTACTGCTTTGATGCACAGAATTACACCTCGAATAATGTGCTAAGGGAGAGCTCAAAGTGTGACCCATATTTACCTGTATCTCTTTGTCCCTATCAGCTCAGAGTCACCAGATTCAGAGCAGATTAAACACATGCTCAGACACATAGAAGCACAGAAGCTCTTCTGAAGCTGCGGGAGTTATCCTTGTTAGTCTCTTGCAAATGATAACATCTTAGGTGATGAATTTCCAAGCCTATTCAAGAAGAGAAAGCATGAAGGAATTCATAGGATGGTCCCCATACCTTAAGCGTGACTGTAATCTGCTCGTTTCCACAGTGAGGAGGGACATAGCAGGATCTGACTGGGGAAAGCTGGAGCTAGATAAAATTGGCCTGGAACTGGGCCTTTTTAATAGCAAGAGTAGTTAACGGCTGGACAGTTGGCTTACAAATCTGGTGGATTTAGCCTGACTTTCAGTCTCTAAATCAAAAGTGAGTGTCTTTTCAAGATATGCAATAGCTTCAGGAGAAGTGATGGCTTTGATGCTGAAATGAGTGGGTGAAATTCTTCAGCTGTGTTACATAGGAAACAAAAGCAGATGATTATGATGGTCCTTTTAAGCCTTACTAATACATTAAATCCTTGTTTGAGGCCTTTCACACACTGGGATTTAAAGCAGCTTCTTAGGTTTTCTGGATGATTTCTGCAGGCCATACATGTTCCAGAGCTGGGTCTGACAAACACCATTTAAATGGGTGTCCGGAATAGACACACTTTATATATAAACCACTGCCTCCAAATACAGTTCCAGGTACTTTTCTCCATGGAGCTGAGCTCACTTTGACCATTCTGTGGTTCTGTGCAGCCAGGATTTGCCTTTGCAAAACAGATACCCATCAAAGATCTGAGCTGAAATAAGCACGAGGCACATCTGGGTACACCAAGAACACTCATCCATTATGTGGACTTAGGAGAAAGAAACCTCATGGATCAAATTCTGAGGAGTTTTATTCTAAGAAACACACTCTGTCAAGTTAATTTATCGCTCCTCTCCTTGCATGTGCATTGCAACTTCCCCATGTTGGCACTTCTGCCAAAGGCATGAAACTGTACTTGTGCTGCAAGTGGGAGGTGGAGACAGAGAAAATCTGTGCTCTGTCGCTGGGACTTCGTGCTGAGACAGCTTGATTAGCACATCTAGTCACAAGCCAATCGACATTACCTCGGTATTTGTTTTGAGGATGGCTCTGAAGAAATGGAATTGGAGTTTGGATTCAGTAAGATTAAAGAAAGTAACCCAAAAGATAATGTGAGTGGTTTCTGAGAGTAGCACTGCTCACATGTAGCTCAGTGCTCAGCAGGCAGAGAGATGCAGGAGTTTGCATGCTCCACGGTGAGTGGGGAAGTTGTTGACTGTGAATAACATTCAGCTGGGTAACCTAATCTTTGTTTTCCTTCTCTCTACAAAATGCTTAGCGCTGGATTTTGATGTCTATAAATAATGATCTGGATTTCCCTTCCTTCCCTCCTCATACTCTATTGAAAGTGAAGCCATCTCAGTCCAGTGTTGGTTGCTGACTCCTTCCCTTCAGCTCCTCCCTGTCCCCACAGTGCGTGAGCTCAGGCGCGTGTGGCCCCTTGACTTCCCCTTGGGATAAATAACAAATGTTGGGGAACAAGAGAGACCCCAGTGGGTATGAAAAACAGTTTAGAAAAAAGCCAAACAAACATCAGCTTCCCAGATTCTCAAACTTTTTCTGAAATAGCCAGTAGCTGCTTGAACAGCAGCAACAGTAACAATAAATTACAGTAAATATCATGCTGCCTTAAGTGACAGCAAACCAAACCCACTGCTGTTCAGAAATGAATTGGAGAAAGTATTTCTTAATCTTTCTTTGTATTATTCAGCCAGCTGCAATGATTTATAATACTATGAAGAAGTTGCTGTATGGAGTTGTTTCTTAATCATCTGTCTTAGCATCTTGCTATTATCCTCCCATGTCTGCGCTTTGGCAGGGGCTCCAGAGCTGCTTGGTGCAATAGTTCCACCACCCACTGCCTCGGTGCACGGTGGCTGCATATGGGCTGGGGTTGGGGCCGTGTCTGCTCACCCTGGGAATAAACTGACATAATGCAAGAGACCTCTCAGAATCAGTCTGGGGCCCTGCTGCCTTTGGGGACAAATTTGCTTTGAGGAGGGTCTGGAGCAGGAAAGCTGTGCTCAGCCATCACTGAGTGGGGGTCAGCCCTGTGAAAGTGCCTTGAGTGAAGTTGTTGTCCCAGAGGCCATTTCATTTGAAACCATTTGGCCGTAAATAATACATGTCCAGTGGACACTGGGGGCTTTGGTGTTGCTGAGCGTTGGGTGGATGCCCTGCGGATGAGCCCGTCCCCCCGGGAGCCTGTGAGCACACTCATTAGCAGTGCAGGAAAATAAAATAGTGGGGGATAAATTAAACTGGGAACACAGTATCAATCGCTGCTGTCTTTGTCAACTTATTACCAAAGATTTATACGTGATGCAGTGAGGACTGCTCAGTGACACATTTTAATTTAATTAAATTTCCTGTTGGACTGATGTCTGATCAATCAATAATGTAAATGTTTTTGCAATTTAGAGATTAAAGCTTGGATGAGCGGATATTGAAATACTCTCACATCCAGCTGCCTAGGAATATCTTCTTCTGTTTTCATTTCTCAGAAAAACTGTTTGGGATGAGGATGGATCCTGGGGCTTGCCAGGTACCTACAACAAGCCTGAAAGATTTGCCCCATCCTGGAAGCAGGAGCTGTGAGGCAGCATTGCTCCTTGGAGAGACAGAATTGCATGGAGTTGGGATGGGGGTTTATGCAAAATCTGTGTATCTCTGTGCATTTCCCCTCTGATGTTCAATACAGGAGAGAGTTTGAAGAACAAGGCTTTGCTGGTGCACCTTACTGTGCTACCTGCTTCTTGGTTTGGAAATCAGCAGAGTAGAGGTTGCACCTCATGTTTTCAATATAATGTCTGCCAAGACATCTGTTTTCCCCAGATCCTCCAGTCTCCCCTGGAGTCCATTCACTCCTCTGGCCACCATAGCCTCTTGCAGCACTGAGTTCCCCAGTTTAATGGCAGCTTTCTAAGATGCCATCCAGGGAACAACGGGATACTGGGCTGGAGCTGAATTTAACACTTCTCAAAACTCCTTCCCTGCACAAACTTCTCACAGATGAGCTAATTGTGCTCCACCCCCTTCAGACTGTGAAGATGAAGAGATGCTGTAGCATGCCCACAGAACCTTTTTTTTCCATTTTACTGCCTTGTTTCATTTAGTGCCTCAGATATTTTAGCAGTGAGTTCAGGAAAGGCTCTAACTTATTCAGTGGAGTTGTTCTATGCTGACTTTTCCATGAGGCCTTGGGGTCTTATGCAGCCCTTTAGACTTATGACTCAAGCAAAAAAATAATCCACATTTTCAACCTTGTAAAAGTGTGAACCCAAATTTCATCTGAGTTGCAGCCATAGCCATAGTCTCAGTAAGTCAAACTAATTTGTTAGATCTTAACACCCTTAAAACCTGGATAATGAGAAATCCCATCCCAACTCTGAGGTCTGCAGGCTTTGGCGTCCTTCTTTGGTGACCAGCTGACTCTGTGCTGCGCAAGGGTGCTCATGTGCTTGCTGTATATAGAGGAGTCTTAAAAGGGCCAATTTCTTACCCAGCTTTATTATAAAGTCTGTAAAAGTTTGATGTGTTCTTTCCCTTGAGGATGATCTGGTGGCTATTTGCTGTGTACCTGTCAACTCAGACAACCCCAAAGTAACGCACAGAGGGAAAAGAAGAGAGAGAAAGGAGGAAGGAGAAAAGAAAGAGAAGCTCATTTTCCACTTTAGCACAGGTACTTGAGGTGTATAAGTCAGCAGCTTTTTGATGGTACAAGAACTCAGTAACTTAAAACAGGAAGCAAAAGAAATACAACAACCAAGTAACTTTGCCTTGACCTCCTCCTAAGAGAAGCAATGACTTTAAAGTAAACTGGAACTCCTTGCTGGGTTTTACTTGGATGTCAGTTGCTCCTTATCTCATTAGAATCGCAATATTCAGCAATGTGCCAAAATATTTAGGCAGGCAGGAGGACACAATTAACTATTTGGGG
Organism: Clamator glandarius; assembly: GCA_033459285.1. NCBI lineage: Eukaryota > Metazoa > Chordata > Aves > Cuculiformes > Cuculidae > Clamator > Clamator glandarius. Next base: position 472,876 of record JAUNZM010000893.1, on the reverse strand, counting down.
AATGGCAGTTTACTCTGCGAGAGTCTGCATTTGGGGTTTGTTATGAGGAAGGGAAAACTCTACAAATTTGTATCTCACTGTCGAAATACCCTGTACTGCAGAGTTTCTTCCACTGCAATACACCGTCTGCATTGAGGTTTGTTTCTTCCTCTGTTGTGAGCTCCACTAGGCACCCTCTGCTCCAGGTGTGAGGACAAAGGTGCCACAGTCTCACTCATGGCTGGGGTGAGACTGCTAGTGGGAGGATCAGTTCCTGTGCCTCTGTGTGTGTGTGTGTGCAGGCATGTGTGGGGGGAAGGCAGGGGAGAAAGGGAGGTTTGATCCTTAGAACAGACTAAGGGAACAGACTCTCTCTCTGGACCCAGGTGGCAGGTCCTTTTGGGATGCACAGGATGGGATGCAGCTCATCGTGCTGAGTGCTGGAGTGTTGGCTGTGATGAGCTCTGGCATGGGGAAAAGCACTACATGGCATCATTAAATTGGACGGTCCTGACTTCTAAGGACTTACTTTGCCCTCCTCTTAAAAAAGTAAGATGGGCGTTGTTTGCAGCAGCCTCTGCTGCTCCCATCAACTCCCAGCAGTAGCTGGATTTTGACTCTGCTGCCTCATGTCTTCCATGGTTCCAGCTAAGCTGTTTCAAAGTCAAAAGATGTGATAAACCCTGAGACAATGGCATCTTGTGGAGCAGCCCAAGCCGTTGCCATGTTTGACTGTTGAGGGTTTGTGATCCAGTGTTCTTTTGTTGGTCATTGTGCCACTTTCCTCACCAGGGCATGCTGGGATAGGCCTTGCTTGCTTTCACGATTTGGGGGATTTAACCTGGAAGGAAGGTGGGGCATCACCAGACTATTTAGATTTTTTTCTTCTTACCCAGAAGAATAAATTTTTAAAGGAAAGAAATTTATGCTCTGGGAGGCCTGTTACTTGCAAGCCAGAAAATAACTTGAGCTGGATGGTTGCTGCCTTCAGTTGAAGCCTGGGTGAGCCTTTCCTTGCTAGCTGTGATGTAGCATGATCTATAGCAGAGCCACATGGGGTTTTGGCTCACATTCATCTTATTTCCATGCAAGGTGTTTAAAAAGAAATAACTGATTTTTACTTGCAATGTTTACAGTCAAGTCACATTGTTGCAGCAACTGCATGAGCTTTCAGTGATTTATGCAGCTGTAGGACCAGGGTAGCTTCTAGCATTACTTGGGCACTCTACTTGGACCCGTTCCCTCAACTTTAGCTGTCCAGAAATTCACCGTCTCCTCCTTGCCAATAATCCAGCATCCTTCTATCTTTAGGTGGGCTGAATCACCCTTCCCAGGTAGTTTGTTTTCCTTGTTGACTGCAAGTGATGTTGAGCTTGGAGCTTAATCTTTAGACCATTAAAAAATGTCCTCACAAGTGTGTGGTGTTAGTACCATGACATTTTTCTGCACCTTTCACTGCAAAGTGAGTCCTGCCTGGCTGTGCCTCAAACACTGAGTGCTGTTAGGTGTCAGCTTCTGCATGGAAAAGGACTGAGTCTGACACTGGGTGATTCTGGAGCTCATCACACATTTTCCTCCGGTAACTAAAACCAGAGAAGTACAAAACCATACCCCACTGCTCTGGGCAACGTGGGCCAGGGCCTCCTCACTCTCACAGGGAAACATGTCTTCCTAAAATCTCATCTCAATCTCCCTTCTTTCAGCTTAAAACTGTTCCCTCTTATCCTATCCTCCAGGGCTCAGTGCTGGGTCCAGTCCCATTCAATGTCTTTATCAATGACCTGGATGAAGGCATCGAGTGCACCCTTAGAAAGTTCGCAGACGACACTAAGCTAGGAGGAAGTGTGGATCTGCTGGAGGGTAGGGAGGCTCCAAATGCCGGGTCCTGCACTTGGGGCACAGCAACCCTGTGCAGATACAGGCTAGGGGAAGAGTGGCTGGAAAGCTCCCTGGAAGAGAAGGGTGTTGGTTGACAGCAACTGAACATGAGCCAGCAGTGGCCCAGGTGGCCAAGAAGGCCAATGGCATCTTGGCTTGTATCAGAAACGGTGTGACTAGCAGGTCCAGGGAGGTTCTCTTCCCTCTGGACTCAGCACTGGTGAGACTGCTTCTCGAATCCTGTGTTCAGTTCTGGGCCCCTCACCCCAAGAAGGATGCTGAGGCTCTGGAGTGAGTCCAGAGAAAAGCAACAAAGCTGGTGAAGGGGCTGGAGAACAATCTTACAAGGAGCAGCTGAGGGAGCTGGGGTTCTTTAGCCTGGAGAAGAGGAGGCTGAGGGGAGACCTTCTGGCTCTCTAAAACTACCTGAAAGGAGGTTGTAGAGAGGAGGGAGCTGGCCTCTTTTCCCAAGTGACAGGTGATAGGACAAGGGGGAATGGCTTCAAGCAGTTCCATGGGAGGTTCATACCTCATATTAGGAAAAAACCTTTCACAGAAAGGGTCATTGTGCCTTGGCAGAGACTGCCCAGGGTGGGGGTTAAGTCTCCATCCCTGGAGGTATTTAAAAGATGGATGGATGAGTTGCTCAGGGGCATGGGTTAGTGGCAGATAGGAGTGGTTGGACTTAATGATCCAAGAGGTCTTTTCCAACGTAGTGATTATGAGGAGCGGCTGAGAGAGCTGGGGTTGTTCAGCCTGGAGAAGAGGAGGCTGAGGGGAGACCTTATTACTCTCTACAACTACCTGAAGAGAGGTTGTGGAGAGGAGGGAGCTGGCCTCTTCTCCCAAGTGACAGGGGACAGGATGAGAGGGAATGGCCTCAAGCTCCGCCAGGGGAGATTTAGGCTTGAGATTAGGAAAAAGTTCTTCACGGAGAGGGTGGTTAGGCATTGGAACGGTCTGCCAAGGGAGGTGGTTGAGTCACTGTCCCTGGAGGTGTTTAAGGTTAGGGTAGACGAGGTGCTTAGGAGCATGATTTAGGGATTGGTGGGAATGGTTGGACTCGACGATCCAGTGGGTCTCTTCCAACCTGGTCATTCTGTGATTCTGTGATTCTGTGATTCTATCTATCCCTGCACTCCCTGGTCAAGAGCCCCTCCTCAGCTTTCCTGCCACCTCTTTCCATACTGGAATCTGCTCAAAGGTCTCTCCTGAGTCTTCTCCAGACTGAAGAAGCCCAACTCTCTCAGCCTGCCCTTGTATGGGTGGTGATCCAGCCCTCAGATCATCTCTGTGGCTTCATCTGGACTGGCTCCAACAGCTCTGTGCCTTTCCTGTGCTGAGAACTCCATAGCTGAGCACAGCACTCCAAGTGAGGTCTAACAAGAGCAGAGTAGAAGGGCAGATAGCAGAGCAGAGTTGGGCCCATTTCATCCCTGTAAAGCATCCCTCAGGGCTTCTGAGCAAGTCTTAGCTGCAATCTTCTGTTTAAATTGGGTCTTTTCAACCTTTACAGGAAGAAAGCTCCTTTACCTTTTACTGTATGCGGCATGAGAGGAGATCTTCTGCAGTTCAAATGTTCAAGCGTGTCCCAGTCAGCCAATTAGATCCTAGATTATTTCTTTTACACTGTGACTTTCTGCTTCTGTTTCAAGCCACCGTGTACATGCAGGAGATACACAGCAACATTTAGTATTTCATTCTAGTCACAAGCAGGCAAAGCCATTGGGGTTTGCATTACGCGTAAGACAGAGTAAGTCGAAGCCCTTTACAGCCTATCATAGCTGAAGGAGAAGTGCAGGTTTATAACCTTTGTGTTCAGGAGCTGGCAACTGTGTCCTGGAAGTCATTGCATTTGTGAACATGCCCTCAAAATGTTGAGGAGCTGTGCAGACAGTCCTGGCACCTCTGAGCTGCCTGCCAAGGCCTGCATTGGGTAAGCACTTTTTTGCCTTCAAAACCAAGGAGAGATGAAAGCAAACATGAAACTGTGAATAAAGCCCCAGAAGAGTGTTCTTCAAGTCTTGTTGAGAAATGCTGAAAAGACCAAAACTTGGTGGCTGGGTTGAGACCAGGAACCTCAAAAAGTGGTGTGGGTGATGGAGAACAGTTTCTCTAAGGGAAAAAATGCTCCAGTTTCTATCCATATGCTAAAGATCTGGGCTTCCTAGGTGGATGGACAATAAAGAAGAGTAGAGATAGTGGATTGTGCTTTTTAGGTACATGTTTAATTATGGCACTGACAGCCCCCTCCCTCCTTCAGGACGCTGCAACAATCACACACAGGAGGAAGCCAGCAAACACTTGCATCTCTGTTGCAAACAGAGAGTTGGGTTGGGCTTTCCTCCTCTTTAATTAGAGTTTATTGGTAGAGCAACCCCATTTTTCTGCTGCTGGAATATCTGGGCTGTCAAAGCCTAATTCCTTGGGCCTATCAAGTATGAGATATGATTACCAAGTCCCTCCAGGATTAGCTGAGTTGTTATCAAAACTGAGGAGTATATTTCTATCAATGAAAACCACTATGACAAGGTCTGTCCCCTGAGACAAACGGCCTGTTCCATGGAGGCTTTAAATAGGTGCAATAATGGTAGTGAGCAGCACTGAGTTGAATAATTAGATTGTTCTTCATAAATCCTCTAGTGAAGACTTCCAAGCAGGTCCATTATGTGTGTCGTGTGTTAGCAGTGAGCTTTATGTGGTGTGGACACTGCTCTGCGCCGGGCTGCATGATGGGTGAATAAATCACCAAAGATTGGGACAGGAGGAATACAGCTTGTTCCCCTTCTACCTCCCCTCTCTCCCCCAAAGATCATCTGCTCTGAACTGCAAACACCCATATTATTTATTTTATTGCTCAAAGAGTTTGTGAGAGGACTAACTGGAGTGATCGCTGAATATTTATGCTTTGTTTGTTTATACTCAGAGACTGAAAACACACATATTTTGTTCACGTCCCCAGACTAGTTCATTTACTGATTCACTTAGAACATCCTTGCAGATCCATCAAGAGATAACTTCTTCCTCAGAGGGATACAGTGGTATAATAGCAGCTCAGTGTTATCTCCACATATCCTCTGAGGGATTTCCTCTTGCCAACTGAGAACTACTTTTTTTTCAAATAAATAAATCCTTCTTTTTCTCTCTTCCCCATTCAATTATTCAGGTTTTCTCTTTCTTTTTTGCTCTCTGTATTAGCTGTAAAAATAAATTTCAGATGAGCAAATGTCATTTAGCTCTGATCCTGATTGGGAAGCTGCATTTTCGAGAACATCCATGAAGGCAGCAGCGTTTTCGGGCAGGGGTGCACATGCATGCTCAGGCAAGCACTTCTGCTCAACCCAGATGCACTCATTCCCTTAGAAACACATTTGTCAGACCTGGTTTAACAATGCTGGTAAAAAGAACAAGAAATCACATTATTCCCATGAGAACAGTGTGTACACCAAACTATTTCCTCTGTCAACAAGAGTCTTGTGTCACTGTGAGGTTTATAGGAGCTGGCTGGCAAAGGATGCCCAGATAATAAATAAAACACCCCTGTCCCATATCCCATGGTTTATGCATCAGAGCAGCTGCAGTGTCCTTTCCAGGTACCCTGGCTGTGATGATGTGACATCTGCTTTAGAATCATAGAATAATCAGGTTGGAAGAGACCCACTGGAGTCTAACCATTCCTATCAAACACTAAACCATGTCTCTTAGCGCCTCATCCACCCGTGCCTTAAACACCTTCAGGGAAGGTGAGTCAGGTCCTGTCTGTAAGGCTGGTGGGGTCTCAGAAGTGGAGCAGAAGGGTACAAAGGAGAAGGAACACATCATGCAATAGGGCCAGGAACAAGCCAAGCTTTGGAGAAAGCTTACGGCCTGCTGTCAAACTCTTTAGCTTCCACAGAAGGACCAGGATGAGGTCTGGGCTTAGTGGGATCCATAAGCTCTGCCATGACCCACCACACTCTGGTATCAGCAGCCTTGCTGCCAGATCATCCCTCCTTTGTCTGTGATGGGGAAAAGTCTCTGGTGTCAAAATGCTATCAGGATAAACAGTGCTAAACATTTTACAAGGCAATTTAGGTGATAATCATCAGGGTATTCGAATATTATCCATATTCATTTAAAGGTGTGCTGTGTTTTCCTTTCTGATTAGCCTAAGAAACACCTTGACAGGCAATGAAGTTACTGTGAGAGTTTTTAAAGGCACATTCCTTCTCACATCATAAGAGCATGAATTCAAGGAATTTCCTACCCAGAAGAATTTGGCATTCCTTGGATGCAGTACTTGCACCCTTGAACGCAGCCTTCTCCAGTGCTGCAGCAGAAGGAAGCCCAGATCCTTTCTGCTCTGTTTGCCATTTGGCCCTTGGGCATGGTAGTAATTCAAGTGGTTGCCACAGTTTGTAAACCAATTAATTAGATGCAAATCCACCTGTTATCACAAAAAAAAAAAAAAAAAAAAAAAAAAAAAGTCGTTTGTGCTATTTTAGTGTTTCAGGGTCTGACCTGTACCTTCATTAGGAGAGGAGATGTTGTGCTGAGCTCTGGGCAGCTCTGGGGGTTTCTGTCCCACCAGAGACAGGGAAGAGCACACAGTAAAATCCAAGAAACCTGCACCAAAAGCAACTTGTGTTCTATAAAAGTGGAGTTTGATCTTCTTAACATGGTCCAAACAGGTAAAACTGGTCCCAGTTTGGAGGCAGGTCTGAGTCATCAGCCCCACTCCTTGTCATGCCCTTTGCTTCTGGCAAAGATCTGCTGATCTGTAATGGAGCTGGACGGAGGCACCCAGGCCGCTCAAAGGAAGTGGGAAATGTGTCTGTGGACAGTAGATGATTCAGGGTTTGCTGGCAGCTGAACAGAAGTTTTCTGGATTTCAATTTTGAATTCAGGCAGCTTTATTCCATCCTATTCCCACGGTGGGCACCTCCTTTTACGAACCTGGCATCAGTGCTACATTTGGGCAAAGCATTATCAGAACTTCCCTGCCCTGGGAGGATGCTGGGGAGTTGAATATGATCTCAGAATTGGGGCACTTCAGTCACAGGACCGCATGAGGGCTTTAGATACACTCATTTCATCTTCCAGAAGGAAGAGTTCCATTTTCAGAAGGTAACAGGGGTACTGCCATAGCCAAAAGCTGGTTCACCACTACCTGATTTCACTCTTACTCTGTGCTTCTGCTGGCTGTTGCAATGCCAGGATGCTTCTCAGTGCTAATATCCCTCAGGAAAATATAGGCAGTGGTTTCTTCACGCTCTTCTTCTCTCTTAATATCAGGAAATATTTGCTGTGAGAACATTAAGGGGTTCTTTCCTCTCCACAGATTACCTTATAAGCCTAAAACATATCAGCTCCCCCAACATTTGTAGCTTGTCTGAATTTCCTAAAGCAGGTTTAATAAATAAAGACTCAAGACTGAAAACACGGTCTGTTTGCAGTAGGATTTCTAATTATATTTCATGCCTATTCCAGCTTTATGAGGATATGCTGGTTTAACTCCTTTCTGATGCTGTTTCTTAATACAACCAGATTTTCTAGATTAGTAAAGGTATATGAAACAAAAACCTGGAATTAGCTTTGCAGCAAGTCTGTTATTTATACTAGATAGTAGTTAGATGTTAAACCGAGACAAAAGAAATTCACTGTCACAATAGCAAATCCATTTAAAAATCCATTTTCCAAGTAATCAAATCAGTGTAGAAACCCAATGACAAATCTATAGCAATAATGTATATTTATACAGTAACCTTCACCTGAAGGAATTCAGAACTTCCAAAAACATCAGTGTGGGAGGTGCAAAAACATCAGCGTGGGAGGTGTCTCTGGGGTGGAGATGCCAGTGAGTGGCACTGGGGTTTTGGAGCAGCCCTGGCAAGGTCACTCGAACAAACTCGCCTTCGTTTCAGAGTCCCCTACCATTGCAGGAAACATGGGTAACACTCCCAGTCGGACTGCAGTGCCTGTAGTCAGCACGCATGTAAGTGAGGGGTGAACTTTGCCTCTTTCTGCAAAGGGAGGAACAATAAAGAAAAAAATGCCATTTCCCCTTTTAAGGGAATAAACAGGATGGAAGTGCTGCTCCAGCCCAGGGTGGGCTCGCTGCAAGAGGCTGCACTGCACTCCGTGGATGCAATCAGAATATTTTGGAAAGGGGATTTTTACAGTCCTTTGAAAAACACCAATATTTTTAGTAAAACTTGAAGTCAGCTCAAGCTGCAGCACAGTGCTTATAATACTGATTTATGTATTAAATGCAGTGGGTCTGTTATTTTTTATTATGCTGATGTGGTTTTGATGTTCAGTTTTTCATACGAATAGCATCCAAGTGGCACTGAAAGCAGCTTTGAACATGTGTATGCGTGTGTGTGTCTTAACAAACAGGACTCATGTATGATGTTGGAGTCAGGGCTTTGAATAAACAGACGTAAGTAGTAAGCAGAGCCTCATGGGATGTCATCACACCATCGGCTTCAACGTGGCAGAGTCATCTGCAGCCAGGAAGCTTCTGCCCAGGCTTTGTACATGATCTGCAGGAACTTTTCTGTCTTATCTGTGGACAATCGATCCATACAGTCTCTTTAGAGACCTACATCAAATATTAATTTTGCCTATTTGTTCAATGTAATTAGCAGGTGTGATTAATCAATTAATCAATCTGTGATTCCTATCTGTGCCCACAAACAGCTAGCTGTGCTAAGCAGGGATACTGCAATCAGTGCTCCCACAAAGGCTGCTCAGCTCCCCATCGTAGAGGCCCTTCCTGATCCCACACCAGTGTCTGCAGCCACCCAGATCTGGTGACACTGGTGCCTCTTGCAGCCCAAACTGTCCAGAGAGAATAACAGCATAAACAAAGCCTTCAGATGAGTACATTGCCAGCCCTGTCTCCTGCAAAACTGGGATGGTAGAGCCGCTTACTTGCCATAGGGCTGAGGGGGTGAGGAGGGGGAAGGAGGCTGCTCCAAAGCAAGGCATGTGGTGGCCCCTGTGTGCCCCCTGAGTTCCTGCTATGCAAAGGGGCTGGGGGACCAGTGCTGTCCTGGCAGCCTGAAGCTCTAAGGCAGTGCTTTGTTTTGCCTGTGCCCAGAGAATGCACAGCAGAAAGAGCTGCTAAAAGTGGATGAACACTTGTGGCAGGCTTTTTGTGACCTTCCCAGCCAGATTTTGCTGGTCTGAGGGATACAGGTAGGTCATGTGAAGTTCAGATCTGAAGGTCTTTAAATGCTTAAAAGTGCTTGACTTTGGGACTTCTGCTGAGACATTAGCAGACAAAAATCTCAACCCTGTACTCAGGGACTCAATGACTTTTTAAATTTAGCTCCAAAAGTGGTGCTGGATTTCATGGAGAGTGACAAGTCTGGATCATATTGCATGAGGGAACAAGCACCCTTTGGTGCTCCCATTCCCTGAAGTGGTTATTTGAGGGCAGTAGGAGGAATATGAACACGGATATTACAAGCAAAACTAGGAGACATGTCCCTGTGCTAAACTGCCAGGTATGAGACTTTACATTTCCTGGTTGCAGGCAGGTATGTCCTAGTGGAACAGCATAGCAGGACCTTGGGCTTCACTATAGCCAGGGACATAGGAGTGAACCTGGTCAGGTGCTTCAGAACTTCATTGCACAGTGAGATTTTTCAGAAGGTCCAGATATTGTAGAGCATGTGCTGAAGGATGTTACTGCAGTGTTCAGCTTGCACAGGGTCCCTTCCAAATGCTGTGGTGCCATCTGCTCTGCTTTTTAGCAAAGGTGGCTTGACACAAGTGCTAGGTTACACAGATGAAATCATAGAAACATAGAATCATAGAATGGTTTGGGTTGGAAAAGATCTCAAAGCCCATCCAATTCCACCCTCTGCCATAGGCAGGGACACCTCCCACTGGATCTGGTTGCTCCATCCAACTTGGCCTTGAACACCTCCAGGGATGGGGCAGCCACCACTTTTCTGGACAATTTGGACAAGGGCCTCCCCACCCTCACAGGAAAGCATTTCTTCCTAAGATCTTATCTTAATCTCCCCTCTTTCAGAATAAAACCATCCCCCTCTCACCCTATCGCTGCACTCCTTGTTCAAGAGCCCCTCCTCAGCTTTCCTGGAGCCCCTTTCAGCACTGGAAACTGCTCTAAGGTCTCCCCCTGAGTCTTCTCCAGGCTGAATAACCCCAACTCTCTCACCCTGTCCTTGTATGGGCAGCACTCCTTCTCTTAACCCCTGCTCCTTTTTCCTTGTAATATCCTATCGTGACCATTTTCCTGGCAGATGTTCCCCCTGCTGTTTGGAGTCCTGCTCTCTTGTGCCTTGTCCACCATTGCCTTGGAAAACCTGGACCAAACATCTGTGAATAAAGTGTGAATGTAATTTAGGAGTTACCACACTGATGCCCTGTACTGACACCCCCTCAGTCTGTCTTAAATCTTTTTCCTACACTGTGCTCTTGTAGGTCAGCAAATCCTCTAACCATGTTATCTGTGGTCACCCTTTCCTTACCCTGGCCTAGGATGGGGCTTTTTTTTCATTTATTGGGCTCATTGGGCCTGATTTCATTCCAGTGCACTATATGCTTTGCTGACCCAAGATTTGATGTTCCACAAAGGCCCTCCAAGAAGATGAATTGGTCTTGGTTTTGGTGTGATTTTTTTGGATTAGAACCACCCAGGGCAGCACTTTCCTTCGAAAAGGTTTTCTACGGAGTAAAAAGTATGAGTCTCCATCTGATGCCTTGAACTGTCATCGTAATAACCTCAAATATAACTGTCTTCACCACATCGCCATCCTCCTCTCTGACCCATAAAGTTTTACCATTACAACCTGCCCTTAATCACCTAACCATTTCCTTAGTCTTTCAAGGACAATGGTTTTTATGCCATACTTGCTAACCTTCTGTATTAGTCTACCATCCCAGGCTAGGTTTAAATGAATTTTCTGAAATCTATGTGGATTAGCTCCACTGCTTCGCTCTTGCCTGTTTTTCACGTTAGCTCCTAAAACAAATTCTGCTGGATTTGTCAGACAAGATTTACCCTTTACAGAGCTGGGCAGATACATTTTTATCCGTTCATATTTCTCAAGATGTTTGGATGCTTCCCTGCTAACATCTCCAAAATCTTGACTGCGATTAAAAAAAAAATCACATCCTGCAGGTTCGAGGCTGGATTTTTCACTGCTGGGAGTGTCTGTTTGCGTGTCAGTTCTCAGCTGATAATCTACTGGTCATGCTTTTTGCCTGTCTCTTGTCGTGGGATCTCAAATATGTTTGCTTTATACAAGTTTCTCTTTACATCTTTTTTGTTTTCTCCAATAAGTGACTCAAAACTCTTAATTGGGCACTTAATCTCTCCTGCTGTTTCCTTAAGCAATGTAGGCTACAAGTCAACCCTTTGCACTCAGTCCTGCCTCCTTCTCTGAGGGTAAGAGTTTGCCTTGATGGTTATCACAGAATCCTAAAACTGTTTGAGTTGTTAGGGACCTTAAAGCCCATCCAGCTCCACCCCGTGCCATGGGTAGGGTCACCTCCCACTGGATCAGGGGCTCCAAGCCCCATCCAACCTGGCCTTGAACCCCTCCAGGGATGTGGCAGCCACCCCTGCTCTGGGCAATCTGGGTCAGAGCCTCCCCACCCTCTGAGAGAATAATTTCTGCCTTGTATCTAATCTAAATCTACCCTCCTTCAGCTATTTATGTCTTCAGCTCTTCCCTACTTGACTATCACAGGAAACTGCTTCTGTCTCTCTCATCTTATCTCTAAGTTCCCCCATGAGCACAAGCCAGGGGAAATCATTAAATTTCCCTCATTTCTTCCCCTCTCCCTGTGTTATTAAGCTTTCCTGAGCACTTTTCAGTGGTCCAGCGGCCACATTTTTAATCTTGTCTCCTTTACCTGTTTAAAAGAAATCTCTTATTGTTTTTATTCACCCCATGGGCATTTCTTCTCTCTCTGTCATATTTGGTTTCCTAATCAACTTTTTACATCTTTTCAGCTCTGCTTTATAATCCCTTTCATCGCCTTAATATTTGCCTCCTTACCCAAGTCACCTGCCTTGTTCCTCTCTCTGATAGCTTTTATGACTTCCTCAGTCATCAGCCTCCACTGGAAACAGCGTTCGCCCATCCCTGCTTGACAGGGATCGCTATTTCCAAGTGCTGCACTCATTTCCTGACCCTGAGTTGCTGTATGTAAACGAGGGCTCGGTGAATAGGCACCGCTGCCTCCTATATTGACTTTTATTTCTTTCTTGCTGTTTGCTCATGAGCAAATGGCAGTATTCTCACATGAACTCGTTGCTCCAATTTGCTTCTAAGTACCTCAGTGGGTTTCTTTTTTCCTTTGCGGATGCAAATGCCCCCAAAGCAGAGAGCCACCGTACCGGCTGCCATGGATCCATGAAAAAAGTGTCATAATTTTTTAAAGGGATTTTAAATGCTGTGAGAGTTTAGCTGGCCCATTCCACTCTCAGAACAGCACTAAAATCCCCTTTGCCATTAACAAGCTCATACTAAGAAAGCCAGTGGTGGTGGATCAAATCTAGGAAGGGGAACAGTGAGAGTTAACTGACTCGCCTAAGGCCATCCAGAAGGTCAGTGGCAGAGAAGAAAGCAGACTCTGCACTCCTGTTCAGGACTGTATCGGCTGAGCCAGAATAATTCTTGGTAAATCAGCAATGGTGAGACCACAGAATCAAATCATTACTAATTTGGTTGTATTTGTTCCAGCAGTAGGTGATGAAATGCAAATGGTCCAGGCAGATGCACAATTTCCAATCCTCTGTGTGTGAAAGCTCAGACTTCGGAGCAGGTTCTCCCTCCCTTTGATCCTAATGCTGCACAGAGGCACAGAAAAGCATATCCAATGGGTTCACATGCTCAGGAAAATCTGAATTTGCAGGAATTCCTTTCTCAAGCAGCTTTTCTCCATTGCAGTGTGAATAATAATAATACAGTAATACAGTTACCCACATATATATATGTGTGTGTGCGTGTGTTTTAAGCAGTACAAGTTCCAATCTCTGTTGTAGCCTCTTAATCTTCATACTGATGAAGTGGGGAGGAGGGAAGAGCAAACCAGGAGGAGGACCCAGGTTGGCCCATCCAGCCCTACCCTGTGCCTAACAACCCAGCTGCACATGTCTGGCAGCCCCTGCACAGGGCGGTGGAGGTGAGGGAGAGGCACAGCACCCAGTGCATGTCCAGCTCTTCACAGGAGTGTCCTCTCCCTCGCCAAAACCCTTCGGCCAGCAGCAAGAAGTAGGCTTGGCCGCGGAACCTGCAACAGTGCTTGGGCAGCAAAGTGAAGCTTTTTAATATATATTTAAAAGAAAGAGTTGGCACAAAGGGAGGTAGGGATGAGCTGCGAGTGTGAGAACGAGAATGAAACCACACCTTTGTTCCCGCTAATGCTCTTTCCCCTGCTTCATGCTGATCAGGGCTGCTTAAAAACTTCTTTGTGCTATTTACATTTTTGACAGAGCATTCTTTGCTTTCTTGCCATGTTTTCAGGCTTTTCACCAAAGGAAACTCTCCCAAGCCTGTACAGCCTTGAGATTTAAAAACAGTTCTGAGTTTTTGTAGTTTTTTTCCAATTCTCCAACAGAATCATGTTGCAATCAGAGAAAGGATTCTTTAAGAAAAGACACTAATTAACATTTTATTGCTATAATTATTCCTGTCATATTCCCTTTGCTACACAGGTCCTCTCTTTCATCATTTATTAGAGTGATGTAACTCTACAACAGGGCTTGTGTACAAGAAAAAGACAAAGCTGAAGGCTTAATTCAGCATCACGAGTGTGATGAAAAGAACAAAGGATGATGCAGCTATGCCCTGATCCTGCAAATACTTACGCACATGGATAACTTCACTGCCAGGAGTATTTCTGCTTGCAGTAACTGGACACTAAAGCATCAGCAGACTTGAAGTCATAGGGCCTGAATCCAGCTCTTCTGGAGTCAGTGCACACACTCTGACACATTTCAGCAGGGACTCTGCCAGTAATGACTTAGGGAAGCATTTTAGCACCGCTAAGTTTACTTGCAACCTAATCCTGAGCATGTACATGCTTTCCTGGGCTCCCAGCACATGCTTATGCTACTGGACATGACAGTGATTGATGACTTGATTCATCGCTATTCTGTAAAATTACCTCTCGCGGGCACTGCCAGGTGGCTCTGCACAGCTCAGCTCGGCATCACTAGCAGCAGGGCCAGGCAAGCGGCTGGGCATCTTGCTGGCCACAGGGCAGGGATGCCCAAGGATGCTGCTGACAGAGCCAGCCGCCTTCCATGGGGCACAGGGCACTGCTGGTTTTGTCCTGGTCTTCTCCAGAAATGATGTCTCTGGCAAAAGAGACTCCCAGGGATGACATTCCTGTGCCAGATAGGCATTTTCCAGCCCTGCGGGGGACATCTCTGCACTTCAATTAGTCCCTTAATTGAGCTATTTGCAGAGGAAGACTCAGGGGAGCTGAACACCTATTTCCTCGCAGTTTAACTACCACCAAATCTAAATACTTAGTTTGTCCCTTAAATAGGAGCAAATATATAGTGTTTCTGCAAACTTTGGCACAGTGAATTGTCTAATATTTTCCTGCCACTGTACTGGCACTGTGATCAAACTGTGGTGTGAAGTATATTCAATTATTATTGAGTTTTGATCCTGTGATTTTAGAATAGATTGTATTTTTAGGCAAAACAGCATACATTTCTACCAGCTACTTCTAAAGTGAAGGGCCAGCTGAGTTTTTAGGCGGAATATTATAGAACCAAATGTCTTTTTGTGTTAAGTTTAAAAATAGTAGAATCCTAATGTTTCAATGATCTAGATTTAGGAGGGAATGAGAGGAGGAACATTAGGTCTGCCCCTAAAACTAAACCAGGATGTGTACCTCACTTAAAAATCATAGAATCATAAAATTGTTTGGTCATCAAGCCCAACTGTACCTGTCCACTACTAAACCATACCTGAGCACCTTGTCCATCTGTATTTCAAACACCTCCAGTGATGGTCACCCCACCACCTCCCTGAGCAGCCGGTTCCTGAGAACCATTTCATGGCAGAAATTTTTCGTGATATCTAATCTGAACCTCCCCTGGTGCAACTTGAGACCATTTCCTCATGTCCTATGCTTGTTGTGTGGGAGAAGAGTCCACCTCGCTACAACCTCCTTTCAGATAGTTGTAGACAATGATGAGGTCTCCCCTTGATAAATATATGGAGGGGGTATCTGGAAGTATTAGCCCAGTGCTGCTGCAGGGCTGAGCTGCAGCCCTCACCCTCCGCTTGCCCTCCATCCCCTGTTGCAGAGCAGATGATCAATTCCTGCTCAGTAGCACTGTTGAAGACGTCTGCAGCAGTGTTAAACTTAGGAGCAAAACATCTCCTTCAGAGGCAGCATCCCTCTCCTTATTTGAAAGGAGATTGCAGCAAGACGAGGGTGCTGGTCTTTTCTCCCAAGTGACTGGCAATAGGATGTGAAGAAACGGCCTTAAGTTCCACCAGGGCAGGTTCAGATTGGACATTAGGAAAAAATTCTTCACCAAAAGGGTTCTCAGGCACTGGCAGAGACTGCCCAGGGAGCTAGTGGAGTCACGCTCCCTGGAAGGGTTTAAAAGACAGATCGATTAAGTGCTTAGAGATATCGTTTAGTAGTGGACAGGTATGGTTGGGCTTGATGATCTCAAAGATCTTTTCCAACCTAGTGATTCTATGATTCTATAATTTTATGGTTATATCAAACACTGCTACAAACAGCAAATCATGTCAGAATAAAAAATAGAACTTAAAAAGTGTTGTCAAAGCCAATATGATTATAGCCAAAATGTACATAGCTGCTACAGTGAAGCTGAGGATCTCTTTTTTATGATCCTTCAGTAGACCAAGCTAACCATGCATCTAAAGTTACCCCAAAGGCAAATGATATCTTTGATCAAGGGACTTCAGCTGAGCTGGGCAGCTTTCAACCAGGGTCTTATAGTGAAACCTGTCCATTGGCTGCCTGGGCACAGGTTACAAATGCCCAAGGACTGGTGTTCAGCCTGGTTCCCACATCCTGGCTGCTGGTTAAAGTAAATGATCTCAGTATCCCATGAGACTTATGTGTTATTATATCCAACTTGAAAATTACCTTTAATGCGAGGTGCACAGAACACCAATGAAAGCAACCATTAATTGTTAATATAAACTATTAATCAAACACCAGGATGAAGGTCACAGTGCATGACTGAAGCCTCCCAACAAATGAAAGGATCATTTTACCTCTTACTGAGTATAATTATGATCTGAATTTCATCAGCTTTCTGATCAAACCACTTCCCTCTGCACTGACCTGTTCCACCACTGCGGTAAATCTGCTCCCCAAAACCGGTGTTTGCTTTTCATTGTCCACCAAGGTGTTTCTTGGCATCCTGGACATCTGTGAGGAACAGGGAGCCGGCATCCTTTCACCTTTGTTCCTATGGGAGTTTTCTTCCCCCTTCCATTGTCCATTACTCACAATAAATTTGCATTGACCTGGCTCCCCATAAATTATCCTGTCTCCTGCTGGCACATCCTTTAGCTGTCCCAGTTCACATCCTGCAGGCCCATAACATGGTGGACACACCTGAAGGCATGCAGCCTGGAGGGAGAGCAGGCCCCTTCCCACGTTATACAGCTGAAAATATCCAGAAGATGACAAGTTGGGACATTTCAGATTAACTGTCAATCAGTTTTCCTCTCCTCCTTTGTGCAGCAAGGTGATCAGCCTTGCCCAGCAGTTTTCCTTCAGTAATTTCTCACGCAGGCTTGGGCAGCTCAGATACTTTCTGTTTATTATTTCTGTTTGTTTATTTTTTTACACACACACACAGACAAGCACACACATACAATGTCTTTTGCCAGAAAACACTGTCCTTTTTCCATAAGAGACAGAAAACTCAGCAAATGAAAAAGACTGGAACTTAAGGCAGAAGTATTCTGGGGATTTTGTTTCTAGCAAACCCTAATAGAACTTTTAGGTGTGCAAGAAACCATCTTTCTGCCAACATTCATTGTTTTGAAGAAATTTCAGAAGTGCTGATCTGACCCAGGATTGCTTGGGAGTAACATCCATGGCTCACAAGTTCGCTGCTACCGTCCAGGCCTGAGATGCCAGGTTTTCTGGGAGGTGCAGATTAACTCCTGTGATGTTGCCTTTACCCTGTGTGCCTGCTCTGTGCCCCACTGGAGAGGAGCTTGTTGGCAGAAGTAGAGCATCTGGCTCTGTGACCACCCATTAGCACTTGCCCATAGTCTGGGGACTACTGGGTGGGCTGAGCCCAGGTCAGCTGCAGTTGGAGCTACCAGGCTTCACAAACTTGAGTTGCATCAGGGTAAATCCATGCCTGGAGTTAGAGATGGTTTAGTCCTATTTTGAGTTTTCTGAAACAGAAAAAGTGCCTGGGATCAGTCATTCCCAACAGCGGGGGTAGATGTTGCTCTTGGCCAATGCCGTAGGACACCTGTTGGTGGGCAGGCCTGTGCTGGAAATTGGTTGTATGAAATCCAAACTCATCATAAATACAAATTGCCATGGCTGAAATTTATGTGTTGATGGTTTTGTTGATGAGGATTTCAGCTGTGCCTGCTGACCAAATTAATAAGTGATATTTTGCTAATGCTTGCTCAGAGTCTTATATGTGTTTCTGTTTGCAGGTTGTCTGTAGAGTTACCTGGTTTTTCCATGAAGAGCATGACCCATCTGCATGGATCTTTCTCGGTTTGGTTTCTTTATTTCTCTGTATGCTTTTTATTTGTTTGTTTTTTACTTTTTTTAAGAACTCAAGAGTACAGCCCTTGGGGTGCCTTTACCAGGGGAAAGCGTTGTGCCATTTCTGTTAGCGTGGGCTTGCGTGAGCCACTCCTTTGAAGAGAAGGTCCTGATACGTTAAGGTATGCCAGGCTGTGACAAGCTGAAATCTCAGCTGAAGAGCCCTGTCAGATCTGTTCTCTCATCCATGCCCTCCCTCCGTTCAGCCCCTGACCTTCCCCATCAGATAAGCAGCACAGAGCTCGGCCCTGCGTTCCCTCTGCAGTCTCAGCTCATTAAAAATTCATTGCCTAAAGTGAATCTATTCTGTTGCTGCTGAAGTGTTATTTACCTCGGCCGGATTTCCTCAGGTTCTGACAATTAAAGGGGGTCCAAGGAGAGGGCTGAGTCACAGAATTAAGGCTTGGGCAATAACTCTCTTGTAGCAAGAGCCGATCATGTAAAGCCATAATTTCCCAGCTGCGTTTTGGTTCCCCTTCAGTGCTTCATTAAAGGTGGTGACTCAACAGAAAGGACGGAGGCACAGGTTAACAAGAATCCCTCCTTTTGTGGGATTAGAGTCTTGCATAGCGAGGCTCTTTCAAAGGCAGGAGATGTTGTCAAGCATCATTAGGAAGCCGTTTTAAACAAGAGTCATAAAGCACCCTTTGCGGTCAAACGAATTTATTAGAGAGGCGAGTGAGTGGAGGCAAGCACTGTAGGACAGAAATAGATGAACAATTTGCACAGCATTGATAACAAAGCAGTTCACCAGACTCAGAGCTGCTGCCATTAGAACAACTTAAAAGGATTTTGCAAAAATCCCAGGGTGTTTTTCGTTCTGGATGAAAGCAGCAACTTTGTGGATGGTGCTGGCAGACACCGGGCACGTCTCAAAATCAAGGTTTGTGTGCAGGTTAACTACTTCCCAGCCTCAAGCTAATTTCTTCCAACTAGTGGGAGTGGGAAGAACGAGGCCTCTCGTTGTGCCTCAGTGATCCTGAAAGCCCCCCTGAACCCCAGCCCAGCCAGCCCTTCACAAAGGCTGGGCAGCTGGGGAGGGAGCCAGGGGCTTTGCTCAGGGCTGAGTTTTTCTTCGAGCGAGCGTGCCAGGGTAGAACTTGAACCTGCCTCCCTCTGAGGAGATAAAGTATTTGTAGCCATTTCTCCAACAACTTCTGGAAATATCCTGTAGCAAAGTACGACCTTAAGGACAGGAGGAGAGACTTCAGACATTATCTGATCTTTTATAGGTTCTGAGTTTGCAAAGAAAGGGAATGCTGTTCTTGGGTTTGGTGGAGGGGAGAGTAAAGAGAGAAAGAGGGGAATGAAAGAGGAAAAGATGATAAAAGTTACTTGTTTGGGCGTACGTAAGCAATTTTATTATGCAGTTAGCACGGTGGACTATGTAGTGTGTTTGTTTATCAAACCAGAAGCATATATCTGAATGAACCAGTAGTTCAAATCTAAACCAGCTGTGGCTGAAGGCAGAGGAACTCGGGGTACTAATTGTCCGGGCAGCACCAGTCCTGGTCATGGGGATTTCCCCTGATCCTGCTGTCATTGAGAAACATGCAGGAAAATCCCATTTTTTTCACATGTTCACTTGGGCCACACAAGCCACAGGTTCACCAGCTGATGTGAGCCCCACAAAGAGCCTGGCGGCTCCTGCCTGCACACTTGCTTTGCTTCCCAGAGGAAGGACAGAGGCTGGCAGAGGGACAGAGAGAGCAGAAGCTTGAATGGACTGTTATTTTTGGAGTGGTTTCTTTCTCTTTGTTTGAAGGGTTCTTGCTAGGGCATGTTCGGAAAGTAGTGATGCTAACATTGCAGGGAGCTTGCAGGAGAGATGAGCTACAGACAAAGGAGTGGGTGTTCACGCCATCTCTTTAGAGACTGAAGGATAACTGTTCATCACCGAGGTTCTTTGGAGTGCAAAACAGTGGCCAAAAATATATTACATCTCCTGGCTAGGAAGGGGGGTTTTATTTGGTATTCAATTATTCATATGTGTTAGCTGGTTTGCAGATGAAGCTGCAGCTCCTCCCTCCTTCTGATGCACGCCAGGAGCGTACAGAGTGGGGTTGGGGAACTGGGAACATCCTGGTGGTAGGATATGCTGAAATGCTCTTGGTCATACAGGATGGTGAAAGTGAGATGTCCATTTTTGGGCTCCCTAGTTCCCTTGAGGGTTCCCAGTCGTCACATTCTTGTCTTGTAGCTGCAGTGCTTCTCCATCAACCTCCCCAAACCTTTCTTCCCCTCTCCTTGTGGCTCTTTGCCACTCCTGGGTAGTTTTTTCCCGGTGCCAAAGGCCCCCTTTTCTTGGGCGGCAGCAGAGGGGAACTGTGCAGGGGCTTTGGCAGAGCAAGGGAGTGGACTTGGAGCATTGTCTGGGTATAATTTAGGCACTATAAACAGAGGCAGCAAGGGGTCATGCTTTCTATTCTCATTTTGCCCCCTGCAATGTCTCTGCTAACTGGTGCATACACTTGAACTCTTGTAAAAATTAGCAGAGAGCACAGTACTGGTGACAGCTGAACTTTTCCAACAGCAGGCTCGAAAATCACTGTGTGCACTGAATTCACTTAAACTTTAAAGAGACAGTCTGCTTTCTGCTCTTTCCACTGCTTAGTTTGGAAATGACTGCAGTACTAATTAAAAGCAAATTGCTTAATCTTGTTGCGTCAGGAAGGGAGTCTCTCTTCAGAAAGGATGCCTCCTGTGAAAGGCCTGGAAATGCGGGACCCCTGCAGGGTGGCAGAGCCAAGCGAGGCAGCCTGCGAGCACGCTGCTCCATCAATTACTCGGCGCGCTTGTGTTCAGGCCAGCAGCCGTATCGCAGCCCTGCCTCTGCCAGCAGGTATCAGAGCAGCGATAATGATGTTTGTGTTGACTCATTATATAATAATCCGAATTTCCTTTGCAAGCAAGCCGTCTGCAGCGGAGACGGATTCTTTGCCTTAACATTACCAAGGATGCCTGGTGCACCGCTTGCCCTCTCCAAGCTCGGTGCAGAGCGCCTGTGGCAGCAAAGAGCATTGGTGAGGTTGATGCTCAAACCCCAACATGTGACTAAAAATCCACTGTGCACAACATGTGTTTCGTTCCCAACATCCCAACTTTTCCAGGGCTGACAGGAGAAAACTCCGAAACACTTCACCCACCAAAGCTTCTGGCTAATGCACTTTACTCCCATGAAGAAGCCTTATTTCTTTATTTATTTTCTAATGACCATAGCAGCCCGCACTGATGATTTTTATGACCTCAGCATAACAGAAATGTGCTTCTTTATTTTTTTTCCTTTTCCCTCAAGTTTACGTTTGCACGCAATGATGTGTAACAACACGGAGAATTGATTTCTTCCCTTCTATTATCTTTGGATAACATGCATACCATCTTTGCTGACTAACAAAGAAATAGGAAACCTCTCTTCTTTTGCTGCAGGATACCCATATGACACCCTGTTCCTGTATTTACTTTAAAACAGCTGGGCATTGATAGCGAATGAACTAAAAGCTGTGGAAGAAGTCCATACCCATTTTCCTCCCTACCACATGTAAGAAGAATGGCACAATGTACCTATTTTTAGCAAGATTTTTATTGAATTATACAATGTGCCAATGGTTTTAAATTTAAGTCAGTTGAGGCAAGGCCACATTTTTCCTGTCACAGGCCAGAAAAGAGCAGTGAGCACAGAAAATTCAAGTCAGTGCAGCTTAGAGTGGGATTTGACGTTGGTGTGATTGAAGGCTTCATTCAGCTGAATTCCAGCAAAAATTTATCATGTTTTGCATTGGTTAAGCAAGCAGGGAACTGATGTGAGTGGGTGCAGTGTTTGGGTGCAGGTGCTGCCTCTTCTCCATCCACTCCCTGTAGGCAGGTTTATTCTTCTTTATGGATGCTCTCTTTATATAAGCCTGGTTTTAGCAGGTGTAGGCTGTTTTGCTGTGTTTTTAGGGATAGAGCTGAGTCTTGGCTCATGCTCTACATCAGTCTCCACAGGCTGAAGTCTTGGGAGACCTTTGCGGTTCCCTGCTGGCAACCAGGAAAGGGATTCTTCTAGCTGTTGTGTGAAGAGCAGGTCTCCAGCCCTGTTCTCTGGGAGATGCGAAGGCTCAGGGTGAATTCAACACCTGCTAGGGATGATGGGAGGAAGTGAGCTGTGGGTCTCCTTTGGAGGTCTGTGCTCAGCATCTTCCCAGCACAGTTGGCTCAGGAAGCACAAACATCATTGTGAATCACACCTCTAAGTAAGAGGCTGAGGAAGTCTCAAAGCCAATGGTCTGATGTGCTTGGAACTTGCTCTCTGGCCTTTTTTAGAATAAAGCCCCAAATGTAAACCAGAGGAAGGTGATTTCCCAACATGTCCTTGGTCAGAGCATTTCGTTGACTTCCAGCATGTCTAGAACAGCATGACAGATGTTCCCAAAGCAAGTGTTGCATGTGGCAGGGAAGGAGGTCTCCAGAGCAGCAGTGGTGGCCAGATTCATGGATACTTTCTACCAAGATACTATTGGATAAGGCCAATTTTAGGATGCTTCTTTTGCTGTGAGAGGACAACTAAAGTGCTTTGTATCTGGTGTTGCCTTTGCAAAATGGTGTTATGTGTGTAAGAAGGAGTCTCTGGTGCAGAGCCCATGTGTGCATCAGTCTGGTGGCATGAGCAGCACTCAGGCTGAGACAAGTCCTGCCCCAGATTTGTGCTGAAGTGATTCTCTTCACCTTGGTGTTATTTTGAGTAATAGCAGTGTAAATTCAAGCCTGGTCCATCTTGCTGCTTTGATGAGTATTTCTCATTTTGGGGGTAAAATGGAGATCTTTCCAGGAATCTGGTGGCTCTAAGCTGGAATACATGGGTCTGGCCTCTGGCTGTTTTGCACAATCCCTACAGCAGAAATGGGTTCTGCTGTCTGCATCCCTTAGCAGAGGAAGTATTAGATTTAATGGGTGGCAGCCTATGAGCTAATAAATATGTCTTCATTTATTCGAGTGCTGTAGCATCCTAATGAAGCTTAACAAGATTATAAACCTTATAATGTGAACCAAATTGTGTATTTTGCCAATTTAAATATTTCTACTTAATAAACCTGAAGCTTTTCCTGTTTAAATGTCTATCCAGGAAGGCTAAAGTCAAAGCAATGTTAAAAATATTGTGAAGAGGGAGGATGGGAGACAGGATTATATACAGATTCCATAAAATAACAACTCCTTGATTATTACATTTTGTATTATTTATGCTCCCCTCTTATAATTCTATATTATGCTCCCCTTTCCACATCTGCACTCCCACTTCAAGGGTTGTTGTATGTATACCGTATAGCACCCCATGAACACTTGTAAATGCTTTAACTCCCACAGTTACAGTTTCTTCGTTCTAAAAGAAACCACAGCACAGATAGTGATTTTTCTTATTTTTCTGCATTTAATATTTTCTAAATGGTAACTTAGTGTCAGTATCTGCTTCAGACTTTCCAAAGCTCTGTCATAAAGTAAAGAGAGTCTATTACTGGTATAGATTTTATGTTCACTCCATCTGCTCTGAAAGTGTGTGTGGACATGTATGCACAATGTGCGATGATTAGAAATGTTCCCCTGTGTTTGTAGAGCCCCAGACTTTTGTCTGCTTAGTAATAGGTCACGGAAACAGCGCAAAGCATTGCCTCATGCAGGAGTGATTCTGTAGTGTTAGCGCTGATCTCTCGATGTTTTTTAACATGTGAAAAGAAGATTGTGAAGAGCCTATTTTTCATTTCCTGATAATTGTTGTAGGTAGTTACCACGAGTGAATGAAGTGAGTTGTGCTGCAAATGTGCATCTTCTGTTCTGACACAATCTTTAATGACACTAGAAAGGGGCATTGCTGTATGAAATGTTGCTGGTGTGGATGGAAAATGTGTAGTCCTCAATGCTGATGATGGGGAGTTGACATCCTGTGTGACACAGGGACTGGCAGGGCAGAAAAGAGCTGCATGTTAACAGAGGAATTACTGTGTTGTGAAGATCTCGAGTAAGCAATTATAATGGAGACAATATTTGTGACTATGCCAGGGAGTACGTTACATGGTTGATACTCCTCTGATATTCTTCATCCAAATACCTCTGTTTCCCAGATCCAGGAGGAAACAGATGTTGAAGCACTCTGTGTGACTGTGGAAATCACAACCACTAAAATACTGAGTTTAGGTCTGACTAAGAAGAACTTGAAAAATCATGCAGAAACTGCATTGTTTTGCAAGTTTCAGAAGCAGGTATGTTGTGCAGGAGGGATGGCACAATCCCTTCCTTAAGTCACTAGAGATAAAATATAATTTTACAAATGATGGATAAGATCCTCGGTGGGTGCAAGATGGCATAACTCAGCTTGAGTTCAATGCATGAATTTCTATCAGCCAAACACTACTGTTTCAACAAAGATGGGGTTGAGATGATTTTCCTGAAAGATGCTCCTCTGCATATTAGGGTACCAACTCCTGTTCTTATGAAAGGCTCCAAACCTTGAGTTTCTCCTTCGTCTCCTGGCTGGCAAGTTTAATGCTTCCACCCAGGATTTTTGCTGCCAGGGATTGACACAGCCTTTTACACTGAGAGCTCCTCTGGCGGAAGAAGTCTCCTTTTCATTGCCCATTTCTTTCCTAGAGGAAATCTTGCTGTGGAGCCGTGCTCCTAGGGCTGGAAGACCCCAAATGCTTAGCATATGCTCACTTCCACCCCAGCTTGTCAAGTGGACTCTGTTCCCCTGTGCCTCTTCTTTTTTTTTTTTGCACATTTTTAGGTAAAATAACACTATTAGCCATCCCAGAACTCTGATCCACAGCTATAAACAGTGCAGCTGAATGATCAATTCTATTGATTACTTTCAAGTGCCTCTGTCAAAATGCTCACGCACTGCTGGACTGTTCCAGACCTACAGGTACATCACTGGACTAATACTGTTCTGTTGGCATCTCTACAGGTCTCTGTACAGTTTATTTTCTTTTTAATGGTGCTATCTGCATTTTTGGGGGAGTAAGGGGTAAACCTGTTTGGATTGCAAAGAATTGATTATATCTGTCAAATGGGTTGATTTGTTTGTACACAAGGGAAGTGCATTTAATGTGATCTTTTAAAATAAATAGTTGTTCAAGTACATAAGTCAGGGCACAGGCTGTCAGTGGGTGTAAATCAATACCGGTTTCAGTGGCACCAGCAGAAGGATCAGGCCGTTGTGCCTGTGAAAGATGCTACAAAGTTACAGCTCAGCTGCACCATTGATTTCAACATTGTGTTAATGGTGAGTGGAACACAGATGTTTTCAGCACTTCACCTGTGCTGTGCTTTCTTCTATGGAGATTATGGACTATAAGCTTTTTTTTTTTTTTTGACTTTGCAAGAGTCCAATAATTATTTATTGTTCTTATTATGACTTGTGCTTGTTATCTATAATCCACCTGTTCCAAAGAGGTGGATGATGTGAGTTGACATTAATGATTGGGGTGGAGTGAGCAGATGAGGGGTGGCAGAGAAGAACCAACAGGGTAAGGGAGGATATTCTGCCCCTCTGCTCTTGTGAGACCTCACCTGGAGCCCTACATTCATTTCTGGAGTCCTCAGCACTGCAAGGACGTGGATCAGTTAGAGTAAGTCCAGAGGAGGCCACAAAATGATCTGAGGGCTGGAGGACCTCCTGTACAAGGACAGATTGAGAGAGTTGGAGTTGTTCAGTCTGCAGAAGAGAAGGTCCGGAGTGACCTTAGAGCAGACTCCTAGGACTGAAACGGGCTCCAGGAAAGCTGAGGAGGGGCTCTTGATGAGGGAGTGCAGGGATAGGATGAAGGGGAAGAATTTTCAGCTAAAAGATGGGAGACTGAGATGAGATTTTAGGAAGAAATGTTTTGCTGTGATGGTGGTGAGGCCCTGGCCCAGGTTACTCAGAGCAGTAATCGGTGCCTCATCCTTGGAGAGGTTCAAGGCCAGGTTGGATGGGGCTTAGAGCCCTTGATCCAGTGGGAGGTGTCGCTGCCCATGGCTGAGGGATTGGAACTGGATGGGCTTTAAGGTCCCTTCAACTCAAACCATTCTATTCCATGATAACCAGTGTTCCCTGTAAGGCAAATATTGCATATAGCAGAGGAAGTGTGCTTGGAGGACAGTGTCAGTGGGGTGGTAGATGATGCTCCTCTGTATTAGAGGTGTTGATCACAGTAGCAATCACAGAAATCAATGGAAAATGGTTATTTTCTTTCTATGATGTCCTCCTAATGTTGATGAGGCCTTGTCCTTCATTAATAGCCAAGTCACCTGTCAAAGACAGCACCAATTGCAGTAGCTGAGACAAAACTCTTGGCAAATTTTTCACATCCTCTTGTTTATTGTTTTCACTAAATCTCCTTATTCGTGACGGTCCCATGTAAGTGAAAGGTGAAGGCTCGTGACACTCTTAACCAGAGCAGAGAAGCTTTGAGATAAGCCATTTCCTTCCTTTAAACCACACAAAGGCTGGGGCAAGGCTGTCTCCTGGGGTCTGTGCCAGAACAGGGGTCGGGAGCACTGCTCCCCACATACCTGCAACTGCTCCCCCGGAGCCTGGAGAAGCCACCTGGGTTTGGGCTTTTGGTTAGCACCAAAGCTTATGTGCTTCCTGGGAAAACACTGCTAACAGTCTGCAATTTAACTTAATAAATATGGATAAAATAGATCTTAACATATCGTATAAGAGAGAGAATAGCTCATCTTAATCCTTTAATTCTTGCTTCTGTTCTTGCCCCTCATTTGTCTTCAAGGGAATAGAAACTGAGAAGCTCTCCAGGTGCCTCAGTCCATCCCTGTTGTGACCATGGTCCCCAAGCATGGTGATTGCACTGGGACTGTGCTGTTTTACACCTTCCTGTTATGCAGGGAAAGGCTCTTTCTGTTTTTGCTTGGGATGCAAGAATATGAAAAATTTCTGATGATACATCATCTCCATAAATCTTGCAGACAATAAATCATAACGCCTGCGTCCTTACACATGGTGGTAGCCCAGGGACAGTTTTGCCAGGTGTGAGCAACAGCCCCTGGAAAAAAAATGCAGTGGAAAACGTCTCCCACTGTTTACAGCATCTGGAGTGGAAGCTGGGGCTTGGGAAGGCTGAGGCTACTGGTGGCATCACTTTTCCTTTTCTTTAACACCTCTGTAGTTTTACGCTGTGCCCACTGCATGGCTAGAATCCCCCAAGTGTTAATTAAAGAGCATGGACATTTCTAACTTCTCCTTTGCCTCAGTTGTGACAGGAGAGCGGTATGATAGACCATGAGGAGACTTTCAGGTTCTTCCATGTTTCACATATTTCTCCTCCTAGCATCCCTCCTGCTGCCTCCACACCAGCAGTGGTATTTTGCTCCCAGGTACCTTTAAAGAAAGGCAATTATGTTATGGTCTGGAAATTGTCTTCTGTCAATGAGAGACCTGGTCAGCTTTTTCCTCCTCTGGTTTGCACATCTATCAAGGCAAATTAAAGGAGACTCAGGAAGGAGTCTTGTCTAATAGTCATGCCAAGCTGTTGGATCGCTCTGCTCATGAATGGAACCAAAGAGCTTTGGCGACAACAAGTGAAACACTTGTGAAATCACCAGGCTTTGCTCTGCATTTGCATGGATTGGTGGAGGCTGGGATTTCTTTTCTGCTTATGATGTGTCTCTGCTTTTACTGTCATTCCCTTCCCTTTGTGACTCCAGCCACAAAAAAAATTGAATGTAAATAGCAGCCAGCACTTTACAATAATTCTTGGTGGACTAAGGCTTTAACAGAGGCACTCTGTGATTTATCATTTATAAGTGCTAGTGCTCCCAACCCGCAACATTGCTGCTTCATCACAGGAGGGGATGTTGTCCCTTCCTGCATGGGCTCACACCTTTCCCTGTACCCTGCTTGCCAACCCTGTGACAGGCACTGAAGCCCATGGCTGGGAACTGGGATTGAAAATGGGGTTTGCAGGGAGTTGTTTTCTCCTCTTCTGAGTGTCCGCCCTCCAAGCCTAAGGGGGAGGTTTCCTTTGCTTTCTGGGTGTAAGCAATCCCAGCACTGGTCCTTGGGCACTGGCAGAGGCTGGCCACGGAGGTGGTTGAGTCACCTTCCCTGGAGGTATTTAAAAGACAGGTGGAAGAGGTGCTGAGGGATATGACAGTGATTGATAGGAACGGTTGGACTTGATAATCGTGTGGGTCTTTTCCAACCTACTGATTCTGTGATTCTGTGATTTCTCACTGAGTCTCACTGATGTTAGAGATCTGTAGCACTGGGCTGTGGCTGCTGTTTGAAGTCCAGGGATGAGGAATGCCTCTGTGTCCCCTTGTCCAGTTGGTGTCTCTGCAAGGCCACTGGGTGTTAGATCCTCAGTGTCTACTGCAGGAGAAAGGAAAAACAAGGATAACGCCTCCAAAAGGGTGGCTGCCCCATTCCTGGAGGTGTCCAAGGCCAGGTTGGATGTGATTTGGAGCAACTGGATACAGTGGGAGATGTCCCTGCCCGTGGCAGGGGGGTAGGACTGGGTGAGTTTGAGGTTCCTTCCAACCCAAACCATTCTATGAAAGTATGATGTGTATCTGGGAGGAGGGTGAAGTTCTCTGCAAATGGGACTTTCTTACCTGTCATTTCTGCTCCTTTTAGCTGTTCAGTCCCACCTGCTGACTTCAGTGCCAAAAATAACTTTTTAAATATGCTTCTTTGCAACGAAGAGAAGGAAAATTGGAGGGAGCACACCTGCAGAGCTTGGTGGAAAGGGGCTATAAAGGCAAAGCTTTGCTGGTTGTGGGTGCCGTGAGCTGTGCACCCTGCACCAGAGGTTGCAGAGGAGCCATCGTCCTCAGGAGAACTGTTGGGCATGCAAATCCCTGTGTGAGGTGCTGGCCACCTCCTGACTCTATCCCAGGCAAGGCTTTTGTAAATAACACTCATCTAACTGGCTTCTCTTTATTTTGGTTCACAAATGAAGCAATACTGAGCATGGCTGTCTGAGTCCTGGTAGTGCATAAGCTTTTCATTTTCCCTTTCTTCAACTTCCTGCAGTAATTTTATTTTCCTTGTTCACTGACAGGCAGTTTGATGTTGGAGACACAAATTATAAACACATCAGCCTATGCAAGAGTATAAATAAATCAACCAATGCCTTTAACATTTGTCAAATTAAATCCATTATCACTCAAGTGTTATTTGTGACTAGGTAAAATCATGTAGTATTTAAAATAATATGGCACAAGTAAACATAATTTCTCCTTACTCTTTTTATTTAAAAAGAAGAAAAATCTTTGCCTCATATTTTGTAGATATATATATATATATTTCTTCTGTGGGGGATCATCTAATTTGGTCCTAAGCCTTCTCAGAAGAGTTCTCAATATGTGATGAAGCATTGTTAATGATTTATCCCTAGTTTGAGATGCAAGGGGTATCTTAAAAATGGGCAGAACTCAGATGTACCATTGTTTGTGAGGGAAGGGTTTGGGTTGGGTGTCATAACTAAGCATTGACCAGTTTAAAAAAAATCAAAGTCTAGGTTTTAATACTGTGAGCACTTCACTGTGCAAAGTCCGTACAGATTTTCTTTCTCGAGGTGAGGTTATATCCTCTATAGCAACATTTGGTAGTTGCTTTAAATTATTAAAGGCATTTCATAGGGTTGTTGCCCTTTGAGCAGAGTTTGCAAAGAGAGCCGCTGCCTGTATTCTTAAGGTAGGTTAATGGTGACTTTCCTAGTGCATTGTGTCCAGGACACTGAGGTTAATAAAACCCGTAGCTCTTCTTCATGACTATCATGGGATGTTTAATGTTCAGGAGTGTGCAAGACCTCAGCTTAATGTTCCATATGAAGAATAGTGCTGTGAAGCACTCATCATCCCTAGTCAAGCATAGGGCATTAGAAGTGCGAGGAATGGGCCAAGCACGTTCAGGACAAGCTCAATCGCCTCTGAGCTCTGCCATCCACCTTTGTGATTGAGGGCAAGGAGCCAGGACTGGCTAGCAGGGCTTCCCATCTGGTGGTCTGCAGCCACTGCCAGGGCCAAGGAGTGTTTCACTGGAGAGATGCAAGTCCCATCCCCGGTGCACACTACTTGATGATTCATTCTGAGCTGGCTCAATAAAAGCGTTTGTTTATTTGATACGATCTCTTTATTTTCCTCTCTCCTCCCTTTCTGCCACCCCCATTGGAAAGTGGGAAAGAATTTTTGGGGGTTGGGGAATAATTAAAGATTCACATGGGAGGGGAGGATTTGCTCTTGTAAAATCTCTCTCTGAAACAAAGGAAGAAAGAAGGTGGGTGGAAGGGGGAGTAAATTTCTCCCTTCCTCTTTCCCCTCTCTCTAAAAAGAGCTTGAGACTTTAAAATAGTCCAGTATTGTTCTGGGACTTAGTGGGCTTTTCTAGCTGTGAATATTGCAGCAAATACCACAGCAATGACAGTATAGCACTGTCTGTATTCTCTCTGTGCTCTGGCTGGACAGGGATTTTTCATTTCATGCATCATTTACAGCCTTCCGCATTGATCTACAAAGTCAGTGCATATTACTAACACAAAGGGAAAGAAGAAAGGGAAGAGATAGGCCTGAATGACAAAGTTCAGAGCTGAAATCAAGTCTCGGTTCAAACTTCCCCAAAGCATTGGTTGTGCCTTACCGTTTGCCTTGTGCTAAAAGGACAGTTTAGATCACAAAGATCAGAAACGGGTTTGAGCCAAGTTTTCAAGCTCCCTAAGCTCCAGAAAAAATTGAATCCAGGCTATTCCCTAACAAGGAAAGGTCAGAACCTCAGGCTGGGATTTTCAGCCCCAAGGAGAGATCATTGGATGTATCCGTCTACTGGGAAACGGTTGTGTTTGCTATCTTTGACACCTGCTTTTCATGTGAATGAAGATAACAGGATATTTCAGGGCACCAGAAGGTGGTTTTGCTCACTTGGACCAGCTCCTAACCTTCTAGTGGATGGTTCACTGAGCTAGTATCCCACACATTAGCACTTGAGCACCGTGTTCTTTCCTGAGCAGCACTTCCATGGCCTCTTACAAGAGGAATAGAGATGCAGAGGGATGATAAAAGTGGAAGCAAGAGCGCAAGAACTGGAGGAAACGCTTAGTGGTCGAGCTGGAGTGACCATTGTGGAAGGGGCTACTGAGCGTATTCCTTCACGTTTCAGTCCGCTGGCAGTGGAGCCCACTGCTTCTTTGAAATCAGGCATAGTTTTCTCAAAAAAAATAAAGGGAGGAGAGTGAATCTGGTTTATGTGCTTCATCAGAGGGTTTTTATAGTAGAGGAAGCACAAACCAGAGGAGAAATTCTATCTTCTATAATTTGTCTCATTTTCCAGGTGTATTTCATACCAAAATCTCTTCCTCTGGCAAAATTCTATGTCTGCCAGCACAGACTTTTTAATTTAAAAAGGTTGCATTTTGTGATATTAATTTTTTAAAACGCTCTGTCTAGGCATGTATCATACACATGCAATTTTGCTTTATCATAGTAACAGGTACTCTAATCTCTCTCATCTGCTTTAATGAACTACTAGTATAATCTTGTCATTTCGGTTCGCTGTACCTTGCCATTCAGTGCGGTCTCATTTCCCCTGCCAATTGCCCAAGGCTATTAGTTGGCAACAAAGCTCGCTTGCAAAATCAACCCAAATCAAAAGCAGTGATGCCATGAGGTAAAAAGTTTGTCTCCAGCTGCTCCTCCAGCAGCCAGGCAAGTTCCACAGGTTCCTCGGCATGCTTGCCTGGGCTGCAATGTGCCTAGCCATCTCCTCGCTTGGGCTGAGCCACCACAAGAAGGATCAATATGTCCTGCGGGATGCAGGTGGCTGGTGTGCAGTGCCCTGGGCTCTCACGCCTCCACTGGGGCAGGAGCTCTGCTGTGCCCAGGCACAGAAGGAGCGAGGCTGCATTTTTATAGGGTTTTGAGACCTGTTGCCAAGACCCAAAGGAATGTACTCCAGATATTGCAGGTAGAATAGGCATGAGAGAGAATTGGAGTTGTTCAGCCTGAAGAAGGGAGAGGCCTCCAAGGAGACCTCATAGTAGCCTTCAAGAACTGAAAGGGGCAACAAGAAATCTGGGAAGGAGCTCTTGATCAGGGAATGCAGGAACAGGATGAAGGGGAATGGTTTTAAGCTGAAAGAGGGAGAGATTGAGATGAGATATTAAAATAAATGTTTTCCTGTGAGAGTGGTGAGGCTGTGGCCCAGGTTTCCCAGACAAGTGTTGGCTACCCCATCCCTGGAGGTGTTCAAGGCCGGATTGGATGGGGCTTGGATCAACCTGATCCCATGGAAGGTGTCCCTGCAGGGGACGGGAACTGGATGGTCTTTAAGGTCCCTCCCAACCCAAACCATTCTATGGTTCTATGAAACAGGTTACCTTCTGTGTAATTCCCAATCAAAACCAATTTCCCTTTTACAGAAAATCATGGAGTTATAAGCTACAAAAAGGAGAGTCCCCAACCCACTTTGGCAGAAGAGGCAGGAGGAGGAAAATGCTGCCTCTGTATCAGCATGGTGGAATCAGTAGAAAGGAGATTGGGAACAAGCAGAGGGTTGTGATCCCTCTGTGATGCTGCCTGATAGCTTGGTGAAACCCAATGATAACTTGATGAAACCCAAGCATCATTCTGGAGTAGCCCCATAGCCCCAGAAGAGGTGGGCACCCCTGTGAAAGGCTAGGGATTTGAGATGTAGTTGTTCTGCCTTACATGTGGTCTGCATTCTACAAAGCCCTGGTCTCACTGGAAAGCATCAGTTGTAAGGAAACAAAACCTCCAAGACAAAACCTCCCTACATATACCACTCCCTCTTCCCCAGCCGTGAGTGTCAGGCATTGCTTGTGCCATCAATTATACATAGAAACCAGGAATTATACACAGAAACCAGGAAGAGATTCCTTAACAACCCACCCCTGCGTGTTTTAGGAACTGAGTGAAATGTCCTCTAAAGGCAAACCCCAAAGTTTCCATGAAGAAGCCAAGCATAGTGTTGGAGAAATTACTTGATGGTCCAGAAATTCTTGGCCTGTGCCTTGTTCTGGGCTCCTCTCTCAGCATCTGCTCTGTCTTTGCAGGTGGTAGGGCCATCTTCTGTGGGAGTTGTCTGCAGTGCTCCCCTGCCCAGACAGGGATGGGCCTGCTCCTTGGAGAGCAGAAAGCTGAATGTGAGGGCAGTTGTGTGCTCCCCTGAGGATGCCTTGGGCTGTTCTTGAAAAAGCAGAAAAAGCACACACGAGTGCCACTGAGGAACCTCAGCCTTCTGTTTCAGCAGAGGTGGTATTGCAGGCAGCTCTCCAATCCTGTTACATCGTGATAATGAGCTGCATTTACTGCTAATCTATATATGTTGGCCCTCACTGGGTGTTTTCTGCTTTTCTTGGAGTATCAGAAACATCACCCCATGTGGGTCCTTCTAGATCATCATCAAATTGCCTCCTAAGTTTTGAGCTAAGTGGCTGGAACTATGCTTTTGGGTCTTCAGATCAATCATTGATCTCTCTGTTTAGAGTATCTGTGAAAAGCTCACTTGTGCCAGGCGTAATTGGTCTTTAGCATTATGGTCATAAGAGTGAATAAGAATAAACCTCTAGTCCTCACTGCCTCCCCAGACTGCTTTTGGTGATAACCACCTCCAGGCCACTCTTAGGCTATGTCAATCACGACTGCATGAAGGACTCCCTTTCAAAAGCTTTCTATATCATGGCTGATTTCATGACAGAATAAAGATGTATCGGAAGGTTCAGAAGATCCACCAAACCTTACCACCCTGTTCTCGTGTCCCTGCAATCTGATGAAGATAAATTTTCTGGCCTTCGTCTCCATCTTTCTGGGCCTGTGGTGTTCTCATCTGTGGTACACCTGCAATGGTTTCTTCTATCTGCCACTGCTTTGAATACAATCTCTGGGCGAGTGAGAATTCAACCAAACATCACAAGGTTTGGTAGATCAGGAATCTCAGATTAGGTTGCCTCAGAATCATTACCCCATGGACTATTTCAGTCTGGATTTTTTTTGTGTCTGCTTTGCTTAGAGATGCAAGGCCAAAATGATTTAGTGAGCTGTCTCACTCTCAAGCCTAAGCCCATTGAGAATTACCTTTTAAAAAAATCCCTCTCTGGGCGGGACCTTAAAAATCTCCTGCAAAGGGCTGCAAGATGAAGATGGAAAGGTTTATGACCTGGGATCCCAGAGCACGTGTTGAGTGCAGCTTTGGAGCTGGACTGGGGAAGTGGTTCTTCTGTCTTTCTTTTTTTTGTTAGTTAAGTGTCTTTGTAGTAGTGGTATTAATAAGAGTTAATTATCAGACTTGATGAAGGTTGACAATCATTCCACTCAGCAATGATCAGGTTCTCACTGATATTTCATATCTCTTTATGCTCAGCTCCTCTTGGGTCACTGGGCCCTTGACGTGTCCTGAGTGAAATGGGAACACTTCTGAGTAAGCTGAGCCAGTGTTTGCCTCCTTGGTTATCCAAATTAACACCCTGTTAAAAGCACTGTGCTATTTAAACATATTTCTTTGGGTTTTTTTTTCTTTTTAGGCCAGTGTTTCTGTGTCTGTTGGTGATATAGACATGTTGCCATGAAAAACCAATGAGAAAGCTTGGTTCTTATCTGCTGTAATTTAATAAGCCGTCGGTGTGGAAAAAAAAAGAAAAGGAGGTCAGCCAAATGCGGCTCCTTTCAGTTTAAAATTCTGAAAATGACTCACTCCTTATTTAGGCTTATAATGAGCTCCCGCCCACTTAGGGCAAGCTTCTAATTTCGGTTGCTCTGGCGTAAATCCAGAGGGCTTCCATTGAAATAGACAAAGCTCCTGTCGATTTACAGGGCTGCAAAGGTGATTAGGGCCTGGCCTCGAGCGCTGGCAGCCGCCTGCTGTCGGGCAGACCCTCCTGCTCCAGGTGAATGGAACAGGACAGTGAGCTCAGGCCCACGTGCACTCCCAAGTGCTGGCTCTGGAGTTTCTGAGAACACTCTTGATGTCAGAGTAACATCAGTTTTTTATCTCCCTATGTATTGCACTACCAGTCAGTTCAGTTCTCAGTCAGTTTCTTTCTGTCAAGGCTCAAGGTTCCTCATAGAAAAGTGTCCAGTGCTTTCAAAAGGGAGCATGAACTTACTCTTCTCCTAAGTGACAAGTGATAGGACAAGAGAAAATGGCCTCAGTTTGCACCAGGGGAGGTTTAGATTGGATATTAGGAAAAACTTCTTTACCAAAAGAGGCTGCCAGGGGTAGTGCTGGAGTCAACATCCTTGGAAGGTTCAACAAGCGTGTGTATGTGGCACTTTATGTCATCGTTTAGTGAACACAGTGGTGTTAGGCTGATGTTAGGATAGGATGAGCTTGGCGGTCTTCTCCAGCATTAACTATTCCATGAGCACCACAGCTGCTCAAATGCCTCCTGCTTAATATGAGTTAAAGACACACCAGTGGTTAGGTAGAGAGAAGTATTAATAAATAATAAATAGTTAATATAGTTAAATAGTTAAATAGTCCTGAATCCTCTAACCTTGCTTTTCTGCTAAAAGAAATAAAATTTAAGATATGTGTATTTTTCTTTTAAATCTTTTTTTTTTTTTTCTTAACACCCCACTCTGCTCCACTGTCATACTTTCCTGCCTTGCCCCATCACTTTTCTGGAAAAGAAATAAAGAGCGTGGCTGAAGTGTCTGACTGCAGTAACACAACACACAGCAATGCAATGGATGTCAGGCACTGAAAAGCCTCGAATATTTCTGGAAGGCTCCTAAGGCTATGGTGGCAATGGCAGGCTGGGCCCTTCGCCAAAACTTTGTCTTGAAAGAAGCTCTTGGAGGACTTTGGAAATCACTGAAATCTTTAGACTACCTCAATTAATCAAGGCGCTTCCTAATGTTGTTCATATGAAGACTATTGACTTAGATTAAAGCACGACATATACCCTAAAGGCAAGTACTAAGTCTGTACTAAGAGGGTGTTTCAGCTGCTGGAAGGAGATCAGGAACCATGGTCTTTCACACCTGAGTGCAGACTTGTCTAGGAAAAACCACTACAGCAGGGAAGAGCAGCAAAACCCCAATGTACAAAGACAGTGTTTTCAACATTGTGGCAGGAAGCATCACCAGGGGAAAGTGCTGCTCTCCAAATCAAAACTTGGCCAACGTGCTTGTGTTAAGCAGCTGTGTACTTGAAGAGAGCAAAATAAGCCTCAAACTCAAAACCTTTCAGAATCAGAGGCAGTCAGGATGTCAGTTTTGTATCCACAAGATGACACCTTAAGAAGCGTGGTGTTAGCACACAAGTTTCGGTGTTGACTCAAAGGAAGAGTACCACCTACTCAAGCAAAGCGGCATTTCCTGGGCTCCTGGCCCACTGCTGGCCACGTTTGCCCTGGCTACCATGCCAACACACGCTTGCAAAGGGACTACTGCAGGATACTCACCAGTCTCAAGTATCTTCATATTTAACACTGACATTTTAGCTCCCGGAAAAGCAGGGTGGAGGTTGTTGCCTCGGTCTGGTTTAGCAGGACCTCATGCACAAGGTTGTCTATAAATGCCCAGGATGAATAGCATTCAGGCACTTACAAGCTTAGCATGTCAAAACCTGTTGTGATTTATTGGGATTTAATATAATTCCTAGAAATCATTTTCCATGCACCTGTTATAGAACTGTTTCACAGAAGGGCTGTTTCCAGTCACTGGGAAAGAGAGGATCAGGGTAAAGTTAGGGAGGTATGACAAACAGGTCAATTCAAATATTCTACAGCAAAATACTGTATTTCCATTACATTCTGTAGCTTTCATGGGGATTCTATTATTCATTTTCTTTCTGGACCATAAACCAGACTGAAAGCAGATTTTATATGTGGGGCCAGATTGGTAAGATTTTTCCTTGTCTGATCATCAAATGCCAAGAATGACACCAGGCCTGGCACAAGCTCCAATGGGAAATGCCTTGCACTGGCAGCCCAAAGGCTCACCTCTCTAAGGCCATTTGCTTTTTGTAGGAGAGATGCCTTGATGCTTCGGAAGGCCTGTGCTGCTGTCCTGGCTGGCGAGTGCTGGGGTGGTGCTAAGTTGAAGGAAGCACAAAGCAACTACAGCTTTCAGAGTTCAGCTTCTTCTATTATTCCACTGTGCCAAAAATGCTTTAGCATTGTCAGAGCCTTTCAGAGGATGTTATTCAAATTTCAGTTTCGTACATGAGCTGCTTTTATGAGTGCTTATTTCATTGGCCTTTTTTGCTCTGTTACACCCTTTCTTTGAGCCTCAGACCCGTACAGATTTGGAAAAAAATACAAAGCTGCTCTAAGTGGAAGAGTGCCTGCATGTGGCACCATGGCCATGAGCTTGATGTTTCACTGTGGCATCACTTGAGATTCCTTTGCATTACACGTGCTTATCAGAGAATAACATTTCTAAGCAAAGAAGCAGTACCTGCCTCCTACAGATGAAACTAAAGGTCTTTGACATCCTATCTGCCCCTCTTGGTATGGCCCTGAATGCCTAGATACTCTTGGAAGAGCATTTTTTTTTCCCAAAAGGCCTACTCAAATATAATAGTATCATAGAAACATAGAATCATTAAGGTTGGAAAAGACCTCTCAGCTCATCCAGTTCAACCATCAGCCCAACACAACGGTGTCTACTGAACCATGTCCTGAAGCACCAGGGCTACATGCTTTTTGAACCCCACCAGATATAGAGACTCCACCACTGCCCTAGGCATCTTCTTCCAATGCTTCACCACTTTTTCAGTAAAGAAATGTTTCCTAATATCCAGTCTAAACCTCCCCTGGCACAATTTGAGGCCATTTCCTCTCATCCTATTGCTTCTTACTTGGGAGAAGAGACCAACACCCACCTCACCACAACCTCCTTTCCAGGAGTTGCAGAGAGCGATGAGGTCTCCCCTCAACCTCCTCTTCTCCAGACTAAACAGCTCCAGGGCTGTCAGCTACTCTCAGAACCCCTGGGCTCCAGCCCCTTCTGCAGCTCCAATCCCCTTCTCTGGACATGCTCCAGCCCCTTAATATCTTTCTTGTAGTGACTGGCACAAAACTGAACCCAGGATCTGAGGTGCAACCTCACCAGCACCAAGTAAAGGGACACAATCCCTTCCCTATTCCTGGTGGCTACAAATAACTCTGAGCAAGCTTGCCATAATACTGATACCTCTGTCTTTTTACTCATAACCTGGTTTTACTGTACATTTTCTTTTCAATGGACAGAACACTAGTTTCCTACCACGTATGAAGACAAGATAACAGTGTTACCCCAGCACTGCAGGGAGGGCTCAAGGTTGCCCTGTGTCTAGGGTTCATCATGAAGGCTGTTGAGTACCTGTGAGTTGATACTCATTCTGTTTTCCTCCAGCTGTCTGGCAGGGCAGGTGAGATGGCTTTTCCTGCTTGGAGATGCACTGTTCTGGGGCTCAGGGCAACAAAGCTGTTACAGGAGGCTGAACAAGTGTAGGTCTGTAGGGCTTGAGCTAAGAGGCTAATTCTTTCTGAACTGGTTATGCTGAGATGCGGACCAGGCTGGAAATTCCCACCATCTGCTTTGTACATTGCACAGCTAGAAAAGAAACTCTGCTCTGGGTTGCTTCTCATCACCAATTACTGATGAGTTTTCACCTTTAAAGTGTTTGTACCCAATTCTATTGAAAAGTCTTCCTCTGCTCTTATTTAGCTCTCATGCCTTTAGCTCTGTGCAAGCAGTATTCAAACGAAACTGGAAGCCCCGGCTGGTTTCCTGGAGGCTTTGTCGAAGCACTGCTGTCACGCTGCCAGCTGCAATTGGTCCCCAGAGCTGCAACCTACTGCCAGTGCCTCGCGGGATGGAGCTGGGCTTAGAAACGCCAGCATGTATGTAAAAAAAATTAGGAATTACCTCTTAAATT
The DNA here is from genome assembly GCA_033459285.1 of Clamator glandarius. Lineage (NCBI taxonomy): Eukaryota > Metazoa > Chordata > Aves > Cuculiformes > Cuculidae > Clamator > Clamator glandarius. The sequence goes on along the minus strand of JAUNZM010000893.1, from coordinate 434,391 downwards.
AAAACTTTCCACGTAGTTGATCTTTCGTCAAATAATGATCTGAAATGACATGCCTGCTCTCCAAATCTAATTGTTAATTGGTCAATCGACCTCTGACTGACTGGCATATTGCTCTGATCATCTGAAAGCCTTCTGGCACCATTTCCCCGGCTCAGGTTAGTTGTTTCTACTTGTACAATCTGGTTGCAAAATGTCATCACTCTGAATTGCCAGGGCCAATGCCAAGCCCTGCGGCGGCAGTGGGAAGGTCTCTCTGAGAGCTCCCAAGCCTTGGATGGACCCTGGCTGCCTCAGCCTGGGCAGTGGGGTCTGTGTGCTAAGGATACTGTGTGGTGCAGGACCCAGCTGCACAGCTGCGGCATTGCAAATGCTCATGTGTGGTGGAAGGAGCTCAGACTTCAAGCGCCATTGCCAGCCCTTTATCAGATTTTAATACAAAACACTGGCAATTAATTTCTATTCCCTTATCTTATCTTGCTAATCTTACAAGCCCTTTCAAAGTTTAGTTTCTTGTTTCTAGTTCCTGTTGTAACAGTTGTAGTTCAGAAACCTATAATTCAAACTTCCAGACCAAATGCTCTTCCCATGCAGGTCCTTTCATAATTGGTTTTCAGCCCAGTCTGCTCCATGATGTGTAATTGTTAGCAGTTGTAAAAAGATAACTCACATTTTTAAAAGCCCAATGCTTGCTCTGTGCAGATAAAAACTGTGACAAATTATGTTCCCAAAAAATCATAAAAGTAGAGAGACATGTTAATAACCAAAGGTGAAGTTTCATTTGGAGGTCAGCGGGAGCTATTAAAGTGGTCAGTAATTCCAGGGTTTGCCAGTAGCGATTTGACCATATCACTTATCTACTCTGGTCCATGCTTAAGCATCTTCCTCAGTGAAAAAATAATCCACTGAGAGTAATACGAGGGGTCAGAGGTAACTATGGAGGAAAAGCAATATTGTCAAAATAAACTAGGCTTTCAAGTGCAGACATTCAAATTCCCAGTCCATTAAAATGTTTCAACTTTGACAATTTTAGCACGCTATTTCGACATGTTATTGAATATATTGTTTTTCATTATATTCAGATTAAAAGGAGAAAAAGAAAAGAAAATATCAAGCTGATCATGTTACAAATGGTATAAGGTAAAAGGACTGGCATTCCACATTGTCATGCAAACAGCTGGCAATAAAACACAATTTTTAGTTCCAGAATTTCAGAGGCACCAAAATGGGGCCATAATAATAAACATGGAGACAATGCAAATTCCATGAAGCAGGAGTTGGAATTGCAAAGCACCGCTGGTGTCAGCAAGCTGAGGGAATCCCTCCTGTCCAGCCAGCAAACTTGCTGGGTGGCACCGAAATTAGAGCAGGACCTGGATTTGCCTTTGTTAGAACTGAAATCCACCTCAAGGTGATAGGTAAATTCCTGATTTTATTGATGTCTGTTGGAAGGGTTCTGCAGGCTTGAAAAATTGCAGCAAGATGTGTGCCCATGTGAAATGCTGTAAGAGGCTGCTAGGCTGGGGTTCAGGAAAGCCATGCTTAGCTCCCGGCTGCGTCTCAGGTATCCTGCATTAGACTGGGGTTGTTGCTTGAAGGCTTGGACCTGAGCCTCCAGGAGATATAACAGAAGAAATTACTTTTTCCTTTGCTCTGGCTGGTTTGGCTGCTTAGCCTGCAAGCAATAGGAGCCAGGAAAGCTTGCATTGGGTGCATACAGCGCCCAGAGTGAGAAAGTCTGTAGTTCCTGCTCTCTGCTATTTCATTGGTTTCCTTGCTTCATCCTTATTATCTAAAAACGAACCCAATTTTTTGCATTGATTTATTATTGTGTGCAAAGTTGACCCATCAACACTCTTGGACATGAAATAGTCACTGGGCAAGGTGTTCTCTGTGTGTTTGTACAGCATAATATTGCCTGTGCTCTTCAGATCTTCTGAGGAATACTCCAGTATATTTTGATGCATTCTGTGAACTGTACATTATTGTACTTTTTTGTTCAAAAGAAACTTCCTGTGGTTTAGTGATGCTTTGATATTACTTAAAGGGCAAGTGTTCACAAGCATTTATATAATGTGTTTATCTAAAAGCTTGGAATAGCTCTGATAAATATGGATTTATAGCAGAAGAATTTACATGTTCAAAACATGTTCTCTTATTTACATGTCAGACTGCAGTGGTTCCCTTCCTCAGGCATTTTTCTTACATATTCAATGTACTTAAAAAACAAAACAAAAGTCTACAAAGCTTAATATATAGCACTAAAAGGAGACACGTAGTGAGGCATGTAATGAAAATGTCCTGTTTATTCCTGTGCCATTTCAAATGCTCTCATTTTCTATTGCTGGTAGCGATTCAATGATGTTATTGATTCACCCCTGCTTTGTAGCATTGATCTGGCAATGAGATCCAGCAGAAGGGGTACCACACATCTGCCTGCACCTGAAACTTGTAGCCATTTGAAATGTGACCTGCCCAATGCTCAGATCAATGTTACCCAGTTGCTGAAATTGAGATGTTTAGGTACCTGGTATAACAACTCCTGTGATCATGTACAATATAGAGTCATAGAGTGGTTTGGGTTGGAAGGGGCTATGTAGGTCATTGAGTCCAACCCCGCTGCAGTGAGCTGGGACATCTTCAACTACATCAGGTTGTTCGGAACCCCATCCAACCTGGCCTTGAACACCTCCAGGGATGGGGCAGACACCACTTCTCTGGGCAACCTTTTTTGCCCCACCACCCTCAGCAAAAAAAATTTTCTAATATCCAGACTAAATTTCTCTTTTATTTTAAAACCATTACCCACTGTCCTATTGCTACAGGCACAGCTAAAAAGTTTTTCCCCATCTTTCTTATCAGCCCCCTTTAAGTACTGAAAGGCTGCAATAAGGTCTCCTCAAAGACTTCTCCAAGCTTAGCAATCCCAACTCTCTCAGCCTCTCTTCACTGGGGAAGATCATTTTTTTGTGGCCCTCCTCTGCTCCAACAGGTCCATGTCTTTCCTATCTTGAGGGCTCCAGAGCTGGACAAAGTATTCCAGGTCGGATTTCACCAGAGCAGAGCAGAGGAGCAGAATCCCCTCTCTCACCCAGGTGGCCACACTCATTTTGATGCAGCCCAGGACACAGATGGCCTTTGGGGCTGCAAGTGCACATTGCCAAATCGTCCACCTTCTCATCCATCAGGACCCCCAGGTCCTTCTCCACTGGGCTGCTCTCAGGCTTTTCTTCCCAGCCTGTAATGATATTGAGGGCTGCCCCGACCCAAGTGCAGGATCTTGCACCTTGCCTTGTTGAGTGAATGTTCTAGGTTGTGTGTCACATGCAGCTTATAGCAAATATAAATACAAATGACATACAGCCCCTGCACTACCCAGTATAAAACTCCTAAGCTTTTAAGTACAAAAGGAAAATGTATTCGTATTTGCACAGCTCTTTATCTGCAGAATCCTTTTTTTTTTGTACAGAGATGATGCAAGAGATCTGCTTTCCTTAGGGAAGAGCTAAATAAGAGGAGTGCTGCAAACCTCATAAGAACAGCCCTTTGGAAAGGTCCAAAGAAGCCTCTGTAGTGCAAAACATGGATGAGGGACCCCAATGTGATCCTTAGAACCGTCACTCAAGTGTTTGAGTGTTCTTCAGCTGATGTTTAAACTACCTAAGCTGTCCTCTGACTCTCACAAAGGTAACTGCAGCCTCACCAAAACAGGAGTTCTCGTCAGCTTCTAGCTATTTTGTCTTTTAGTTATTAAGAAAACCAAAAAGAGCAATCCCTTGATACTGTTTTGACTTCTACAGCATAACCTAGACAAAATCTCTTCAGAAGGGTTTAAACCTGCTTAGGACCTCAGTGGGGAAGAGCTTGGGGAAATGCTTCCTCCTGAATGGACTCAACAGCACCTGAATTTAAAGTTAGAGCAATGTACTTCTCTAAAAAACCCCATAGGAATAACAAGTTCAGCTAGAGAATGGTGGATTAAATTTCCCCTATCTGCTCACTTAGCTCCTTTTTTCTTTTTGCCCTTCTGATTTTATTTTTTCTTTCTGTCCCTGTGCAAGAGGGTTACTGAGATGCAGTAACACCCACTGGTGGCAGTAATGGCAGTTTTATGGCTTCTCTTAGCTAACCATTATAAGGCAACTCAACACACTGAGTGGAAGGCACAATATTACTTTAACACCCCTCTGATTTCCTTCCTCCCAGGAGGCAAATGCTCTGCAGAGAAACCTCCACACTACTGACCACAATTGCTGTAATTTGTTAGTCTAATGGGAAAAAGTACACAGCCTTCTGAAACGGGAAGTGTAAAATAATATTGTGCGATACTTTATATAAATGGTGCTTGGGCTTGGAAGTGCTTCTGGTTCAGTTGAGCTCTTCCCTTGGAGAGCCTTGATAAACTGGATTAACTCTCCTTGGTAAGGAAAGCACTTATTAGTAAATTATACATCTGCAGTCAGTTGTTGCCCTCAAAAAATAAGTTAGAACATTTGTAGAAAGTGGCATGCTGTATCAGAAATACACAGGCTGAAGAATCGTTTGGCAATTAAATTTGAGTTACCCCAGAAATCAGCATGAGTGGCTGCAATTCCTGGATTCAACTTGTCTGAATAAAAGGAAAGTTTGGGGTTTTCTTCTCTGGAGAACCTGTATGATGGGAAGAGACACCACAGATCAGCTCTGATACAAGGATATGCATATGGGGACTAAGCAGCGTCCTGAACTGCTGTAATGCTTAGGATCGAGCAGTATCCTGACCAGCTGTAATACTGAAGACTGGTATTTGTAGGCATCCAAACCTAATCTGTGTTTCTAAAACAAGTATTCAAGATCTCAGGGCCAGAGACTGGTGCTCTGCTGGGTGCTTGTGAACTGCTGGGGAGGGGCAAGCCCTTCACAGGCTTTCATGACTCTGCACCCTGACTCAAGTAGAAACAGGCCTGTAACATCTCATCTCTCTGTGCTGTGATCTGGGCAATTAATGTTCTCTTTCTGTCAGCTACTTTCATATCATTTTCCCCATGACTGGCACTTCCAGAGCCTCCCTGGCAGGGCAGCATCTGGATATCCCATCCAGGAGAGTCCCCACAGCCATCTCTGGAGCCGTGCTCAAATGTAGATCTCTGCAGCCCTGTGGCTTATGTTGGGAATTCATTGAGTTGCAGAGATGAATCCTCACAGAAATTTGTGACTGAAGGACATTTCTATAGGTCTTTTTGATTTGTTATGAGAAAGCACTAAGGTAGTGGAGCTGCTGCAATTGCAGACAGCAGAATTACCAAAGCTGGCTGCAAAAGAAGGCTTGCCATGGGCTTTTAAAGTTTCCTTTTCATGTAACTCCTTATCATCTCCATACAGTATTTTTCCTATGAAAACAACAATTTCCTGAGACTCTTGCTGATGGTGACGACGTGTGCAGTGGGTACCAGGGTGGTTGGAAGCAGGTGATGCTGTGTGCCATGGGTAGCAGGGTGCTCTCTAGCAGGAGATGGGGCGTGCCATGGGTACCAGGGCGCTCTGAAGCAGGATGCTGATGCTGTCTCACCCTGCACACTGCCTGCCAGCTGCAGCTGAAAGGCATCTCTAAGGAGGGCTTTGCCAACCACCAGGCAGGGATGCTAAGGTCTGTGGGGGTGGCAAGGTGCTGGGAGCAAGAAGGCCCAGCTGAAATGAAAAAAAATATTAAAAAATCAATCTTTCCCTATAGCTGATCAATATTAATAACCAAGTTGAGTGGCTGAACAAGATATATGCTTTATTATGACAGGGAAAATGAGAGAAATAAAAACTGAGGTGAAATACCTCCTCTGCTAATCAGACACTAAGATCTAAAGTTTAATAGCTGTGGAATGATCACAGGGCTGTTGTAACTGCCTGCAGTTGTTTGAACAGGAGTCTTGAGTTTGCATGTTGTAAGTTATTGGAAAATCTACCTGCCATTAAATGCTTTGATGGGAGACGTACTTAATAAATCCAAAAGGAGTGGAGGAAGCAGAAGAATGAGTGAATGATGCTGCAGAAGATGCTGCCTGAAAGACAGATTATGTGGTGCCATGTGGTCTTTGATGCCTTAGCTGCAAAATGTGTAACTGAACCAAATGTGAATTAGAGGAGTAAGCTGCAAGCTCTTTGTAACTTTCTGAGCTTAGTTTGGGTTCAGGTATTTCAAAGTTCCAGTGCACCTTATCCATTCTGCTTGAATAACAAGCTGAACTGGAAAGAGATTTCCTTTAAGGCAGGAGGATCTTCTGCTGTGGTTGAAGACTTCACACAGGCTGGGCAAGAAAAGAGGTAGAGAATCCATCTTTCTATGGTTCCTTCTAGAAACTTATTCTGGAGGAGTTAAAGCCCAAAACTCTCTTGTAACTTGAAAGCCATAAAAATGAGGAAAAAAAAAAGAGGTTAAATAGTTATGTTCAAGTCTTAAATTAATAAAGAAGGAAAAAAGATACCAAATGATCCACTTCTTAGAAGTCCTTGTTACTAGAACATCTTGTTTCCAGTTTTTCTCTCTCCGGAGTTCTTTCCTCTCAAAAGATGTTTACCCAAAGTAACCTCTGTATCACAAATGCACTTATCTCTCCTTTGTATCAGTCTCAAGGATTAGGAGTATGGATCTGTTTTCCAGACTGACCGTCTGACTTACTGACCTGAGCTCAGTTGCTCACAAAGCAGCATGTGATGCCACTCTTGTCAAAACCACAATTAGTCAAAAACCCTTTTACAGGAAATACAACCCCAATAAGGAGGGATGGAATAGGAAATCACGTGCTTCATCTATAACCTGGGCATAGCAAGAAGGTACACAAATCTCTTCTGCTGCCACTTGCTGGCTACAATTAGGTCCATGAAGAGAGCAATGAACAGATTGGCGTTTGTAAGGCATTTTTCATCTTCAAAACAGTTTCAACAATTACAAATTCTCCCTCTGTACTCGGCACTGGTGAGATCGCACCTCAAGTACTGTGTTCAGTTCTGGGCCCCTCACCACAAGAAGGATGTTGTGGCTCTGGAGCGAGTCCAGAGAAGAGCAACAAAGCTGGTGAGGGGGCTGGAGAACAGGCCTTATGAGGAGCGGCTGAGAGAGCTGGGGGTGTTTAGCCTGGAGAAGAGGAGGCTGAGGGGAAACCTCATTGCTCTCTATAACTGCCTGAGGGGAGGTTGTAGAGAGGAGGGTGGTGGCCTCTTCTCCCAAGTGATAGGGGACAGGACGAGAGGGAACAGCCTCAAGCTCCTCCAGGGGAGATTTAGGCTGGACATTAGGAAAAAAAAATTCACAGAAAGGGTCATTGGGCACTGGAACAGGCTGCCCAGGGAGGTGGTTGAGTCACCGACCCTGGAGGTGTTTAAGGTGAGGGTGGATGAGGTACTTAGGGGCATGATTTAGGGATTGGTGGGAATGGTTGGACTCGATGATCTGGTGGGTCTCTTCCAACCTGGCTATTCTGTGATTCTGTGATTCTGTGATTCTGTGATTCTGTGAAATGGATCTCCTCCTCACATTTGGAGAAAACATGACTATTACTATCCAAGATTCAACGGGACCCTCCCTTTGCTCATGAATTATTTCTGAGTCTCTTGGATGGGTGTGTCAAGTTCCATGGGAGCAGCCTGGAGTGGTACACAGGTGTGGTGTGGTGTCCCTTCTCCATGAGTGAGGTTGGGACCTCGTTAGCCCTGCTCTCCGTTCTGAGCACATTCAAGTGTCTGTTGTTTGAAATTTTGACTGGTCTAATAAGCCAGTCATGGGAATTAATGGCTAAGTGGCTGTGGAGTGTAACGATTTTACAAGCCCCTCTGTTTTGCCGTGTCCTGTACCCAAGGAGACCATAAGGGTTTACTGCCCATGACCTCAGTGCTCCAGCCCATCTGACATGAAGTCATAGGGCAGCCCCCATTTATTAAGCTTGGAAATGGAGTCACACACCAAAGCAGATGACTCCATTTAGTACATATGGTGCTGGAATTTGTTAAAGTGTCACCGGGGAGTACTAGAACTGATTTTTTTTCTACAAGCACAACAAAATAACAGCTATAGGGCAATCACTGAGATGAAGTGTTTCCACAAAAAAACCAGTAATAATCTAAAATATCCAAGGCCCATGCTAAGGAGAGGAACAAAAGGAAAATACTGACAGTTAAATAATGCAACTTGATGCAAGGTCTTCTCTCTTGTGCTCTTGGTCTTTTCATTGTAGTGCCTATAGAAGTAAGAAAGGGTTGATATGGCAAGGAGCACTTGGTGCTGGTGTGGCACCCACCACTGGCCAATCTCAGGTTTGCCCTGGGCAGGTTCCTCGGCCGGAGTGGCCCTGCCTTTTCTAGCCTGTACACAGTATAATTTGCAATCACAGCAGCTTAAAAAAATAACTCAGGAAGGTGTGGAATGAATGCCATTGTGTCTTATATCCAGTGTCTAATGCAGCGTGGGTTCCTGCTGAAGCTGTTCTTGTGGCTGAATATTCATAACCCCAAACCTATCATTAGGCATGGACAGTTGGAGAGTCTCCATGCTACCTTACCATATGCTTTCCAAATTAGAACTACTTGGTATCTCTGAGCTCTGTACTTTTCTGATGAATTTGTTTTAATATTGTCTCTGAATTCAAAACAGAAGTGCAGGAATGCATGCAGAGATTGTTATTATCAGTATTCAGACTCAGAATTTTCTCAGCTAGTAGAAGGAAAGAGTAGAACAGAAATCATACAGGACTTATTTTCTCTGCTCTAAAATACTCCTATCTAAAATGAGCTCATTTGTCTGAGAGGTTTTTGATGAGTAGTGCCAGGGGAAGGTTTCTGCTGTTCCTCTGGCACTGCCATTTGGGCAGAGACAATCTTCTGCAAAACCAAGGTGAAATGGCAGATCCATTTGCCTTGCCATGCTTCTGCAATGCAGAAAATTAGGCAAGGCATAATGGGTTATTTCCCTTTGAACAGCACTAAAATGTAGTTCTCTGACCTGGTCTACAAGCCTAGCTGAGACTGGAAGGTGTCTCAAGACTCCAGTATGAACTCAAGTATCTCTCCTGACTATTTTTCACTGGAGTGTGACCTCCCAGACATGCCAGCAACTTTTCTAACTCATTTTGTAGAACCTCTCATCGGGATGCTTGCAGTCTGAGAAACTGGCTGTGCTTGAAATGGATGATTAAATCTGTTTAACTTCAATGTGAGCAGAATCTGGATGTTGGGTTTTGTTATTATTTAATCAGCACTTGATTAATGTATGTGAGTGGACTTGGGATCAAGTTCATAGATTTGCACAAGTTTCTGTGCTCCCAGCCCTGTGGCTGTCATTGACTCACCTTTGAATGAAACCCATGGGCAAAGGATCAAACCCACAACTGCATTTTCCTTCTTCTCACAGTAATATGTTGCACCTCCTCTCCCCCAAACAGATACTTTGAGGCTTTGCTGTTTCAAGTGAAAAATTAATGAAAGCAGCCTTAGCACTCACAAGTAACCACACAAAAATGACTCGGGGAGTGTAAGCAAGGGAGGAAGGGTAATTTAAGAAAGAGCCTGACTCCTGTGCTAGCTTCAGTGTGGCTTGTCTTTATAAGAGATAAAGTCATTTCGTGTCAATTATGACCAAATGACCATGACTAGTAGATGCCTTTGCTTCACTGTGCCTCCACTGTGCTGGTGGTTGGAGTCTGTTGGTACCAGTAGGATTGTGAGTACATCCTCCTTAGGTTACTGGGTCCACATGGATATGACAAATGCTTTGCCGGTGCCCCTAGAAAAGCCCCTCCACCTCAGCCTTGCTGCCAGCTGTAATATTCTATCTCCTCGTCTCCCATTAGGTTTTCACGCTGCTGCTCAGCTCAGCAGGTCACCAGCACTGGGGCGGTTTTCTCTACCCTTCTTTCCTGTGTGATGTAATCGTTCAGAAGACTGGTAGCCCCAGCAATAACACTGTTTCAGAGATCTATTAATATTTTAACATGCTTTTAAGAAAATTCCGCCTTTTGTAATTCTGGTCTCAGAACAGACACATATAATAATTAATGATACACTTTATCCTCAGAGCAGACTAGGTAGGTGTTTCCTTTGTCTGGACTCACATTTTAACATCTAGCATTAAAAATATCTTCTTTGTCAGATATTTGTTTAGATGCTAGGTTGAATTAATCTGATGGCCAGAAGAAAACTGAGACTTTTTTTTTTTTTTTCCCAGAAATAAAGACTCTGATTAAGACTGTGGCTTGCTTTTTTAGCTCCAAGCCCAGGCTTTGCTTTTACTCTTTGGTACCCTCTCTCACTGAACACCGTGGGTGTTCACTGTCACACACGAGTTTGTCTATGGTCCTCAGGAACATGTTAGCTCTAGATAGCATAGAGTGACTTGGGTTCAAAGAACCTTAAAGCCCATCCAATACCAACCCCATGCCATGGGCAGGGACACCTTGCTACTGGAAGCTGCTCTAAGGTCTCCTTGGGGCCTTCTCTTCTCTAGACTGAACAATCCCAACTCTCAGCCTGTCCTCATATGGGAGGTACTTCAGTCCTTGGATCATCCTTGTGGCCTCCTCTGGACTCACTCCAACAGCTCCATGTTCTTCCTGTGCTGAGGGCTCCAAAACTGAACACAGGGCACCAGGTGTGGTCTCACTAGAGTGGAGCAGAGGGGCAGAATCCCCTCCCTCGCTCTGCTTGTCCCACAGCTTTGGATACAACCCAGGACACAGTTGGTTTTCTGGTCTGCAACTGCACTTTGTTGGCTCATGCTGAGCTTTTTATCCCTCAGCACTCCATGTCCTTCTCTATCACAGCAGTGACAAAAGTTGACAGGTTTCTATTAACAAGAGGTCTGTTTTCTCTATTTCATTTAATGTTCACCTACCCAAATGGTCTCTCTCATTCACATCCATGTGTCTGCCACACATGGGGTTCCCGTTTCACCAGCCACCCTCCCCAAGCAGTGTGAAGTGATGCACATCATAACTAAGGCATTATATGGCAAAAAATATCTTCAACGGCTGAGAAGTTGTAGCCATACAAAGGAGAGCATGCAGTATGTTAATAGGAATCTATAAATTAATCTGTATGTAACACCTTGCTAATGCTTAGATTTTATAGGTATCGTGAGCTGAAAGCTTTACCAGTCATTCATCCTTTATTGTGTTCATTATGGGAATATGACATCTCGATACCAAATATCTGCACGTATAATAAAACACTTCAGTGAATTAACTGGATGATTGGTACAGTATTTCTCCTTTCCACTAATCAGAAATTTAGGATGTATTACATCTGATGAATCCTTAGACATTCCCGTATAGATAAATTAAGTAACTGGCTATTAATAATGTTCCAGGGATTTAAAATAATATATTTTCAGGCCTTTATGAGGTTGATAATAACCTATGTGCATGTATTGGACACACAGAAAGGGTGAACGTGTGGCTTCAGTTATTGCTTCGAGGGAATAGAAAGTACTACTTCTGTCAAATGTGTACTGAAATACTGGCCAAATATTTTCAGTGTTTCCTGCTCAGAGGAGATGAAAACAAGTGTCCTGGTCACTAGAAATTCCATAGACACTGGTGCCATGAGCAGATGTCGAGGTCCACTTTGTTAGCCACATCTTGTAGGTAGTACGACCATGGTGTGTGTTACACCGGCTGTGAATGACAAGTAGATCTCATCCACCCTGCTGCATGGAACGCTATGACCTTGTCCCACACCAGGGAGAAGACTGTGGTTGTTCTGAGGACAAGCCATCATTAAGGAAACCTTCAGATTTCAGTCAATGCCATGGTATTAATAGAATAAAAGTTGACTCAGCAAAGTGTGTGGTTAAAGACTTGAATGCAAATGCTCTCTTTGCTTCACTGAGACCTGGGTATAGCATAAATCCTGTGTTGAGTGGGATCCCACCAAAACAGGTTCTTGAAATAAAGCCAGAGTTTGAGTGTTTTCCTAGATTGTGACCAGAGCATTCCAGGTCAATTCAACTCCATTAACTCTTTATTTTCTTGAGACACCACAACTGTTTATACCAGTCTTTTGTGCTTTCTTAAATGCATTTGTGGTAGCAGTGAGCACTCCATCCTAAAGGTCACATGCACTTCCAAGGTAGCTGAAGTGTGCAGAACAATGGGAAGTCACTGTGGTGAGAGAGCTCTATGTTTAACTAACATTAAATTGATTTAAATTTGTATCAATACTGTATGAATGAAACATCATAGCTAGACTCCCTGCAGCCATCAAATGAAGGCGAGGAAAAAATGCATACACATTTGCGTGTATATCTCACCTGCACGCACACCTCTGTGTCGAGTGCCAGGAATAACACGGGCTGTTGATTATATTAACTGTTGCATGCAGGAGCAGTAGGGATGTAAAACATTTGCCCTTCCTGTAAGCTTGTACTTGATTTTGTCTTTGTTGCAGGACAGGCCATGTGTAAGTGCCCCCACTAGGGGAATCAGTCTCTTACGTTGTGTCTCAGTTCTGCTTTTGCGTAGGACTCTCTGGGTGGAAGCTGCAGCAACAGGAGATATCAACAGATGGGTTTGAATTTGAAAGCACTAGAAATTATGGTAAGTTTAGATTGCCTTCTTAGGAGAAGACAGACAACAAATGTAGCTTCCCAGGGCTGTTGATTTGGTGTGCACCCTGTAGAGAATCAAAGCCAACTTCAGCCATGGTCCTCTGCCTTCAGCTCAATCACAGTTTTATAATGGCTAGCAAGTGCTGACCACTGTGTAGTCCATAGAAGCTGAGTGATTTTTTTTTTTGCAGATATTTGATTCAAACTCATTATTTTCACAGAATCACAGAATCACAGAATAACCAGGTTGGAAGAAACCCACCAGATCATCGAGTCCAACCATTCCCACCAATCCCTAAATCATGCCCCTAAGTACCTCATCCACCCTCACCTTAAACACCTCCAGGGAAGGTGAGTCAACTCCCTCCCTGGGCAGACTGTTCCAATGCCTAACCGCCCTCTCCGTGAAGAATTTTTTCCTAATCTTAAGCCTAAATCTCCCCTGGAGGAGCTTGAGGCCATTCCCTCTCATCCTGTCCCCTGTCACTTGGGAGAAGAGGCCAGCACCCTCCTCTCCACAACCTCCCTTCAGGTAGTTGTAGAGAGTAATAAGGTCTCCCCTCAGTCTCCTCTTCTCCAGGCTAAACAACCCCAGCTCTCTCAGTCGTTCCTCATAATATTTGTTCTCCAGCCCCTTCACCAGCTTTGTTGCCCTTCTCTGGACTCGTTCCAGAGCCACAACATCCTTCTTGTGGTGAGGGGCCCAGAACTGAACACAGGACTCAAGGTGCGGTCTCACCAGTGCTGAGTACAGAGGGAGAATAACCTCCCTGGACCTGCTGGTCACGCTGTTTCTGATCCAAGCCAAGATGCCATTGGCCTTCTTGGCCACCTGGGCCACTGCTGGCTCATGTTCAGTCAGCTGTCAACCAACACCCCCAGGTCCTTCTCCTCCTGGCAGCTTTCCAGTCAGGTTTCTCCTAGTTTGTACCTCTGTTTAGGGTTGTTGTGCCCCAAGTGCAGGACTCGTCATTTGGCCTTGTTAAACCTCATGCCATTGGTCTCAGCCCAGCAGTCCAGCCTGTTCAAGGTCCCTTTGCAGAGCCTCCCTACCCTCCAGCAGATCGACACTTCCACCCAGCTTGGTGTCATCTGCAAACTTGCTAAGGGAGCACTCGATGCCCTCATCCAGGTCATTGATAAAGACATTAAACAGGACTGGACCCAGGACTGAGCCCTGTGGAACCCCACTTGTCACTGGCCTCCAGCTGGATTTAACTCCATTTACCACCACCCTCTGGGCCTGGTCATTCAACCAGTTTTTCACCCAGGAGAGTGTGCACCCGTCCAGGCCAGAGGCCGACAGTTTCCGAAGCAGAATGCTATGAGAAACTGTATCAAAGGCTTTACTAAAGTCCAGGAAGATACATCCACAGCCTTTCCCTCATCCAAGAGTCTAGTCACTTGGTCATAGAAGGTGATCAGATTACTCTGGCAAGACCTGCCTTTCATGAACCCGTGTTGACTGGGCCTGATCACCCGGTTCTCTTGCAAGTGCTTCATGATCGCACTCAAGATCACCCGCTCCATGACTTTCCCCGGTACCGAGGTCAGGCTGACAGGCCTGTAGTTTCCCGGATCCTCCCTGCGCCCCTTCTTATAGAGGGGCACGACATCAGCCAGCCTCCAGTCCAGTGGAACCTCCCCAGTCATCCAGGACTGCTGGAAGATGATGGAAAGGGGTTTGGCCAGCACATCCGCCAGTTCCCTCAAAACTCTCGGGTGGACTCCATCCGGCCCCATAGACTTGTGGGCATCTAGCTGGGCAAGCAAGTCTCTGACCACCTCCTCTTGGACCTTGGGAATCTCATACTTCTCTTCCAACCCCTGGGGTTGTGCACCTTTTTTTGAAACCCTTTCCAGTAAATTTTGCTCTTCCTCTATCCACTGCCTAGACCTGTCTCATTTACAAACAAAAGATACATTACCTTGTGTAGGGAGAAATACTTGATGCTAAAACCCAGCGGTACAGGGAAGCTTAGCAATAGTCAGATAAAACGATAAAATTAAACAACATTTTAAAAAGTTAAACAATCTCACAGTGAATCTTTTGATTTGAGTGAGACAGGGAGAAACTGGGCCTAACTCCTACTCTGGCCATTTGAGTTTTGCAATACTGTAGACCTGCTGAACTTCATTGCCATAAATCTTATACCTTAATGGGAGATATCAGAGTTATCTCCTGTGATCAACCTTTCTCTGTTTAAAAAGTAACACAGATAGGGCTAAAACAGTGCAGCATATGTTGTAAGTAAAACCAACATCATAGTGGAGAGGAAAAAAATTATCAGGGAGAGGTGTTTCTGAGTCTGTCATATCTGTGGTGGCTTTTTTCCCATATCAGACTGATAGAAGAGATAAATAGCCCACATTTTAGTCAGATCCTATTGTTTTCTCAGAGTTACTTAAATGTATTTACAATCTCTGAAGCACTTTTTTTATAGTAATGGTAGTGAAGCCCTTCCAGAAAGAATAAAGATGATATAACATTCTTGAGTATCTCTGTCTTACTAATGGAATGACTTACGTTACAGGGGATATTGTTCTGCTGAGCTCCACTAAAATACATATTTACTAGTCAATCTAGTAGTCATCTTGGCAGTCAATGCCATGATATCACAGCACTGTGTCTTTTGGAACAACAACAAAGCAAGCAGAAATTCTTTCTCTGGGACATTTTTTTTTTGTCTCCATTGATACTTCTATATTTAAAAGAAGCTGCATCATTAAATGAGAATGAGGTATCTTTGCAATGCCGTCTGGCAATCCTGTTCCTCTTTGGGGTTTCATACGGCAATGAGAAATAGGACGTGCTGGCTCAGAAGTGTTGTGAACCCTGGATTCAGTTGATGGTGCCCAGTTAGCGTAGTCAGGGTTGCTCTTTGCAAAACAGGGACAGGAGAATAACAAAAGGACAAGAAGGTGAGCAATCATTGAGAATGCAGTGAAGCTGGCAAAGGATACAGAGAACAAGTCATATTAGGAGTGGCTGAGAGATGTGAAGCTGTTTAATCTGGAGAAGAGGAGGCTAACAGGAGACTTTATTGCTTTCTACAATTACCTGGAAAGGTGGTTGCGGTGATGGGGGTGTTGGTCTCTTCTCCAAAGTAATAAGAGATAGGACAAGAAGAAATGACATCAAGGTGCACTAGGAGAGGTTTAGATTGGATATTAGGAAAATATTCTTTGCTGAAAGAATGGTGAAGCACTGGAAGAATCTGCCTGGGGCAGTGGTGGAGTAATAATCCATGAAGGGGATCAAAAAGTGTGCAGATGTGGCACTTAGTGACATGGTTAGTAGGCATGGTGGGGTTGAGATGAGAGTTGGACTGGATGAGCTTAGAGGTCTTTTCTGACTTTAATGATCCTGTGATTCTGTGAATTGGAGAGATCCCTCAGTATGCAGGTACTCCATGCAGCATTTAATTTTTTATTTATTGTGAATGCACTCACAAGATAATATTATTCCCTGAGGAACAATGATGGGTGATGGGAATACATACCTGGGCTCCGGGTTCTGCTGGGTTTTCTGGTCTTCTGCTTCAATGGATTTTATTCCCTTTTACCATTTCAGATGCAACCAAAAGCCCAGGAAAAAAGTGCTACAACTTAGGTTTGCAGGAAAGAAGAAGACAAGACAACTCTGGGTTTTCTGGGAGCACTTTTCGGGGTTCTGAGCTGAGAACACTCCTCAGTGTCTGGCACTTCTCTAAATGGTACCCTTATCTTCGCACTAGAATGCTAGCCCTGATGTGGACTAGCAGCTTCTGCCTGCTCACACTCCTTGGGAAGATATCCAATTAAAAATGTTGTCCTTTTCAACATTGCACTGAAAAGCAACAAAACAAGAGATAAAACCTCAAACACACAAAATCTTCTATGAAAAGCTATGAAGCCACATTCCCATGGTCTTTGGTCATCTGTCAAACCAGGAGATCACCACACCATACATTAAGCAGCAGGCTATTGTGACCTTCATTTTCACATTGGGGAACCACAATGTTATTTAGCACATGTGCTCCTGTAATGGTCACTCACGGGGGAAACTGAATGCTTGGTGGAGCTTCGATTCCTGCTCCTACTCTGTGTTCTGCTGCAGAACTGAAACAAACTGCTGTAGCCTTGCTGGCTTTCTTCCCACCAGGGCTTTTTACCTCCATGTGTGCCTCTGTCTTAGAATAAAGAGGGGGAAAAGCAAGGATAAAGGCTTAAGGAAAGGGTTTCTGTCTGCAGAGTTGGCAGCAGGGAGGAGTACGATGGGCTGCAGGCATGATGTGTTCCTTCCCTGGCACAGCCTCACTGTGGTTACAGTGATGTATTTTGACTTATCTGTGGTTGCTACTTGGACTGCATTAGCAGCATAGTTAGCAACATGAGCATCCCTGTCAAGGAGCATCCATGATAAACTATTGATGAGGAGATGACTTGATAGGAGGGGGAGCAGATCAACAGTAGCCCAGACTAGAGCTGTGCAGGGATTGCTCAGTACTGAGAGGAAGACAGAGCTCTTGAAAGGGGGACAGGATTAAAGAAAAACTTAACTTTGGCTTCAGGAGCTCTGATAGATCCTTGCTTCTTATTTGCCAGGACACACAGGTGTCACAGTACGTTTCTGGGGTGTGGCTGGTCCCGCAGATCTACACTGTAGGTAACCAGCCCCATATGAGATAGAGTAGGACTTCATCTACCACTATGTTCCTTTCCATGGCAGCGCGTGACATTTGCCAGTAGCAGGGACCAATATCTCTTTTTATGAGGTGTAGTTCAGGAATTCATATGGAGCCTTACAATTACAAGTCTATAATTTGATCTTGATAAACTGCTAAAGAATGAATGACTTCATTGAATAAAAAGGGAAAATTTTCCAGAAACTGAAATGCTCTTATTTTATACCTAGTCAGCCTATGATTTGTTTTGTCAGCTACCTTAAGGTGCTGCCAGCTGTGAAAAAAAGCTATTGCATGTCCCCGCTGTTAGTTTGGGTGAAATGATCTTTGCAGATGAAGCATGTGAATATCAGTTTGCTGCATTTATAAAGAGCTTCAGAGTACTTTGGCATGAACAGTCCCATACTAGTGAAAGATATTGTTACTATAAAAATATTTTATCCTATTTTAGTATGATGGTTTATTGAATTTTAAAGTGCTTTTCATGGCAAGCATATATATTAATGGCAGCAGCAGAAACAGATAGGAATAAATACATGTTTTCAAATGAATTTTCTGGGCCAAATTCTGTTCCCAGTTCTATATGTTGTAAACTTGGAGTAAGTGTGTTTAAATTAGAGACAAATCCTCCTTTTATATATGCAAGTTTACCACAAATAAAATCATGCTTGGTTTCGCATCAAAATAAGAGTAAAATAAATCTTTGAAAGCAAAGTTGATTTGAAAACAATGTTGTCCTTTTCTGATGTTGCTGCAGCTACACACAGATGTCTAAAATCTGGTTTGCCATGCTGTAAAAGGCTTATCAATAAGAGGAAAGGCTGAGAGATCATCTAGTTTAGCCCGGAGAACAGAAGGCTCTACAGAAATCTTAGAGCAGCTTCCAGTACCGAAAGAGATTCCAGGAAAGCTGGGGAGGGGCTCTTGATCAGGACGTGAAGGGGTAGGACAAAGGGGAACAGTTTTAAGCTGAAAGAAGGGAGATTGAGATGAGAATTTAGGCAGAAATGTTCTCCTGTGAGGGTGAGGAGGCCCTGGCCCAGGTTGCCCAGATCAGTGGTGGCTGCCCCATCCCTGGAGGTGTTCAAGGCCAGGTTGGATGGGGCTTGAAGCAACTGATGCCGTGGGAGGTGTCCCTGCCCATGGCAGGGGGTGTAATTGGATGGGCTTTAAGATTCTTTCTAACCACAAAAATTCTATAATTCTAATTTGGTTTTTAAAACTGGAGAAATACCTGTCCGAATGTATTGCAGAGGGAATTTCAGCATATGCATTATCTGGATACTGCAGGTAGTAGAGAGGGAAACATTAGCAATAGGTCATGGGTGATTGACCACATTGAGTCCACCCTCCACTTTGAAGAAAAGAATGAACAAGCATGGCATGTCTCTACCCTAATTCTAAAGGAGGCGTTTATAAAAGAACTGATGTGAATTGCACATGTACTTTTATTGTTGCAAACTGATTTAGAAGGACAAGATGGAGCTCTTTTATGTCTAGCCAGAAGTCTATACATGGATTTCTGTACATGCTGGTAAAACCTTCCATGCAAAGCTTTTTCCATCCATACAAAAATAGAGATTGGTGTTGTAAAGGCAAGAGGAGGACATCATCCTTTGCAAAGGCCAGGCTTTATTTTAATAATGTCATCTTTCAAGATTTCTGTAGAAAACTTCTGCAATTCTTAGTAAATTTGTTCTTGTTGTGTATTTGTCTCACTTTGTAACTACTCTTAGCATTAAAATAAGACTATATTAATGATACAGTTCTGGGGAAACGTATGTCAATCTGAAGAAACCCATTGTACGTGGCAAAAAGAATTGACTTCTTGACTGAAAAATAAATTAAAATTAAAGCCAAATATCAGCATGCTAATGAATAATTTAAGTTATAGTTTATTCCACCCTCCTCCTGTTGGCTCGTCATCTCTTCACATCCATTCAGCAGAAATCATAGTCAAATTAATGGAAGTTATTCTTAGTCAGGCCTATGGGTGACATCGAGTATGCAGCAATGTATATTAAAAACCTCAATATACTATAGAAACCCCATCCCTACAAAAAGGTGACATAGTCCTTTAAAAATAGCTCTTCCAATTCATTGTGCAAAGACCCTGACAAAGATTGACAGCTTTTAGAAAGGTGTAATGTTCCCAAGCCAACTGCTAGCACAGCTCAACAAGATAAAGATCAGTAATTCGATCCGGAGGAGAAGGCTAAATGTTAGAGGTTAAGCTGCTATGTTCCTACTACTAATCAAGCTTCAACACCTTATTTTAGCATCATCAGACCTCAATAAGGAAATTGTGAATTATTAAAGCTCCAGCGTCCTGGTACACACTGATGCTCTTCTAAGAAGCTGTGGCTTACAACACGCTGGCTGTCGTCTGAACTGACATGGGCTGGATCCTTCTGACTAGGGCCTGATATACTATTTTTTTCTTTCTTTTGCTGCGATGCTGGTAATTTAAGGTTAAGATACTTTTAAGGTGCAGTATGCTGCTCTAATGAGGGCTTAATGGAGTGGAACAGGGCTCGTTTGTGCAAACCGTAGTGGACAGACACCTACTGCATATCAAAATCACGACACTACAGATCCTGACACTGCGTCTACTTTTGTCCCAGCCTCCATCAGCAGATTTTTTAACCTGGTTTCCTAATGAAATGAGGCTCAGGGGGCAGCACTCTCTGTCATCCCTCTTCTCCCCCAATGTCTTTCAAACCTGCTGATGAGTGTCAGCCAAACCTGGCCTATGGTCAAGTCCTACAAAGGAAAATCAGGGTGAGGAGCAAGATCCTCAGCAGTCATCTCCTCTGTCTGCCATGCATGCGTGTGCTGAGCCGAGCACTGGGATGGGAGTCAGGGGCTGTGGGGGAGCTGCTTTCTCTGAAGAAATTTCTTCTTCTTCTAAAAGAAGGGTTCAGCTGAGAAACCTGATTTTGAATGCGTGGAAGCTGTTACTGTTTGTGCAGGAGTGAGAAAAGAGCTTAAGTTAGTCATGCTTTAGAAATCCTTTCAGAAATTCACTATGGCAAAAGTGCTTTGATTTATGTCAGTGGATGTTGCCTCTATGTAAATTATACTGTAACAATCAGAGAGGTCTGAGAGACAAATCCTGCATTTATTTCCAACAAAATGTCCCGTTTGAAGAACACAAGTCAAGTTTCTAGGTTAGTTTTGTATGGGAAAAGGGATGCACAGAAATGATGGCACTGTCATTTGGTCACTCCTCCTGAAACAAGATGTGCTGTTTCCAGGGACATTTTACAAACTGCCCATCCACCTTTTGATCTGTGCTTAGCTCATCAAACAAGTCAATCTGGTATATATTAGCAGCCAAATTTTCAACCAACATTAGGCTGAATGTCTCTGTGATTAACACATCTACATAAATTCCATTGATGCTCTCATTTATACCAGTGATAAGTAAAAGAGTTAATCGAGAATTACACTGAGCAGTGCCCACTAATATGCCTAAAATATCCAGTGTGATCATTACTAGTCACAGCCCTCCAAAGCTATTTCCTGGCATCTGCACTCCCCAGGGGCAGCTCCCCACAGCATTAGTCAAGCCAGGAACTCCTGCTGCTACTGCAGCTCCAGAACGTGCTGCTCTTAAAAAGAGGCAATGAGGTTATTCTTTTTATTTGCACTCACACTGCTGTGATAAACAGCCCAGGTTTTTTTTCACCATGAATACATGGCAATTTTGCCCCAGCTCTGGTTGGGTCAGGTTGAGAGCAGCTCCTTTGACTTGATGAGCACTCGATGTACATATTTTATAACATTCTTTCCCAGATTTCTGAGTTTAAAGTGGCTTCTTTTAGGGCTAGCCTTCACTGTTAGGATTTTAGCTCCCCAAAACATAATGACATCCCCCAACTCTGTAACAGTAGTCCTTAGAATTGATTGCTTTAGTATTAATTGTATTCCTGTGACATTGCAATGTATGAGCTGCAAAGAGCAACCTAGCAGGGCTGATGTTACAGGAAATCCCAGGAAGTCTGCAGTTACTGCATGGATATGTGTGATAGGGATGCAGCCTCTTTGTCCTTGCAAGAATCTTTAACACTAAAAATAAAGAAAAATCTTGTGAAATGTTTCCATTTCACAAATGAATCCTGGCATTTTCTATTCATTCCTGTAAAATGATGGCAACTATACATGTTTCTATAATATTCCTTCAATCTACATCACTAGGAAAACCTAAGAGCTTATTAAAGAGATTTATTCTTCCAGCCTTCAAGGTGTAAAGCAGCTTCTTACAAATGTGCTCCATCAGCTTGATCCGTGTGTGTTTATGGGAAGGGGCTCTGCTCTAAAAGGGGTTTTAAGCGACCTGTGTTCACAGCCTTCCCAGGGTGGCGAACAGGAGGCACTGGGCAAATCCCAGCAGCAGCATGATTGCCATTTAATTCTTTAATAACTGCAGAGGCTTTAGAGATGCATTGTAATGCTACTTCCCAGCAAGGTGGGTGCTCAGACTCTTTAACCAGCACTTTTGACCTGCAACCATTTAGAAGCTGCCTCTGGTGATGGCTGAAGCAGAGGGCTTTGGCTCTTGTAATTAAAAACAACAGTCATTGTATTTCTGATTGCTTTTA
Source organism: Clamator glandarius (assembly GCA_033459285.1). Classification (NCBI taxonomy): domain Eukaryota; kingdom Metazoa; phylum Chordata; class Aves; order Cuculiformes; family Cuculidae; genus Clamator; species Clamator glandarius. The sequence continues at coordinate 412,558 of JAUNZM010000893.1, read as the reverse complement.
TTTGTTAGATTTTTTCTATTTAATTTAAAGATAAAAAAAAAGAGAAAGGAATATCATTAAGTAGTACCTGTATTTCCAAGCAAGGACAATCATTTCTCTTCCAGTAAATGGAAGTCCCATGATATTGACAATGCCACTGAGAAATCAGTGGAACTCAGCAGAAGGAATGTTAGCAATATTGGTCCTGAAATGATGCCTGTTATGCACGGGCAAAATCTTGGAGCTGTAGAGCGATTTGCCCTCTTCCTTCTGACATCACAGGAAAAGTAATGTAAAACCAAATATATCTCTCTATATAGCTGACAAGGATTCCTCAGCTTTTCTGATTTGAACAAATTTTGTACAATTTTTGGGTTTTGTTTGCAATCTAGACTGCATTCAGTATTAGGATTCTGTGGGAGAAGTGAAGTCAGTAATTCAGCAGGCAGTAAAATTGGTTATAACTAGAGATGCTGATTGCAAACCAGCTCCAGCATTTGGTCATCAAGCAGGAGCAGTGACTGCAGGCAGTTTGCTGTTGCATGGTGTAAACCTGCTCGAGCACCTTTCTAAAATCCGTGAATCTCCTGAGCAGGTTGGGAATTGGCACCGGCAGCGTGGTCAGGCTGCATGTGCTGTGCAGACCCTGATGCTTCTGACAGGGATGAGCTGAAAATGTTTTTCTTCTACTAAAGGACTTAACCTTTTTTATTTGAAGTTTTCTTTAAAGCAGAATTAGATTGTGTTGACCGTGTTGCAATGTAGAAATATTATCCCTGCAAACCCCTTATCTTTTTAGTCTACATTACCTATCACCGCAGGCAGGAGGAAGCCTAAGGCTTCTGCGATTGCTGCCCACCTCCTGGTCCCATTTTCGCTCTCCCAGGCAGCTCTTTTGGAGCTGTTCCAGGCAACAGCCCTCAGCTTGGAGGAATCACAGAGGGAGGATGGATTTCTATATATAACACGTAAATCTGTCAGCTCCATATCTGGGCCCAATTCTCCCCAGAAGTGCCTACAAGTAAAGCCACGTGTGTTTGTGTTTGTGTGTGTATAGAAGTAGGTGTGTTTAAATCTTCCTCTTAACAGCAGTTTTGCCAAATAGGTGGAACTGAGGGGATGGTCAATAGCAAATAATCCTAGCTTGAGCAGAAATTGCCAGCAAACCTGTCTGAAAGGGCAAATGGAGTCATTTTCCCACCTTTGAGCTTTTACAACTGTCTGATCCTGTTTTGACGTGATAGTGGTCCAGAAACAAGTTGAAAACCATTGAAAGATGGAGCTCTCCTGGACTTCTCTTGAGCGTCCTGAGCCTGGTGGTATGGGGAGAAGGGATGGGCTAGGTCACGGACATAAGTTGCCCTGAGTTTTCACAGCCCTAGCAACAGGGAGGGTATTTTTAAAAGAGACAGCTTTTCTCTGTGAAAAAGTGGACTTCGCTCTGCTTGCAATCTCTTTTCTGGGTGTGCAGAGCTGAAACATGAGGAAGCTCAGCCTGGGAAATACTGACTTGAACCCTTTACGAATAATGCAGGGAAAGCTGGTAGCGGCAACATGACACTGTCAACAAATTGACAATTCACATTCCCTCATGTGGTGTCAAACAGCCACTGCTGCACTTTGCTGTACGCAGTCCAAAAGGGTCCCTCTGGGCTGCGGCAGCAAAGAGGAGTTGCATCAGCTGGGCCTCTCTGCCCACCTCAGCAACCCCCTGCAAATGCACCTGAACTGATTGAAGAAGGAATTGCATAATATTAATGGGTGGGACGGGTCCTTGCTCTGCTCTTCTCAAGATTTTGATATAGAAAGGAGACCCTTTTGGTTAGGGTAGCCTTGGGAAATGACTGCATTTGGAGCATGATGGGGAGGTAAATCAATCTCTCCTGGTGATATTGGCAGTGCAGAACCAGCACTGACATTAGAAAATTCTCTCCAATCTTATTATTAGAGCCCTTCCCTACCTTTCTGAAAGCTGCTGCGCATCATAGTGTTTGCATAAATGTCTCTACATACAGTCACAGAGCACCCACATGTTTTTCAAGCAGCACAACTATGCCTTGGCCACATACCTTCTGTGAACAGGTAAAGCTTTCATACCCTGTTGCAGTTAAAAATGGATTGACTTGAAAGCAGTACCCCTAAAGGTACTCCTGACAGTATCTGGTGTGACCCAAAGCTCCTTTGCCACCAATGCACAGGGGCAGATTCTCCAGGAGAATTAAGATGACTGCAGCCTGGTTCATGAAGCTGAGAGTCCCATAAGGGATGTGAGGTTGGATTCTGAAATGCATTTTCTTATTGTCTAATTTTCAAAGACATGGATTAGTTTTTCTGTGAGACAGTGGCTACTCCTCATTTCCGAAAGCCAGGTCAAATTTAGGAGTCTAACTCAACACTTCCTTTGTTTCTGCTCAGAAACAAATCCTTACTATTATAGCTGCATTTATCATAGCTCTTTCCCATTTGTTTTCGACCAATGTTCAATCAGAGGAGTTTCACAGAGGAAGTGAAACACAAGAGCAGTCACCAGTGGTGATGATCTGTCCCTGAAGCCTGATTCAGTGAATTGAACTCATCCATTCAGAGAACAGAAGCATTCAATAAGACATGTGGGCCCATCCTTTCAGGTATTTAGGTACTTAACTATTAATGTTTCCAGTGGTTGCTGTGTGTTCAGGCACTTTCAAAAGCAGAATATGCCTGGTTCATGACAAACTGCTTGCTCTTGAACAGTCAAGCAAACTTTGGTGGAGAAGCTTACCTCTGCACTTACATTGTGATTGATCATGTGGGTTAGGATTAACTTCAACTATTTTTGCCATGGAAAAATCAACTGCCCCGTCTAAGCTACTCACCTGGGCTATCTCTGAAGCAAAGAGGAGTGGTGCTTCTAGAGGGTGGCTTGACCCACATAATTTCAACATCTGTCTTTGGGATTTAGTGAGTTGCCTTGCCATAGGAACATAAAGATTGGAAAAGACCCCTAAGCTGATCCAGACTAGCTGTCAGTCCAACCCCACCATGTCCACTAAACCATGTCCTGATGTGTCACATCTACATGTTTTATGAACCCCTCCAGGGGTGGAGACTCCACCACTGCCCTGGGTAGCCACTGCCAGGGCTACAATATTCCTTTATTAAAGATGTTTTTCCTAATATCTAATCCTCCCTTGGAGTAAGTTGTGGCTATTTACTCTCATTCTATCACCTGTTGCTTGGGAGAAGATACCAGCACCCACTTCACCACAACCTCCTTTCAGGTAGTTGTAGAGAGTGATGAGGTCTCCCCTCAGCCTCTTCTTCTTCAGGCTTCTCAATTGTCACTGCCTTAACTACTGCAAAATCTAGAAAACTAGTTTAGCTGAACACCTACCTTTTAGATGACTAAGGTAAAACAAATCCCTCTCACTGTGGGTACTTCATGGTAATGAATAATTTCAGGGTATTTTAATTTGCTTGCAGACACTTCCAGAACAGAAAATGAGGTAAAATTAGTCATGTGGTTAATTCATTATGTATAATTCCCCTAGCTAGAGTCAGGGCAGAAGCCTGCCCAATAAGTCTAACCTCCTGACTCCCATTGACATTTTTACAATTTGAAGAAAGCAGAAAATTCACCCAAATTGGCTTTTCACCTAGTCCTGTGAACCAATTTCAAGTCACAGATTAAAAGTGCTGAGCTTGTTTGAAGGTTTGAACCAGTTGCTTTATATAGCAATGTAAGAAACTTTCCTCGTAATGAATATTGTGAAACATTCAGAAAAATATGTCGGGTCCCATCAAAAAGTGCACACACTCACGTGCTCACATCTGAAAACCCATCCTTCCAGAATGGTAGGCTTGTTATAAAACTTGTGCTTCTTTCTAAATAGCGTTGAAATCATTTTGTACAAGGTAATCTTATCAAAAGAAAGTAAAAGAAGGGGCAGCAATCCTTTATTGCTAAGCCAACTTCAGCTTTTAATAGCTGTGCAACCAGTCTGCTTGTTTGGGGAGGTGAAAATCTCTCAACAAAAATTTGCATGCATAGACAACAATTGTCTGCAAAGTGTGCATCCTGGGCTCAGAACCACACGTCAACAGTAAAACCTGGTAGTCACTTACAGGCACTGGCAAAGCTGCTTCTCCCACCCTCTGCCTCCCTTCCCTGTACAGAGGGCTTGAAAATCTGACTCCAGATGCTGTGGCTGACCTTTATCCTTGCTGTCGACTGAACCGTGGTTCTTGATCAAGACACATCCCAAATGCGAGCTGAACATTCAGAGGAGCCTTTGGTCTTGTCGAATCCTGGATGGACAACATGGAGGGCAGCTGGGAACTTTCTGCCCATGCTATTGTATCTTGTGGGGCTGGCAATCCTTCCACATACAGCCAGCGGTCCTCTTCCAGGGTATTTAGAATTATACCACAAAGCCTCTCTTGATGTTGAACCTGTGTGTCTTCATTGATGAAGCACCCCCTTGGTCCCTGACCTAAGGTCAATGACTTTAAAGGACATTAACTAGCATTGACTGAGAGATTTGCTAAAGGTCAAGGCTTGAATAATTCAAGCCCCATAAAGATTTCGCTAAAGTTGAGGCCCTCTGGGCAAGTACCTAGTTTGCGTGGGCAGGGTGTCCATATGTCTCTGACAAATGGGGATGGTGCTGCTCCTGTAAGTGTTCCGGGGAGTCTTGTGTGAAAGCTGTATATCTCTGCTTTGTAACCATGCAGTGGGAGTTACAGTGTGAGGTGACATGGCCAAAGACACAGTGGTAAGAGAGGAGGAGTGCTTGGGTTTTGGCAGAAATTTGCATGCCCTTTTTCCACAGGACTTCCTCAGCCCGTAGGACCTCTGCAGTTTGCATGGGTATCCCACCTCTGCTGAGCATCCTGTGATGGAGCCAAGAACATTATGGCTAAACTGCATCTTTCTGCAGGTTGTTAATCACTAAATAACTGTGGGATGCAGAACACATTTTTCCGGGCTGCTGCAGCAGCAGTGCAACCCCAAACTGCAACAGGATGATTTCACAATCAATGTTTACTGGTATTCAGAGCATGTCTTATTGAGAGCAATATTCTGCCTGGTGGCACCCTGTCCCTTCCAAAGGAGCACATCAATGACTGGAGGTTGTGTTTTGAGCTCTATACTAAAATCCAAGCTGAAAATATCACTGAGGTGGAGCATATATGTCTTGGAAGAGCCTGTCATTTAATCCCCTTCAGAAAAGACTCTTGACTTCAGTGTGTTCCAGGCCAGGACTTAAATCTCTAACAGATTTGAACAACACCAAAACTGCCCTACATTATTGTATAACTCCTAACCAGGGCTCCCACTCTAGGTCACGTCTCTGTCAGCACTGCCAAGTCCTGGGGGTGCTCTGGGGTTCAAACCAGGTGGCTGCTAGATGGGCTTCTGCACAGGCAAGGAAATGATGGAGGTCCTGGAGCAGGGCAGGCAAAGGGGATGCTCGCTCTTCAAACCAGTAGATCTTCACAGCAGCTTGTGCCTACCCCAAACGTTTCTTGATTAAACAAATAAAGAATGCTGCTTAGGGCAGGACTGTAAGTTTTACAGGCTAGCAGGCTGCAAGCACGGCTGAGACTTCTCCTGCAGCCCTTGGTGAAGGGATTAGAGGGGAAGCCGTATGAGAAGTGGCTGAAGTCACTGGGTCTGTTCAGCCTGGAGGAGACTCATCATGGTCTACATCTTCCTCACCAGGGGAAGAGGAGGAGGAGCAGATCTCTTCTGTCTGGTCATTGGTGATAGGACCTGAGGGAATGGCAGGAAGATGTGCCAGGGGAGGGTTAGGTTGGACATCAGGAAAAGTCTCTTCCCCCAGAAGATGATGGAGTGCTGGAACAGCTCCCTAGGGAAGCAGACACAACACTGAGCCTGACAATATTCCAGAAGAGTTTGGCCAATACCCTCAGAACCATAGTGTGAATGTTGGGATTGTCCTGTGCAGGGACTCCGTGATCCTTGTGGGTCCCTTCTGACTTAGGACATTCTGTGATTCAATGAACCATGTTCCCACCCATAGATGTAGCATCTTTGTGCCCAAGCGCTGTAGAGCAGGGTCTGACAGATGTGGCCTGTAGACCAGATGAGCAGTCTCCCCAAATTTGCGAAAGAAGACTGTGAGAAACCTGCTGGGTTAGGACATGCCTTGTCTGAAGGCAGATGGGGTCGTGCCTTGTGCTTACTCATGCACTGTCAGGTGCAAAGGTGAAATATGTTGAGACCCTTTGTCTTTCTTTGCTGGACGTTACTTGTGAGCAGCCTTTTTGTGTCCAGAGCCTGCATCAGGCTTTGCTAACTTCATTGTACAATACAAGCCCAGTCCCGCTAACCCATGGAAACAGATCTACAGGCTTAAATGAGACCATGCGTATGAGTAAGAGCTACTCAAATGGAGAATTGTTTGCAACATTTTTGTCTCTGTTATTTTAACTTTGAGTAATTCAGGAATGACTGTATATATATCCATACAATCACAGTTGTTTCAATGTTTTTATTCAACTCTCTTCCAAAAAACAGGTAATGCTCTCTAAAAAAGGCATTTTATAAATGAACCAGTCATTTGAAATCAGATTTCCTTTGTTTGTTGTTAATAACAAAAGTGTATCTTTGTATTTGCAATTTCTCCTTTTTTTTTTCTCCTGTGCTAGAGCACAGAAAGAAATCTGAGCACTTTGTGCCGGGGCAGGGGCTGGCTCCAGCACTACCTGGTAATAAAGCTACAAATGTGGATCTATACCCTTTAAAAATGAAGAGAACAGCCTAGACAATCATTGAAATGGCATTTGGTTCAATTCCACATTAAAAAAAAAAAAAAAACTTGGAGTTTGATCTGGTGTTACAGGGTCTTTTTTTCAGTCCTTCAAAGAACAATCCTGGTTTATCTCTTTTTTTTTTTTTTCCCCTTCAGGTTCAACCCCTTTTATCACACTAAAGTGCCAATCAATATTGCGAGATAGATGTTACATCTTAGGTTTTTATAACATTACTTGTCCCAGAAGGGATACTGTATCTTTAAGGAAATGGACCCGATATCCTGTTTCTGAAGGATTAAAACACTTTAAAGAGACAGAAGAGGCTGTAAACCCCTATCATATTCTTATTCTCTCTTCATTATCTTGTCCAGTATCTATCCCTGCTGAGTAAATCTGGTTGTGTGTTTCTCCAAAGTGGTCATAAGAAGAAATTTATTTACTTCTCTTTGCACTGGAGGGGCATTACTGGGTTTCAAGGCTCTCCGAAGTAATAAAGATTTTGCAGTGTGTGCAGAAGGAGCAGAAATTCAGAACTTCTTTCCCCCTCTGAGGTCGTTTGGCCAGCCTAAAGGGGAGACACTTCTCATTTTCTGACAGGCTTTATTTCCGTAAGATTTTCCAATTAGCAGGAAAAGGTCACACTAATGTTAGTGCTGTGTGGAGGAAGGGGGATCCGGCTATGCAAATAGAGATCTCCTTGAAAGGACAATAGAAAAATATTGTATTTTCCTTAATTTCTTAATCAAAAATTGGAGGTGAGGCGGGGTGCAAGTGTGTGCCTGTTTGCTGGAGGGGGGAAGCAAGTGCTCCCTCTTGCCCGCCCAGGGATCAGAAATTTCCCCTCATTTGCGGACCTCACTTTCCTCTGAAACAGCAAATTTGGGCTCCTGTCTATATGTTTGTCCACCTAGGTGGAAAACAGGCAGCCTAACAGATTTCCATCCTGCAAGTTCTTTGTGAGAGGCAACCACCAGGCAAGGGGCAGGGAGGCAACAGCTACATAATATGGGTTTCTTTTGTCTCCCAGTTAATTCCAAAGAGGAATTTGGGGTGGCTTTTTTGGGTTTTTTTTTTGAATGATTCATTTGTGGATTTTTAATCAAACCAAGCTGAAAGCAAACAACGCTGACTGCAAGCATTTTCCTCTCCCCTCTTTGAGCCCTGCTAGAAGCATCTTTCTGTAGCTGTCCCAGTAGCTTTTGTTTTCTGTGCCGAGTGCGTGTGTGTCCCCGCGCACGTGCACGTCGAAAGCACAAGAACTCTTTCCAATGAGGTGAAGAGCCGGGAGGTGTCAGGACTTGCTCACACTCAGCTTTCAAAGAAGCCTCACATTCTTCCTCCTCACAGGGATGCATCCATCTCTATTTTTATAACCCAGGAACAGCCGTGGCTCTAACTCATGCCCCTTTCTCCAAGGAGGGGCTGTAGTGGTTAAATTTGGCTGTGGGCATGGGGAGAGGCAGGTGCACAAGTCTGGAATCTCTCTGCAGGCGTTAAACCAGTCCTGCTCCTCCCTAGCATTTTTTCTTCTAAAAAACATAACTGGCTTTGCAGCCAGGGAGCTGGAAACCATCTTGGAAGTCAATTTGGTCTTACAGGCATTGTGTTAGGGCAAAGGGACTGGAGTTCAGTGCCTGCTGACCCTCCTGGGCAGACAATTGGTGCTGTGAGTGATTCACAGGAAACAGAAAATCTTTTCATTTTAGACTATAACTTGCTGCACTACACGCACGCACACGTATACATATAAATAGCCACCAGAGAGTTATTTCACAGGAAATTAAATATTTGCAGCTCTCCCACACCATTTCATATCTTGCCAATTCCCATAACCCCCTTTTCAGATCACCAAACCCTGCTGGAGCCCAGAAACTGTCGATCATAACCAGAAGTTTATACACTGGGAAACATTTCTGCACCAAATCCTTTGCTGGAGTGAATTGGCAGGGTGCCACCAAAGTCAGAGATGTTGCCGTGATTTATACCAGCTGTGCATCTAGCCCAGAGAAATGTGAAAAATTCAGTGAGCTTTGTGCATCAAAGAGTTGAATGGCCAGTCCCCTATTCTTGATAGTAAAAGCTAAAGCATCCTGACTGCCCAAGCAGCTGATCAAAATATTATTTTTTTCATCTGCATTCAACAGTCGGCTTAGGCTGCACCGTGGAAATCTTCCCTTCCTTCTTGTTGGAAAGCAATGTTTTATCTTCCCTGGGCTTCCACCCTGACATTTATACTGAATGACAATTAACTTTCCTTTCCCATTAATCAAAAGTCATTTTCTTTCTGAGAGCAGTTGATGCTGGAATGTGTCTGGATGTGTGCGTAACTGTAGTACTTTATGCTGGATGGATTCTCTTATTCAGAGAGAAAGAGATTTTCCCCTTGATATCTCTATGAAAAGAAACAGTTTGTGGGATTAGTTGAGACATGGACCCATAGGAAGGTGCTAAGAGCAGAACTTGAGCTGGATGGGAGCACGGGGAAGGACAGGGGCTGGCTGGGAGCCAGGAAATCCAGCACTGTTGGCTTCCAGGGAGCAGCTTGTGCTTGCAGATAATGACAGCAAAGCAGGGAGACAAAGCATGCTTCCCTTCACTGCCCTCCCCTTTCCTAACAGAGCCAGAGCGCTTGGTGGTGCAGCTGCAGGCAGTTTGCCCACTAGCACCTTCTCCATGTCTGGGTACAACCACATCTCCCTCTTCCAGCCCCCTCCTCAGAGATCGAACAACTTGGTCCTTGTCACAGCAATCTGGGTAATAAATAGCTTTGAGTTACGGTTTGCAGGGTATGAGACTCCTTCAGATTCACTGCAGAAGCATACAGTGATCTCTTGTTCAGGCTGAAGCATTCTGGTGGCACCAGATCAGACTTCACAGGGGAGCTCTGGTGAACTTTTTCTGTTGAGAAATAATCAGGGGGAGAAAAAAAAAAAGGTTGCATTATTTCCTTTTTCTTTAAATATAAAGGAGTAATGTTGCTTGAGTTTTTAAGCAGTTGTGAAAGGCAGAAATCTCTTGAATAATAACCAGTTTTAGAGAGCGTCTGAATATATGATGTGCAAGTGAAACCAAGAAAATCACATAAATACTTAGAAATATAAATTTTCATAATAGCCCTCAAAATAGCCTTGTCTACTTTAACACCATTTCAGAGTCATGAGCTGCGGCACAGGGACACTCCCTGAGTCACTCATTGAGTCAAGTGCAGAACCTCAAACCCTCATTATCAGAGTTGCCTGTTGGTCTGTTTGTGTCTTGAGGTAAAGTGGAAACCTAGAGAAATATGCAAAAACATTTTGTTCAGTGAAGCTGAGATTCCTGTTTTGATTTCAACATCCCTATCTTACACTGGAATGTCCCCAGCAGCTCATGGGGGATGTGCGATGGCAATGTGCTCCAAGGGAAGCCACCTCTCAAAAACATTTGCATTTAATTGATTAAATATATCAGAAACCTAAAACCCAAAGGCATTTAATAAGGGAATATGTTCTTAGAGACCGGCACCTAATTTTGATCCATGTTTGCAAACTCACGCTATTTACCTTCCACATGGTTTAGCTGTGCACAGACGACACTTATTTTGGTGTTCAGGAAAATGGGCGTTGGGCGCATGGCTAGGATTTGTTGCATGGTGGTGGTCAGTCATGGTTAACGGCTGTGCTCGGGAGATTGGTGCATCTGATAAACACTTGGAGAATTTAAAATAAATTAATTCCTACTGTTTATAGGACAGGACATGGTGTTTAACATTAACACTCTTGTACAAAATAGTTAAGAGCATGTCAACATTCTTGTCTGGATTGTAGGAGCCCACGGATATTAGAAAGCACAGGTTTAGCACCAGGTGTAGCTGTCGGGTGACCCCAAGCTGCAGTATTTGAACGTCGTTCAGTGCTTGGGAACCTGGATCTGGCAGTGAGTCCTTAGTGGAACTGGCACCTTCCTGAGATTTCAGGCATGAGTTTGCATTTTCACTTTTCCATGCAAAATTCAGCTGTTCGTAAGATTTTAGCCTCGGAGCATCCAGTCGCCCAGCAGCCGTGGGCAATGACCTCCAGTGCTTGGCACAGGCCAGGTCCCCTGCAAAGTGCAGCCAGAACCCCACACTGAACTTACTTTCGGCTGGGGACTTAATGGGTGATTGGCATTTAGCTGAGCTGGTAATTAATAAAAATGAAGTTAGACCAGATGTAAAAACCTGCCAGAGAAACTGGATCGTTTCAAAGATTTAAGATCTTGCAGGACCATGAGGATCCCTCTGCTACAGGACTACCCTGGCCCCTTTTTTATTGTATATAATGCAACTTTGAATCTGCATTTGCCATCTTCAGGTCATTAAAGGCATGCAGTGATGCACTCTCTGATTTTTAATGAGGTGAATGTTTTAAGGAAGGCTTTTCAGAATCAAAAAACCCCATATCTAAAACAATAGAGGGCACACGTGTAATGGCATTTTAAAAATCAAGCAGCCAATTCCTGCTGGATATCTCCACATTGCTGATACCACCTTGAGTACACAACATTGATAGTCACTCTACAAATAATTGACTTATCTAAACCAACATGGGAAAACCCAACCTCAGCTATTACATTTTCTGTGTAGGGATGGTGGTGTTAGTTTTGAGCATGTTTTCATTAAGCCTCTATGAAAATGTATTTTGTGCTGTTATAATACATGGAAACAAACAGAGAGAGATTTGCCTGAAGTTGGCATTCATTTCATTAGGGCTGCCAAAACTGAGGCTCTCTGCAAGTGATACGTTTCACATTGGAGCATTCCTCTAAAAACTCACAGAACTAAATAAATAATGGCACCATCAATGAAACTGGAGAAACACGAGTGATGCTCAAGCCAGGTGCTCAGAATTTCTATCCAGGCTGCTGCCAGATTTTCAAAGAATTAAACTTTTCAGATCAAATTCTGTAGTCTTTATGAAATTTTGATGCTGATAAAGTTTTGAATGAAATGAAGTTTTGTCTTAACAGAGCACCAGGGAGTTTGCATATAGCATCTAAGCCAGAACCTGTCAAAACTAGTGGAGAGATTACTGATGGTTTTTGTGATCACTAATGGGGCCATTCCCGAGACCTTATTATTCCCTACTCCCTGTTTAGCTGATCTAGTTTCTTGTTCGCTCGCCCAGTAGTGCTAAAGGGCTTTTTCAGCCTGCAGCATGGAGCAGCCAGCTTTACTGACCATGGTTTGGAGAAAATGTCTCCTGTTTCTGATCTTTGCCCTTCCTGTGAATCTTGTAGTTTATCCTTTAATTATAATAGTATAATTATAATTCTGGAACTATAGATATAATAGTTATAAAAGCAGAGTTTGCTTATCAGCCTTAATTGCCACTAAAGCACCTGATTGCAGAGATAAACCTATGTATATATACCTTGTGAAATTTTAAGCCTTGCTTAGTTTCAGACACCTGTTTATATTTCTTTAATTAACGAATAAGGCTAAATTCAGGTATGTACTTGCAACTGGCCACTCACCTAAGCGTACTGTACCTAAGTTGAACTACTGCTCTGTGGTTGATTAGGAAACATACCTCAGAGGTCTTCACAAAATAGCTTCACACTTTTTGCAGAGGCTCAGAAGAAACTTCCAGCTTTGTAGAGGCTGTATGGCTGGTGCATGGACCTTCTGGTGATGGCAGCCCACTCAGTGTTGCACTTGGCTGGAGTTCTGCTTAGTAATGTGGTTAACTGGATGAACAGGCATTTTAGTAGCACAAATCTCCATGCCACAGTCTGTAAGAACTCATCAGCTGGCTGGTTTACATTTGCACCACCTGAGGGTTTCATGAAGAAAGACAGCAGATGGTAAATTTATAAACTGAAGAACCTGTTAACTAACGGCAGCTGAATCTTGTCAAATGCCTCAAGAGAAGAGGAAAGATTACCTTGTGGAGTGGATAACTAACTTGATGGTGACTCTTCACAATTTGAGTCACTGAGACTTGCTTACCTGCACTATAGTAGTAATCCCAGCACAGCATGTGCTAAATTGTCATGTAGTGTTAATTTTCTTATTGTCCTTGAGTGACTGGGCAGACTCAGGAGCTTCAAAATTCAGTTTCAGGTGCCTGAATTGTGAAAGTTTACTCAGTACATCTAAGATATAAAACTTGTCCAAACTGCCTTTCAAAATCCATGAAAAATGTTTTGGTCATTTTTGTGCCTGTCTCCTGGAATGGAAATCCAGGAGACAGGCTGTCTCAACACAGAGCAACATGGAGCAGAAAGGGATTTGAGCCTGCACGTGCTTAGATGAGGAGCTGCTTGAAGACACTATGCTAGAGTTTCACCTAGAAGAAGATAATTAAAATAGGCTTAGTCTTCAACCTTTAATGTTTCTAAGGCATAAGGACTTTATGGAGAGTTTCAGGGTGGTCCTTCATCCCCAGCATTGACAGGACAGTATCTTGTGTCTTTCCCCAGAAACTAGGCATCCTCTGATCCCATAGCCTATGCCTTGGCTTCCCTTCTTCAGACACATACCCACATGAGGAGTGCTTTCTGGGTCTTTGATATGGGGTTAATGAACCTTGAATTCTTCTGCACAGAGAACTGATTTCAAAAGACACTTGACGTAGCCCATGTGTGGTGGGTGAGCCCAGGGTGAGGTATAGAAGGTTCCTTTGTGAGGTATGGGTGGTCTTCCAGGGCAGGATGAGGAACCTGAGCTGCCTACACCCCATATGAATTTTTTAGTCACAATTTAAACAAAAAAAAAAGTGGTTCACTATGTAATTCCTTTGGAGAGAAAGTGACAGTAGTTTCTCTGTTTTAGGAATATATCAAGTGCAATTTGAAAAATGCCAATTCGATCAAGCTCCTCAGGAAACCCAGGCAGAGGGATGTCCTGTTACTGGTCAAGCACTCACTCAGGAGGACTGAGGGTCTCCTAGGAAGGAGAAGGAGTGGAACTGAGGGTGACTGGGAAGAGTTAGATCAGAAAATTATTTTAGTGCCCCAAGAGCTAAGGAGCTTTCAGGGTCACAGTTTTGGCCTCACTTGCCAGTCAGGCACTCAGCTCCTCTTTTTGGAACTGATTATCCTTAAATTAAGATTCTAAGTGCTGTAATATAAATAAATAATAAAATTAATAAAAATAATAGAATTCAGTGTTAAAATTGCCATTGGGAAAGCCAATAAAAGAAAAAGCCACCAACCATGTAATGGCTACTTTTAACCACTTAACATACAGTTTAAATCTCTAAAGAGGAATAATAATACATTTATTTCTAAAGTACCTGAAGTTGCCAAAGGCACTCAGGGTGCTCTGCAATATAAAACCATTTCTAAAAATAAATTAGCACATTATAAAAAGGCTTTGTGTAGTGAATATATTTAGTGAGCAGGTGAAACGTCTCTGACAGAACATGTTTCTTTTGGAAGAGGCTGCTGTACTCGTATTAGTTTTGAGAGAGTTTCCAATGAGAAGCTAGCTGAGCTGTTCTGGGTTCCTTTGCGAGGTCAAAATTATTTCAGAGATGCCAGCTGTGGTGCTGGAATGAAAGGCAGGTGGGAGGAGGTGTTGTGGATGGAGCCCCTTGATTACGCTCTGCGATGCTAATGATGCCTGTAAGAGCTGGGAGAGCTCAGGCTTCTCCGCAGCCCGTCCCCACCTTCCCCTCACTCCTTCCAGAGACCTCTTCTGCTGGAGGAAAGCCATCCTAGCCATCCAGCCCCAAGAGTGAGTATCAAACCAGTCCTTTTGCCAGTTGAACCTCCCTGGGAACCCAGCAGCGCAGCCAGGACTGGGAACAGTGAGGCTGCCTGGATGCTGTCAGCTGTGCCTGCGAGGCATCTGTCACCAGGTGAAAGCCCTGCCGAGTGGCAGTGATGCTGCTTCAGAAAGTGGCTTTGTCTCACTGCAGCCAGCTGGCAAGGGCTTCGATGTGGGGCCCTGCTGGAGAGTGAAAAAATAAAGCCAGGGAGGTGGATTCCCGAGCAGTGGAAAGGCGAGAAGAGGAGGAGGGTTTGTTGTTATTTGCAGTGGCTTCATTTATCCCAAAATTCCTTCCACAATGAGCTGCATGTCTCCAGCGACAGCTCTGGCCTGGATCCACACGGATCAGCTGTTTGATATTTTTACGAGCATCTCCCCCTCCCGCCCATCAGTCGGATCGGGGCCGCAGTGATGCAAGGGTTCTTGGAAAGGTGCAGCCTCCATCCCAAGCAGCTTTCAGAAGCACTTCTTGAGAAAGTGAGGTCTTTGAAACAGCCTTGAAGGGAACAGTGCTTTACTTTCATCTGTATCCTAAGGCCTAATTGAGTTGAATACAAATATAAACTTATAACAGCCGTTTCGGTTGTTCTCTTCTGCTCGTCTCACAAAAAGCCAGTTTAATGATCTTTCTGAAGGCTGTTTCACTGAGGCAGCAGCAAGGCACCAGCTTTACATCATTACTGAATAGTGCATAAAGGAATTATTTAGCAACATGTTCTCTTTTTTTAATAGACCCAAATCATGGTTCCTTTCACCAAATCCTGCTTTTATTTGAGGTCTTTGAATGAATTTCACTCAAACAATGCTGACATCTGATGATAAAAACCACTAATGAGAGGAAAATCATCCCTGGTTTTGATCTAGAGCTCTCATTAATTCCAAACTTTGCTTTTAGTTTGTTTTGCTGATCAAATCATTAGAACAGTTTTTATTACCACTTTGGCTCCCTCCAAAGAGAGTTAGCTCTCTGTGAGCTTAAATTCAGTTCTCTTTATTTCCCTTGCACCGAGTCACATCACCCTGCTGGAATGAAATGGTGTGGAAGGAAACTTCATCCAGTGCCCAGGGAGGAGACCCCCAAGGTCAGACCCTACACCTCGGTGGGGCTGGGGACAGTCTGGGTTTTTACGGTTAGGTCTTAGCCCGTGCACCTTCACTACCATGGGCTTTGTGGGAGGGGAATTTTCCAGATGAAATATGGCAGAAAATGGTTTGTCTGGGGACATTCAGCATTGAACCATGGAAATTTTTGCTTGATATGTGATGTTTTCTGTACTTGTTTGCATTGCTCCTTATATCTATTAGCACAGGTTCTGCTGCCTTGTAGATGGCTCTTAGTCATTGTATAATTTTCTGCAGTACCAAGCTGCAAGCTGTTTTTTTAATTCTTTTGTTTTAAATATAAAAGCCCCAAAATACAAAGTTTGGAGATCTCAGCTTCCTCTCTCCCTTCTCTCTCCTGCCTGGGAGCTTGGGGAGGGTAGAACATGCAGGCATGTTACACCAAACAGTTACCAATGGACATCTGATGGTGATAACACTGCCGGTCTAAATATTATGTAGGAATCCTTCCATCCTGTCCTCTTACACAGTCAAAATCATTTAGAACTTCCTTGGAACTTTAAAGCACTTAGAAAGATTTAAAGGCACACCATAAGGAGGCTTAACCTCCCCCCCTGGTCTCCCACAACCACGGTGCAGTAAGACATGGGTTGGGCATTCAGTCTTATTCCCCAAAACATTTGTCCTCTGAAATTACCCCTGCCCTGGAGGGCAGAGGCCAGGCTGTTGTATTCGCTGAAATTTATGAAGATTGATGGAGAAGGCAGACAGCAGCTCTGTGTTAGGAGAAAATTCAAAGCACATTAAAGGCAAGGAATTGAGAAAATAATAAAAAACTGTATCTGCAAGCACAAGAGATAGAAGTAGGGGGGTGTTGCACGCTTGGGATGTAAAGTAAATCACATTCTCTTAAGCTGTCTCAATAGCTGAATGTTTTCCTTTAATTCAGAATCCACTTAATATATTATTTTTTTAATATAAATAGGCATGTAGAACAGTGAACAAAATTCTGTGCTTAAGACAAATGGGGAAAATAGTGTAAAGAAATCAGCTTTTGCTGGTGGTTCTCATTGTTCCCTTTCCCAGATTTTCCTGTGTCAGTTCAGCAAAATTATTTCCTGTCTTAATCATAGTCACTGCTAAGTCACATAGGTGGTTTACAATATAACCAAGCAAATGTCCTGAGATCTGAAGAGAAAAGGTAAAGTACAAACAGAATTATACTTTTCAGACTGAAGTTGTGTGTTTCAGAGATAGCCCAGGGGAACTACTTGCCATGCATCTGTCTTAGGAGCTCATTGCCTAGAGTCTACACTGACTTGTGTGGGAAACTAAGATTCATGATATTATGACTCCAGCATTTGTTCTTCTTTTACCATCTTCCATCTGGATAATTACGCAGCTCAACTTATTTAACAGCAGTCCAGGCTTTGCTGAGATGTTTGAGGAGCATAACCTTTGCCTGGCTTGGTCTAATTTCCCATCTCAAATTCCAGTGTTTATGGCCCGTGTACTCTTGATACCTGAGAATTTTTCTTCAGTAAGACACTCTTAGAATCAAAGAATCATTAAGGCTGGAGAAGACCTCTAAGACCATCAAGTCCGGCTGTCAGCCCAACACTAACTTGTAAGAACAGGGGAGACTTAGAGATGTGCTTTTGTTGAAAGGCCTGTTCTGCTCAGTGACCAGAAGTCACAGGGGTTTAAGCTCAGTATCTGAAGTCAATATATTTGTTACATGGTCTCATAGTTTGTACTCCTGAGCAGCTTCTTGAATACCGTGGTTTCTTCTTTTGATGTACTCCGTCAGTCAAATCACAAGCGAGATTCTCTCCTGTGGGAGACTCAAGTCATTGTGTATAATTCCAGTGAGCTTGTGCTCTCTGGTTAGGGATTTAAGGGGAAATCAAGTCATGCATGGCTTGAAACGAGACCTCTTCACTGGCATGAATTTTGTCCTAAACAAATTCCATACATTGATAGATTTGCACAGCTTAGCTTTAAAGGACAATTTAAGTTTTATGTAGTATTCCAGCTGAAGGGAGAGGGGGAGAAGGTTTCCTTTTACCAAATTTACTTCTGTATTTTGCACATTAAATAAAAAGCAAAAAACTTCTGCATAAAAATAAATACATTTAAAACCTCACTTCCACAAGAAAGTGAAGTGGAAGTTGGCCAGCAGCAGAAGTGAGCTCATTCCTCTTCTAAAGCTGCTTTTGCTGAGAAGGGAGAGCTTTACAGAGACCATGGTCAAAGACAGCCTGAACTCAAGTGTGCGCTGCTTCCTTCTTCAGTCCGATGCTTCACAGTTACGTTTGTTAGACTGAGAATGGGAAAAGCTAAAAACAAATGGTGGTATTCACTAGAGACTGAGAAGATAGAGGTCACCTCTAGTAATATAGAGTAGAATTTTTCTCCAAAAAGCTCAATTTTAATTACATACTAGTTTAAGAGTATTACTTGCACAAAGACCTACTACCTGTTTATGCTTCCAAAACCTAATGGAGTTATATTGAATAACTGAAAGGCCCCCAAATCACACTGACAACTTGTCTTCTAAACTCTGGTCTGTTTTGTCTTAGCCCAAGTGCCAGTGCTAAAGATTATTGATGCAACTGCTTGCTTGTAGATGCTGAATCACATTAGCCTCCCTCCTGCCCTCCTATTTCATTAAGAATCTGGCTGCAGATCAAAAAATGTAATGCCTTCTCTATGTAGGGCCCCATAACTTTCACAAGCCCTAGAAACCTGACTGTCAGTGCATTGATTTCTCTTTTCTTTCTTCCTCCTGCTCTCTTTCACTCTTTTTTTCATTCTTTCTGTTTCTTTTGCTATCTTTATATATTTCTCATGCTTTCTTTTTCCCCTTTGCTCTTTTTTCTTCTCTCTCTTTGGCTCTCTCTGTCTTTCTCCTCTTCCTCTTTTTTTCTCATGGAGTAGTGAGAGAGAAAAATAGAAGTAGGAGGAGGGCAAGAGGTCAGCATGCGAGGAATTCCAGTTTAGCAGACAAAGCCAAAATGCTAATGTCAGTCACATATTGTGTCTGATATTTTTATTATATCTGCTCAGAACAGAGTAATTCTATGTTGTTATTTTGTTTTCCCATAGGCTATTTTTTTCTCTTGTTTTTTGTTACTTCATTGCTGCCATCTTTGTTATAATTCAGACAAGTCAGGGCTCTGTCATCTTATTTTCATACAGAAAAAAATCCTGTATAGAAGGATCTCCCAAGATCAAATCCACGATGTGAATGTTGGAGTTGTCCTGTGCAGGGCCAGGAGCTAGACTCGATGATCTTTGTGGGTCCCTTCCAACTCAGGACGTTCTATGATTGTAAGAAATTCTCTGCTGGAGCAGAGACCAGACGGTGACCTTACTATGAACAGTGGGACTCTTTGCAGCTGTTTCAATTGGATCAGCATTCACCCTGAGATATGGATTTCAGTCAGGGGATGAGATCTATCTGACACAGAGGTGCTATAGGAGAAGACTAGAGCTCTGCTCTGGGCTTCCCAGAAGGCTCAGCTTTTAGCCCCAAATGAGGAATGCAGAAGGACTGTAAGAAATAAGGGTTTGTCCAGTTTTATAGGGAAAATAGTTCTTCTGGAGTACATTAACAATATTTCCAGAATAACTTTTTGTCCCTACAAACTAGGAAAGTCCCTTCCCCAGTAACCCATCAGTGTCATGGAGAACTTAATCCTCTCCTAATTTGTGAGCTCATCTCCCTTGAACTCGCTGGCGGAGTTGAATACCCCTGAGCCAGTGCTGACCACCAGGATGAGGGCACACATGCCCAAAGCCTTTTTACCTGTAGGCTAACAATTCTGCCCCATAGGGCTCCTGGTTTGTACACAGCATTTGCCAAACAGGCTCTCTTTGCAAACAGCTGTGCGCATGTGGTCCTACTGAAGGAGCACAGAGATTATATGTTGAGACTCATTTCCTTTTCATTCCTCTGCTTCCGAACCATTACCATGTGCACTGCTTTCAATACCCATGTACCTGGATGTACATACCTGCACGCATGCACTATGCACAAGCAGGAGCAGTGCCAATAATGCACCATTACACCTTCTTTAACTGACTTGGTACAAGCGTTTCTCCTGCTTGGGAATCTAGCTGCCATCCTTGCAACAAGAAATAGCTCTTTGAAGTTGCCTAAAGACATAGTTTTAAATTTTTGTTTTCATTGACTGTCATATCATTTTTCACAAGAACTGGAAATCACTATTTCCCCTTAAACAAGAGTCACCTGTACATTCTTGCTGTACTTTTGCTTCCTCCCCAGCATCTCTGTGTGATACCAGTATGAAACAGAAATGATATTTCAGTTCACCAACAGTGACGTTCTAAGCTAAAGCACATCAAAATCTTTGCTGCAGCAAAGTCACAGAACACCCCTGTTAATATCTTGATTTGTTACTTGCTGATTTTAAAGAACATGTTTGTTTATTTTGTGACTTATTTAGCGCTATCCAGCCCAAGGCATTTATTTTATAACGTTTAAAGTTCTTCATTTGGAACAAATTTCACGTAAAGATCATATTAATTAGGTCCTACACCTAAAGTTCATCTTAATTAACATTCTTTCTTTCCCCGAGGTTCTAATAATTTGTTAGAATTCAACCTGGATTTTCTGGAACTCTTACGGAGTTATAATTAAGTCAACTGTTCTTCTTTCCATTGCCTCTAACGTGAGCAGGATTAGGCCTGCAAACACTGTGTGTAACTTGATATGACCGTGTAATTAAACATAGCAATAAATCTCTGTCACATAAATACCCTTAAATGCACACATGCATGTGCATATCCAATCCCATTTATTCTGAATAAGGGGTAACAACTCTGCTGTAGCATCTCATGTACCATTTCTTTTACCCATGTAAATTAATTTAGTTATTTTGCATAACCATTCACATATTTCCCTTCACAGCTAATATCTGGATTGGTTTGCTAGTCAGCTGTTATCTTTTTAGACAAATGTACTATCTTCATATTTCTTGTTGCTGCGGGTGAGAAAAGAGTTACTTGGTTCTTTATGCAGTATTAAAACAAGTCCTATGGCCTTAGATAGGACTATGTAAATAAAATAGGAAACTCTCTTAGTGAAAGAAATGCTTCAGACGAGTTTATGATTACAGCTGTAAGAGAGTGAGTGGTATTGTGTTGCTTGGAATTTGGTTTTGCTGAGTAGGGAAAATCAGCTAAAGTGCTGCAGAAATCCTGTAAATGGACTATGACAAAATGCAGTTAATACTGCACCTTATGGCATCCTATCTTCCCTAGAAACACCTCGAGGAATTTCCAGGCTGCTGGAATACAAGGCTATATAGGAAATATTAGGGGTTTGTGTTTACACGTAGGAATTGCCACTCACTATTATAACAAGGACAGCAGCCACAGGACTTTTGGACAGATTTCTCCAAGTGTCAGAGTATTTAAAATGCAGACGGATGCATATATCTTTCCAAAAACCATGAATAAATCTGAGTAGACTAAGTGGCTTTTGGAGGTCTAGACACCTTGTAGATACCTTCACAAAGCTGGATTTTGTCTGCAGAAGTGCAAAGTATCTTGCTGATCAATTGCAGTCTGCAAGAAATGTCTGTGTTTCAGTTTGGGGGATTTTTTTTTTTTTTTTGCATAGCTTTGTTTTCAAAATGAATTTTATCTCTTTTTATAGGTAGGCACTCAGGAGAAAGCAGATGATTTTCCTAGGCTCATTTCCAAATACCTGAGTTCTGTATCTCAAAGGGATTGAGGTGTCAAATTGAACTCTGAATGCACGTCCCTAAGTCAGATATAGTTTTGTCAGTTGTGGCTGCTGAGAGAGGGTCAGATTCGGGATGACAGAATGAGACCAGATAAGGCCTCTTTCTGTGTGCGTGTCTGTACTGCAAGCAGGAGACATATCGTCAGCCACCTGGAGATGCACTCAAGATTGCTTTGGTCTCCTTGCTCAAGTTGCAATCGTATTTAGGATGCAGTGAAATGAGCTTCATCCCAGGCTGGCAACAGAACAGCATAGCCATGGTCTCCAGAGAGCTTGTTCAGCCCTTGCTGAGCTCCGTGTCGCTGATACCCTTTCCATGATGGCTTTCAAAGGTGGCCACATTGGAAATAGTTTGCATGAATTTGTACATATTGCCATCTCCCCTCCTGACAGCCCATCTGATGTGCCTGGCAGCCTGGGGAAGCACTGCTCCGTCTCTTCCGCTGCTTCGGTGGAGTGTGACCACTGCTGCAAGGGGAGGAGGTGCTGTGTCGTACCAGACTGCTCCCCCTCTGTCACTCTGACCCAGGGCAACCACATGCTAACCACGCTAACCACACCACCACTTTCCCATCCCTTTATACTCCGTGGAGGTTGAAATCGCTGTGTGTAGGAGGCTGCACTTTTGTCTTTGCTGGTTCTCTGTCTCAGCCATGACCACCTTGGTCATTTCACACCACAGAGCTGACTGTTGTCATGTAGACTTCTGTTCATCACTTCATGAGGATCTTGCATTGGACTTCCAGGTAAGGTGTTAAGAATATCGATATCGTGGCTGCAATGACCTTTGGATGATGCCTTGCAGCTCCCAAGGTACTACTCATGTTTGCTGAGCCATGTCACTGTACTGGAGGGAAATGCAAAAGGCACTTTTCAACTTTCAGAGCTGTAGGCAGATTAGGAAAAAAGGGAGTGGGTTATGTAGAAGGAGAAAATGGGGTGTGATCAAGGTGCAAAACTGAAAATAAAATAATATTGGTTTTATTCTGGATTTTAAATACACTTGTAGGGATATATAGTGTGGTGGGAGCACAGAATGCTAAAGATAAAACCTCTGGGCTGAAGTACAAACTGAGATTCCTTCTGTGAGCTCAGCTATGGGGGTTTGGGTAGGAAAATTCAAGGCATCACGTAGGCTGCAAGAATGTGTTTCTCCTTTGGCTTGAAGAGAATTATAGTTTTTCTCACTGTGAGGCATTTAGCTTGTTAGTTTGTTTTGTCAGTAAGAAGAAAATTCTGTACTTTATTTAGTGACAAAAGTCATGTATGTGGAATGGTTGGACTCGATGTTCCTGGGGAGTCTTTTCCAACCTAGTGATTCTGTAATTCTGTGTGATGTGTAATGACTTCTTAATTTTAAATGTTATTGGGGTAGTGGGGGTGAAACCTTGGTGGGTTTTTCCCCCTGTGGCACAATTTGAAAAGTCTCTTGACTCCAGTTAAAATGTCTGAACTGGTTTAATGAAGCTTGGCACATGTTTAAAAGAGAAGTGGAGGTGTGACCAACACCGCTGTTTCCCATCAAAGGCCAAAAAAAGATGTAGAAGAGCCCCGGTCTCTTTTCCAAAAGTGGGCTCACAGCTGGTGCAGTTTCATCCTGGAAACTTGGAGGAGGCACCGCTTGCACCTCCTGGGATCTGCCTTAGCCTTGGGCAAAGACCAGTCCAGGGAAAGCTGGTTTTGGCACTTGTAAACGAAACTGAAATATGGCTTTCCATTCTCAGTTCTAGAAGCAGACCTGGCCCAGAGCAGTTCCCACTTTCCTCTACATGGGTGATAGAAATGGATAGGATGTGGAGCATAGGGCTTATGAGGAGCAGCTGAGGGACCTGGGATTGTTTAGCCAGGAGAAGAGGAGTCTGAGGGGAGATCTTTATGCTCTCTGCAGTTACCTGAAAGGAGTTTGTGGTGAGGTGGGTGCTGGTCCCTTCTTCCAAGTAACAAGGGATAGAATGAGAGGAAATGACCTCAAGTTGCACCAGGGGAGGTTTATATTCAATATTAGGAAAAATTTCTTTACTGACAGAGTGGTGAAGCCCTGGCAGAAGCTGCCCAGGGAAGTGATGGAGTCTTCATCCTTGGAGGGGTTCAAAAAGCACGTGGATGTGGCACTTCAGGAAATGGTTTAGCAGGCATGGTGGGGCTGGGCTGACGATTGGACTGGATGAGCTTAGAAGTCTTTTCCAATCTTAACAGTTCTATGACTCTTTGATTCTATATTCCTGACCCTGCCTACCAGTTGGGAGCACTTGCTGGATGGTGAGGGGCTGCAAGTTGTCACTGCTTCCAGCTAAATAAAATAAACCAGGCTCTTGCAAAGGCACCGTGGCCAGCAATGTTTCTGGAGCTCTTTACAGATTGCAAACCACTTGTCACCACTGTGAATCAGAGGCTGGGTAGGTATCCTCAGCTTTCACAGCTTTTTTTCCAGTTTTAAACTATGATTTTCAGATGAATTATTGCTTCCCATAGTGCTTCATGGTAATCTATTCATGTGATGCTGGCTCAAGACACTTGAGAAATAATTTATTTCCAGACATATTAATTTAAGTCAGTTTCTGCATTCACCTCACTAAAGCACGATCTGGGCATGTTCACTGTGAGCTTCTGGAGGAAGAAAAAGAGTTTTCTGGCAGACAGATTTGGACCCTTTCTATAAGATTGCACTCAAACGCGTAATATGGATTTCAGATCTGTGGACCTTTGAAGGGTGGAAATAATCAATTTGCTTGATAAGATGGAGTCCTGGAGCTGGTACGCTGCTCCAACATGAGGAGAGAGGGGCTGTCTCCTGTAGCCAAGAAGGCGTCTGTGGATAGAAATGCAGAGGAAAATGTTTGGCTAGAGAATACAGAAGTCAATGGACTTGTAGTCATTTGGTCCAGCAGAGAATTTGTGCCATATTTATTTTCCAGGAGCCCAAACTGAAATCTATTGCACAGCACCACTAAAATAATTACCCAAATGCTAGAGGTGGACAGAAGAAAAGTGACATTCATGTCATCCCAGTTCAACTGCAAAGTGACAAAACTGTCATTTTGTCTCACTGCCATTTCATTTTGCCTATATACTAATTCCTTCCTTATGCATGGCTTTATTCTACGTAGACATCTCTATAGAAAGCAGTATCCATGGAAAAATTATCTTCTGTTTACTTCCTTTTACTCTCTCTTGGCAATATAAATTTTAACTCTAAAAAAGTTTCACGTGATATTAAGCATGTCAGTGTGGTACGTGAGGATATAACTAAGAGTAATGGGATGAAACAGAACCAAAGCAATTGTTGGCTGACTAGCAGGGGACGGGCTGCTGTTGAGATCTGTTAGGGGATGGTAGAGTTTCCCAAGAGAAGTGGTGGAAAAAATATCATTTTGAGACATTTACATCCAAGCTGGACAAAACCTTTGAAAGGATATTTGGGGAAGTGAAATTTTTCTTAAAGGATGTAAGGGCTAAAAGGCCAGGTTGGATGGGCCTTTGATCAACCTGATCCAGCAGGAATTGTCCCTGCCCTTTGCAGGGGGAGTAGAACTGGTTGGGCTCTAAGGTCCCTTGCAACCCAAGCCATTCTATGATTCTAAAATAATCTAACAGGTCTTTACTTAAGTTGCACAGCTCTGTCCTACCCCACAGCTGCCCAGCTGACTCTGCAGAGCCCAGTCTCATGCCTCCATGTGTGCTAACATAGCAAAAGGCTATTTTCAGGGCCTCTTTCCCTCTTTGCCAAACACGGAGGGTGTTGTGGGATTTGCCTATGTTTCACTTGTGAACGCTGTGGTAGCAGGAGTTCAGAGAACCCACTTCCAAATCCTGTGGGGTGGGGAGGCAGATGGGCCCTGCAGGAGCCCTGCTCCAGGGCAGGTAAGGTGGACACCCCCACACCATACAAGAATTCTATGTTCTTCCTGAGATGAGAGCTGAATTTCGAAGTCAAAGACAAGCGACTCCATCCCATACATCCTCCAGTGCTGTCTCTCCTCCTCCTCCTATCCCTCCTCCCACTGCAGCTGGACAGGCAGAGCTGGTGGATCCTCAGCTCTAAACACTTTTTTTGAGGCAGCATACATGAAACACCACTAGACTATTACATATTAAACAACTTTCCAATGGAATAACAGAGATGAAAGTATTAAGCATACATTGGTAGAGTGGGCCCTGAATAATGAAAAATGCATAAGTCTAAGTCTTCTTTCCACTCCCTTACACCACCCCCTTCCTTTTAATAGAGAGCAGGTAAATTCCTAAATTCCATTTTGTTCTCTGGAGCTTTACATACTGGATTTGTTTTAAGACAGCAGAGAGAGCTCTTTAGTGGGCCGTTTTTGTGCTGAATGCTGCTATACAATCCCTTCCACCTACCCCCTAAAAAAGCCTTGCATGGCTCCCATATAAGTGCAGATAAGTAACCAGCCTCTGAGATGTAAAAGCAACCCCCCTCTGAGCCCCAAAGGAAAGGTAAACCCTTTGGTGGGCATTTTGCTCAGCTACCTGGTTAAAATCCTTTGCAGCAGCCAGTCTTGCTGCTGACACAGAGGGCTGGAGCAGGAACAGCTCAACTACTCAGCACCTGCCAGTGAACACTTGTTTCTGCCAAGAGTAACTTGGTACCAACTTCAATAATATCACAATGTGGTATTTAAATAATTTGACAAGGCTATTTGGATAACTACCAGGAGTTGCTCAAGTCAGTAATTTTCCTTTTGGGAGACTAAGTTAGGATCTGCATTTTCTCAAAGATAATATTGCCTCATCCCAGTGCTGCAAGAATTTTAAAGCCTGAGTACATATATATATCTATATAAAACAGTGAGGTTTAACATTTTGGAAAATGGAAGGCTGACAATGAAAACAAAGCAAGCAAATCTGCTCATACCCCCTCCAGTTTCTAGACCTTGGGGCCGTTCTTTCCTGCTGTCCCCAATCAGATCCCCAAAAAGGTCATTATCTGGGCTGCAGATGGACTCCTGAGGTTTTTTCTCTTCAGAGGAAAGCCAATGGCTTGCTAGGCCATGCCTTGCTTTAATTCCTCATTAACTCCTTCCAGCATCGCCTTGGGAATGGACCTCCAGGGCTGAAGTTTGCTCTGTGCTTCCTTGTGCTGTTCACACCATATCCAAGTGATGTACAGCTTATGGGCCGAAAATCATAGAACAAAAAATCGTTTGCGTTAGAAGGGACCTCAGAGCCCATCCAGTTCCATACCCTGTGTCATGGCAGGGACACCTCCCACTGGATCAGATCTCATCCAACCTGGCCTTGAACCCCTCCAGGGATGGGGCAGCCACCACTGCTCTGGGCAGCCTGGGCCAGGGCCTCCCCACCCTCATAGCAAATCATTTCTTCCTAAGATCTCATCTCAATCTCCCCTCTTTCAGCCTAAAACCATTCCCCCTCATCCTATCCCTGCAATCCCTGATGAAGAGCCCCTCCCCACCACTCCTGGAGCCCCTTTTAATATTGGGAACTGCTCTAAGATCTCCCTGGAGGTGTACAAACCCAAGTCTCAGCTTGTCCTTGTATGGGAGGGGCTCCAGCCCTCGGATCATCTTCAATTCTAGCGCCATATCTTGATCTTCTTCAAATAACTTTGTCCTGGTCTGCACTGTGAATGGACATGTCTGTAGAGGAGAGTGTTAAAATTTCCCTATGTTTAAATTTACGTGATTAATTATCCAAATCTTGTAGAAAATCTCTGCAGAAATGTGAGCATCGAACCTCACACCAAGGCTGTGGGGACCTGGCCCACCCATTGCCTCTTTCCACTCAGTTGAATCTCCTGAGTTAGTAGACATGGCTTTGGAGTTGGAACTGCAGAATATTTTGTAACCTGTTAACAAAAAGATTCATCTTTTCTGCATTTGGCTAGCAGGAGGCTGCCCAAATGAGGCTCCGAGGTTGTGATTCTGATTGCTATGAAACAAGTTTTCAGGATCTGAGCGTGTTGGCATTGATGGTGTTCATAGCACCCTGGGCCATAGCCCCGTGTTCTCCATCTGTCTGGATATATGCCTGATGGATCTCTTGTAAGTAGAGTGCATGTTCCAGCGATGGCGCCAGGCTATTAACCTCTGGGTATTTGCATTATTAGTCAGTTTTCTAAGTCCTTGGAGTTAAGTGCAGAGACAAAAAAGATCTTCCATTTTGTTGGAGCTTGAAGTTGTCTTGTATGAATTTTACAAAGCACTCAAAACACTTTGCTTTCTGCTAGTTTGCTACTCTACCTATATTCTGCCTTCTATCCTCACAGAAAATTACTTTCTCCCAGCTTAATATGGTGTGTTGATGACCTATTAATTTATGACATGCATTTGGAGCTGCAAACAAATTTATAAATAAACTTTAAGTTCTTTTTCCCCAATGCATTTTTTTTAATTTCTCAGTAGACGTGCTCAGTGTGTCAGAAGCAATGTTTGACTTCTTGTTTTCCTTCAAAAAGAAGAAAAAGGAGAAAGAACTAACTAAAGTTCAACTCCTGTCAGGTATTATGAGCAACACTTTGAAATGAGGTATGAATCCAAATAAAATATTTTAACTATGTAGTATTTTAACAAAACCTGTAGGAGAAAGGATTTACTTACTAAACAATCATTTGAGCTGTAAACCTTAAAGTATTCACCAAGGTCCGTTAAAGTTAAACAGAAAAGAAATATCTATCAGCATGGTTTAACAGAAAGCAGAAGTCCTTGCTAGGTAGTATACAAAAAAAGGGCAGCACAGCTTTCAAAGGTACTTTTCTTAAGTGATGCAGGAAAAAAATTCCTCAAGCCAGTATGGAAATTATGACACCTGAAGTTAATCCAAATTGTAGGCATTCATTTGATGTTACAGCAACCCTGGGACCAATCCTGGAAACCCCTAATTCAATTATTATTGCTAAAGACAACAGAATTCAATGCAAAAGTGTAGATCTGTGCCAGCAGCAGGGCAGCCCAAGGGCTGCTGGTGGGGCTTGGGCTGGTGCCTCTACCATGGTCCTGGTCCTGCCCTGCTTCCCCTGCTCCTCCTGCTTCCATCCCTACTATAAATGGTCTTCCCCTCCTGCAAAGGTCCTAAATTGTTTGCTCATGTGTCTCCAGCAGCTTTCCAGGAGGTGGTTTTCTTGTGTAAGGAGAAAAGTTCAAAGAGCAAGAGTTTTCCAGGTAGTTCAGTGGCTGAAGGTTGTTCCCTTGCTGGACCCACCATTGAACTTGGGAAGCTGTTCTGCAGCTGCAGCTGAAAGGATGTTTAGATGAAGACAAGTGTCTGGGGCCCATGGGGCATGAATAGCTGTGTGGGAATACATCCTTCAGGTGGATTTTGATGCTGGGGTTTATGTAGTGCAAGAAGTGCTTAGGATTAGCCTCCCCAACAGGGACTTAAGCACCAAAGCACCGAAATCCAGGATTCAATCAATCCTCCTGGGAGTTCGAGTCTTTTGGCCAAACCTCCCAGAGTAGCACCCTTAGCAAAACATAGTAGGTACAGTGTAGAAGACAGACACTCTTTTCTACTGTTTTTCATGAAAAAAAATACATACTTTCTTACTTCCCCTCAAAGGATTTGTGACTCATAATTCCTGGGGAAAATATGTCCTTTTCTCCCATTTTTTTTTGCAGGCCTTGAAGTCCCTATAGGGGGTGAGCCAAGCCCTGTAGGTCTCCCTGGTATTTCACACCTGGCAGTCCCTGCCATGTCCTGGCCCCTTCCATGGGACCTCTCTGTGGACTGAACCTTCATATATGCAGCAGGGCATGCAAAAAACTTGAATGGAAGGGGTAGAGACAAACACCCAGAGCTGGCCACAGTGATACCTACATGTCTGTCTTATAACTTCAAAAGCCATAACCATATTTCAGAGCCTTGATGACCATTTTTGGGCTGTTTGCAGCCACACTGATGAGCAGAGACCAAGCCCTGGTGTTTCTGGAGCAGGTTTTCCCCATCAGACCATTCCCTAGAGCAAGAGAATCCTCTCGCAGCAGAGATCAGGGTGCATCCGCACTGCATTGCTCCAGCTGCACAATGAACTCTCGTGAGGACCAAAGTTTTAGCCAGTAGAGTTGATTTTTTATGAGTTCATCAAACTATTTTTTGTGAATTGTATTTGTTAGGCAATTAGCTCTGGTTGCAAGTTCCTCTGGGCTTCTCAGTATTGACCAGATGGTTGGGATAAACAATTCTCAGGCTAAAAATTGTTTTAGGAGAGGATCACTTTGAATAGCCCTATGTTGTCTGATATGCTTTAAAAAAAGTCAAATAGTATCACTGGAAAACTGCCTGAACCTAAGAGTGATATTTTAGCACATTTACTGGGAAGAAAATGAATCTTCCTTCAGTTTTTTTGAAAGCACTGGGAGGTCTTGTGAGGATTGTCAGAAACTGTTTTTAACAGGCAGCCACATACTTACTCACTGCACCAAAAAATTTGCAGATCATTTCTTTATTTTCTCTCTTAACCATATTTTCCTTCTTCTCTGAGGAATTAATAAGGCTCATCTGTACAAAACAGAAAACTCTCCAGGCAGTTCATTCTGCTCTGCTGCTGCTCACTCAACTATTTTTCACACTTGCAGGCACTCAGTGCTGTCCCCTTTCTATCTATCAACTTTTTCCTTTGTTACAACTTGTCGTGGGTCCACCCTTGGCGATTAAATCACTGAATTATTCCCTCTATATGTTAATATCAAACTGAAAGGCTGAAAACAATAAAAACTAGTAGTGCATGGGCTGTCCTTCAAGCTTTTGTTAATTATGGGTCAAAATTAACCCTATCCCCACCTCACCTTTGTGCTCTTGAAAACCATCCCTATATTCCCTGACCTGCCTGTGCTGCTGCTGCGCCACCACCCGCTGCCCATGGTCCTC
Source organism: Clamator glandarius (assembly GCA_033459285.1). NCBI lineage: Eukaryota > Metazoa > Chordata > Aves > Cuculiformes > Cuculidae > Clamator > Clamator glandarius. Next base: position 382,403 of record JAUNZM010000893.1, on the reverse strand, counting down.
CGGGGAGCTGTCAGCATCCTTATTCATTGAGAAGCCCAACTAATAGGAACTATCCACCTGCTCCAGGGTGACTCTGTCTCTCCTCACTGCGATGCTTGCTGGGATGTGATCCTTGCCTGTTGTCATGACCTTGTTTTATTGGATGTTCTAATAGAAGCTGAAATGGATATTAGCTGTAATTACTCATTCCACAAGATTCTGTAGGTCACTCTTTGTACCAGAGTTGAGAACCTTCATTGTCTACATTGCTTAAATTACTGAACATTGTGCCATCAGTTCTGAATTAGTGCTCATTAATGAGCCTGTGGTTTGAGAAATTCCCTATTTATTATTCAGAGGCCAAGTATAATTCAGGCAGCTGCAATGCAACTCTACTTGCCTGACTTTTGATCTGTGATGGAAGGGCCTGGTTCAGGTTTTATGTTAGGTTTTGTTGTGGTTTTTTTTTTTTTTATGCAGGAGGGACACATATAGCAAGCAAAAAGGAATAGATTTTTTCCCCTCCTAGCCTGAAATCTCTCTCTTAGGTACCAGACTCTTTACAATAAAGAAAATCTGGTTTGTTGGTTTGTTTGTTTGTTTGTTTTTTGATGTACTAATATCTACTTGGTTACTGAGTGGATAATTCCAAGATGATATTACATTTCTTCATAATCCTGGAGCTGATGGCTGCTGTATTAACCTCCTCTCTTCTTCTGTCTTTTAATTTTGCACCTGCTCCTTCTCTGTGCTTTCTCTCCCTCTTCCTCTCCTGAGGAGACTAATTCCAAGCATTGACACATTGGAGCAGACTGCTACACCCCACTATTTTAAACTGTAATTATCTCCTTTATGTTTTCTAACACTTCTCCCAAAGGTTAAGTAGCAGTGAATTCAGCTCACAGTGCAACTGAGCGGTGCCCTAGGAAGCCGGTGCTGACGATGCTGCAGGCCCATTCGTGGTGCTCAGAGGTTCCCATGCAGCAGTATCCCTGGCCAGGCCTCCCTGGGGATGCTTTTGGTCCCTTTGGTTTGCACCCTCTGCCCCATCAGCTGTATGTCAGGGGAAAAACTTAAGTCGTGGGGTTTGGTGGGGGGAGAGGAATCCAGATGAGTAGGGTCTTATTTTCTGCAGAGGGAAAGGGAGTGCCTGAAGAGGTTCAGTGCTTTTCTGGGGGCTGCTAATTGCTGCTGGCAGCATCCCGAGGTAGAGGGAGCCTGGAGGGAGCAGGCACCGGTGCAGCACTACCATTTGGCTCAGGGCATCAGAGAGTTCCCAGGGATCTGTGGTTTACAACTATTGTGTCAATAATTTACAAAAATATCAATGTAAGAACAGCTAAGGGGGGGAATAAAGCTGAGGCTAAGACTATAATGGCTTAAAGGAGAGCATCCTGCAAGGATGCCAACAGTTCATGGGGCTGCCGTTTTTTCTAAGGAGAAAACAAACCTAGCTCTGACTGGTATGATGCTGCCCCTGAAGAAAGACTTAGTGATGTAGCTTTTTGCAAAAAAAATCCCTAGTTCTGTAGGTTTTGAAGTCAGACCCATGACATTTCTACCATACAACCCCAAGAATATTTAATAAATTGGCCACAAACTTCAGAGGTTCCTCTCGTCCCACTCTGGCAATGCCAGCAATTTTTTTTGTGTTGAAAATGAAGCACGCTTTTTTTCTTGGCCAAATCACTGCTTTGTTTAGGCAACATTTCACACATAATTATCAGTGGGGAATAGGGAAATTTCAGAGGAAAAGTCAAATTAGCAATTTTAATGCTAGAAAATTCTTGAAGAAGTGCAGCTTGGGTAATTGATAGAGACCTAATCTTTACAAGTTATAGCAGTCTTTGAAGAGTCCCCAGCATATTTAACTTTATTCTATAATTGTATGCTCAGGCTCTGAAGATATCTTAAGACTTACTATTTATCTGCCTGGTGAGGCACAACACTTTCTTATTAAAAACATATCTATCATGGTTAATGACTTGATTTTTTTCCTTTAATACAGTACAATGACAGGTGTAAAGAGAAGATGAGCATCAGATGCTTGAGCAATATGCTCACTGTTTCAAGACGCCTTGAACATCAGCATTCCTTCATGGTGCCAGAGGAAAAAAAAAAAAAACGCTACACAGATTACACGCTTGTGTTAGATAGAAAATAGTACCATTTGCAGTTTCAGTTAAAAGCATGTTGAAGTGCATATGGAAAATACCATTAGGAGGAACTCCAGAGCGCCTGAGTAAAATGGGTCATTAGGCTTTCGTTTGTTGGAGAGTGTCTCCCATCTGACAGTGCAGAATGGTAGCATTTTTAGCAGCTTATGTTCCCAGTTACATTAAACAGACAAACAGATTGACTATTTTGCATTTCTCATTTGACAACAGCTTGTCTTCATTTGCAGCACACTGGTGGCTGAGCTGAAAGCATGGCGGATGAGTGTATCCAAGGTCCTGGTTTTGAATAACAGCAGATGCCAACGTTTAACTTCAAAATCAATCAATTCTTTTTCCTGCGTGCGGATAAAAGGTCTAGTGAAGTGCCTGAAGGGGGGTTTCTGCTGTTTGCAGCTGAAGATATATTAAAAAAAAAATTCATTATGAAACTTTCTGCCAGAGATACGGACACTAGTGGTTTTATGAAAGTAGGTACGTGTGAACATGTTCCTAATTGAGGGGTGCCAGGACAATTATGCAAAGTCTCATAGAGCTTCATCTTTTAGGCTTGTGTCTGGAAAAGTGCTTGGCTGCTGTCAGATCTTGGATCAGCCAAGACCCACTGAGCAGATTGTGGGTGATCACCTGCTTCTCTGCCACCACCATCTAGGACAGGAATTCATGGTCTGCAGTCACAGCAGGTTCAAAATTAATTGTTGTTGAGATTCCTGGAATATTTGGCCTTAAACTACTGCGACTGATACATGCTATTCATCTGGATGGGTGGAGAAGACTATAGTGAAATGTATTTGGAGTCAAAATTATTGAAATATCTCATCCTGAAGGCAGCTGAAGCAGGCTTGGAGCCTCAGCTTCTTGGGACAGTTAACATTCTGTCCTGTGCACATGCAAAACAAAGTGATATTGGGAGGTGCCAAGAAGTTTAGTGTCTGTTTATCTTCCAGTACTGCACAAATGAAATATAGAAATAGAGGCTGATGTTTACTAAATCTCCATGAGCTGGCCCCTGATAGAAATGCCATGGCAGTGTGCATTTTCTTTGGAAACAGTGAGATGTGGGATGGGGTTGGTTGCCTCCCTTTTCACACACTACAGCTGATGATAGAACAGCCTGGTGAAGCTGTAGGGTGCTCTTGGGTGGTGGGAGGAGCAACATCCATCCCTTATCAGCAAGATTTAGCACTGTCCAGGTAGCATGAAAGATTCATGAGGTAGTAAAATGGGAGTGGTATAAAGCTAATCTCTGTGTCTGGAGCATTTGGCAGGGGAGATGTAGGTCTGATTACAGTGTGAACTGTAAATCCTTCTTCTGTTAAGTCAAGTTCTCCTCCAGGAAAAGAAGATATATTTCCTGTGCAGTAGCAGAAAAGACAACAAATCCCAGCACCCTGGGCTGGGTAAGTTCTGTCATCATATCGGGAAAGCAAGGAAACAGCTTGTCTTGCTACTTTTTGTCAGGTTTTGAAAGCACTACTGTAGGTCCCTATCTTCAGGTGATGGCTGGGGACATGAAGCCTGAGCTGAAGAGGTCCAGCCAAACCAACTAAAAGCAAAATATGTGAGGCAAAGCTGGCTTCAACAGGGCAGAGTCTCGATCCTAGGTCTCCCAAAGGGCTGTGTATGAACCTAGGGCTTGGCTCCAGCTTCTGATTTCAGCAAGTAAACACTCAACAGAACAACGTGCAGCACGAGTTGTTTGAATATTAGCCTGAGGTCAATGGTTTTCTGCAGCCTGAGAGTGACAGGCCAAGTCTCCAGCTTCTGATAGCACAGGGACAGGAACATTGCACTCCAGTGCTCCTGCTGAAATGGTGTCCTCCTCCCAAAGTTCCGAGGTGTCGGCAGCTTTAAACAGCCACCAGTTAAGAAGCAACCCCAAAGGTGGTGGAGGGAAATTTTTACCATTGAAATATTTACTTTCTTCTCTTGCCCATCCTCCCTGAAGATTTCCCTCCTTAGCAGCTCTGATCACAAATACTGCTCAGGACCTTGAAATAACACCTGCAGCCAGGAGTCCCTCATTAGAATAAATGGTGGGGTTTCATCCAGGTTGTCTAGCCATAGTGGAGAAACTACTTCTTGATGTTCTTTTTTATATAAAGATGCTGATGTAGAGCATTCTAAAATCTTTTGGACAACATTTATTTTGATGCCAGGTCAGTTATTTTAGATTCGAGCTTGAAGATCTCACTTTGCAGTGCAGAGAATGCAACAAAAAATTTATCTTGAATCTGAGATAATTTTAGGAGAACACATCTGGGAAAATAAGCATTGGTGCCTAAAACACACAGACAAGTCCTTCTGCAGAGAAGCTAACATTTGCCATAAAGGCACATCTGGAACCTATGATGAGATGAAAAGTTGATCCTACCTTGAAATTTTCTAAAGCAGTTTGATTTTTGCAGTTCATTGCATTTATGCAGAAACCAAGGCTCACTGGAGTGATTCCTCCTAATGCTACCATGCCACATCTATATGGACTTGTTCTGGGCTGTCTGTGATGGTCACGCAGGCTGCTGTGAGCATCCCAGATGTGCTGGCTCAGGTCACAGCTTTCCTTGGGTCCTCCAGCCACACATAACCAGCACTGATGTGCTGGGGCTTTCATCTGAGAAGGTGAATGACATGGACGTTGTGTGGCCCATAAGAGGTGGTGAGGACTGACAATTTCTAACCAGCCCAAAAGGCTTAGGAACTATTGCAATTAGGCATTGTCCGGTGTCCGATTTCTAGGCTGCCCATTTGTGCACAACCTGAGTGAAACCCAGAATGAAAAATGCCCTGATATCCTTCTCGTGCAGCAGAGCTTTGCTCAATATACTCTATTATATGACCTTGATAACTGAGTCTCCCTGTCCACTCCACCAGATTTGTTTTAACCAGCCTAGGAAGCCCCCTAGGACGTGTACTGCCAGGATGCAGCTGTGTAATGGGCTGGAGAATCATTCCTGCCAGACTTCGGTGCACAGAGAGACACACACAGGAAAGTAAGGCTCTCTGGAAAGTAAGGTTTCTCTGCTGCTCTCCACTGGAATACATTTTGTTGCATCTACATGAAGTATCTTGCGATTCCTGCAGAATTGCCTCTTGTTGTGACTGCACTTAATCTTCCCCGTTCTTGTCTGTTCATAATTTGATGCTGGTGTCTGCAGTTTATCGTTATTAAGTGTACATAGTGATTACAAGGAAAGAACAAGAGATTAGGGGGAGCCAAGAGCTCTCGGAGGCACAAAAAAAAAAAAGAAGGGGAAAACACTTTCAAGGCCACTGGAGTATGAGAAGTCTCAGCATGTGGTCAAAAGACATAAGCAAGTAAAAACATTTGACAAAGGCTATTGCTTGGGCTGCTTGTCTGATTGTTTCAGAGTAGAAAGAGCATAATATTGATTCCAAAAGAACGCTGGCTGACTTTTACCCAGAGCTATGTATTTTGATAGTCAAAAGTGTATCACTTTTTTGACAAAAGCATTAAGGAACAGCTGCGGAAAGTACCCCAACTTAAATGACCATATTTTCTGTCTTCTCACTCTTGTAAAACAATTGTTGCTGTTGCTAGGACGCGCATTTAGAGCTCTTTGTTGTCTTAATGGAGACTGAAACATGTGTAGAGTTTGGCGTTTGCTTTTTTTATTCATCAGCTGAATTAAAAAGCCAAGCAGACAAAGCATTTGTAGTGCAAGAGTGGAGTGCAAATCCCTCCCTGTAAGCTGCACAAAAAAGCTCATTAAGAGGAGGTGGGATTTCCCGGTCACAGCTTTTAACTAAAGGGCAAAGGTCCCCCGTTAAGTACCATATAGTCTAAACAGGGCTGCAGAAAATTGGGGGGGGGGGGGGGGGGCGGTGAGTCAAATATTTGTTCTTAATTCTCAAGTTAGTTTATCCACAGTGGCAACCAGGGAAGTGTTGGGAATGATTAAATGGCTGCATTGAGGCTACAAATTGCTGCTACTTGCTTTTGTAGCTGGACTTGTTGCAGTTGAGTGATGTCGCCCATCAGTGCATTGTGTGCACAGTAAAACAGTCGAGCAGTGACAGATAGACTGAAACTCAGAGCTACTCCATCACCGTTGAAGGATCCTGCTCACGGGGAATTGAGAATGAGCACAAGCCATGCACACTGCTCAGAAACAGCTGCTTTCACTCCAGCCCAGCTCCTCAGCTGGCCAGGGCAAGCGGCAACTAGTAAATATGCTTTATCTCTGATCTCACCAGGGAGGAGAGCCAAACAAAACACAAGCAAAATAAATAATTTGGCAAAATGCTCTACTGATAGGTCTAGATGTTCAGATTGTAAACTTCCCAACCAGCAGCACACAATGTCAAGTGAAAGGATGACTCGCAAGAAAAGCCGGAGGTAGCAGTGCTGGGCATCAGCTGGAAACGTGCTAAAAGTGCCTTGACAAAGAGACGCTGAGACAGCAGCTCAGTCCAGCCTTACCACGGCCGCAGGAGCAGAGCAGAACCTGTGTTGTCAGGACCAGTTTGTAAACTGGTTTACGACTGCTGTCTCTCACAAACAAATGTTCCCACAAAAAAGGTGAGAGAAAATTGTCTTGGAGATATGGCCGAGGGCAAGGGCAAAAGGAGCCTGAGGAAGCATGAGCATCCTTTGGGAAATAAATGAGGTGTTGACCACAGCACTTGATCTGGTTTGAGGATTTCCCTGCTGTGCTTAACTCAGTCCTGGAGTGCAGCCTTTCCAACACAAAATCATAGAATCATGTAATTGTTAAGGTTGGAAAAGATCTCTGAGCTAATCTAGTCCATCCCCTAATCACCCCAGCCCCACCGTGCTTACTAAACCATGTCCTGAAGTACCACATCCACACATTTTTTTAATTCCTTCAGGGATGGAGACTTCACTATGTGCCCTGGACAGCTTCTTCCAGTGCTTGATTGCTCCTTCGGTAAAGAAATTTTTCCTAATAGCCAATCTAAGCCTCCCCTGGTGCAACTTGAGGCCTTTTCCTCTCATCCCTTCCCTTGTTACATGGGTGAAGGGCCCAGCACCCACCTCAACATAACCTCCTTTCCAGGAGCTGCAGAAAGCAATGTGATCTCCCCTCAGCCTCCTCCTCTCCAGGTTAAACAACCCCAGTTCCCTCAGCCAATCCTCATCAGATTTGTTCTCCACCCTTTCCCCAGTTCCATTCCACTCCTCTGGATGTGCTTCAGCCCCTCAGTATCTTTTTTATAGTGAGGGACCCAAACCTGAATACAGGATTCAAGATGCGGCCTCACCAGAGTCTACTATAGGGTCACAATCACTTCCTTGCTCCTGCTGCTCTTGCTGTCGGATGGGCCAGGGTTTATCAGTGTAATGACATGGGTGCTACAGGGTAGTTCTTACCCAGCCCCACAGGAACCGGTAAAAGTGCCTTTAACAGGGCCTCTGCACAAATTTATTCACTTGGATGTTTGGGGATCTTGCTCCGCATGGTCCACAAAAGGGCAGGTCCTTCTGCTGTGCCAGAGGAGAGAGCAAGAGGAAGAGGGAGAAACATCCCCAGCATCTTTTCCCCACTCATCTCTTTCTGCCCGTTTCCTCCTGCGGTTTCACACCTCTCTGCACTGGCTGTTTGCTTGAGCATTTGCGTTGCTGGTTTTGTTGCTTTGTTGATCGGAAAAGACGACAGACAAACGTAGCCATGTAGATATGAAGGTTTAGAAGGCTCACTTCTGGGAACAGGTTTATTTTGGGCAGGAAAATAAATGGAAATTTAGTTTGTACAGATTCTTATCACTAGCTGTAGAATCAGCAAATTTTATCTATGGGTTCATCATGAAAATGAAATGGTCGAGGCTTAATATACGTTATGAGCTCTAATTGAAGGCATTAATTAACATTAAAGCCAATTTTTTTCCTATCACATGCTAAACAGAAATCAGTGAGAAGAAGGTAAATAGTGTAGATATCATTCTTTCTGAAACACAAATTAGCATTTAGATTCCAAACCTTTGCAAATACTCATTAATGGGCGATTAATTATGCTTCATAATTTGCACCTACACTTAACTATGTGTGGAACAGTAGCAACTGCATTAAACATTAGTACAAAATCAAAACAAAATGAAACCACACCAAAGACAACAGTTGTGCCAAACAGAGCTTAAATGTAGATCTCTGCACCAGCGTCAGCTCCCTGTTTATTAGGATAATGAAATTGTTCCATGAAAGGCTTAGAAGAACCTCAGTATGACGTTATGAACTCTCCCCTGTAATTGTTTCATTTTAAGGATGAATTTTGGTGCTTCTATTTTTGTACATGTTCTGGTTTCAGTCATAAGCAAAGATGGTCGATGACAGGCAGGTACGTGCACTGATGTCTCTCTGCTCGGAGCATAACTGCTTTGAATAGGAACAACCTAGCATCAGGATGTTGAGTATTCAACAATAAGGGCTGTCAAGTTAGAAATGGACCCATTCTAGAATTAAGAAGGTTTTTAACTTTAAAAAATGAGCAAACTTGGCTTTTTATTTGCTTTATATATATATTTTTCTTTTTTGGCTTCAGGTGGAAAAAGAGTCAGAAACCTGAACGTCAAAGAGAAACTCAAAAGGTGAAAAAGCCCATGTGAACTGAAACCAGAAACAGCTCCCACAAACTTGCTGAGAAACAGAACTGCCTTTTCTTAGCCATCCACCAACTCATTGTCATTTTTTTTATTGTTTATTGATATCTCAGGAGCTTCAGCAAGCCCAAATCCTTGCAGTTGGTTTGGTGCATAGAGGTCAGATTACAAATAAGAGGGGGAAAGGTGGACCAGAATGTCAAGGATACTACAGAGAGGTGGCAACAAAGCATGCAAAGTGAAAGAAGTCTTGTATTAATCTGTTGTAAGCAGGAGGCTGAGAGTGGCTGCATGATCAAAGGGCACACAGGATATCTGCTACGGTTGGAAAACAAACATGGGTTTCTTGTGTCACCCTGTGGAAAGTGGCTTTTGAATCCAGGTACCAAAAAGAAAAGGTATGGGTGTCAGAGTGGCAGACCACATAGAACCAAGTGGTAGTACAACCGGCTCACCAAGGAAATACACGGGCTTGATGTGAGTATAGATTTTCGAGGAGAAAGGCTTTGGTAGAAAGCCTTCAGACCTGGACAGCTGAATGAATTGCACTGAAGCTGCAACACAAACATCCTTGCAGTGGGAAAGGGTGGATCAGTACTTACTAGTGGCAATGTAGGGGCTGAGGGTACACAGCTAGGTGGCCACAAAAGTCCTCCCAACTTTGAAATGAAGCTGAAAAATTCATCATTTGTGTCCTCTTTCTAGAAATGGGATGGTGCAAATGTCTGACTATCATTTATCATGATCTGTTTATGGGTACTAGAAAAAACATCCAATAATCCCTGTCTTTGGGTGTTTCCCTGTGGTTTGCACTGCAGAAATAATGTATTTGTGAGCAGCTGGCCATGCCGACTGGCACCAAGCAGAAGGCCCAGCCCTGGAGACTTTCCCCCCAGGAAATAACGACCCTGTGTTGAGTGAAGTGCCCCAACAGAACTAGCAGGATCCATTTTGAGAACCTTTGCAGAAGTTTTTGAGCCTTCCAAAGTGCTAGGTGGATGACTTGAAGGCTAGAGGAGCCAAATATCTTATCTTGCCATTTTCTACCATCATCTCAGGTACTGAAGTGCACCAGCTTGGGGGTAGTGCCTGAGTCTCTCCAAGTGCAAAGGGCAGTATGAGCTTTCATCTCTAGGAGGTAGTGGAGGCCCCTGGAAACATTCAGGATCAGGTTGGATGGGGCTCTGAGCAACCTGGTCTGGTGGAAGGTGTCCCTGCCCATGGCAAGGGGGGTTGGAACTGGGTGAGCTGTAAAGGTCCCTTCCAACACAAAGCATTCTGTGATTCTAAGTGTTACACAGTAGAGATGCGCATTTTGAACACCTTGCAAAGTTGCAAGCTGACATAGCTCAGGGGAAACCGAACCATGTAGTGCCAGTGATTCTTAATAAATATGAATAATGCTGAAAACTAATTCAATGAATAAAGAAATCTAAGAAGATAGGCTAGATAATTTTTGGACATGAGAGAGAGTTCCTGATGGCTCCCTCAGGTAATAACGAAGGAACTGAGCTGATCAAAGGCTGTGCTGTCTTCTAGAGCAAGAGCCAGTTACATCAACCTGCTGGAAAAATACAAAGCAGGTAATCAGAGACCCTCGAAGAAAAACTTCATTTTTACAGAATTTGACTACTGATTATTTGTAAGAAAAGGAGATGAAGAATTGGAAAAGGTTTTGAAAATATTTTCATTATTTATTAATTAATCACTATTTCACTAATGCTTGGCCTCTTGACCTAGACGTGATTGATCATGCACAGTGTGCACACAGGGACATTTGAGTTTGCACCTGTCTTGGTTCTGTGGAAAAAGGCAGCAAAAGGCACCTAACAAGCAGGTAGAATCTTTCATCCTAAAACATTGGGGCCTACAAGAAAGTTGTGGAGGGGCTTCCTACAAGGGAATGTAGGGACAAGATGAGAAGGAATGGCTTTCAGTTTGAAGGGGGAAGATTTGGATTGGACATTAGGAAGAAATTGTTTGCCATGAGGGTGGTGACATACTGACCCAGGTTGCCCAGAGCAGTGGTGGCTGCCCCATCCCTGGAGGGGTTCAAGGCCAGGTTGGATGGGGCTTGGAGCCCCTGATCCAGTGGGAGGTGTCCCTGCACATGGCAGGGGTGGAACTGGATGGGCTTTAAAGTCCCTTTCAACCCAAACTATTCTGTGATTCTATGATACATTCTTATAATCTGTGAGATCATACTCTCATAGAAAACAAAGGCTGTTTTGTAATGGACTTTCTGAGAGAGTGTTTTTCACTGCGTACCCATTCCACTCTTTGGAGTGGCAAAGTCAGATTTTTAGCTTTTCACTGGTGGCAGGGAGCTGCCATAGACGGGGATCTGTGTCTTGGCCATATCCACCCATCACCCCTATGCAGCTGCACGTAACCGGTTGCTGTAGGATTCAGTTGCCACCTGTACCACCTCAGTGAGCCTACCCTCACTGCCTGGCTCATATCCTGGACGGGCATCGCAGGGGGATCCTGACCTTGTAATGGTAATAAAAGTGGTTTCATGCTAACATTCTGCCTGCCATGTGTGGACTGCAGAATGGGTTTGAGCAGCTCCTGAGGGCTTCTCCACAAGCAAAAGTCTGAGGAGCTAGAGAGGTACCTCCTGCTGGTGATGTTTGCCCAAGAACTCACACCTCTTTATACTTACTTCGCATGGTACCCTTGCAGGGTAGGTTTCTCCTCAGACATTTTGAATGACTTTGACATCTAACATATGCCCGGGGACTGTGTAGGATCCAGGCTATGTGATCATACTCCTGTTTTCACAAGAACGCTGCTTCTTTCAGAACAGAATCATCTCTACAACCACCCAAGTTCGGTCGCTTCTGCCTTTTTTCACCTTGTAGCAGTTTAGGATTGGAAGTAAAAAAAATAATACAGCATCTAAGTGAAACTGCAGTCGCATGGACTTTTAGCGCTCAATTAACCACCATCACAGATTTCTCAGTACACAAGGAAAGAAATAAATACCTTGAACTTTGGTGCCTTGAAGGGACAAGGGGAAAGAAATGGTTATTCTAGGTTTCATACTCATTCTTTCTTAAAAGTCTTCTCCAGTAAGCTCAAATTGTGCAGCTGATGAAGTGATTTTCTGTGCTGCAAGTATTAAAGGTACTGCCTAATTTAGCTATCATGATAAATGCCTGCTAGGAGCCTATTTTCTTGAAGGAGCAAAGAAAAAGGGAAACCTTTTCTGAAAATGGATAAAAATTACTGTATTTTTCTTTGCATGGAAAATATTTTGAGGGAAAATAACCTCAGATAATGTGGGACAGCATGGGCTAACGTGCTATTTAGGGAAAGGACAGGAGATTCAACTTGTAAGGTGTGGATAAGGGAGGACGGTGGCAATATTATGTCCTTGTAAATCTGTCTGGTTGCTGGCACTTGGCTGCAGTAATTAGTGGAGCTGTTGTAAAAGACAGTGTGATCTTACTGAGGGAACTATATTAAGGTACACGGAGCTGCTTGAAGTGGCCCAGGCTGCCTGTGGCCCAGATGGACTGTACAGGCCATCAGGGATTAGCCAGACATCAGAGACCACTTCACCCAGCAGTAACTCCTTGATCCAAGGGGTAACAGGAGGAGTGAAAAGCCCCTTGCCCAGCCACCCCACTGGAGGTGTGGGACACTTAGTGTAGTTATGTCACAGACAACAGCAGGGTTGACCGAGCTCCTATTAATTTTCTGTCACAAAGACATGAGTCGAGTTCTTCGTGTGATCCCACATTTCAAGGACTTCCATTTACCTCCAAAGGTTTATTACAGAGAATTTCGGCACAGCTCTGCCTGAAGAGTTCTTTCTTAGAGTTGGAAATGGCACCAGCAGCATAATCAGGCAGATGGAAATCCACAGAGGAGAGGAATCACTTGAACTAATACTTTTACCCACTCATTGTCCCTTTCCTACATCTATGAAGACAAGAAGACAACGCACATTGGGGATTGCCTGGTGGGGGCAAATGGAGATCATTCCTTGGTTTCTTGTGCAAGTTTTATCCCATGCTGCCATCTCAGTAGAAGAGAGCCCAGGTCTGGCCTCTTTTCCTCTGCAGCACTGATCCTGGGAATGCTAAACCCACTCACACCAGCCACTCGGAGACCTCAAGTCCTGTTTCTTGCCCAGCCTTTCTCTGACAGCGACACCAGGCAGCTGGGCATGAGGACTTGTATCACCTCCCTTCCCAGCTCCCTCTTTCTCCACACCAAAACTATATATAGTTCTGTACCAAAAGTGTTATAAATTGACACTCTGAAAATGGATGCATATAAAAAAAGTTAACTCTTCAGCTGAGCAGCTGAATCACAAGGTTTTGCCTTCAGGACATTTTTACAGCCCCTGCGAAACAGAGGCATTAATGGAAAGTCTGATGCAGTGTTAACTCTCGCTGCATGGGGAGTGATTGCTGCGTTTAAGCTGGTCACTGAGTATTTTCATGGTGTTTTGTGCAAAGCCTTGTGTCTGAGGAACCACACGTGGCATTCACATTGCAGACTACTCTACTTCATTTTCCTTGTCAAGTTCCTGTTTTAATTAACAACATTTCAGTGCAAGGCCCCATGTTTGTAACAGCACAGTTACCCACAAGCCCTTTTTGTGGTTCTCTTGTCTAGCTCAATTTAAATCCAGTATGACTCTGGCTAAGCGATAAGGGTCTGCTGCAGCAGATGACTTGTGTGCTTCCTCAAACGAGCCCTTCACATTTAGGAAGGTTGGCTGTGTCATTTCTCTAATTTTCTAACCACAGAAATGTATATTTAGAAAAGAGCAAGGAAACTTCCTTTACCCTAAGCAATATTGCATAATGATGGAGGAGGATTAGTGCAAAGGGTTTTCTTTGAGCTGAATTCTGAGAAACTAGGAGCTGGCAATCCTGAAACATGAATGATTACAAACAATTCCCCTGTACCTGGTGCTGGTGAGTCCACACTTTGAATCCTGGGCTCAGTTTTGAGGCCCTCACTACATGAAGGACACTAAGGGGCTGGAGTGCATCCAGAGAAGAGCGACAGAGCTGGGGAAGGGTCTACAGAAGTCCTGTGAGGAGCAACTGGGGGACCTGGGGTTGTTTAGCCTAGAAAAAAGGAGGGTAAGGGGAAATGGTATCACTGTCTACAACTACCTGAAAGGAGGTTGTGGTGAGGTGTGTGTTGGTCTTTTCTCCTAAGTAACAAGCAATAGCATGAGAGGAAATCACCTCAAGTTGCACCAGAGGAAGTTTAGATTGGACATTAGGAAAAAATTCTTCATTGAAAGGGTTCTCAGGCACTCGAAGAGGCTGCCCAGGGTGATGGTGGAGTCACCATCCCTGGAGGTATGGAGGTATTCAAAAGATAGGTAGATGAGGTGCTCAGAGATACGGTTTAGTAGTGGACAGGTAAGGCTGGACTCAACAATCTTATAAGGTCCTTTACAACCAAAATAACCAGTTCTACCACACTACAATTCTAAATAGAAAAGCCAGGGCTATTTAAGATCCCTCTCTTTTTCAGGCTGATGTTTGCTACTGCTCTGCTGCTGTAGCCCATGTCTTAGCCTGCTTGTTTTCTGCAGTTCTGCCCTCCAGGGATGCTCCTGCATCCAACCCTCTAGGATGCTCCTGCCTGGGGTCTTGGCATTTGCCTTCACAGCCTCCGTCATGCTTGAACCCCTCCCAGGCTTGTCCATCTGCTTCTTCCCTTGCTGTCCTCCCCATCTCCTGCCCCTCACTAGGCTTTAAATAACTGTAGGCGTTGCTGTTATTACAGTTGCTCTACTGGGCTCAGGAGTCTGAAGTGCTTAGGCATAATTGCCAAGAATAATAACGAATGGTCCTAAGTGCCCTCTGGCTGCAGCTCCGTGATGGATTTCCAGACCCCATGTGATGGGTGGGGTAGATGCCGATGATGGGACCCCTGAGGTCCCAAACAGGAGATGCTGGCTGAGCTGGCACCACAGGCAGCAGGCAAGATGCAGCTTAATAGGTCTTTTTGCAGGGTTTGCAGTCATCAGTCTACTCCCACACACTCCTGGTTGTGAGGTATAAAAGAGCCACATGGCTGGTTTCAGAGCATGAGAAGGTGTTGTGAGGTCACTGGGGCTTTGGTGAGGATGGTTTCTGCCCCTGAAGGAACTGTGGCTCCTCAAGGATGCTGGGAAGAACGTTGCTGCTGTTATTTCACATAGTGAAGCTCTCCTAGCCCTTTTCAGCACAACAGGACAGGTCATTTTGGTTTCTTTTCAGTGATTTCTGGCAACATTTGTTCAGGGACCTCGCTCTCCCCATGATGTGTCCATGAAGCCCATCACCTTGGGGTAGAGGCTGTATTTAGTGGTAGCTGCATAGTGTTGAAATATATAAAAATACATGTTGAAATACCCTCAAGTTGTGCCAGAGGAGATTTAGATTGGATATTAGGAACCAATTCTTTACTGAATGACTGGTGAAGCACTGGAAGAAGCTGTCCAGGTCACTGGTGGAGTCACAATCCCTGGGGGTGTTCAAAAAGCATGTGGATGTGGCACTTCAGGACATGGTTTAGTAGACACAGTGGTGTTGGGCTGGACTGGCTGATCTTAGAGGCCTTTTACAACCTTGGCTATTCTATAGTTCTACTCAATTCTGTAATTAACTTCAACAATCTGTTCCTCTGGACCTGTGATGCTTTGGGAAACATGGCTGAAGTCCATGTAAATCTGTGATTTCAACATCTACGCAGAGCCCACGAGGTTCACCTGTGTCTGTGCCGATAGTGTTTATCAAATTTGGTCCTGCAAGCCCACTTCAAGCAGAAGGAAAGCTTTTACCAGGATGTTCATCCAAATCTGAGAAACTTTCGTTAGAGGAAAGGTCGTGGCACTAAACAGCCACAAGTAATCACACGTGCTTGTCCTGAACACATGAGAGTTGGGGATTTAGAAGAAAATTGTGATTAGGGCTGTGGGGAAATTGAACCATCTTTCTGTCAAGAAAATTGAAATGGTTTGGAAGGTATCTATTTTGCCTGGCCTGGCTCATGGTATGAAGCAATCGTTGGAGCAAAGTGGATACGAATAGTTCTGTTGATCAGACTTTTAGGAAAGGACATTACCACTGCCTTGCACAATAGTTGCAAAAAATAGTTAGTTTGAGAATGAGTAATTGAGGCAATGGGAGTGACATACATGAGAGCCGTGGGTCAGGAACCTTGTTCCTAGACTTTCCAGTGCAAGCTTGCATTTAAATGGCAATATTGGCGTCTCGTTTTCAAACAAGATTTGGGAAAAATACTTTGAAAATTCTCTGGAAGCCTGACTTTCTCACAGTAACTCCGCAGAAGTTTGTCCCTGTGCACAGCCTAATGGATCAAAAGTTCCATTTCTGCGTAGACTATTACTTGCATACTCAATAAAATAGGATGCATGAATGGCTTAGCTTTTTTTTTCTATTTTTTCCCCACTAAATGCAATTTTTACCCTTGAAGATTACTGAAAATTACTTTTGCAAGTCAGTATGAAGGCTTATCAGTCCAGTGGTGTTCAGATCCCATACTAACTGCCTCACATTACTGTGAACAAGAACTGCTGTGGAAACCAATGGACTAAGAATGTAAAGTATATCCTGCAGATGTATGTCCCTGTAGTAACCCTTTCCCATCACAGCTACCTGATTGACTCTTCTTCCACAAACAATTCTATCTTGTTTTAAATAACGTTATATTTTACAACTTAAACTTTCCTGATGCTCTGGGGTGGCATCAGTCATAGTGCTTGTGACTGATGAGCACAGAGAGCAAACACTCCCCACCAAGGAAATATGTAGAAAGATTGCTTTCACAGCATGCTCAGGGCATATTAAAAAAATTATGTTTCAGCACAAAAGGAAAAGAATTTAGCCTGTGCATGTCAAGCTGCTTTAAATATTTTATTTTGCCTGTCTTCAGAGTCAGTGAATCCCAAAAGCAGCCATCCCTTGGAGCCCAGTCCTTCAAGGATATGGCGTTCTTCAATCCCATTGATTTCAGTGGACCTTGAAGGCATTTCATACTTCACAGGCTCAGTCCCATGCTGTAGAAAGCCTACACTGTGTATGCTCACCTCTTACAACTGCCAGGAGGTCTGCTACACTTCGGTTTAGCTGCCAAAGGGAAGCTAAGTGAGTTCAAAATAAAAAAAAAGAAAAAGGGTTTTAATAAAAAGTCCAGTTTTCCATGGGTTAAGGTATTAAGGGATGGTCTTTCCCATCCTCTAAAGACTGAACAGTAATTTGACCTTCATTTCCAAGAAAATGGTATGGTTTGTGAAGACACCATGGGCTGCATGCAAGACCTGTCAAGTCTCCTGTGTGCAGACCTGGAATGGATACAGAGGTGAGATTGTTGCTGGAAGACCCCTTTAGCCTTAAGAAGTCTGCAAGCATTTCATATGCAATAGAATATCAGAATTGGTAAAACCCAAATCAAATCCAAACTTATCAAAAGAACATCAGCATTGAAAACTGAAGGGTCTCAGTTTTGCTTTCTTACAGTACTCTAAGTCATCTTTCTTGTGTGCATTGGTCTGTGTTTGCCTCAGGTCCAGCCATTATTTCATACAAGGCTTACGTAGACAGTGTATCTTTTTACCCTTATCACTCAACCCGTAGCCACAGCCCTTACACAGAAAGGCTCTGTAGATGCGGCAGTGTTCTGTGCATGATGTGCTTCCTCCTTGATGCTGCCCTGCCCTTTCCCCATCATACACAGGCTCTGCCAATGCTATTGAACACATTTCACGTTCTTACGAGAGGAGGAAATGTTAGCCTCACTGTACTGATGAGGAAATGAGACAAATGGCAGTGAAGGTCAAAAGTTTCCATTTAATTTGGTGCCCAGTTTAAGACACCTAAGCATGGTTTCTCAGAGCTCAGGTGTCACCTTTTGAAGGTGGCAAAGGGCAGTGTGTCTCTGGTGGGTTCCTGCCTCCCTGTCCCCAGGGCCAGGGTGCTGGGCTTGGCTATTTCCACTCTCCATAAGGAAATTGTCTTATGGGAATGACCACATGCTGCAGGGAAACAGCTGCAAAATACTGCAGCACCACTAAAGCAGCCCTGCTCTGTTTGACCTGGCATAGCACGTACAGCAGCGCATGATGGGGTCTTCTTTGTGGCTAGTTCACCTGAGTTACAGGTACTCCAGCAGCTTTTACATACAGGGAATTCTCTTTGTTGAGATCTGAGGAAGAAAACACCAAGGTTCCAAGGAAATGGCTACATTTTTGAGTGAAACCACTCTTTCTTATAACCCAGTCCCTTTGGTTGCCCTGCCTTGTTTTTATTCATCATAGTATTTAGGCTGGAGAAGAGTCTCTTGCTTTTGTGCATTAATTATCACTACAAACCTTCTTATGCTATCAATTTCTTATTATAGTTCTGTGTTTAACGTGATATTGTAAATACACTTTCAGATTAGCTTGATGAATGGAAAAAATAGGAGTCTATTCTTTAAAAGTTCTTCAATGTGCATTCTCCTAAAGGGTGATCTTTGAGGCACATGGGTTCAGGGCAGTTACTCCAGTTCAATTCACTTCTTAATATATACTAGAATTTTTCAAACCTTTCATGGAACATACATATATAAACCCATGCCTTCTCCCCATGCTTGCACGGGTGCTGGCCATTTGCTTATTTAAACAAAAAGCCACTAGAGAATGTTACCAGGTGGAAAATGGTGGTTTATACTCCCTTTCCCCAAAGAGAAATAGTTACATAGATAATAAAGAAGGGGTAGACTGAGTCCTCTTTTCAAACCATACAAAGTCAATCTTTACATGTCAATAAGTTCTGAACCAGTGACCTATAAGTTGGTGGTCTCAGCCAACTGTTTGCGGCTTGCCATTTGCAGTGAGGGGTTTTTGCAGGTGCAGGCAAATTAGAGATTACTGGTGTGTCATCATGAAAGATGCTCTCACCAATAGGCAGAAGGTAGGACATCTGCCAGGTACTTAGAACTACCCAAAGTTATTGCAGTGGCACCACTGGGGAGCGCTTGGTTCTCCAAGGAGCTCTCATTTTGTGTGGCTCCTGCCTCCAAGCTCAGAGGAAAACCAAAACTGCCAGATCTTCTGCTGGAGCTACAAAATTATTAGGAGAGGAACTGAAAGCAAGAGAAAACAAAACTCCCAAATTGATTTGTTTTGTTACTGCTGTGTCTGTTGGGTTCTTGTAAAAAAAAAAATAAAAGGAAGAGGAAGTAATTTTAACCTGGGCATTGGCACAGTAGGTAACAAAAGTCAAAAGCATACACTGACTCAAAAATGAATGGATGAAATTAATGCAGGATGTTAAATGCAGTGTTTGGGATGCTCTTCCTTTTGGATGAAGAGCTGTTCCCTCTAGCTCCTTGTCCCTCCTCCCTCCAAACCCTCCCAGAGTTTTGCATCAGGAACCAGAAACTGGGCTGGATGAACCATTAGTCTGTCTGATATATATTGCAGTTCCCATGGTCTTACATTTGCCTGAAACATGAATCATAGAATGGTCTGGGTTGGAAGGAACATTAAAGCCCATCCAATTCCACCCCTGCCATTGGCAGGGACACCTCCCACTGGATCAGGTTGCTCAAAGCTCCATCCAACCTGGCCTTGGACAGCTCCAGCGATGGGGCAGCTACCACTTTTCTGGGTAACCTGGGCCAGGGCCTCCCCACCATCATTGTGAACAATTTCTTCCTAATGTCCAGTCCAAGTCTTCCCTCTTCCAATGGGAATGGCTTTCCTGGAGCCCCTTTCACCCTTTCAGCACTGGAAGCTGCTCTAAGGTCTCCCTGCAGCCTGCTCTTCTCCAGGCTGAACAACTCAACTCTCTCAGCCTGGTCTCATACAGGAGAAGTTCCAGCCCTCTGATCAGCTTTGTGGCCTTTCTGCACCCACTGCAGTTATTCCATATCCTTCTAATGTTGAGGATTCCAGAAGTGGACACAATACTCCAGGTTGGGTCTCATGAGAGTGCAGTAGAGAACAGTTTGATAATGTTAGCTGCAGCCTGGACAAAAGTACAAAGAGACATGGTGTATGCAAAGTAAATCTGTGCACAAGCAGATGTGTTGCTGACTGATAACTATTTGCCCTAAAATGAAAAGTAGGTCTGTCGTGGGCACAAGGAACATACTTATTACCTTCTCTCCATCCTGCAGAGCTTTTTAGGCGAGTGAGTACTGGTCTTGCTCAGGCTATTTACATGAGCGGAAGTGTGATAAATGGGGACAGTCCCTCCCTTGAAGTAACAGGCCACAGAAGGGAAGTTTAGCAAAAACAGGAGTCATTAATAGTCATTCCATCACGCTCTGTGAGGTTCGCTGAGGTTTAATTAAAGCACTGATATGTTTTCTACTGACCTTATTTTCATACCTGATAATCAGTAAACTCATTATAATTTTTTGAGCTTGGTTTTGAATCTAGCTAATTAGCACTCTGTGGGTCAGCATCAACATTAAATAAAGACAATGAGGAAAACTCCAAGATCTGCGTATTTTAGATGCTCACTGCCGAAGCGAAGTGTCATTGAGTAATGCCACCAGCAGAAGGCTGATCTAGCATTGATGATGGGTGGTGTTCATAGAATCATAGAATAACCAGGTTGGAAGAGACCCACTGGATCATCGAGTCCAACCATTCCTATCAAACACTAAACCATGCCCCTTAGCACCTTGTCCACCCGTGCCTTAAACACCTCCAGGGAAGGTGAATCAATCACCTCCCTGGGCAGCCCGCTCCAGTGCCCAGTGACCCCTTCTGTGAAAAACTCTTTCCCAATGTCCAGCCCAAACCTCCCCTGGTGGAGCCTGAGGCCATTCTCTCCAATCTCACCCCTTGTCACTTGGGAGAAGAGGCCATCATCCTCTCCACAACCTCCCCTCAGGTAGCTATAGACAGCAATGAGGTCCCCCCTTCAGCCTCCTCTTCTCCAGGCTAAACAACTCCAGTTCTCTCAGCCAGTCCTCATAAGGCCCTGTGTTGTGGGACACTGTGTGAGCACCAGCCACCCAGTGGAGACAGGATCTAGCTAAGGCTCTGGCTTTGATGATCAAGGTATCAAAAATAGTTTAAACATCATCTTTCTGCATCTAACTGATTTGAATTCCTGACCCGTACCAAGCAGGTCTGGAGAAGAGCAGGGTATGGATCTCATAGCTCCTTGATGCACCTGCAGTTGGCATATGGGGAAGGCACTAAAGGACAAGACGAGAACTGTTTTGCAGCACTAGTATTTATAGGAGGGAAACTGGGCCTCCTCTGTGTTCAATGTGATACTCAGCTGTTCTCAGGCTGGATGGACCTTTCCCTCGTACTCAGTGTCCTTCCACCAGCTGATCCTCTTGTGCTTCTCCTGCTGTGAGCTTCCCCAAAGTTACAGCTTGAGAAGCAGTCAGTGGGCAGAAGAGGTCTAGTGGAGGTTGTCCTTCAATCCACACCATCGGGTCTTGCCAAAGAAGATCCAGCTGCAGGCTAGGGAGAGTAAAACCACTCTGCCTAGTGGGGGGTTCCAACAAGACCGTTGGCAGGAGGAGGCAGGAACGAGCAGTACAAGTCAAGTGGGGGGGGGGAGGGTGGGGGGGAGGTGCAAAAAGAACCAACCACATTGGCCAGCAAGTGAGAAAAGACAGTCTGGGAAACATATGATGCTCCTGTTGTGGTCCCATTTGTCCTCATCATTCCCATGCAAAGCAAACTGCTTCCATCTCTAGCAGTCAGGAATCACCAATGGATTAAATGCTGGGGAGGAAACAAATAATTATCGACCTTAGCACCTGGCTTGCACTTTGCCCATTGCCAGCACTACACAGCCTTCAGCTAATGAACTGAAAGAGGTGTTCAATTACACAATGATTGTTAACGCTCAGTTAAAACCTACAAAACTGAGCACCAAATGGTAGAGCTGCAATTTCAGCTGGCGGCTTGTATACTCTTCCTTCACAATCGCGGATGGTGCTTAGCAAGACTTAAACCTAATGATTCCTCCTCTTCCTCCATGTTTTCCTGGTGTTTGTGTGTAATGATGGCCTCTCCCTTTCTGGGAGCTTGTAAATCTTTCCTTGTAACATGATACATGCGGTATGCTAGGCAGACTGTTATTTTCTTAGGAGACGGCTCTGTTGCAGGGTTTTGCCAAACCCATGATCCACACAAAAAGAAGAAAAAAAAAAAAAGAAGACCAGTCTTGAACAGAGCATTCAGCAAACTCTTTCTACCTACCATAATTGAAACCTGACAAAGTTTCTTTATAATGCAGAATTTGTCAAAATTTTCAGCACCTACTTTGTACATACAGACATGCAGACACATGAGTGTAACAGCCACATGATTGGCTGCAAAATTAATGGCTGAAGCATGTGATGAATTGCATTTATTCTTCTCCTTTAGCTGCTTCACCCAGATGTTGGCCATCTCCTCTGCCCTGCACGCAGTGATCCATTGCCATGGGGCTACCTCTCCCATCCTGTTTCTCCCCGCAAGAGCTGCTCCATGCCTTTCAACAGCCAGCCATAAATCTGCTTCTTCCTTTTTATCCTGCCAAAATGACAGGAGCCCTCCACTCCTGGCGGCAGAACATTCCCACTGCTGAAGAGCCCTGCCCCATGGATTCCCTCTGCACCACCAGCTGTTCACAGAACCAGGCATTGAGTTCATTACATGCAGGGGACAGGCAGGACTGTCCCTGTCATGATGGCTTTAGAGAGCACAGGGGGCTCCAGGAATTTCCTCTGCAGAAGGAATTTGGCAGTTCCCACAGCTGCCCAAATCCTGCCCAGACTGTCCCAGGGTGGAGGGGGAGGTTGTATGGATGATTCACCAAGAGTGTGCTGAGACGAATTGCACTGATGCACTTTCTCCAGATACTGCTGTCTAAAGAAACTAACACTTCTGTCTCTGCAAGGATTATTTTATCCATGATTTTATGACCTTATAAGATAAAACTGCACAGAAGTGCAGCTTGCTGTTGTTTCCTTCCCCTAACCCAGTTTGCACCAAACTGACTGCATTTCCTCCTCTCTTTTGCTCTTGTGGCAGAGCATCCCAAGTACAAGCTCACTGCGGGCAAGCA
This sequence comes from Clamator glandarius, assembly GCA_033459285.1. Lineage (NCBI taxonomy): Eukaryota > Metazoa > Chordata > Aves > Cuculiformes > Cuculidae > Clamator > Clamator glandarius. The sequence continues at coordinate 359,617 of JAUNZM010000893.1, read as the reverse complement.
GATCATTTTTAAATTTTATATTTATATTTTATAAATTGTCTATTTATATGAAGAAGATTTTTTATGCCTTACGAAGCAAAATGAGATGGCTGATGTTATAAAGGTTAACAAGGGCCTTCACATCTGGGTGAAGCAGAGCTCACAAGAGGAGGCTGGATGCCCCCAGCTATCGGAGAAGCAGCATTTCACTGCTGCCGACATTGTGGGGACTGTTACCTGTCTCATCTGCAGTGACCTTAATTCAGATCAGCCGTTGCATTGCACCATGTGTGTGTCTGGTCTTTCTTTCTGGACATGGTGTGGAATTTGTTAGATGTTGCTTCAGCAGTTATCCTTAACGGACTGAACAAATTTTACAGTCATGGGAAGGGAAAATGGTAGGAGCTGCCAGGTTAGAGAAAGAAAAGAATAATTTCTAAACTTGAACTACCACATTTGATAGCAGATGTAACAAAGTGCAAGTACCCTCTGCCTCACGGAGAGGCATTAGAGATATTTATGTGTCCCTAATTTTGCAGACTGAAGAAACACAGTGCTTCAGTCTGACTGAGATAGCTGCATGCATCAAAGCCCTGCAAGGCTTCAAAATATTGCTGCTGAAGTGAAGTATTTACGGCATTTGGACAAAGGGATTGGGACAAAAAAACCTCCAGGGTCTAATCCTGGCCCTGCAGGTGAATTACAGTGTGACTTTGGGCAAAGCATTTTCCTTGCTTTGCTACGCGAGTTCTGCTTGTGTGACTGCAAAATGAGTACCATCAGGCTTACCTGCCACCCAGGTGAGCTGGCAGGGATGATGAATTCATCCCCAGGCTTTGCAGCTGCCTGAAAAGCCCTGGTCCCCTTTGTGCTGCCCTTGGAGCAAACCCCTGCACACAGTCGCTACCCTCCCAATGCACTGCAGCCCTCCCAGCCACCTCACTCCCAGGCATTCACAGGGTTTCCTTCCCACACCAGCAGTGCAGCTTTCCATACTTGCCCTGTACCAGGCCTGCAGCACTAAGTCAAACTGAACGATGCTACCACTCACTGATTGTAGAAGCTGCAAGGTGAGCGGTGCTTTGCCCTACTGCTATGCATACTCACTTCAGATTGTAAATATAACTCTGAAAAATCAGTCATTAATTAGTTAAGATTGCATTAATATAATAATGGAAGTGTTTTATTTTATCCCTTATAGCTGTGGAAATAAACAGGATACTGACATGGGTCTTTTACAGAACAAAGTGATGGAAGCAGTGGAGGAGACAGTGCTTTTAATGAAACCTGTATATTTATTTGTAAAAATGCACCACAGATGCATGTGCTGGGTAATAAACAAAGGGCTGAGAATCTGTCTGATCAGCAAGTCTAGGACTAGCTACTAATTAGGTGTATCTCATTTAGGAAAACCCATCCAGCTGCCAGAGTTTTGTCCAGGGGGGATGGAATGGGACACAAGGAGAAGAGGGTGGCTGGGCTGGAGGAGCAGTGACAGCGATGAGACAAAGCGAGTTTGAAGCAAATCTCTTTTATCCTCTATCCCAGAATGGATCCATTAGCATCTATTCCAATGAACTCTGTTTTTCAACCTTCACCTTATCCATCCTAGAGTTTTGTCACTGTCTGCCAGGGCAGCACAGGCAGAAAGCCCCCTTGTAGCGGGGTGCGTGACCGAGGACCTGGCTGGGCTCCTGAATGCAAACTCGGCAGGGCCAAGGTCCAACACTCTCCACAGGTCAAGGTACCAACACGTGTTTTACATACAGTTGTAAGGAGAGCAGCCCAACAGTGGTGAAGAAAAAGAGTGCAGTGTGGGTTTCAACCACAGTATAAAGTAGTCCTTTAAAAAAAAAAAAAAAAGAAAAGTGGTCTTCATAAATGAGACTTTCTTGGCTCTGATCATTAAAATAAATGGAAGTAAAGAGATTAATAATGAAGTAACCCAAGCAAATCAGACAACGTTGCCTGTCTCCCATCCATTTCAATCTGAAGTTCATTTTGGCTCGTGCATCTGAGTCTGAGTGAGTTTCCCTGATTGATAGATGATAGCTCACATCCAAGGATTATTTCTTTTAAGTTCTTTTTACACTCAAAGGGTTTTTGAAGGTATGGTTTTGGAAATGCCTATTGTTTGAGCCCCCAGATATATAGGTAGTTCCTAAATTGATTTTTGTAGACAGATGCTATTACCATTTCATTTCCCTTGAAGAAGTTACCTGTTCAGTTATCTTGCTGGCTGTGACAAACAAAGGTAAAATACCATAGCAAAAATAAATCCAAAACAGGTACAAAGAGTTGATGACAATTTTATACCTATGCCGACACATAAAAATAAAGGCATCCATTTTCTCTTACACACCAAATTCAGTGTGAGACATCAGAGTCTCAATCCATGCTGAGCATTGTGGCTATAACCTAGAAAAGCATCGTTCCATGTGCTTAGCACATCAATAAACCCGCTCAGCACGTACTTTGCACACCAATGTTTATGGACATGCTGAAGTGCTTTGCTGCACGGGGTCTGCGTGTGTTTTGCAGTCCTATACCCTACCCCTATGAAATCTGGAAGCCTTGAAGTCATTTCAGAGGCAAAATGAGATTCCCACCTCCTGACTGTCTGCTTGGAGGGCTCTGATGCCAGCGGGCTGCACGGCGTGGTCCAGCAGGGCCCACGGGGGGAGCCAGTTGGCCCTCGGCAGAGCTGCAGAGGCAGCCCTAATAAAGACATAAAAGTGGATAAATTAAATAAATAAGCTCTAATTAAGTGCTACATAGAGGATATGGCTGAGTGGGAATAGTGAATGCTGGGAGTTAATACATGACCCTTTAGCTACGATGAGGAACAGTGCCCAGTCTTGCTCCGGCTGCTGGGGAAGGATGAGGGCAGCCGGCAGCAACCCGTCCCCCTGGCAATGGGGACCAGGGCTGGATGAGAAGTAGCTTGTGCTTGGGCATCTTCTACCCCACCACAAAAGACAGTTGATTTGGAGAGGGCTGTGGAGCTACTTTCCTGCTCAGCGCAGGGGCAGAAAGGTGTTCCTGTGGATGATTTAAAATCACAGAATCATGGAATGGTTTGGGTTGGAAGGGACCTTAAAGCCCATCCAGTTCCACCACCCCTCCATCATGGGCAAGGACACATCCCACTGGAACCGGTTGCTCCAAGTCCCATCCATCCTGGCCTTGAACACCTCCAGGGATGGGGCAGCCACCCCTGCTCCAGGCAACCCGGGCCAGGGCCTCCCTGCCCTCACAGCAAAACATGTCTTCCTAAGATCTCATCACAATCTCCCTTCTTTTACTTTAAAGCCATTATGCCTTGTCCTATCGCTACATGTCTTTGTAAAAAGTCCCTCTCTGGGTTTCTTGTAGGTCCCTTTCCATACTGGAAGCGGCTCAAAGGTGTCCCCAGAGCCTTCTTTTCTCCAGGCTGAGCAACCCCAACTCTCTCAGCCTGTCTTGTTGTCTGAAATCCTGCTGAAAGGATTATGCTAATGCAGCTGGGATTGCATAGCATTATTAATGGTGCAGTAGGGTTTCTAGAGCCTTGTGCAGGAGTCTTTTTATTTATTATTTAATTCTAAATAAGCAAAATAAATAAATCATATCTCTTTATATGCTATACTTGTAGGTAAAATGGAAAAAGGAAAGACGGATGGGTAATGTCACTTTTGACCTAATAGCTGTACAGTTTCAAGTTATATTTACACTGTTTCATGTTCAGCTGCACCAATATCAGAATATTAAAAGCATTTTTGTAAAATCAATAATTAAACCTGATTTCATTATTATTCAGAGCATACAAATTCATGGGCCAGTTGCATTAAACATGATATAAATATCATACCGCATGTAATTGTACTCACACTAATTGCACATTCTGGCACATTATGGTGTAATGATGCTTGAAGTTACCCAACAGTTCAAAGATCAAAGGTCACACAGTCAAAGATTTTAAAATAAAGTTCCTGATTTGTGAATTTATGATAATGTACTAAATCTGACCTTTTCCCCCTCATATAAATAGCTATATATGATTACATAATTATACAATAATTAGCCTGTAGCCCCACAGCCATTACAAAGTTATTCCTTGTATATCTGAGCCCTGGTAAGGATGGCAATACCTGGCATCATACCCTGCCTCCTGCTCTGTCTCTAACGTGCCATCAGAAGCATGCATGAAAATATCCTGGGTTTTCTGAGTCCATTTTGCTGCGGATTTCACCAAGGCTAGACTTTTATCTCTGGTTGCTGGTTCTGTTTAATTGATAGTTTGCAGACAATAGAAACTCAAAGGAGTTTTATTCATTCATCTTCAAAGAGCTGGAAGCCAAGAGTGTCTGGTGGGGCACCCAGGAAGCATTGCAGAAGACTGAAATGGGAAGGCAGTTTTTTTATCCCCTTCCTCATTCAGAAAAGAGAGAGCAAGAATGAGCAAGGCAGTCTGACTAGGAGCCAAAAGGAGATGATTATGTGGTTATCCAGAGGGATTCTTTCTATTACTTGAAAAATCAGAGAGCAGATTTAGAGAGACAGGTTGATGTGCTCAGGAAGATCAATGAATATGAAAGGTTCATTGATGGCATATGCTTGGGTTTAGACCTAAGTGTCTGCTTCAGAAGGAATGACAGCAGAGCAGAACGGAAAAGCTAATGGTCAGTGGAACATCCACAGGGTCTGCACTGGCAAACAGAGTCCCCTTCCCAGCCAGAAGAGGTGGCACCAGGGCCTGGAAGCAGTGAAGTTGGATAAGATTTCAGCCATGGATGTCAGGGAGTTAAATGTTGAGAAAAGAACAGGAAACAAGCACATCTGAGAGAAGCTCTGATGGAGCCTAAGACATGCTGGTGGTGGGAGATGGTGAGGAAGGGGCTCAGCAGTGGCCTTGGAGACCTCTGCAAAATGCAAACAAAAACTAGCACAACAAAATACTCCCAGCATCCTAAGGGGTGAGAGGTTTTTCAAGTGTAAAGGTTTGCTCAAGCAGTTCTTTCACTAAACCACCTTGCAAATACTTGTCATAAATAGTTTGAAGATGCTCTCCAGTTCTCTGCAATTCTCATTTACCCTGGTCTGCAATCACTTCAACACACTCATTCAGCCCATTGTCAACTGGCAAAAGCACGTGGTCACACTCTTCAGCTGAAAAGCCTGTCCATCTGTTACATGTTGATAGAGTGAGCTGCTGAAGATAGAAGGACTGGAAATATTTTTGTTGGCACAGAGGGAGAGGCTTGGAAAGAAAGCGAGTTAGGGACAATAAAGATAGCCAGGAACTCTGGAGCACTGACCTCCAGACACATCCAGGGCCAGCAGGGAAAGTATATCAAATATGTTAACAGTTATCGGAAGCCAAGAGCTGATTTTAAGGTGAACTGGAAGATATTCTTGCTAGTTCTGTGAAGATTTTCAAGCAATTGAGGCAATCTTTCCTATAACAGTATGAGGTTTTTTCTTGTTTGTGTGATCTACTTTCTTTTGCATTCAGATTTCAAAATTTTAGAACACTAAAGTCATTGATTCTTAACTTAGGGTAATTGTCAATATCCAAAAACTTATTTTCCTGATTGTTAGTGGTGTATAGGTGTTTCTGGCTGTGTTTTACATCTTAATAAGCTGTGCAATGCTATAAGTTGCACACTTTAAGGCAACTGGCAAATAAATTTTGTGATGGCCACTGATGTGTTTCCAGAAAGTTAAGTGTGGTTGCAGGTTTAACTATGAATGGGTTGTTTTCAGAGAGCTGCTTTTATGTGTTTTACCATCAAGTCCACACACACAAAAGGATGCTTCAAAGTAAACTGGATTCAGAACTGAGCATCTGACCCAATCTCTGCTCGTTTTGAGCTCTGAATAATGTCTTTTTTAACTTGTTGCAATGTGATTAGGTTTTGGGATCTTCTTGACTTACCTACAGACTGGGAAACCACAGAAAGAAATATATTTTTAGATTTGATAACCATGAGAAATGCATGTATATTGTCAAAATGAAAAGTATATGCAATAGAAGAATATAAAGTTCTACGTTAAATCTAATGTATAGAACATATAGAAAAACTAAGGAGACAAGCAGAAATACAGTCACGATATTAGTATAAAAAGAACTGGAGACAAAGGATGGAGATCTTTCCTAATCTAAAGTAAAAACATGCTGGAGTGCCTTCAAACAGAGGGCGTAATGATAGTGGGGCAGAGGTGGAGCAGTAAAAGCAATAGCTGTAGGCAGCTCAACCAGCTTTCAGGGCATGAAATGGTCAGGTCTAGAATTATGGTCCACGTGATTCAGCAATACTCAGATTCCAGATGATATGAAATGCAGGCACTGGGAGGGAAAAAAAAAGCATTTTAAGTCAAGTAGTATATTTAATAGTTCATGTGTATAAGAATATATGTGTGTGAAATGCACATGTGTCTATAAGCTTCTATTTGAACATGTATGTACAGATATTCATAGAAGTGTGTCTGCAAATGTGTATCTGTACAAAGGAGGCCATTAACCTCCCATTCTGGAGTAATTCTGCCATGGAGAAATCATTTGTGTAGTGTAAATTGCTGAAGGGTTCAAAAACCAAGGGACTCATATAAAAATTATGAAATTAAGACTAATCAGGTTATTCAGATGGAACTATTGTATTTCATTCAAAGTGCAGTAAACATATGGATTAATCAGCCAATAAGACCATTGGGGCAAGGGCTGTGGCTCCTGCTCTGGAAAAAATGATTTATTTTATTTTTTTTTTGTAATTCCTACTTGTTCATGTGCAGAAAATAAATATTTAGGTGCCTGCCTGACCAATTTGCTGGTAAAAGTTTGAAAGGTACTTCAATTGATTATCATGGATGGACTTTTCACTCTGTTCTTTATTTATTTTTAAGAAAAATAGTGTTAGGTTTCTGTCTTTTTTTAAAGTCTGCCAGATTCAAGTGCTCCATATGCAGTTTAGACAGTGAAAAAATAAGCTCATGCGAAGACTTATTTCAAATACTAAGCCCTGCTAAGCTCCCCTTCTGCCACTCAGTCTGGCAGAGCATGAGTTCTGAGGTAATCATGGTCAATGCCTTTGATGGCCTCTGCAGGGCTTCAGTGTGAGTGCCTAGTTGTGTGGTGGCATTTTTAGCTCAGATTTTGGGAACTTAATCTGCTTTTGAACTTCAACAAAGAGGTCACCATCCTGGTTTCTGTCTTTGGGGTACTTTGCAAACCCAGTATAAAGCAGATACAGGTGAGAGCAAAGGCAACAGTTCATATAAAGTGTTGGTGGCTTCAAAGAACATTCAGGAATAGGGTCAGATTCCTGGATTCCAGGATAACTGTGAATGAGGCAAGGTGGTATAGAGGTGCTGGAAAAGGGATTAAAAAAAAGCTGTTCCCTGGTTCCCCAGCAATGTTGTGGTTATGCGCTCATAAGCATAAAAATGTTGGTGAGGAGACAGCAAACTGATAGATGTGGCCTTGACATGCCCTGAAGTCATTACAGAACAGGCCCCATTTTTTTTGCCAGCACAGCCTTGGTAGGCTGAGAGAGTTCAGCCTGGAGAACAGAAGGCTTCGGGGAGACCTTAGTGCAGCTTCCAGAACTGAAAGGGGCTCCGGGAAAGCTGGGGAGGGGCTCTCGATCAGGGAGGGCAGGGAGAGGATGAGGGGATCGGTTTTCAGCTGAAAGAGGGGATTGATATGAGGTCTCAGGAAGAAATGTTTTGCTGTGAGGGTGGTGAGACCCTGGCCCAGGTTGCCCAGAGCAGTGGTGGCTGCCCAGTCCCTGGAGGGGTTCAAGGCCAGGCTGAATGGGGCTTGGAGCCCCTGATCCAGTGGGAGGTGTCCATGTCTGTGGCAGGGTGATTGGAATTGGATGGGTTTTGAGGTCTGTTCCAACTCAAACCATTCTGTAATTCTATAAACCCAAAGCCACAAGCACAGAGGCAATTGCAGAAAATGTGGATCTCTCAGCCTTGCCTGTGTATATATAAAGAAATGTCACTTCACTTAGATCTTCCTTGGGAACATGTGGTAGCTCTTCAGCTAAGGATGCTGTCTCAGCCTTATATAAATACCTGTAAAATTGCTCAAATAGTTCATTAGTAGCTTATGAGTTTTTGCGCTTGCATTCCTTCCTAGCTCTAATTGCAAGGATGTTGATTCATACTGCAGCCAACCGGAGCCGGCTAACAGATTCTCTGCTCTATTGCCCCATTAAATGAGGTGTTACTGTATTTGACTCAAGCTGCAAAGGATCCCATCCCATTTAGTAAAGAGACCGGCTAGGGCTGACCTAGCTGGGGACAGATTTCCTTCCAAATCTCAAAGAAGCCCTCCTGAATATGAGATGTTAATTGTGGCAGGAATTAAGGATTAAACAGTCATGGCTTCAGGTTACTATTGGGAACTGAAATCAGGATTACAAAGGAAACTGGGCCATGCCCTCACAATGCTATTACCCCAGTTCTTGAATCTGAAAAACCTTAGAAACCATCCTTGGTGACCAATAAAAACTAGTCTAAATTGTGCTTACTGAGGCCTGGGGAAAGGAGTCAAAATTGTGCAGCCATACTTTGGACAGAAGCAGAAGATAACATCAAGGATGAGAGAGTGAAATCCGGCCCTGATTTATATCCTCTGCAACCTTCATTAGCGCCAAAGCTCTGGCACTGGCTGTTCGTGAGGCCACAACCTCACGTCCTGCCTGGGAGAGACAGACCCCACCACTGAGGCCAGCCCCTCGTGCCTCAGGGCACGGCAAGGAGAGCAGCCGCGCTGCAAGGGCATTTCCAGAGGGCAGAGGTGGATGGAATCGCCTTGCTGCCGTGCCTCTGCAGCCTTGTGCATCCCCTGCGGGCAGGTACAAGGCTGGATTCTGCTCCCAGGGGTGTCAAAGCCAGCCTGGCTCCCCCCTAGCACCCACCAAAGGGCTCAGCATCAGGCTCCTCACTCAGGTGCTGGGAGGGCATGTTCAGGTGGGCTAAATATTTATGATGCTACGAAACTCCGTACCTGACCCAGAATACAAAACCGTAGGGATGAAGGGGAAGCAAAAGAAATTATGTGGTTGAAATTTATGACATTGTAGCACATACTTAATAACCAATTAAAGGGAAGATTTATTGGGAACTAAATTACATTTGTATTATAAATAGAACTAGAATGTACTGTTACAGAACAAAAGCAAAACATCTTAGCATTTAATATTGTAAAAGACAAAGTAATCTAATGGACTCTAAATGTTAATGGGTGTAAAGATTTACACTTTAATTGCATTTTTAAGTCATCTTATTTTACAGTGCTCTTTTTTCTGTGTACATAGAAATCAACAATGTGCTGCAACATTATACTTAGTAGTGGCAAGACTGGCTTTAGGAAACCTATTATTATAGGTAAAATCAGTATATTACTTAGAAATCCTTGCAAAGATTTTAATTGAAATGAGCAGTGGACTTTCACTGACCTTGGCTTTCTGTATGCGAGACCTTCATAGCAAATTAAGCCAGTGAAAAGTGTGTGTGTGAGAAGCCAAGAAGGGAGGGAGAGGTAACAAGAGAGTTTCTATTTGTAAAGCCAACAAATAAACTGTATTGGATTTAGGGGTTTGCTTTATGGCAGGGAAAAAAATCCTAGCAAATGATGAAACATGAAATTATATCTGATCAAATTATCAAATAATAATATTGTACTTATTAGCATATTATCAGTTACAATCAGACTTTGGGATGGTATCTGAGGTTGGCATTTTAGGACATGCTTTCATAGTATATAGAAATGTTGCAGACTTCCCAGAAACTTATTCCTGTACTCATAAAATTTCTCTTCCAGTTTGTGTTACCTCTTCAGGATCCCTAAGCTGAGTTAGTTATAGATGAATCTAACATTACATATGAAAAAATAAATGTGCACTAAAAGTAATTAAAGCATGTTGGTTCATGAATAATACACCATTTTACTACTATTTGCAGAGTATAATGAGACAAGCTACTAAATTGACAATGAATGCTCTATTATGTGATTGCCAACAGTTTTATAAGATATTGAACAGATTCATTTATTCTATCATCATGTGCATTATCAAGCTATTGCTTTTTAATAAATTAATTTCTCCTGTGTCTCCAGAGCCTTACTTTGAAATCTGGCTGAAGGCATAAATGAAATTAATTTTGTGGTCTCAGTTTAACTACCGGTGCCGCGTGACTTACAAACACAGCGGTGCAGTCGACAGCCACCACAGAAGGGGATCGCTGCTGGGTGGCCGCAGCAGTGGCACGCTGGCTTCATTGTGACAGTGAGGATGCCTTGGAATAGCCAGCTGACAGAAATAGGGTCCTTGGACAGCTCTGCTTTAGCAGGATGCTGGGTGCCTGCCATCCTCCCCCTTCCCCTGCCCTTCACCCTTGCCCACCGATCCAGCATAAATTGACCCTGGGATTGTGTAGCAGCCGAAATCTGGTGACACCATTCATTGACTGTGACTGCAAAGCAGCACTTAATCCCTGGCTGGATGATAGTGTCATTAGGAAAGCAGTGTGATTGCAGGGAAGACTCTCTGCTGCGTTGGAGAGGATTATCTGTGAACCCTCGGCTGGGGCTGAGACAACACAGAATGTCCACACAGCCTCGATGCTGCAGAGCTGCTTCGCTCGATGGTAAACAACTTCTAATTGTGGCTGTTGACAGGACTCACCGTGTTCTAACTAACCTTGCTGCAATGTTATTATTTCTGAAGGGAGCCTTTCTCCATGTTTTTAACAAAAAGTCTGACAGGTGTCATATTAAAAACAGGGCTTAATTCTAATGCAACTATTCCCACCCGCCCTTCCCTTTTCATTTTTGTGCCTCTGTAATGCATGAATTTCTCCTGCTCATAAAGATTAAAGGAACATCTTTGCTGGAAGGAAAATAGTGCTGATTTGTTTGTAGTCCAGGTACATTCGAAGTGGTCCCAGCCCCCTTTCTCCTCTCTTCTGCAGCCACGCCAGCTCAATGCTGGGAGAGAAGGGGAGGAAGAGAAATAAAGCCTTTCCTGGGATAAGAGGTAATTCAGGATCCACTGAAGTGAAATTTCAGGCTTCTTTTGAACTGTGACCCGCGGCTGCCGGCTGGGCGCTCCGCAGGCTGTGCAGCCTGTGATGCATTGCTGACTGCTGTCCACCAGAGACTGAGCCTAGGCCAGCAGTTCACTTACAAGTTTACACTGGATTTAAGTCAAAATGCTAAAACACCAGTGTTCAATCTCTACTAACTGTGTGCTTGGCAGACAGCTCCCAGCAGACTCCGGGCTTGTAAAATCCAATACGCCATATAAAGTAAGGGTTTATGGAGGTGCAAGGGGTTTGGAAGACTTTTTTTTTCCCCCACTTCCCTCCTGTTTGGTTTCTTGTGATGCTGCTTTTCAGGCGTTGGGACAGCTTCAGCTGTGTCACACACAAACCAGGCAGTGTCACAGAAGGCTGCATACAGGTCGCAGCCTCCCATTTCCAGACCTCTCATCTCTCCTGCCCTACTTCTCAGGCTGCCTGCAAAAGGCAGAGTCCAGAGAATCATTAAGGTTGGAAAAGACCTCTAAGATCATCTAGTCCAACCTCACCGTGCCTACTAAGAAATGACCTTAAATGCCATGGCCACGTGGTTTTTGAACCCCTCCAGAAATGGAGACTCCATCACTGCCCTGGGCAGCCTCTACCAGGGCTTCCCTGCTCTTTTGGCAAATAATTTCTTTTCTAACACCCAATCTAAACCTCCCCTGACGTCCAATGTAAAGCCATTAGTTCCATGTTGATGTGATGATCAGAGCCAGGACCAGCGTGGCTCCCATGCACAGGCTTTCTCTGCCTCCTCCCTTTCCAAAAGCTTACACGTTTCACGTCTACAAGCATCACATGTGTATCTCAATGCCTGCTAAGAACATTACAGAAATGCTCAAACCACTGCTGCTTAAGGCTAGCACCAGCTCAAGGAAAAGTGTGCCTGCTTTGCCAGGAGGCATCATGTAAACCCAGTGTACAAAGCTTCTAATTTAGACTGTGCTTGCATCCCCAAGGGTGCTGACCCAGCCCTGCATGAGGTTTCTGTATGAACAATGTGCATGGTGCTGACTTCATTGCCAGTGTTGGCTAACATTCAGTGTTTAGAACAGTTCTTTTAAAGGAGTGAAGATAACCAGCAAAGAGTCTCACCAGGCATGTGGTGATCAGTTCTGCACTCCTTTAAGGTAGATGATTTTTTGGGACTTAAATTATATATTATTTCTTCCTTTTTTTTTTTTTTTTGCATAAGCAACTGCCCAGCAAATTGATAAGAACCCTTTTTAATTAGATAGTGAAGTTGTATGGGTAATGTTCCATATAAGAGGTCTATAAAACACAGCAGAATTAATAAAATGACTGCTTCCCATTTAATTCAGGTCCTCTAACGAGATTCGTATGTCTTGCTTTGGTCTGTTTGTAGTATTTCTCTCTACCACCCAGCCATGAATTGATTAAAATCACATTCCTCACTTAAAACTGGAGCCCAGTTGGTGAGAGATACTGGGTAGTAATTAAGGTCTGTGCACACACATGTGAATCTCCCATGAAAAAAATACCAAAAGGAATCATTGTGCATCCCTTGGATTACACGCAAACACAACTCATGTTGACAGCTACCTCTGGATGACTCCATCAGTACACACTTTATCTCCACCTGTCCAAGTAATTTTCCCAGGATTTTGCCCCTCTTTTTCACTCCTCTCTACACAGATGGATTAGAGCAACAAACGGTTTACATGCTGCACATCATTAGCTATCCTCCCTCACTACCCAGCAGATAACAACTGGGCTCTATCATCAGGACATTCATAACACCTTGACACTTTTACAACTCTGCTGTGCTCTGCCAGAGCAATCTTCTCTTTTAAAGCATGAAGCTAATTCATGAAACACCCGCTGGAAAGTACTCTTCAAATGCAACAGGGATGGGGGAGAGAAGAAAAAGCACAGCCCAGAAAAAGCATCTATTAAATAACAGAGATAGCACTGCAAAGAAAACAGTAAGCAAGAAAAAAGCACAATGTTCTTTCTCTATCTTTCAGATATTTCTATGTTTTCCTGTTGCCTTTGTCCCACAGTGAAGGACATCAGGCAACGGTCACACATCTGTTGGCTGTATTTCAATGCTTCCATCACCGTGTGTTATGCAGGCACCTCCAGTGCCTGGCATCAGCGTGGCTCCCTGCTACTGCAGGCTGAGACAGGCAGACAGGTCGGCTGCAAGGGTTCCTGCTCTGGTGCTCTTGCTCTTGGTGATGGCATGGGTGCTTCCCTTGGGGGTGCGTTTTGCTAAGGTACCTCTTTGCAATGGGACCAGTTGAAGGCTTTGGTCAATAGCGCATTTACTATTGTATATTGCCAGTGGTTATTCTGGTTTTCATAATCTGCCTCCCGGTTCAGGGCATCTTGACTCTGAAAGATTTATTAATATAACAACATATCCCCTGTGCAGGTTAGGATCCTGCTTCGGAGCAGTCCAGAGGAGGCCACAAAGGTGATCTGAGGTCTTGAGCCTCTCTGCTATGAGGACAGGCTGAGAGAACTGGGGTTGTTCAGCCTGGAGAAAAGAAGGCTCCTAGGAGACTTTGGAGCAGCTTCCAGCACTGAAAGGGGCTCCAAGAAAGGTGGGGAGGGACTTGTTACCAAGTCATGGAGTGATAAGATGGACAGTGGCTTTAATTTGGAAGGAGAAAGATTTAGATTAGACATTAGGAAGATGTTCTTCATGATGAGCGTGGGGAGGCCCTCGCCCTAGTTGCCCAGAGCAGTGGTGGCTGCCCCATCCCTGGAGGTGTTCAAGGCCAGGTTGGATGGGGCTTGGAGCCCCTGATCCACTGGGAGGTGTCCCTGCCCATGGCAGGGGGTGGAACTGGTTGGACCTTAATGTCTCTTCCAACCAAACCCATTATAAGATTCTATGATTTGGAGACAGACTTACATCTCTAACTTACATCTAGAATAAAAGATAAGCCTACATCAGCCATTGTGGATGGAAATAAATACATTTTAGCAGCATTTTCCAAGCTTCTCAGCATGCCTCCGCTGCCCAAACCGTACATTTTAATGTATAGTACATGCTTGTTTAAAAAAGAAATACATAAGGAGAAAGAGTAATTACCGTAGCTTAAATTCAGCCTGATAAGAAAGGCTTGCGCAGGCTGAGCAGCTGTTCCACTGCCATTCAGATTATGAAAATATAATCCTAGAAAACCTTGTCAAGATAAATACGGAGCATGAAATGCATAGGCAATTTTTTCCCAGCCACATATAATGATCAATTCCAAAGCCACAAGTGATACCAAAGGACAAAATAAGATCTGTCTAGACTTTCTCACTTACAAGATATTGATCATTCCAATGGTAAACCAGTTAGTATAAGTGTGTTTGGTTTGAAAGGTCATGAGCTTAACACCTGACAAGGAGTTATTCAACCTTGATATAAGTCAAATTATTGCAGTGTTGCTGCAAAGACTTTCTCTAATAAAAGTCCCTACCTGGTCTGAGAATATCTGAAATTTGTCTTCCAGATGTCAAAAGAAAAAGCGGGGAGGGGAGGGAGGAGGGAAAGTCAAGACTTGGCATGGGTTTCTGTTGGTTCACCTCTATCTGGGCTTGCAAGTAGAGCTCCCAGAAGTCAGTTACTTTCTAGGCAGAGCACGGACAACATCTGCTGCATGGACAGCAGTGGAAGCTGTCACTGATTGAAATGGCACCTCCATTCCCCTAAGAACTCCCGGTGGCTCTTCAGAGGAGTTTGTTCACTCACCTACCCAGACTTGCAGATCCAGGACAACTGTACAGGGGCAAAAATTACCATTAAAATGGGAAACGTTTACTTTGGAAGGAAAGCAGAGGGGAAAAGTTCAGGTAACACCCTCCAGCATGCGAGTGGGAAATGCTCCGTGGCTGAAAGAGGGGATTTAGATGAGCTCTTAGGAAAAAATATTTTCCCGTGAGGGTGGTGAGACACTGGCCCAGAGAAGCTGTGCCTGCCCCATCGCTGGAGTGTTCAAGGCCAGGCTGGATGGGGCTTGGAGCAACCAGATCCAGAGGGAGGTGACTCTGCCCATGGCAGAGGGATAGAACTGGATGATTTTAAGATCCCTTCCAAACCAAACCATTCCATGATCCTACGATCACCCTCCAATGCCTCTTCTTTAGAAAGCCCTGTAGGCTTGAGTGGTGCATCAGAGAGACAGTCCTTACCCAGCCGCCTCCTTTTTTATGAGGGTAACTAGCAAGTCTTAATATTAGGACTATTAAGAGCTCGATGTAAGTTTGCTGGATCTTTTCCAAGAACTATAAATACCCAATCTATTTTGCTTTATTCAGTTCTTTTTGTTTTGCTGATATGATACTAGTTAAGGTTAATGGGGTTTGCTTTAATATTAGATACAGGATCACTTAACTACCTTTAATGAATACTGGAGTCAATGCATTGCAGAGTCATTCACACAGACATTGCTTCAGGTAAATCAACCAAAAAATGTAAGCCAGGCCAATAAATAAATCTGAGCAGCTTTAAATGTGCCAGATTTTACACTAAAATATATTTGAAAGCCAGTGACTTTGGCACATCTTGGATAAGAAAATGGAGGGTTTGGCGTCTGTTTCTTTTCAATCCCTTTTCTTTTTTAATGCCCCCTGCACATCCCTCCTGTGCTGAAACGAGGCTGGGAGTGCCAGAAAGATGATTTTTCACAAGTGTTTTTAATAGAAGCAGATGCTTTGCATCTTTGTGCCTTTTATTATTTGGAGTGAAAATGGTAAATATATATATAAGGCTTATTTTATGCTGGCCATCAGCACAGAAGAGTGAGCAACAAAGAGGAGGGAGAGAAAAGGAGGAGAGAAAGGAAGACAAAAAGGAAAGAGAGAAAGAAAGAAGAAGAACAAAAGAAAGAAAAAGTAAGAAAGAAGCAGAGGGAGATAAAGTAGTTTTAAGTCCGTTGAAGGAAATAGTGACAGTGAGGTTCTACATGGGATAATACACTAGTGTCAATAATTATTTATTAACCGGAAATAGGAACCAGAGGAACCTGACCAACTCAGTGAAGTTAACGGAGTAGCTTACCTCATACTAAATGTGAAACTATGCTAACATTAAACCTGCGTTTACCTCATAACACTGACACAGGGAGTCACGTATGGAGGAAAACCACCTCTCAGACATTCATTGAAGGCAGGCAGGCAATCTCTTTAAGTTCTGAATTCTCATAAAAGCATGCAATATTTCATCAATAAGGAATGACAGAGTGTTCATTATCGGTTATTAATGTTTGCCTAAATGGAGCAGAAGGCCCAGGCCTTCAGGGGAGTGCAGAGCTCCCAGCGTTGCTTAATTACCGCCTCTTCCTAACCCAACAGTGCCAAGCTCTGCTGCCGTAGACCGGCTGTATCATCACATGAGAGTAATTCCATTTGGCTCTGAAAAGGAAAAACAATGTATCTGGGCAGGCTGTTGCACAGGTGATAGAAATTAATCCATTTTTCTCCCCAGATAAACTCCAGACAATACAAGGAGTTTGACGGTAACCATCACCTCAACCTGCAGACTCTTTCACCCATGCCACGACAGTTCTCTGACTACCAACATGGACAAAACAGCTAGGAGACAAGAAAGAACTTTTTCCTCTGCTTTTTTTTTTTTTTTCCATTGAAAAAGTTGAAAAGTCTTATTGCTCTTTCTGGAAGAATCCTTTTCATTTCTTTATTCTACCAATACCTGGGTGCAGGAGCAAACTCATAAGGATGTGGTGGTCTTGGAGAAGGGGCTTGCTGCAGGTAGGAGGGGAAGACTCATGGGCAGGATTGCTCATTTACTGCAGGCTGTAGCGCAGCAGGTATAAGCAAGGCCATATATTCTTTATCGCAGCTTTAGGAAAGACTATGACATCAGATATGGCAATGGCCAAACAGGGAGCAGCTGAGGATGCACTTCGGCAAAAGCTTGAAAGATGCCAATGGCTTTGAAGAAAAGAAAAAGGCTTCATTTTTGTAAGGCGTAGCTGTTACATTGCAATATCGAGTTTCCTCACATAGTTGCGGTGGGTTTTTTCATTGAAGGGTGCTATGAACACTTCTTCCAGGTGAATGTGTGCCTTGACTTTAACACCTATTCAATGCTTATGAAAGGCATTATGATTGCAGATAAGAAAATCATGGAAGGCAGACTGTTAACAATAAATCATAAATAATAAGGAGATCAAACAAGCTTCCAATAATAATGTGTCCTTCTATTTATTTGTTTATATTCTGTCTACAGAAAATGCGATGCTGGACTGGGGATGGCTTAGGACAACCTTCTGGCATGAAGACAGCTACAAAGCACAAAATACAAAAAAAAAAGAACTCAGAAAGAAAGAAGAAAAACAGCGTTTTCTTGGCATCAACAAGAAGCTCTTTATTTTTCGTCAAGTTTTCTAAGAAAAAAATAGAACTAAGACATTTGCAGAAATGAGACAAACTTTCTCTTCAGGTGACAATACATAAGCAAGCAAGTTGTTTTATTGAATTTAAATTGAAAGAAAAAAAGAGAGTTTGGAATGGGCTGCCATATCAGGAGAACTGAGAAACTGTGAACTTTGACTGAAAAAAACTCTTTAAAACTGTGAACTGTGAAATGGATGGAAATACCATCGAACCCCCCCAACTACACCCTGTGTGTTCATAAGGAGCCATCATCATCTTTGCTAACTCAACGGTATTTAGGGAATGGTTTGCAACATATCTTTTATTCTAATCTTGTAAGAAAAAGCAGAAATATTTAATTAGCTGTGACTTTACAATTTCTGTTCAGATGTCTTATTGCACCTTCTTGCTCCAAACAGTGCAGACGTATTTGCAGCCAGCAGTCGAGGGCAGGAAAGATTTCTTTCCCTTAATAATCTTTTTATTTGCCACACCCAATAAAATCCTTGTAGGGAAAAAGAATCAACACAACCACCATCTCCCAATCAATACCCAAAGCCTAACAGACAGTAATTATCAAAATAAAGAGGAAATCCCATACTGGGCTATGTACCTACCTATTAATCAAAACGACAGAAAATGTCTGCAGCGTTGCTTTTCTAAAATAAGACAAAAGATGCCTCCTTGGGTTACACTTTGAACAGGCTATAATCAAAAGAAAAAGAACCAAGACTAACTAAGCCCCAGGAAGCTGCATTGTCCCTTTAACCCACAGTATTCCCCATTTCCCATTAGTACTTAACATTTTTCACTATGTTGTGACTGCTATTATTTCATTTAACACTGGTTAATCTGTATCTGAGGTATATGGAAACCCTCTAGATGATAAGATTGGACAGGTTCCAGTGTTGGCAGTTTTCAAGTGTGCACACACTCAGTGTGTTTTGATCCTTCCAGGAGCTCCCTGCTATTTGGACTGCCTGCCAATTCGTTCTTGGATCAGCCTCTCGCTCAGCTCCCACAGGGCTGCGGCCGTCACTTCGCCCTGTGCCTCCTGTGAGGGCAGGCAGCGGCAGCAGTTGTTGAAGTACATCCCGCCCAGCCCCTCCAGCTCCGCAGCCGTGGCGCAGTAGACAGTTGTGGCAGCTCCTTGTTGCTGGAATTAAAAGGAAAAAGAGAGAAAAAAAATATGTATTATAATTGTAATTTTGACTGCAGTCTTTAAAGCCGTGCATCTTCTGAAAGCTTCAGTGAAAAGCATCACAGCTGACAGGGTGATTTGCATGGGGACAGGCTGAAGCCCTGAAGATGCTGCCTGCCTGCTGGCCAATTAGTTACGAAACACTTTAAGGAAGATGGTCTTTTTCTTTTCCTTTCCTCTTAAAGCAAAAGAAAAGAAAAAGACAATCCTGAATCCCAGCCCCTCTTCCTGCGTGTTTTGTTCCTTTACAGTAAAAGCTTGGATTGGTGCAGGGACAAGGTCTGCCCAGCTGCTGTTTGAAACCAGAACAATTGAGCCAGATTTGAAGGCAGCACCTCCAAGCCTCCCAGTTTCCCTTTGGAATGGAGTAAGCATCTTGGTCATCTCCACTTCCTAATCCTGACCAGCAATGCAGGCTGACAGATGTATTTTGTTTGTCTGAGTTTTTAAAACTCTTGTACAAAATTAACCTGAGCACTCCCATTAAGGCCTATGATGCAGTCGGGGTTGGTGCTAAACCCGCCTATACAGCGAGTCCAGAGGAGGCCACAAAGACAATCCAAGGGCTGGAGCACCTCCCATACAAGGACAGGCTGAGAGAGTTGGGGTTGTTCAGCCTGGAGAAGAGAAGGCTCCGGGGACAGCTTAGGAGGAGCTTCCAGCACTGAAAGGGGCTCCGGGAAAGTTGGGGAGAGGCTGTTGATCAGGGAGTACAGCGATAGGGTGAGGGGGAATGGATTTGAGCTGAAAAGGCAGAGATTGAGATGAGATTTTAGGAAGGAATTCTTTCCTGTGAGAGTGGAGAGGCCCTGGCCCAGGTTGCCCAGAGCAGTGGTGGCTGCCCCATCCCTGGAGGGGTTCAAGGCCAGGTTGGATGGGGCTTTGGAGCCCCTGATCCAGTGGGAGGTGTCCCTGCCCATGGCAGGGGTGGAACTCGAAGGGGTTTGAGGTCCCTTCCAACCCAAATCATTCCATTATCCTATATCTTTGATCAATAGTTTCACTGTGGGAGTTGTCACCACTGCCTTGTAAGACTGTTTATCTGCTGCAGGACATGAAGCTTTCCAGTGGGATTCTTTAGTCTGTAACAACCATTTCTCATGTCTTATAATGGTTTAAGAAATGGAGCAGGTAGATTAGAAGCTTTTGATGATTTTTTTTCCTGTTTCTTTTTCTTTCTCCTTTTCTTTTTCTTACTAAATGAAAATATGTTCAAATAGGAAGAATGAGTTTCTCGGAATTTCTCCAGCAGAAACCTAGAGACTAAGGCCAAGGTTTGGGACAAGCATCTTGGCAGGCCTGGCACAGATTGAAATTGCAGTACCAGAATAGTTGTAAAGAAGGCAAGAAGCTAGTTTGCTTTGTAAACAGTAAAAATAGTAGATGAGAGTGCAGAGCAAGACCTAACAGTAATTTAAAACTGATATAATTTATCTTGCATCTTATGATTATTTATGTACATCTTAGTCCTTTCTGTGGTAACTAATTATGAGCTGATAGGAATCAGAATATAGAGGCTGCCAAATATGATTGAAAAAGTAAATGAAGAGAAATTAGACGTTGCCACATTAGGGTAATTTAATGGGCAAATAGAATAGACTTCAATCTCTTGTGATTTTCCTCCAGCCCTTTTCTTCTGGCCTTTCATTGTCACAGCCAAGGAAACTCAGGGTGCTGGGGTCAACCTGCAAGAGACCTCTGCTTTGCATCCTCATCCTTCCAGGGTAGCAAGCAGCCTAAAGTGCCCCAATTCTCCTTAACTGAGGGGGCTCAAGTTTGTAAATGCAAAGAAAGGCGTATTTGTTTGTAACAAACACATTTTTCTCAGAAGATGGGATTAAACCTGTAATAATGACTCTACATGTCAGAAATGATCTTCCATTATAAGGTAAACCTAAACCATCTGTATCAAGTATATTGAAATGCATATATTTATCAATAGACCAAAATATTTTTAAAGATAGTATGATAGATAGTAATCATCTTATTAAACCAATATCTTTTTTAAAAAAGAGAAAGTATCTTAAAGGCGGTATCAGAAACAAAAGAGAGTTCTACTAAAAATATTATTAATAGAGAACAATAAAATTCCTGTGCTCATTGGAACTATCCTATAAAGCTCCACAGCACAGGTATGATCGCTATATTCAGCTGTTTAGAATGATTCAAAGCCCCTAAAAAGTATCATTAGGTTTTTGCGAGCAGTTCAACTGGACTTTTATTAGAAAGGTAATATCAAACTAAATGGTTCAATGCAAAGTGAAAGCCCTTAAGCTATTTCTGCAAAGCATCTGTCCAGCCAAGCTAAACTTGAGCTTGCTCTACCAGCATGCAGCTAATTCATAAAATGGAAGTTCATCAGAGCTGTTGAAAATCCAACCCAAACAATAATTTGTCTTTTCAAATGAGTCAAATTGACAACTTTTAAATAAAACTCACAGTTGGCAGAAAAACGTCCCCCAGTATAACAGCAGTATCAAACATCAAACACTGACAGAACCTGAACTCCAAAAGAAGAGAGCAGATTTCCTTGTGTGAGCATAGGATATTTGCTTTAAGCGATAAAAGATTATGTGGCCAGAAGCCCAAAGCACTTCATCTTGTGATGCCTCCAGTGTTTCACTGAGGACTGGATGTAAGCAATGTGCCATTTGCTTTTTGGCTGTGTATATCTTTACTTCTTTCTAAACGTTCCAATCATACTAGCAGTTTTGGAAGAAGGAAGTTCAACGGTTCTAGCATTGAAAGAAAAGTACTTTCTTATTACTTTAAAGAAACGCAGTCATGCTCATCCCTCCATTGACAGAGGGTAAAGCTTTAATATCTGAGAATAAGGACAAACATTGACTCATTAAGCCTCAAAGGTTCCTTCAGATGGCAAAAATATGAAACGGAAGGTAAATCCCAGATTCTCAAAGCCATTTGGTTCCCTTTGATGAATGTGAGCCTGTTGCATGCAGAAGTCTGAGGACTGAAGTGACTTGCCCAAGGACAGAGTAGAACAGGTGTCACAGAATCACTCTTTGGGTTAGGAGGGATGTCAGGAGGTCTCCTGTCAAACCTCCTGACCAAAGTGCGATGCCTAGGAGCCCCATACATGCCATGCTGAATGGAAAGGTCCTCAAGGGAAAAATTCCTCCTTCCCATCTATGACTCAGATACCCCAAATCTCCGCAAAGAGTCAGAGCTGCAGATAAGCACAAAATGTCTGTTCTGCCAGCCATGCCTAGCCAGGCTGAGAAACCACTTAGTTTGTCAGTAAATATTGTTTATCCCTCCTGAACATTGCCTCTTGAATAACATCTTTATATGTTGGGCCTTATGTCAGTTTAATAACAAGTTCTAATTTTTCACTCATCAGCTTTCCTGCTCACATAGCATCAGCATACGACAGCAGAGGCTGTTAGGGAATCTAATTAGTAAACAATTCCATACTGCTGATAGAAGATGAAACATTCTTAAACCGATAGAAAGAGCACTTTAATCACTGTTGAATGACTTTCAATGCCAAGCAGTTTGTGCCATGTCAGAACATAATTTGAAGAAGATTAGAGTACTATATAAAAGAATTAATGTTAACAACTTCGTTAAAAAATGTCTTAAACAATGAGCCTGTCAGTTGTCACAGACTCTCCCTGATCTATTGTGAATAACTCCCTCTCTTCCAACAATTTAAACTGATAAACAATGCTAAAAGCACTGGGCAACCTAAACATTTTGTTTTCCCTCCATCCCAGTTGTACTGGGTGCTAATCGCTAGAGCTGGGGGTCAGCCTTCTTTAACCCGCAACAAAGGCAGTGGCTCGCAATGATGAATACACAGGATAAAGAACTTGTGAGAAGCCCAACTGAATCTTTAATCATGCCTCAATGCCATTTCCGATCCAGTCAAACACTGGAAAGCTGCTAGGCAAGCACCATGCTATCAATCTTTCTAACGCACGTAAAATTACCCGGGAATCTTGTTTGGGATTAAGTTGAAGAGTGTCTTAGTAATAAGGGTTCATCATTCTCTTCCGCAAATCATTTGTCAGTTTGGTAATACAATCTTCAACTGCAGCAGGGTGGGATTTATACAGCAGTTGCTGTTTATTTATAGTTGAGGCTCAAAGATCTAAATTATCCATCCTTCCAAAATCCTTTGTTGAGATGAAAATTCCAAGTAGCTACTAGTTCCTAGGTATTTATTTCATAACTGTTAGCTGTCAATTTGTAACTGATGGCACTGAATACAAATTAATATTGCATATCTTAACAGTAAAAGAAAAGGAGTTCTTGATATAGAGTATACGGTAAAACCCTCATTAATATATGCAATGCATCCGTTAGTATTCTGAGATACCATTTATGTTGCTGATAAGAAAACATATTACACGGTTAATGTTTAGTTTTGAGATTTGTCTGCTTTCAAATGCATGTTTATTTTCTAAAATTAGACTCTGGTTCTGAAGCAGGTTTGCATATCAAGCGCATAAATAATAGAAAAAACCACCATAACTTATCTGTACATTTATCAGCTACAAATGAATGAGATCCACAATGAACTCTGCTAAGGGCACACAGATAGCATTAAGCACTGCCTGCCAGGGAGATGGGATCAGCTTCTTTGAAAAGGAGGGCTTTGTTTTCTTATGAAAAATTAAGGATAAAGGCCAGTTACCTCGGTAGCCTGAGGTAAGGTTTAGCACTGTGCATTTTAAAAGATGGCCAGTGGGAAGTGGTGAATTCCAAATGACAAGATAGGCGAGTGGTTGTGACAAGGGCCAGATTCAAAGCAAGCCGCTCAAGTGAAATAAAAAGGCAAGTGCTTCCCTAAAACTCTTCAGGCCATTCCTTGGGACTATGAGACAAAGCCAACACAACCCTAACACAAACTTACCAGATCCAAACCATGGCACTGTGAATGTACCATTTATGGTGGGTTAACTCATTACACAGAAGTGTGAAGATGAGGTAGCATGAACATACTCCAGATCATGAAAACAATGGGATCTCCCATACCTTCGTTGTGCATCTGAAAAGCACCCTGAAGAGTTCAAATCCATTCTTCCATAGAAAGAAAAACTCTCCATTACTCAGCTTCAGCCACGGCCATTTCCTGACTTGATGTGAAATATAAAATCTCCTTGGAATAACAAACAAAATTATATTAAGCCTATTTCCACAATCAGCAGTTCCAAATTGCCCAAACCAAATCCTATAGTTACAGCCACAATTTTCCATTCCTAAAACCTCATCTTCACCTGCTCAGCTCTGTTGCCTTCTCTGGGGCCCCACAGATTTGCAGTCACCGAGGATCTGCTCTGTTGCTTGTTGCAAGCCCAGCGTTGATGCTCGGGGCTGTGGGGCAATGCTGCCTGGCTGCTGGGGTGTGCATCCATCTGGCTGGCCAAGCCAGGCAGGGGCTCCAGGCTGCAGCTCAGCAGCCGAGCTTTGGCTCATCTCCTGGCAGAAAACTGCCCCTTGCATTGATTTGTTTCTTTTTGGGACTGCTAGCAACTCCAGGTGGGATTTTGGTGTAGTCTTCTCAGATTATACTTAATTCTTTCTCTGTAATGTTAAAATGTTTCAGCACATGAGCTGAATTGGTAGATTCTCCTATCAAGTCTTGCAAACCATGCAGAGCCTGATGACCTCTTCAGAAAAATCTTAGCAGGTCTAAAATCCTCATGTCCTCACCCAGCTTTCAGAATTTTCCAGTGTCTGAAGTGCTTTCAGGGGTAGTCTCAGAGCTGTTTGGTGGTACCGGCCCTGGCTGAAGCTGGTCATAGTGGAGGGAGCTACTTCTCAGTATCAGGCATTGCTGTGCTCCATTCCCTACTGGAGTCACTCAGAGGTGTGCGGAACAGTCGCTTCTCATATGATGCAGTGAACAAGTTTTAGTCTCACATGTGAGATGACAGGAGAACTGTTCAGTTCCTGCTGCAGTCCTCTTACTCAGAGTGATCCCAGATGCACAGTTATCTTATGACTAACACTCAGAATATGTATGCATTAGTCTCCTGTAAGAAAATAAGGTTCCCTGATTGCTTTTTCAGCAAGGAAATATGAAATGGAGACCTGCCTTTGCTAGTCTGGATGAGGATGATAAACTGAAATAATTCTGTAGCTAAAAAAATAAAACTTTGGAGCTGCCAAATATGATCTAAGAGACAAATCGGGCTCAGCTGATTTCAGGTCCCATCTCCACCCAAGTGCCGGCAGGAACACGTGACCTGAACTGAGTCTGTAATTACAGCCTTTTCAAAGGTTTCACTGAACCACATCTGAACCAAAGATTCTCAACTATCTCCTCTTGCCCCACCACCACATTTAAACCAACGAAGCGTCTTTTAGGAGATAATACAACGGATATATCAAACTATCCAAGGTCTGCTTTTTTTCCCGGATGTATGCCTTTTTCTATTAATTCCCAACTACAAAGACTCAAAACTCTATCAGCTGCTCTCCTTGCAAAGTATAGTTGGCTTCAAGCTGTAACTTTTCTTAGCATCCTTAAGACCTAGACATTTACAATATTCTTTACATACATTATAGAAGATAAGTGTGCTATATTCTTTGAATAAGGAAACTGCAGTAGTTCAGGAAAGAGGATTTGTTTTCAGCTGCTGAGGAATTAAGACCTAGTGATTATTTCAACTATTCAGTATATGCAGCTATATTTAACTTACATCCTGGGTTTTAAGTTTGCAAAAGAAAATGTGTCCATTGTAATAAATGTATTTTGATAATGCATCACGTTGTTTGTGTTATGCAACACCCCATATGTTCTCAATTACGGCAATGATTGTGGTTGAAAACTTCCAACCTCCAGCACCCAGTGTCAAACAGATTGTCTGCAATCATTCTACAAGGAAAAAAAAAAAATGCAGGATGACAAGTGAGGAGAACTAGGTTGGCTTTCTCTTTTCAGCTCTTGCTTCCCAAGTGAACTTGGACAAGTCACTTCAATTCCGTGTACCCCACTTTGTGAGGTTGGTTTTTTTGGTTGTGAGGACTAGTTCAGATTTATGGAGTGCTTCTACATTTCCTGCTTAAAAGCACTGTGTAAATATGAAGTGTTATATTATAAAACATGGTTAAAGTGCTTGGAAGATGTATAACAAGGTTGGCAAAAGAGCTGACAAAAAATGTACTTGCCTTTCAAAATCATGGATATTTTTCTCTTTTGTGTAAACTTAATTCTTTAACCTGTGAAGCCGCCTGCTAGAACAGGCTCTATTCCCTCTCTCACCCTGCTTCTTTTTGCCCAGCACATCGAGAACTTGGTAAAACTCTTATTAGCCAAAACACCATTAAATTCTTCAAAAAGAGATGCTTTAGAGGGAACCAGCCCTTGATCTATGGGCTCACCTCTCCTATGCTTTGTGTAAGCTAGAAAAGCCATCACAGCATACCAGGGTGGAATTCAGCTGCCTCATGTGGTCTTAAGGCATCTGAGCTGCCTTAGGATATCCTAGCTGCTCTACAGCTGTTCTTCGGAGGGGTTTGCCATAGGTTCAGTGTTGTATTTGCCAGCCCCTCCAGATATCTCAAATAAACCCATACAATGTTTAAGACACCACCAGACACCTATATCTGTGCAACCTAAATGCTCTTATCAAGGCACCTGAAAGGGAGCTGGTTCCCACAGGCAGCACTGTATTCCTTCATTCCTCATTGGAGTCCACAACCAGCTTCTGAAAATTCTTTCAAGTCTGACAGAGGTATCTTAAGCTTCAAAAACTTTAATGAAGCATACGGTGTTACCCGGCCCAATAAGGATTGCATGAGCAGGAGCAGCAGCATGCCTGGCAGGCTGCTCACCCTGGCCTTTTTACCCACATTGCATTCCCACACAGATCACTTCTGCATTTTCTTCTGCCTGCTGAACTCCCGTTCACACCTGATTTACACTTTTAAGCCATCACTGCTCCACTGAAGTGGCACTTTTGAATGCTGCATGCAAATTGCTACAATCCCGTGCTGCTTCCCTTTTCCTCTTGCAGGACGGAGCAGTGATGCGATGCTGCACCCTCCCGCTCATTTCTGTGGATTTAGGAAAAATCCCTAAGGATTTTCCATCTTCATTCCAGAGTGTAAGGGGTTGAGGGTGCGATCAGGTTACCTGTGTTATTTTGCTGGCAGTTGCTTCTTCCCTGCCCTCCTTGCTGACACTGGCCAGTGCTGAGAGAAGCAGAGACTCCTTGGGCATCACGGCAGCACTACTGTGAGCTGATCACACTCCAGAATCCCTGCCACTCACTTTCCAAGATTCTATGATATGTATTTATATAAACGTGAGTCCTATCATTGCTTGTTGGCCACTGTCAAAACTGGAAATCCTCTGGAGGATATTGGAAATCCTCCTGAAACACACACCCTGCCCACTGAGAGTGGATTCTTCCTGGCAAGGGTGATGTGAATAGCTGGGCAAACAGGCTGTGGACAATAAACCTAGACTGCCAAATCGACAGAGTAGATATGCTGCTGAAAGGGAATCGTCACAATAGGGCTTGCTGGTGTGCAGACGTACATAGATGAGAATTTGTTGAAAACACTTCTGTTATTAACTTATGCTGATGTGAAATGCTTTATGGTTTTGCTATACCTAACTTTACTTATATATATACTTCATATTATATAAATGTATGTATACATACAGTACTGTATATGCTGTACATATTATATAGCTTTCTAATACTATTACTAGTCAAAATTTAGACTTTTTCACATGCAGTATTGCAAAGAATGTCACCACAGACTGAAATTAGGCTTCCTCCTTCATTGTGCAGATAATTTTTTAGGCTGAATTTCATTTTAGCGATGAGTGAAAAAAAAAGGTCCCACACAACACAATGCTTTTTAAGCAAGTGACCTTTTGGGACAAATATTTAACAAGCTGTTTGTTTAGATTTTAAGGATACAGATTCTTTTTCCTCTGTTGGTAAAGACTCACTTGCACATACACACACATCTCAGTAGAACAATGCATCGAAAACCATGGGGTGTTATGATGGGGACGTATCATGGTAAGAAATTAACTACTAACTCTGTCTTCCAGAAACTAATTAAGGGAATGTATTTTGCAATAATACAGATCTAGCAAACAGGCCTCTGAAGTCTAGGCTTAGAGCTGTAAGCCAGGCACTTCTGTATTATGTATGTGTGATTTTCATAGATAGCCTGCTGTAAAGTGTGCCCTGTTAGTGCATCTTTCAGGCGCAAAGACACTAGCCTTGTTAATATTTCATTTAGTACATACTGTAGAGTCTCATTTATATTACTTCTATAATTAATGGTGATAGCTTAGGCACTGCCTTTACAAGGAGAGATCCCTGTATGTTGGTCGATGGATAATGAGAAACAATAGATATTTCATTCACCAGCAGCTTGTTGCTAGTTAGTAGGAAATTATCGTGTGTACTGTTGCTTTAATTGCCAGGGTAAATAACGCTGCCGCTGTGTTAGTGAACATTTTAAAGCACTTGATGCAAATAGACTAGAAATAAAACACACACACACACAAAAAATTACCTTTATGATGCTATCCCTTAGCATAGTGCATTACAAAGGTATGTCTTACACCATTTGCGTTCTATCATGCAAATATATCTTAATATGCATGTCCTGACTATTCAACTACTGTATTTTAGGAAATGCAATTATGCTGCCTTTCTCTTCTCCTATGTAGACTGTAAATAACTGTAGATCTTTCTCTTGTTTTCCTATGTAAATATATGTAAATACTAACAAGCTATGCATGCTGATATTCTAGGCAATTTCAGGTACTTTTATAATCTGAAGGCATGTACTTTAACTGGTTTGTTAAAAAAAAATCTACTCTCTTAAATCCTTTAAAGCTCATTAGAAATTAAAGATTTCTTACTAGACTGGTTCATTCAATCTCAGTTGCTTTTTGTTTATTTTTTCCCTGCTTTGCCACCACTTTTCCCCCAAGCCCTACCACCAAGGCGGTGAACTCCAAGGCTGCTTTCTCCAAAGCATGGAGTCCCACCTCAGGCCGCGATTCACTCCCTGACTGAGGATGTGCACCATTTAGATTCAAAACCACCCTCATTGAGGCAAAGCACCACTCTCTCCATCCTACTAGTGATGTTTTTCCTACTGCAGCCCAGGTTGTTGGCAACCGTTTTTTTTGTTGCAGGGAAGCACTGCTAGCACATGTTCAACAGGACCTCTGTTTTCTGCAAAGCTGCTTTCTGTCAAGGTGTCCCCCAGCTTTTACTGGTGCACAGGTTTATTCCTCCCTAGCTGCAGAACTTCGTGCTTCCCTTTGTGGAACTTCTGTTGCTTCAGCATATTCACGGAGAGCGAGCTTGGTCCCGTTCTCCAGGTCATAAATGAAGAAGTTAAACAGTCCCCCTGGGGGACAGCACTAATGACTGGCCTCTAACTGAGCTGTGAACTGCTGGTCTCAGCCCTCTCAGGCTCACCAGCAACTGGGTTGTCAGTCTACCCTGCAGTCTGCCCAGACTTCATCTTGTCTATGAGGATGTTATAGGAGAAGTGTCACACTGAGCATTCACTGCTGTCTTCTCAGCTACCAAGCCATCTTGTCATAGAAAGCTGTTATGTTGGTCAAACTGATTTCCCTTCAACACAGACTTGGACGGGGGGGGAATTCTATCCCTTTGCTCTGACATCTCCTTCTGTTTAATGATGTTCTCTATTTTACATTCTCAGCCCATAATCCATCGCGTGAGGATCTAACACCAGTAGTGCAAGGGCTGGGGGTGAGGACAGATGCCAGCCAGCCAAGAGCAGTCCC
The DNA here is from genome assembly GCA_033459285.1 of Clamator glandarius. Classification (NCBI taxonomy): domain Eukaryota; kingdom Metazoa; phylum Chordata; class Aves; order Cuculiformes; family Cuculidae; genus Clamator; species Clamator glandarius. The sequence goes on along the minus strand of JAUNZM010000893.1, from coordinate 330,239 downwards.
CTCATCTCTGGCCGTGTCTCTGATCTCTGGCAGTGCTGCTGTCTGCTTCCTCGCTCTGACATACTCCTCTGTTCGAACACACTCTTCATGTTTCTTTTCTGGCATGCTTATGACTTTGACAGACTGTAAAAATAATTTGATAAATAGCTTGATAAATTTCCCCATCTCTTCCCTCCCGAGCTACAGCACTGTTTGTGGGAGCCTTTCAATTCAGGGAGCGTGAACAAAAATGAAATTACCTAAGCTTATAAATCAAGCCACCTCCTGCATAAAAATTTGGAAGCAAGGTTTCAATTTAGCTCTCTTCTTCCTTCATATTTTTTTTTTGGTTAGTGTATTAAATGAAGATTACCATGAGGAAAATGGTAAGAAGAAAAAGAAATGCATTTATCCAATACAGTAAGGGGTCAGGGGGAAACTCCTGTGCATTATCTATCAAAACCCAATGCAATGATAACTTCCTAATCAAAAAAAACCAGCTTTCATGGCTGAAGAGGCTTTTTCCAGAGTACATGTATAAGAACACACACATTAATTTACAGGATCTTCATGACTTCTTAAGTTCCTCAAACTTTGCTTGGTGGCTGGAGAAGACCTCTTTCCAGTCCTTGAAGACTCTTTTAAGAGGAACATTTAAAAGCTGAGCTAACACGGGCATTATGTTCAAGTGCAAGCTGTACTATTCTTTAATAGAGGGCGTAGAAATGGTTCATAAGATTATTATCTTTCTACAGACAAAACCCATTACCTTCACACTAGGAGGGAAAAGCTAGTTTTTAACTTATATAAAACTGAATCAATTATCAATATCTTTGCATGGTTTCCCGGCTCTGTTGGAGGGCAGTCACAGTGTAAACACACAGACCCATTTGGCAAAAGGGCTCCTGTCTGTGCTGGGCTTTTTGTTACACCTTCTCATTTAATAAAATCACATCTGCAGAAGCAAAAATAAGTAGTAATGATTTTTATGCAGGGATTCTGCCCTGAAAATCACAAGAAGAGACAGGACTCACATTTGCAGACTGATCACCTGGCTCCTATTTCTTTAGACTTCTTCCCAGTAAAACAGGAATGAACGAATAAAAAGCAGTCATCAATACAAAGTCAAATGCAGTGGTAAACCAGTACAGGTCAGAGCATCCTTACAGCACATTGGTGTGGAAGAAAAGCACTCCTTCAGCAACGTCTGCCATATAATCCTTACCATCCAGCCTCTCACATTAAGGATTTTGTTGCCTTTACCAGTGGCTGTCACAGACGCTTTTGTTTCCAGTGAGAAAAGGAAAGCAGGAAGGTTAGTGGTGACTTTTTATGGTAAAAAGCATCTACACGTGTCCATTGCTTCTTAAACTACTACTTACTTCTTTCAGTAGACAACGTCTAACCTGCTCCAGCTCTGTGTCCCTCAGCAAAAGGATCAGTAAATGCATCAGACATCCTCAAAAAAACTGCATACCCAGCTGCTTTCCTAGCACATACAAACTCAGATGCACATACAGGTGCAATGTATATAAAACACAAAACCCTAGAAGCTAGTAATGGTGTCTGGGAAGGAAATGTTCATTATTAGACTCTTATCTATTTATCCCATTCACGAGGTCTGCTTCTACAAAGCACATAATGATAAATGACACATTTGCAAATTATCTTCTGGGTGCTGATGAGAAATCAGCAACCTGCGAGTTACCTTGACTTTGAGTGAATACACTCCACTGCAAATCTCGCTGGTGGAGAAGCCTGCCAAATGAGTGCATTAGTATATTAGGAATCTAATAAATTGAGTAACAAGCATTTGATGAAAAATAGCTGTACCATCCGTTACAGTTATCATCGTAGCCAACAAGGCTACTGGGGTTGGGGTTTTGTAAGCTGCTGATAAAAGAGATGTGGCTGTACTGTGCCACTCTCTAGCAGCATCTCCCCACTAGCTGTGCATTGTAACAAACCCTCAGCAAGACATAGCACCTCCTTTACCTAAGCTTTCTTCTGCTTCTTCATGGCACTTTAAAGGATTTAAACTGTTTCAGCCTTACTCAGTCTTCTCTTATCCTTCCCACTGCAAAATGTAGGAAACTGGGATGGTGGAGAAAACTCTTCTGACAATCCAGCACTGAATGAGCTTCTCCACCTGGGAAGGAGCTGGAGGAGGCATATTCTGTTATACAGCTCAGCACTGTTCAAACATCAGAGACTGCTTTCACGTTCACAATCTGTAAACGTCAAGCTTGTTAATTACGATCACAAACATAATAAGCTAAAGGAGCAAGAAGGCTTTGGCTCTATTCACGTTCCACAGACAGGCATGTCATGATATCAAACTAGTTTCAGGAGAGGCTCAGAGTCCCACTTCTGATACAGTGTCCTAGTGGAAAAATTAAACATCAGGAAATAAATGTTCACCCAGCGCTTCACCTGTGTCACTCACTGCTTTGCTGGATATTTAAGAAGCCCAGTTCCTTTTATGAACCAAACAGATGATCCCCCCCGCCTAGGAAGGCGCAAGCACCCAACACATTCAAGCCCACGAGACCTGCAAGCAGGGTAATAAAAAGCTCAAGGTTAACTGTGTCAAGAGCCCCGTGGGAAGGTTTGGCTGCCAGCATCGGCAAGCCCTGCACAGCCCACCCGAGGCACTGTGGGTGCTCGCCACTCCTCCAGGGAGAGGAGGGCACATGGCAGATCGCAGCCACGCTCTGTCCTGGCAAAGCCGCTGTGAGTAAATTATGTCTTTTCAGGCTAGTTAATTCTAGTAAGAGCAATATACCCTTACATTCAGGATTCAGAAATCTTCTGCATGCCGTCTAATTTGTTTAAAGTAGAGAGGAACCCAATTCATTATAAAAGCCCGTTTATCGTCTGCCAACAAATCCCAGCAAACACTCCAAACTCCACACACGTAAAAAAAGCTCCTTCTCTACCTTCCCAAAATTGCATTTCTGCTTTTACCTGAGACATTTGCAAGATCCCACAACTCTGTCAACAGTCGCTCTCGAGTTTTGTTTAGCTTATCATCAATAGGCTCTGCTTTTGTGAGTGGACAAGTCATTTGAGTGTGCACCACAGTTATAATGGCCTGACTGACAGCTCAGCCAGATAAACACAAGAGAATAACAGATGTAGGAACAATCTAGGTATTCATTTTGTCCATTCAACCGGGTTGAAAGGATTTGCCAGCCAAGGGCACAACACTTCAGGCTAATTTGCTCAGCCAAAGCACTGCCAGAGTGTAAGGCTGCAAGCAGATGACTGATGTTGGGGAGACCCAGGTCCCCAGATGAGGTACTTATTATTCACCTCTGTCTCATGGGAAATGAAAGCATTTTTTATTCAAAGCATCCACCTGAAAGAGGAAAACATATAGAAATTTACTTTGTCCCAAAATTTGAACCCTTCTCCCTGCTTCCCTGCTTCTGCATTAATTCCACCTTCTTGTCCTCATCCTTGCCACCCTGAACACTGCAGCAGTCTCCTTTCTTCTTTCCCCCTATACATTTTCTTCTCCCTTCCTTCTCACATACTTTCTTATCTGCTGCTTGGTAGTTTTGACCCTATATCTGACAGCAGGTACCTTTTCTTTCCTTTCCACCTTCCATTTTGATGCCATACCTGCTCAGCTTTGCAAACCCCAGAGGCTCAGCTCTGTCTTCACAATGTCTGAGGCAGAAGCGAGTGCTCGGGATATCCTGGCTGTGTCTTGCACGTGAAATGCACTCTGCAATCTTTTGGCTGATATTAGCCCCACACTCATATGGGAGCTGCGTGCTAGCCCTGTGCCACATCAGGCACCACACTGTTACGGAGCCAAGCAACGCAGGACCAGTAAAATGACAATGCCATCCTTGTTAAGGGATGTTGTGTCCTGTACATTTTAAGCATTCTGTGTTTAGAGTGATAGAGCCATGAGTCAACCTGCTAATCACGTAAAAATAAATGACAGGTAGAACAGCCAAGCTTGTTCTAAGAGAAGGTAACCACCATTCTGACATGTTCCCTCAAGCAAGCAATCAAAATAATAGCAGTTTACAGTGGAGGTTTGCAAGTTTGCTCCCATTAATTAAGTTCCATTTTCTGGCACGTTGAGTTTTAAATCATTTTCTCTAGGATGGATTTCAACAACTCTTCTCTCCCGCCGAAGCCCAATGGCCCAATCCTGCTCTTGGTAACAGCTGCACCCCACTACCAGCTTCACCAAAGCGTGGAGCTGAGACACAAGGTGTAGTGGTGCTGTAATGAACCCCGAGCATCCCAGAGGAGAGTCCACGGCCCGAGTGTGGTGGGCTGGGAACAACGGCCCTTGCAGAAGTGACGCACTATCAGCCTCAGACACATCACGGGAGGAATGCAAAGTGCACCTGACATTTCTTTTGATCTACTCCTAAGAAGCATTAAAAGGCACATTAATGTGCTGCTTTAGTGTGTGTTCAATGTGATAGTTGGAGACATAACTGAGCCTTTCACAAAAGTCTAACTGGGGAGAAGAATAAACTTATTGTTTCCTCCTCTGGACACGCACCCCAGAACATAGGCAGAGTTGACATTTGCATGAAGCATGTTGCTGTTTTGCATTTTAAATCCAGGCGTGCTAAATGTAGGCTGAGCGATCACTTTGACTATTGTTAGGAAATCACTACATGTCCACCAGTATTTCTACAGATGTAGGAACTGATATTGCCCAGTGCCAGGTGCCCTCTCCCTAATGCTACCGAACACCAAAATTCAAATATAGGAGTCTGTATGGGTATGTTTACATAAATTACTCACTTAGAAGATGAAGTAAACACTGATAAAGTATCTGGGCACACAGCTCCTTTCATCAAATGTTTCGTATTGCCCAGAGATCCTCACACACAAATCATATTCACATTTAGTAACACTTTTGTGTCTTGAGCTAATGCTACTTAGACCTCATCAGACTATGAAGAATTTTTGCATCTCTGTGCTTTCAGTTGCCATGTCGAATGTCCTTTGCTTTTTTAAGACAACCACACAATGAACAAACTGCAACGACAAACCAAGTGACACAGAAAAAGGGAAAGTAAAAAGAGAACAGTCCTACCTGTGTTAATCAATAGCAGAATAAAGGGAGCAGAGAAAGTCAGGTGTCAGTTCCCTAACAGAGGTAATGTGAGGAAGGACATTACAGTGGCATCTTAAATTTTGCTGAAGACTACTTATTCCTTGCCGCTATTTCTATCAGCTTAGGTGAATGCTTATATATCTGGCCAGCTTTATATTTTGCTGAAACCTACTTTCTTCTTTATGCAATACTCCTTCTTACATCTGTTATGCTGATAATTTATGTCCCCGATTAGCTCTATACAACACCGTCAATGCTTTATCTCTGGAAGGATTAGAGGCTTTATGCTGCCCACTTCATTTGTCTGCAGCACCTCTTTCCAGCCTCAGCCAAGCTCCTTGGTCAGAGTTCTCTGCTGCAGCACTAATGATGCCAATATGGTTACACTGAGACATGCACCTCTCAAACTCTTTTGGCAAAGAGTCTAATCAGTGAAAACCATTAGCTTTCTTTTCTTGAAGCTCTCACTCAAGCTAGCCCCAAGAATTGTAATGCCAGGGAAGAAGAGGCTGAGAAATGGGAGCCCAAAGAGACCTGCTGCTTGTTTCAGTGCCTGGCACTAACCAGGAGGCACGATCCAAGTCCACTGGAAACAAACAGTGTGTTCTGGTCAAGCTTGGCGTGTAGATTAAAAAAAAAAATCACAAAAAACCCCTAGGGAAGGCAACTGGATACATAACGGATGCAATTCTGTTCTTTTTTATAATATTTAGAGAACATCACCAGTTCTTCCTAGCTGGTCCCAATTCAGGATTAAAGGAACTCCCTTTCCAAGCCTGCACATGCCACTCAATGCTTACAAACCACTTTGAGGCTCTTCCTGTCCCAGCTTCTGGATGTCCACATTTTGTCTTGACAATAACATGATTTTCTTCTTGCAAACAAGGTAACATCATTCCCACCACAAATCAGAAAGACACTTTTTATTTGTTCTACTACTTTGGCTAATGTTCAAGATGGTTTCTGATGAATCCATCTTGAAAACCAGGAAAAGGAGAGAATCCCAAAAAATTGAAATACAAACCAAACTTATAGAAAACTCTAGGATTTCAGATAGGGTACACAAGATTTTTGGAGACTTTTCTCTTAACTTCATCCCTTAAATAGACCTTTAAGAAGCAATGATTGTTGGAAATATGGCATTTGCAATACTTGGACCAGCACCCCTTTCAAAGATGCATCCAAAGCTTTCTCGAGGGAACACCTAAAAAGCTCCATCCAGAGGCCAAGGCAGAGGAGGAAGCTGAGCATGGCATCTCCTGCACTTCCCAGTAGTGGCTGCAGGAGGGAAAAGATATGTACACTGAGCTTGGAGAGCATCTGGGCTGGAGAGCTAGAGCTGCACAGTCCTCCTCAGCAAGAACATGCTGTCACTCAAAGAAGCAAACACATTATTTCGACAGGATACACATCTCTCCTGCTCCCTCCAGGAGGAGGAATGGAAATGGAAATGTGTCTGGCTACCCAGCAAATGCACACAAGATCCTTTTCAGTCGATATGTGCCAGTTGACTCTATCTCAGTACTTTTCCATTTGCTTCATACAAATGAAAATCATGGTCTGTATCAAGATCTCCATCCTTGTTCTGCCATAATGCCATATGTTCTGGAGAACACTCTTTAGACAAGATATTTCTATTGAAGTGCAACATGCTCTTAAGCAGCAAAATCTTCTTCAGTTGGAAACATGTCCTGTTCAGGTGCTGGTTTTGGGCTGTACTATCTAACTGCCCTTGGTCACTTCATTAAGCCTATTTAGACCATAGAAGGAAAAAATCACTACCCAAAGGATTTTTAGCTTGTTCTTTCTCACAAAGTCCAAGTGAATTTGCTGCAAAATAATGAACTTAAGTGACCCCTGCTGACTTCTTAAGGAATGACATTCCATAGGGAGACCCATCTATGAAACAGTTCAGGTACAAAGTGAGTCCATTTGTCTCAGCTCTTTGGACTTTTTCTTGTAAAAGAATCATTCTTCAGAAAGTTACTGGTCATCTTCACTCTACAGCTTGGGATGGTCCATCTCATAGTGAAAAAAAGGATAAAGGGTCAGATTTGAACCCTTGTAGGAGCCAGGTACAGTTAAGCATAGCTGGACTCTGAACATCTTCTGTCTTCCCACATATCTGGCTGGTGCCTTCTGGCCTCCTGTGTGATGGAAGGGGCTAATAAAAGGTGGCAGCGCTTGATGCCAGATAGTTTGTCTCTGCCTCATTTAATCATTCTGAATGGACTGATGCTCCAGCACTAGTTGCAGTCGCTGTCGGTCTGTGAGAGGGCTGCTGAGAGCTACTTCTCAGCAATCAGCTCGGATCATTGGCAAGACATCTGTCAAGTACACTTTAGCATCCCCACAACCTCGAAGTAAGAGAAGTGGCCTTCTCAATTTAGATGCAACATTCAAGGCAGTTGACAGAAATCTTACATCCATCTGCCTTTTCTCTCTAAGTTTGCAATTCTGTTCCCATTGAAGTAGGATGGGAATCTTTCCATTGACTTCAATAACTCAACATTACAGCCACAATGTTCAAGATGGAACACAACCTACTGGATTTTTCTCCAGCTCATTGAAAATCTTAAATCCTATTAGGTTATTGAGGAATCTTTATACTCAAGAGACTCTTGACACTGCAGATGCTCAGGCAGTTCAGACAAAAACCAGGATGTGTCCAAATGAGGTGGCACTTTATTGTGCTCATTAAATTCTTAAAACACATTAGTTGGGCTTTCAGCAGAAATCACGGCGTTAGGTCCAGTTAACTATAGCACAAACTTGATCAGAACATCTACACTCCAAAGAAAAGAATTGCAAGTTAAACTTTCGGCTTTCTCATAATCTTATTTGCAGTAAAGTTATAATGGGTTGATGCAACAGAATTGCAAATATAGATGTTTATCCAATAAGAGAACAGACTTAAAAAAAAAAAAAAAGAGGAAAAATTTACCATCCAATTCCATTTTCTGTGTTGGTGTTTACCCAAACAGAGATCTTACATGGGTTGAAAATGAGTGAGGAATGTCTCATTAGATGCGTAAAACAACCCACTCACATAAGCATATGCTACAAATAGCTTAAAAGCACCCAAGTGCTCTAGTAAACTGCAGGAGCTGACAAGCTTTCTTGTTAATTTTTCTTAGACTAGGTGTTAGTGCAAGTTATGACCATAAGAATTTAGCACATCCATTCAAATTATACCTAAAGCACTAAATCCAGCACAGCAGTAATTTTCTAGTCTCTCATACTTCCCAACTTAATGAAAAGAGACATTAATGTCCCAACCATAGATTAATTAGATGAAGTCATTAAGAATTATTTCCCAGGTACCTTTCGCTAATACACGTATTATCATTGAACACTACCAACCCTTTTTGGAAGGTTAATGTTATTTTGGAAGAATATTTACAGTATCAATGATAGATAAGCCAATACCAAAAAAAATATTTTCCACCTGCAGCGATCTGTCAGCCATCCCACACAAGCCTTGAAAGCTTTCCACTATCTGTCAAAACACGGTGTTTGATGCAATAAAGACTGTAATTATTGAGCATTTACAAGAAATAATATTTTCCCTCTGGTACATGTTATAACAGTTGTTAACATGCAAGTATGAATACTAATGCTCCAAGCCCACCTATGCTCTTCACAAGCGATAAGGATTTTTTTGAATACTGATATAAAGGCAAATATAATAAAAGAGCAAGATAAGACTGAACGCAGGGCTTGAAAAGTAAACATCAATCAGAACAAGGTTTTTAGAGGCATATGAAGTTGATTTGAAGTAGAGTTTGGAAATAAAGCTGGCAATTAGATCCAGGGATATACACAGCACTTCTTTTTTGTAGAAGAAAAAAAAAATGATCCTTTTGCAACTAAAATCCAAGGCTAGAGGATGTGGGAAGGAAGCAATACTGAATGCATCAAACTGGCTCTGCAGATGCCGTGCTAGCAGATGGCTTAAGTCAACAGAATTACTATATAAACATTTAACTGAAAGTTTGATTTTATAAGTGTGGAAATTATACAAAACAAAAAAAGAAAATGAGTCTAAGAAGCACTTAAATTAGTAATTTGTAATTTCCTCTGCTAAGACGGTAGAGCTGTGCTGCTTCATTAGAGTCCTTTGGAAAGTGAATCCTGCAAACCTTGGAAAGGAATTGCGCGCCGTAAAAAGGAACTCACGAACACACAAAACTAAGCGAGACACTTAAAGGTAAATATATACCTTTCCACTGCTGTTGCAGCTCGAATCCATTCCAACTGCAAGTTAATAAAAATCTACGCCCTCCCCACTCTCTATTTCCTCCTTCATGGTGAGATAACAAAGGCTGCGTTGCACTGTTTATATCTCAGTAACTTCTGCAATTGTGTCATTTGGGCTCAATTGTAACACATGGGCAGGAAGGGCACAAGTGAAAAAGGCTGTTTGTGCATAGATACCTTCCACAAACACCAAACAGAAAGCGGAAAGACATAAATATACAGGAAAAGGGAGAAGAATTAACACAGAAATGGCAAGAAGCCACAGTATACAGTCTGAATAAAATAGAGCATCACTGTGGAATTGATGGGTTTGGTCTGATTAATGCTTAGACACGTGTCTCAGATGACAGTTTTCTATTGTTTTTGCAAAGAAATAACAGTGTGGAATCGGAGGCTGGCAATGGGCACAGGCTCTTATCCTGCTTTACTGAATTTCAAAGCAATCTATCCTAACATTTCCCAAAACAGGGATCATTTTTCTTGTGGCTTTACTGGTGAGTAACCAAACTGCAAAGTAAGCCCATGACAGCATCAAACCTGACCCTGTGGCCACGGTGTTACAGCAGCACCATCAGCATTAGTCTGCACAGCATCCTCTTCAGATGGCTCCAACGCAAACACAGGCATGATGGATGCTTCTGCTGCAGGTGTTGAGACTTCCCCATTCCAAAGGCTGCCTATTTCACATTCCCTCCTTCTGTAAAGCCATTGCTTGCTACTCCACAAACAAGACAGCAATTACACTGAGTGCAGATAGCACTAATAGAGAAGTAAGGCAACTTCTTCCTCAAAACCTCTGCTTTCCCAACTGTCCACATTACAAACTTCCTACTTGGTATAATGATCAAGAAGAGCTCACAACTCTGCCCTTTGAGGAAATTCATTGTGCCAGGACTAAATAAATTCATAATAAATCATCCTTTTTACATCCTGATACAGAACAACTTCTCATAAGTCACTCTTGTTCTCTTCCCATTCAGCCCCTTCTCATAATTCCTTTAATTGCAGATCACATGTTACGAACCAACAACTTCACTGCTTCAGATTCCTTGATATTGGGACACAGAGTATCTGGAAATCAAATTCATTGAAGAATTACCATGGTGGTTTGAATCCAACATATCCTGCTGGGTAAGATTTCTAGGTCTTATAACCAAAATGTCATTCTCTCTAACCTATACCTGTTGTTGGCATCCAGGAGGCGAGGGGGAGAAAACCCCTTGTTGACTGCAGTCCATGGGCAGCTCCAGATTTTGATCCCATGCATGACTTAACTAGTTAACAAACCCACTTTGTCCAGCTTCCCTCTCTAGTTTCCTTTCTGTTTCCATTTTCTCTCCAGTCTTTCTAACTCCTCCCTCTCCGATTTTCTGAATCCACCAAAACCAGCTCCAGAACTGGATTTGGGATTTGAATTTCTCTAGCGTTTGAATACAAAAAGTCAGAAGCTGGGGTTTGGTTTAGATGTCCTGGTACTGGAAAGATACTAAAAATGTATTTAAGAGAAAATAAACTTCCAGACTTTCATTCAATAAACTGAAAATGCATATTAAAATGCAAAGAAAATAACATTTGTTGAGAGTTGTCCTTAAACAAAGCAGTGACACAGTAGACAAAACACTCCATGCAGAACCTACAATGAGAAACATCGCAATAGGGTGATGCAGTTCCATAGCATTCTCCATGTCAGTGAAACCCTGTCTAATTAATGATTGATAAGAAATAAATTTGGTAACAGGACAAACTATGATTGATCTGTAAACAAAACTAACAAAAACCATTCTCGCGTGATCTTTGCCTGCTTAAGTAAATTATCTCTAAATAAACAAACAGTACAGACCTAAGGAAAACATTAACCTGTAAATTGCTGTCTACCTCTTCTCCCTCTGATTGCTGTAGACATTGCAGGGCAGAATTTTCTCATCACTCAGTTGACGAATCATAATATAAAAACAATATTTGACTTGAACTCCAGGGATTCTACTACAAAGAGTTTAAATCGGGAAACCATAAATTTCTATTCTGATTGAGTTTCTGATGAGCCTGACCTTTCCCTGGATGTTTTTTCCCTGCTGGGGTACTAGTGGAGTCAAAAACTAGAAAAACAGACTGAACTGGATGGTCATTTGCATGCATTAAAAGCATATTTAAACCTTCCTTGTTTCCTGGAATGGTCAGAAAAAGAAATTCAGATTAATTTTGCATTTTGGAGCAAACACCTCCAGGCAAAATTCCCTCTCTTTTTTAGGATAATAGAAGTTGGTCCATTTTTTCCATCACTGTTGGAGCTAAAATACATTATTTAAACCTATAGTTCAGCTACAGTGTCGTAAATCACCACTGCTATCCAGGCTCTACATTTTAATTTCACTTCAATCCGATCAATTATTGCCATCCGTGGCCTCTCACTCAGCACCAGGAAAGGACCATCTGCTGATGACAGTGCCACCATGGGCTCTCATAGACTGCACCCAGCACCCCACTATTAAGTGCTGTTGCAGAGAAATCATCTTGTTTCACAATGGCCAGGAAGTCCATTCTTGCTCTGCTTATCTTAGAAACAGAGAATCATACAGGTTGGAAAAAACGTCTAAGCTCATCCAGTCCAACCATCAGCCCAACCCCACCGTGCCAACTAAACCACATCCCAAGGTGCAACATCTACACATATTCTGAACCCCTCCAAGGATGGAGACTTCACCACTGCCCTATGCAGCCTCTGCCAGGGCTTCATCACTATTTCGGTAAAGAACCTCCAGGTTTATCCTGTCTATAAGAAAGCTGCATGTGGCAACAAAAGCCCTGAGCAGGACAAATGCTTGTGGCCTGTGCAGGGATCACCCACATGAGCTAAAGGCAGCTCGGCTGGGTGAGCTGCCATCTGCAAGCGAGACACAGCCATCCCCAAGCCGAAGCACACCAGTATTTAAGCCTAGCTGTGAACTTTGGTGACGTGCAGGTTTGGGAGGTAGCACACATGGGAACAGACAGAAGCTTAACCACAGGCTTATGTGCAGTGATACCAGTGTCATTTACATGTCACGTATACTTAGAAATCTCTCTTGGCAATTGAGAGTGATGAAATCCCGTTGTACAAGGTATATTGCGTGTGACAACTGAAATTACAAGCCAAACAAGGCTTTGAAAAGCTTCTGTAGTTTATGCCGATTGACAGATTTTTACAGAAAAGCCATGCATTATTCTTACCATAGGAACATTCAGCACAGAAAACAAAGCCCTCGTATTTCCAAACAGTACAGGCCATGGTTTAAAAAGCCAAATACATGTTGGTTGCAGAGCACAGGCAATCCTAACTCATGTTGGTTTGCCGCCCACCCTCAGCTGAGTCATCCCAGCAGCTCTGCATGAGTAAATGCTTACCAGCCTGAGGACTGCAATGAATACCTCCCCAGTTCAGAGCTTGAATTCAACATATTCTGAAACCAACAACTACAACAGCGTGGGAGAAAACAGGATGCCCACCCTGGCCTTTCATATAGCAGAAAAGGAGGAAACCAATGTGTGAAGAAATTATGCACTTTTCTCATTAAGAAAAGTGACAATAGCAACAGATTTTTAGAAGTCTATTAGAAACAAGACAGAGCTTTGACCCTGATAAAATCTAGCTAGTTCTGAACGTGGAGAGTCTTCTCAGCAGCAAATTGTGGACAGGGTGTTCTCCTAACTACATCTCAGTTTCTTTGGGTTAAGGGCCCCCAGCACCATCCAGCTGCTCAATGTCAAGCTCTTGGAGCATCTTGGTGTCTGTTTCACACCTCTGCATAACCAGAGATGCTTACCTTGCTACCCTTACCATGCTGAGAAGGGTAAACTTCTGTGGATAGATGGCCTGGTTGAAATTGCTTTGGGGAGCCATGTTTGACCATATAGGGTACATTCAGAAGTCCTTTATTGGCTGCTTCCATGTCAGGTAGGAATGTTAGCATCTCCAACCCTAGATCTTGCTGCTCATCATTACCTGTCTGCCACGGTTACCACTCTACACTGTCTGCAATCCAGCTGCTCACCTAATCACTCCAGACTGGTTGCACTTAACAACTGCCTTAGCAGAGACCTATTATCTAAGCTGCTGAAGTTATCAAGCTTATTTTGCAAGAACTATGTTAGGGGCAACAGCAGCAGCAGTTCTGTCAGAGCGATCGTGGCTCGCAGCTTGACGGGAGCTGGGGGCAATAAGCTTTTCAGCAGACACAACACCCATCAGACACTGATGCATGAACGTACCCTTAAAGCTTGCTCAGACATCTCGGCAGTATTAATGACAATATCCCCAAATCACCCTAGTGGGATTGAGCATGAGTGAAAGCTCTAGGAATTTAAAACAATAGTGGCAAAATCCTTGTTCCAAAAAAGAAAAATACAGATGCTCCAATACAGAGCATTACAGGGACAATAAATTTTAAACAGACTAGGCAAGCTTCTGCTTTGAAGAACCCCTGTAATAAGTTGATGGCTTATCCTGAGTCCTCTAAAATTATCAACTGTTTATGCTACCTGCACTTCAGAAATGATGCACAGTGCCATGTCATAGTGAAGGAACTACCAGGAGGCAACAATGGGTCATTTTGTGCTGTTGTGGGCTCAGGCTGGCAGAGCACAGATAAAAGTTCAGACTGCTCAATAGCCCAGAACTCACTTAAAGAGTCAATTTAAGCCATGGCAGAAACACCATCACCTTCCGCAAACGCTAGGCAAACTGCACTGGAGTGGTTTGAAGTTGATTTCTCTTCCTTCAAATAAAATAGCTTGTGAATTGATTAGAGGTAATAGAATTATTGGATGTTAGCAAGGAAAGGGATTAAAGAAGATGTAATGACACCATCAAAGCTTTGTTGGGTTGCTTTTATTAGCCTGAATTAGCTTAGAGCAGTCCTGACACTAAGAGGTTAGAGGAAGTCTGTTACAGGCTTGCCTATGGGATGAATGCATAACAAAATCCTTCATAAGGGGAAAAAAAAATGAAAAAAAAAATCCCAGAGACGCACCAAAAAAAGAACGACAAGTACAGTACTTTAACAGCGAAAATTTCCTCAGAAAGGAAGCAAGCAATGAGGCTAGGAGAGGAATAAATGGTGTAGAAATGACAATCGCTCTTCAGTCAGGGCCCATGACTGCACTCACTGCTGATAAGATCCAGCATGTGTCAGTTGTCAAGTGTCTCTTGTCACACTTCAATGTGAACTTTACAGCGAAAGGGGGACAAGAGGCAGTGAAGGGGAAAATGGCACGGCTCAGGACGACTTGTGCACTCAGTGTGAAGCCATTTCAATTTTATATTCTAAAGGACTTTGTAGGTGATCCCATGAATGCAATTATTCTCACCTAATAAAAGCAACATATGCTAAGACAATTAAAAGATTTTATTATACATCTATTCATTGTATTTAGCTTTAGACAGCAGATAAACCTAATTTGAAACAAGATGTTTGCAAGGTGGGAAGCAGAAACAATCGAGGTCTGTATCTATAAGAATGTTAGTGATTCATTATATTCTTTATATAAAAAGGTGAATTAATAAACCCTTTCTCTACTAATGACAATTTCACCGAGCAAATGAATAACCTAATTACAAAGCTCTCATTAAACCAGCATAACTTTTGACTTACGGTGTCCCGTTTGGGTGAGTGTACATTTAAATGACTTTATTGCCTGTCAGAAATGTCTGTTGGCAGACGTATGCCAAGTCTGACATAAACTTAGCACACCCGCCCCTCTACCAAGACATCAAGATTACCCCATCACAAATTAACTCCTCTGCTTTGGGCAAAGAGATCTTATAGCCCTGGTGGTCAACAAGCTGAATCTCTTTACATTTGCATTATCCAACCTAAACCAGTCTATGATTCTATGAAAATAATGTCTAGCAAACAAAATGCTCTGGGTCTCCAGTTTCCAATGTAAAGAAGATTTTGTGCTGTCAGCCCAAACCAGGGCTTAGAGCTGCCTCAGAATGAATGTAGCATCAGTGCTGATTTTGGAGAACAAAGGAAACACTTCTGAGTAAAGGATAAGCTCCTGGGTGAAGTTTCGTAGCAGAACTGGAGTGGAAGCTCCGGTGCAGCCAGTGCAGAAGCAAGAAAATCACAGGTAATTATGGCAAGATTTGCATATGACCGCAGTGACTCCCCTCATTGAGCCAAGTGAAGGGTATAAAGGGACTCTGCTGCTGCAAGCCTACCAGAATTAGGCAGAAATCTAACACTTCATGCATAACTAATATTATTATTGTGTCACCTAAAAATATCATATCCCTAGCAAACAGCAGTTGTGGATGGGTTTAATCCAGATCAGTCCCACATGGCGAGGAGTACCAAAAGCAGATACTGCATGTGAAAAACACTGTGAGAACCTGCCCTTTTCTGATTCCTGCCAAATGAGCAATGTAAGAAAAAACACCCTGTATGATCCTCTACCTGAAACCACAGTTATAGAACCACAGAACCTTAGAATAGTTTGGATTGGAAGGGACCTCAAAGCCCATCTAGTTCCACCCCTGCCATAGGCAGGGACACCTCCCACGGGATCAGGGGCTCCAAGCTCCATCCAACCTGGCCTTGGACACCTCCAGGGATGGGGCAGCTAACACTGCTCTGGGCAACGTGGGCCAGGGCCTCCCCACCCTCACAGGAAAATATTTTTCTCCAAGATGTCATCTCAACCTCCCCTCTTTCAGCTTTCAACTGTTCCCCATCACTCTAACCTTGAATCAAAAGCCCCTCCCCAGCTTTCCTGGAACCCATTTCAGTACTTGAGGCTGTTCTAAGGTCTCCCTGGAGCTTTCTCTTCTCCAGGTTGAACAACCCCAACTCTCTCAGCCTGTACAGGAGGTGCTCCAGCCCCCAAATCATCTCCGTGGCCTTCTCTGGGCTTGCTCCAAAAGATCTGTGCCCTTCATGTGCTGAGGACTCCAGAACTGGATGCAAGACTCCAATTGACTGTAGATAAATTCCACATTTGCAAAAAGAATTTTCAATCTTCTTAACAACCTTATACCAAGAGACACAGAGTCACAGGGACCAGTTGCAAACCAGCTAGCAGCAACCAAAACTTCAGCTTGGGGCTAACAACTTCTAAGCGTTTAGTTAGCTTTCTAAATTCATGTGTGAAAATCCATTAACATTGAAAATAAAAAGCAAACCAAAAGCACCTAGGAAAGAAGAAGTTAAAAAAGATAGTAATGTGCATTTGCTCTCCTCTGGTGTCCTGAGTTAAAAATAAGTTTAGTGAAGCCCATCATCAGAGCACTGAAATGTTCTATTTGTCCAGATCTAGTAAAGCAGAATGAACCATCTATTCTGGGATGGCAGAAGAGAAGTAGATTTGAGGAATCTGTTCCTCTGTGTGGGAAATAAGCCAGTTCCTGGCACCTCTCCCATGAATTTTGGGCAGTTGCATTAAAGCATCATCACTCTACCTACTCATGGCATGGTTCGCAGTTGCAAGTGCAACAACATGAGCGAGATTTCTGGCATGAAATTAAGCAGGACCCACTTGAATCTCTGCCACAATATTTGTTCTTTGTTACAGCTACTTTCTTTTCCTTTGGGTGAGGGTAGAAAAGGAAGTATCAGTATCAGTCACCTATAGCAGGTACTCCTGTCTAGGTAGTGATATTGATACCAGCTACTGTAACTGAGACTTGCGACTGAGTAGAAAAATGGATTAAGTTTAAAAACTCTGAAGTCCTTAAAATGGACTGAAGTCCTTTGCTAATGGAACCACAGTATGACTTAATTCTATAATATCATACATATGAAACAGAGAATCACAGACTCTTTAAGGTTAGAATCTAAGACCTCTAAGGTCATCAAGTCCAACAGTCAGAACAACATCACCGTGCCTACTAAACCATGTCCTGAAGTGTCACATCTACACAGTTTTTGAACTTCACCAGGGACGATGATTCCATCACTACCCTGGGTAGCCTATTCCAGTGTTTCACCACTCTTTCAGTAAAAATATTTTTTCTAATATTCAATATAAACCTCCCCTGATGCAACATGAGACCATTTCTCTCACTCCATCACTTGTTTCTTCCACCACAGGAATTTTCTCCAAATTGATTACCGCTCACACATGGAGATACTGGTAAGTTTGGCTTTGTCATGCAAAGCTGGTTCATTCAGCTTGCCTTTGGCAAGAATGAGAAATGATAAAACAGAGGCAGGAGAGCATCCTGACTTGGGGAGCATTAGATTAAAGTTTCATCTCAAGAAAAGTATCGCAACTGCCACATGCAGGTTTATAAATACTCTTTGACTAAAGATTTAGAACAGCAAAGCAAATGGAAAGTGTACCTAAACCTGACAATCATCAGCTATTTTCCCACTGGTACTTGAATACCTATGAAGTGAAAATATCACCAGAGATCTGGCTAGCATGAACCATGACTCATGAATAATACAGATTTTTATCAGCATCCTGTCACAGACACACTTAACAAACTAACTGTAAGTCCAGTGCAGCACAGGTCCTTTGCCCGTCTGTGGCTTTGGAAAGTTGGTCCTGTTTAAACTTTGGACTCTTGACACAATGCAGGAACTTGCTGTTTTACTTTCCAGTCCCACAGAACAACTCCATGGGATCCCACTAGCTGGAACCCCCTTTTCTATACTCCAAGAACCTTTAAAGAATACCAAAATCCAGATTTTCTTCAAAGGCTGTAAACACTTCTTTGTGGAAGCATCTCAGGCGCACACATAGAACTTGAAATTATTGCTTTTTTTATTTTCTGGATCCTGGCATAATATTTTTCTGTTTTATTAAATCCCCAGTTCCCTACCCTCCTTCCTTGTGGGAAGGATCTCTTTATTAAAACCTGTGTGATTATTCCCTCACCACCCCCCTGCTCCCTACCAGCTCACAGCCCTCTGTGCTTCCTTTTCAAATAAAAATGCACACTTGGGTGCAAATGCTCAATGCAGAGCATGATGTGGATCATAGCTTAATGGCAGCAAAGAACTCTGTGCAAACTGGCTTTACAGTGTGAGTATGGGATAAAAAAGCAGTGTCTGGTGTTAGTGTTCTGTTCTGGTCTTTTTTTGAATATCCAGATTTGGAAGGAAACATAGGGATCTCTCATTATTTACATGACCAAAATCTCTTTTTCACTTGGCACCTCTTTATGATTATAAAGTGGATCTGTGATGTGCAGTGATTTCTATTAAGAGGCCACACTGTGACTATACAGATGTAGTCATAGGGCTGTTGTCTGCAGCGTTGTATCCTGTAAGCACCTTAAACAACTGAACTATATCCCATGCAGCTCAGGAACACATGAGCAGCTTGGTGCACTGTATCAAGCACACATTAAAAAGGTACAGCAGCATTTGATTTCCAAATCCTGAATTTATTCCTGGAAAATGCAGGAACATTGCACAGCATCACTGTATTTTTGATATGGCTCCATCATCTGATACAGGCAGCGAAACTGAGTGCACCCTCAGCAAGTTTGCAGATGACACCAAACTAAGTGGTGCAGTTGCCACACCGGAGGGATGGGATCTCATCCAGAGAGATCTGGACAAGACTGGAGAAGTGGGGCTGTGTAAACCTCATGAGGTTCAAAAAGGCCAAGTGCAAGGTCCTACACCTGGGTTGGGACAATCTGCAGGATTGCATCCAATAAAGGATGGGGGATGACGTGATTGAATACAGCCCTGCAGAGAAGGACTTGGGTGTAGTGATGGACCTTGGCAACATGTGCTCACAGTCCAGAAGACCAACCATATTCTGGGCAGCATCAAAAGATGCACAGCCAGCGTGTCAAAGGAGATTCTGCCCTTCTACTCTACTCTGGTGAGACCTCACCCAGAACCCTGCATTCAGCTCTGGAGCCCTCAGGGTATGACGGATGTTGATCTGTTAGAGCAAATCCAGAGGAGGACACAGGAAAGTTGGGGTTGTTCAGTCTGGAGAAGAGAAAGCTCTGGGAAGACCTTACAGCAACCTTCCAGTATCTGAAGAGGGCTACAGGAAACCTGGATTGGGACTTTTTACAAGGATATGGGGTGATAGGGTGAGGGGGAATGGCTTTAAATTGGAAGGGTGAAGATTTCGATTAGACTTAAGGAAGAAGTTCTTCATGATGGGTGTAGTGAGACTCTGGCCTAGGATGCCCAGAGCAGTGGTGGCTGCCCCATCCCTGGAAAAGTTCAAGGCTGGGTTGGATGGGGCTTGGAGCAAATGGATCCAGTGGGAGTTGCCCCTGCCCATGGCAGGAGCTGGAAATGGATGGGTTTTGAGGTCCTTTCCAATCCAACCCATCCCATTATTCTATGAATCTATGATCTGAGTGTGAAGCAACTACAACCATAGCACATCCACATTTAAAGTACCGTGATCATACGTGATCATTGCGTAGGGTGTAGGGGGAAAGGTAATGATGACAGGCATCCTGTTTGGTTTGGGGTTTTGGTTTTTTGTTTGGTTTTTTTTTTTTTTTTTAATGCCACAATCCTCTGCAAGAGCTTGATGTTCTGCAGGGTAAAAAGAAAAAAAAAAGATCTTACCTGATCTTGTTGCTGGCAAGGTGCCAAGCCCATCTGAGGTTCAAATCTATATGTACATAAAAAAGCAGGAAGCAGTCTTAAAAGGAAATGCTAATTAGCTTCCGGGGATTTCAAAATTTAAAAGCTCCTGTAATTGAATTTATTTTAGCAATTCTTTCTTTAAGGAATGTGAAAATTGGCTCTAGAGTTGAGACTTCAAACAAAACAGGATAAAGAAGCAAAATCTCTACTAATATTGCTTATTGCACTCAATATGATTATAGTCCCACACTGAAGGCTGATCAATAAAAGAGAATTATACATCAGTATAATGACTATAAAAGTAAAATGACTTCTGGTCAACTTTATCAAAATACTTAGAAAAGCTGGAAGAGTATTAGCAGTATTAAATGAAGAACAACCAGCAGTTTGAATAAGGGGCTCTCGGTGGCAAAAGTGCTCTGATTTTCACATTGGCTGAACCATAAATTAAAATCTTCTGCATTATTAACAACAGCGAACACATCCTTTGGGGCACAGAGAGTAATGAAAGTTCACATTTGAATTAAAGCATGGGTGCTATTGAATAGAGACAAAAAAGTCAGGCAGGAAAAGATACAGAACATTTATGAAGGACAAGGTGAGGTAGACACAGTACTGACTGTGAAAGAGTAAACCAGGAGTTTACAGCACTGTTATCTTTATCCATACAATTATCACACCAACAAGACTCAGCTCTGAAGTTTCAGTTTAACATTATTGTATCAAACAAAACTTTCAGTAACGCATCCAGTAACCCTGGGATCCAGGATCCAGCCCTTGCAATATTGCATTCAGTAAACCCTCATGGATCCAGAACCAGGTCTTCAAAGTAAATTACACGCAGAGGAGCCTTGGTTATACCAAACATCTACAGGTTCATCTTTTAATCCCTTCTCAGCCACACTTTTAGTCCCATACTGCTCTCTAGGAGAGGTTTCCTATTTCTCTGGAGTGAGCCAGCTTGCTCAATGTGGACAACAACAGCCCTAACACAGAACCAAAGCATATTTACTGCAGATTGGCTTTCAAGCTCTAAAAAAAAAATCAATTTGATATTCCAGAAATCACTGGGCTTTGCAGTTCAGGGTATGAGACATCACATATATTAAAATCTCAACAAGTTAAAACTCTCCTAGCTGTTCGGCCAGGCTAGCAGTGTTCTGCACACATCCTGGCAGCCTCTCACCTTGTCCTGATTATGAAAATGATGCATGTTGTGCTGATGCAGAGCGACTGCTTTCAGCTGGGGGGTTCACCAGTTTTAAACACTTGATTTTTAATTCAGGTCTTGTTTTATAGACAAATGCCAGTCACAAGTGTACATTTTTAAGAATAGAGCAAAGTCAGTTTGCTTCCTTGAACTTTCAGAGTCTATGGAATAGCTAAACCACTCAACAACACAGAAGGGGTTTAGGCTGATGAGGGTGGACAAGACCCTTACTAACTGCATGGTCAGAGCCATCGGCTGTTTACCCCTTTTCTTTCTGTAATTGAAGCTGCTCTGAAGGTCTCCCTGGAGCTTTCTCTTCTCCAGGCTGAACAACCCCAACTCTCTCAGCCTGTCCTGGTACAGGAGGTGCTCCAGCCCTTGGATCATCTCCGTGGCCTCCTCTGGACTTGCTCCAACAGTTCCATGTCCTTCTTGTCCTGGGGACTCCAGATTCGGACACAGGGCTCCAGGTGGGGACTCACCAGAGTAGAGCAGAGGGGCAGAATCCCATGCCCCATCCTTCTGGTCCCACTTGTAAGGTGTGTGTAGGTCTAGAGGAACTGAAATATCTGTACCAAATGGAAACACATATGGGTGAGACATCAAAGCTCTGTCTTGATAGCTCCCTCAGAGAATTCAAAGGAATTAAAAGTGTCTTATTTATTCCACTGAACACTAAAGCCCTGAAGAGAGACCAAATGAATTTCTCCGGTGGGAAAATCAGCCTATGGGAACAATTTAGACCTTAATAAAGTAAATTAATAAAAACATAGTGCTCTCTGATTGTTTTGCCTAACGATGGACAAATATTTTGTGGTGTCTTTAAAAGATGTGGCTCTGCAAATAATAGGAGTTTCCAAATGAAATATTTTGGCAACAACAGTTGTACTAAAATCTTGAGTAAGGAGAGTTCTTGAGAATCTAGTTCAGAGAAATGTAAAAATTACGAGCATTTAGAAAATATTTAGAGAAATATCACCTGAGATGACCTTTGCATTCGACATACCGAATGTGACATTTAGAGGATTTTCCAAAAATTAAGCAACACATAAGGTCAGGCTTTGTGATGAACTTTCCTGAGCAAACTGTGGTCAGTTCTTAGAAGTTACACTAATGTAGTTTATTCTTGATTTCTGACATGCGCATCTTTATTTTAAGGTCTATTTAAATCTGTTTTCATAATAAAGGAGGTCAAGACAGGAACAGAGTTTAATCTCTGTGTTGTTCTAACATTTGGCTTGTATTTAAAGCCAGTATTTGTTGCCACTAAGCAGCCTTTTGAAAGACAATCGTTGTACCTGAAATGTGGATAGTTATAGAAATGGCATTAATTTGCTTAGACCGGGAGATTTTCACAGGAGAGCAACTAGCAGAAAACATTATGAAAATGTCCAAGAGGACTGGTAATTGAGTTGATTAGTATGACCTTGGTTATGAAGGTAATAGAAGAGTGAACGGTGCTTAGACTGAGTTATAACCCTGCTACCTTGCGGGGAGATGTAGTGAGGTATGTAATTTGTTCCGGGTGAAGCTGAGCAGCCTCGCCTCTCCCTGACAGGATAATCCACTCTGACCAGCAGAGCTTGGCCGGCCACTGTGCCGGCCCCAGCAGAGGATACAGTGCAGGGTCGGGTGAGGGATGCTGAACTGGGCGCTTTCCTCACTGTAATATGGTAATTTTCTGCTGGCAGACGCTTTCTGATAAAGTTTTCTTTTAGAATTAGGAAAATTAAAAACAATTTTTAAAACTTTAAGAATGGAAACTTTCCAGTTGCTGAGCAGGGAATCTGCTTGCCTTTGATTTAAACTCCAGATCAAAAGTATCTCGATTTACCTACTCCCCTGACCACACAGTTCTGCTATTGCTTCTTAACCCATCACATTTCAACCTGCAATGACTCCAGAAAGGCAGTAAAATAGTCAAGGTTTGTCTTGCAGAACAGGGTTTTATTTGTTCAGACACTGCTTCAGATGGAGACCTCGATGTACAAGACTTCAATTGAATTTCATTAGATTAAATGTGATTATTTAAAGGTATGATATTTTAGATGGCCTGCCTTTACAGGGGAAAAAGGCTCCTGAACCAATTCGACAAAGAAAGTGAGGAAACAAAAATCTAACATACATACCGTATACGTACAATATATGAACATAGTATGATATATCTATATATTTCGTACTACACTTTGTGCTTACGCCCCTGTCAGTAACGTGGATTGGGTAGAAATTATCTCTCAGGTGCCCACAGAATAAGGAAAAAAGTAGTCACGGAAAGGAATCTCTAAGCACTAAACATCAGAACGTATATTTTTCAAAACTCAAGGAATGGACCCAAAGCAATGTCTTTAAAGTCAGCATAATTTAAATATTATTTCCTTTCTTCCATCTGTGACAAGTTGTTGTGCTATTTTATTGCAAGTTTCACAAACGAATAACTGGCCAAGGTTCCCTAGAAGGAAAATGCCTACAGAAAAGATTAAATTACATTAGAATCACTCAGTACAAGCTGTGTGCATCCAATGCGAAGTCTGCTTTACTAGGAAACCAGCATAGGTATTCAGCTAAAAACTGGCACACACTAGACCGTGGCTGTATTTCTTAGACTAGACTAGGCTGTATTTCCCCACAAAGAACAAATCGGTGCTTTTTTGGTTTCACAGCTATCAGGATGACTTTGTATTCTTTTTTCTGAGGAAATCTGAGATGATGGAAGGAGGTGCTTAGGAAATAATTAGGAAATAATTTGGTATTTTCTCTTAGAAATTAAAAATCTCTCCTTTCTTCTCATTTATTTAAGTACCACGGAGAAATGGAGCTCAGAATGGATTTATAAAATAATCCAAGATATCTAAAGAGAACTGTAGTCTCAATAAGATTCCAAGTGTAATCATTTCAGGGGCAGAGAAGCAGCAGCAGCTTCTGTGTGTTTGTGTATTTTGGAGACCTGCAAAAATACAAGGTGCTCTGAAATCAGGTGTTATATATTCGGCTCTCATTTCACAGAGCTAAAATCAAACTTAATATTTAATTCTAAGTATAAACTAATAACATGATCCAGAATCATGTAGCATGAAGATAGATTACTGTTGACATGTGGAGTCCCAGTGAAATCCCTGGGATATTATGTGAGCCGAGCAGTCTGCCTGCGTGCTCCACAATGCTCCAAACAGGGATGATGGAACAGAGCTGGGGATGTTAATTCACAGTTACCATATTTAACACTGCAGGTTTAATATCATTCCTCCTGTTGTTTTGAAGGTCAGTGGATCTCAGTGAAATTTCCCACACTCAAAATGATGTGCACAGTCATTTCCAAGTTCTGCTGCTGATGGGTTCTATCGTGAAGTAAAATAAAAACAATTCCAGCCAAGCCCTGAGCTGTTTGTAAAAGTTTGCAAGCCTCAAGTAGGACAGATTTACTTGTGTTTTACCAGTCTTGAGCTGACACTAATTATCCCACTGTGAACTTTGGATGAAATCCTCATCCTGCTGAACTGATGGGAGTTTTGCCACTGACTCCAACAGCACTGGGAGTTCATCCTCTGGCTTAGGCTCTGTGCCACAACCTGATACTTTCTGTATAACGAGGCCCATAAAGTTTATCTTGAAAGCCAAAAAATATTAGGTCAACTTGTAATCACTCTGATTTTTCCCTTCTCGGAGGAACAGCTTGTTTCAGTCAGCACTGCAGTATCTCTGCTCGGTGCTGCTGAAGGAAGCTGCTCAGCCATCCTTAAGGGAGTTCTGCCGGAGCAAGCAGCCTCCACACAGCTTCAGCTGGCGTAGGCAGCGCTGATGTTAATTTATTAGTATGCATTACCCAAATTCAAAGACTTTCCAAGGAAGTTTGACTGCAGCAGTAGCATTCTGATTTATGAAGCTTGGTTATCATTTTTAACCCATAGCCCTATCCTCAGCCTGACTCGACTGACAATGACATATATATACCCGGAGTGTCTGTCAAGCCTCGCAGGCTGACTCCTCATCCCTGTGGCATCTCGCCCCTGCGCTGAGACCAGTTACACCCCACTTGCCATGAGTGGGTCACTGTGAGAGTACCGTAACTGGCTCCAGCCATAGGTATCAGTGCAAATCTGTGCTCAGAAGCAATTCATGCTTAAAAAGCCAAATTCATAACCAGCTCTGTGTATTTAAAGCTTGCACTGCAGCCACTACTGCAGCGATAAAGACTGCCAGGAAACCAGGCTTGCAAAGAAAAAGAAAACCAGAAACCTGATACCAGACATACGACTGCACTTGCCTACTTGAGTACCAGCATGGGTATTTGTATTCTACTACTAAATCTGGAAGTTAAATGTTCCCTCTCCCTTGATGCCAGACCATTAAATTTTTCAATAAACCACTTCAGAACATATTTGAACATGCTTGCTTAATAGGAGCAAAATGTCATACGAACCAAGCATCCTTCCCACATGGAGAGAAAGCATTCCCCGTTACAAACATACGGCAGCTAGAGAAGGTACAGGCAGTTACAGAGATCACAGCAATGGAAACATCCCTGTTTGAGTCCAAAAGAGATACATTAAAGATGCTCAAGTGTCATTTTAAGAGTCTACATCTTGACATCTAGCAGTCAAAGAAGCTTTCATGGTCTTTCTTCAAACAAGAAGGCAGAAACACGAGCAGGGATTTTCTTTTATGCTCAGTAAGATAAAAACTGAGTACAAACACTGAAGTACCTATTCTCACAGCCATCCCACAAAATGCACTGTTACACCCATTTTACAGATGAGGAACTGAGTCACAGAAATACTATCTGGTTTTAAAGGTGGCTTAAAAAATAAGCTGAAGGTGCTGAGTTCACAATCAGTGTTTGAGCCACAAAACCAGCATTCATCCTTCATAATAAGGTCAACTTTTCATTCAATAACTTTGAAGGTGCTGAAGGAATTCAGTAAATCCTTCAGTAAAAGCTGCTAAAAGCTACATGACATTAAGATGAAAACTAGTAAACCTGAGCTCTAAGTAACATATCCACTCAAGCAGGCTCCAAAGAAAATATGGAAAATAGGTGTTTTATATCTGAGGCAAGAAAGAGCAAAACAAAATGTCTTTGCAGATGAGTTTGTCTGTGAAAGCAACATGCTTTTGCTGAGAGACTGGTGTGTGCAAAAAGGGCATATTTTTGGTATGTCAGCTTCAATTACCAGCAAACTAAGAGTACAAAGTGACAGTCTTCTCCCAACAACCTCCTCCAAAGAAGATGCCCATCAGTCGAAAGCTCTGCTCCCCTGGGTGACCTTTCTTGCTTTATGACTGGGCATAAGGGCACACAGCCATTTTATTTCAACTTGCTTTGAGAAAACGGCTTGTTAGATGTTTATTTCCAGTAGCCACTCCCCTCTGCAAAGAATCTTCTGGGCCAGTGTTTCACTTGGAATGCCAACAGGATCAATTTGAACTCCCTTGCTCTGTATCTCCGATTTGTTACATCCATATTCATGGCCATTTACACCATTTTACAGAAACACATTTATGGGTGAGGATGCACTTTGTCCTGACCGGTGCTGGGGTTGTTCCTAACGTGTTAAAGAAGAACGCAGAAAATGGACCTAGTGGGCAAGGTGGCTCCTGGAAGAGGCAACACAGGGACAGATCGCAGAGCCCAGACCCCTGACAAACAAAGCAGCTTCGGCAGGAGTCTGAACGTTATCTTAAATGATTTTTATCGGGCAGCTATTAGGAGCACTTCACAGCCTGCTCAGCTCCTCGACACTTTGTTTTCTCTATTTAAACAAAAATTACAGTCTCTCGTTTCACTTGTGTGGCGAAAGGGCCCCGTAATCCACTGTATCCTTGGCTCTGTCACTGTGCTTGCTGACCCTACAGTGAGCAGGCTCTGACCACCAAATGCGAGCGGAATAAATTATCGCTGACACTCCAATATTTAATTATGCAGCTGTCAGAGCGGCCCTTTCGAAATTCATTTTAATAAAGTGGGAACTTTTTCCTTTCAAGGTTAGAGCCAGGGGAGTCACCTTCTGTGTCAGGCTGAGGTCTCCACCATGAGCTTTGCATTCTTCCCTGAGAAGCCTGTCACTTGGCCTGATAGAAGGACCAGATAACGGCACCGATGTCTATTGGCCTCCCCCGCCCTGCCTGAATGAACATCCTTCATTTAAACCCACAATAATGAGGACCTCAAAGTCAGGCAGGCAGCCACAAGGGCAGCTCGTCAGGGAAAAAAAAATGGCTTCTTATTATAAAATTCACTCGATGTTATAGCTGCAATCTAAAAGCAATCATGTTCATCTCACCGTTTTAACTGGTTAACCAGAAATATTTAACATGTTAAAAAATGTGAGTGGAACCCAAATATATGAAGCCACAGCAGCCTGTATTTATCCACACTGAGCTCAGACAAGGGGAGCAATATCACTTTGTATTTTGCTCTGAGCAAAGTGTCTCACCAGTCTGGGTTTTTTTTTTCAAATATCTAGATGATAAATCTATACAGAAAAACTCTTCCTAAAAACACAGTGCAGAATATATAATGTACACATACCACAAGATATGCAGTTATTGATACGTGCTTCCTAAGATCCTGGAATGCAAAGCTGCTGTGTGTAGCTACGCATGCGCACACAGACATATAAACACAGCCTATTAGTACATACACAAAACAACTCTGTGTAATATAGTACTGTCCGAAACAAACCTCTCCTTCATGAAAACAGAGACTGTTATAAAATGATCTCACGTCTTCATATTTGCAGATGCTTGCTTTCTAAACTTTTGAATTTTTTAGTGTGCAGTTGGGAGAATAACAGACAAACGTTTACCATGAACAGCAAAAAAAGATATGAGTAAGAATGTAGTTGACCTAATGGAGAAGAGAAAGAAAAACAAGCAAAACGCATACTCCACATGCATTCCAAATCTTCTTGTTTCTGTGTGACAACAACTCTAATTTCCAAGGAGCAATGTTAATAAGAACTTTGACTTAACAAGCACTATTTCTTACCCAGGTTCCTATGGTGCTGTATAAACCCCAGAGACTTAGCTAGGCAGCATTTTCCCAAGTATGATTATACATCTTTTACATGTGGGGAAGAGAAAAACACATAAATTTTGTGTGGGCTGGGAATTGAAGCTCTTAGGGAAGCCCCACACCTCCCAGTTTAAACTGAAAGAAGTTTTGTTAATGAAAAAAAAATCAATGGGATGCCATCCCACATCCCATAGGTGCTGTGACCTATCCCAAGACACAAAGTGTCCCAGGAAATGAAATTCAAGCTTTTGCAAACATGTTTTTGACTTAATTTATTCCACAGTGAGGTCACAGCCAAGAGAGAACAATATGAGTCACTAGTACAAAATGTTTTATTTTCTGGATTCATTAGTGCTAATGAAGACCAGGTGTGAGGTACCAGGGGAAACACTGTGCATAGCAGCTTTCCAGTATGTTCTCCTGCCCAAGTCATGCCTCAGCATTTGGTCTTTCACACTTTCCTTGCAAGGGGGTGCACTTTGGATCTTCCAAATAAGACACAAAGAAATCACTATCTGCAATGCTAGCAGAAAAAAAATGTGTTGTGCAGTTTTTCTAGATATGCTGGGTTGTACCACAGGACTTGGTATTAAAAAATAAAATTAAAATAGCTCACTTACTGGCTGTTTTCAACATGAGTTCAGAATTTACATCTGAAAATGAGACTTATTTGTACCATTGTTCCCTTCTGATTCATTTGTTTCTCTCATATGTGGCTAAAATGGCCAATAGCACACATAGGGGCTTATCCCAGCCAGCATTTGGTACTGAAACAAGAACTTTTGAGTACATGTGGTTCCTCTTTTTCTCTTTTTGCCAGTGGAGTGATCTAATGCCTTCAGATGCTGACTGAGGAGGTAATTGAGTTGAATTGAGTGGGAGACACTGCACTGGATTTGTGTATAACACCAAGGGTGACATCTCGTGTCTCAGAAGCCTTGATTAAGTGAACCTGGGTCCTAGTCAGTTATTAGCTGCACGTGAAGTATATAGCCAAGGGGGCCCTGCTTCCAAGCAGTCTATGCATGGTTTTGTACCAGGAACAATAACTGCCAGTCTTTTTTTACAACTTGTGCTAAGATTATCTCCCACTGCTTCTTTAGTTTTGGCTGTGCTGTTTCACTTTCGTAGAGAAAAATATTTTGACAAATTGCTGGCATTTTGGCCTCAGCATGCACAAAGCTGCATGTGTTTTCTTATTGGCCTGGAGTTCACCATAGATGCTTACCAGGAACTGAAAGCAAACCCCTAATGCATAAAGAAAATGTATTTATTATGAACCTAGGCAAATCAGTACTTTAAGACATCATTCTTTTCAGTGTGTTTTAACTAAGCAGCTTCAGCTTGACACAAGCACAGCAGACCTGATGGTTTCTGATGAACACTTCACTCCAAGCACCACAGTTCATCTCCTGGTGTCCATCCAAAGAGGTTTGCTGAATCCTATTTGCCACTAATTTTTACAGTGGAAAATAATTATAGAATAAAACATCAGAGAAAAAAAAGTAATCCTATCAACCTGGCGTGATGTGCACACATAAATGTGCCAAACATCCCAGCGAGCAATGCATAAAGATGAACAATTGTTGAATGCACAAAACAGCAAAGGCCGCAGTTCAAGCACAACAACAGGGAAAGGGCAAATAAATTCTGAGTCAATGAGAAAGCTTACACTAACGTGGCATTGGGAGAGTTTTCAGTTCACAAATTCCTTCACAACTGAGTAAATTTAAAGAAATAAAACTAGACTGAGCTTTGCTTTAATACCTGCTGGGGTAGTTTCCCACACTGTTCACTGGCTTGTTAAATATGAAAAAGATTTGCCCGGCAAAGCCACAGTGAGGAATACAGTCACAGATGGGTTAACCGTTCACTCCTCGGATCTTGACATTTCTATTTTCATTTAAATATAACCTGTTATTATAACAAGAAAACTCCCTGGCCTTGTGTACAAGATTCAAATATAATCAGCAATATCACACTGTCCCTTAATAGAAGGTGCAATATAAAAAAGATCATTTAAGATGCCAGTAGCTTCCCTCCTGACCCTGCCTGGCTGAGAGGCAAATTGCATTAGAAAATGACATGCCATTCATCTCACGAGTAGTTGCAGGAACATTTAGCTAATTAAATGATTAATAAATTTAACACTGCTTTATAATTTCATTTAGCCGTGTTGGAAATCACACGGTGCACTGCGTGTGCACCGAATGAGATTAGGTGGGAGTTGTGGGTTTCACCGGCTGCCCTGGTAATTGAGATTAGTCTATTACTATAGTGACCTTTTTAACTTTTATATTCTCTTGTTAAAGTGAAATAAAATTTTATTCACTTTTAAGGCATATTTACATAGTGAAATTCACGTGAAAGTAAAGAAATACTAAGCTAAGAAGTGTTCTTTGTACTTGTTGAATCTCTTTTTATTCTTTTAATGATATTTTGTACCTTTTTAAGGGTTCTTGCTTGAATTTGGCAGACCACCACCACCACAGCATGTTCGGAACCAAATTCCATCACTCAGAAAAAATCACCCCAAACCTGTTCCCAGATGGTGCAAACCCAAACGGCAGCGAATACATCCACCACCATGCTGATGGGGTTTGGAGCAGGGCAGTTGGTACACAAACAAAAGCCATAACCTAGATGTACCAATGGATCTGCACATGTTTACTGTGGCTTTATCTGGAAATGCCTCGGGGACTGTAGTTCGGTGGTGACTCTGCTCTAGCACAGTCAGCTAAACAGGTGGGACACTGTAACTCTCGAAAGTGGGGGACAGAAGCTACACTTACATTATAGCAAAGCCTCCCACTTTTTCTACATTCATCCTTACACATGACTTCAAAAGGAGCCAACCTAATCATAAGCATCACAATGCACTATGCAGTTATTTATCTGTATAATTGATGCTCAAACACAGTTTCCAAGGAGCAGGAGAAGACCCTGAAGAAAGAGTTTATTCTCATTTTATCCAGCTTATAGTTAATGGTTGGACTCGATGATCCAGTGGGTCTTTTCCAACCTGGTGATTCTATGAATTGGAAGTTGCTGCTGGTGTGTGGCATGCTCCAGGTTGACGTGTTACCACAAAGAAAGAAAATCAGTTCACAATGTTGTGATTAAAACTGAAAAGCATTCCTTACGTTTCTGTGTAACAATTATGGATACAGTGTCTTCAGACAGTCAGCAGAGGTTCAAAGGTTCATATTCAGCTAGTTCAAATAGCCAAATAAACTCAAATGCCCCACAAGAAATAACCTTTGTCTATTCAGACACAGCTTGCAGTTATCTTAATGGTAAAACTATAAACATCTATCCACACAAAATCCATTTTAGCAGTACAAGGACTCATTTTATCAATTCTTGGAAAACTTGTCAAGATTACTGACACTTAAGCCCATTCAGAACAAATTTTCAATCAATATGTCTAATGCTAGGAGGGATGTGTTTCAGTTTTGAACAGAAGTTAATGCGTTTCAGTTTTCAACAGTTTTCAACAGATGTGTGTTTATAACGTGGAAAACAAATGAATTAAAATGCATATCGTTACTGGAAACTGATATCTATCTGAAGCACATGGTAACCCGTTTCAGAAAGTGTATTTGAAAAGGACATGTCAGATCAGTGTTGGCTTTTTTCCTGAGATTCTAATCACTCAAGAAAGGGATAAAGTACTTGATATACTGTTCATACAATATGGATATAAAATCCATGGTGGCTGAAGTGAAACAACACAGTGGAAATGGGATCTGACAAGAGTAAGTAACAGTTCTGCTCACTTACTCTGGTAAAATAAAACTCCAATACAGATGGGCCCAACATGTGGGAGAAAGAAACTGTTATCAGCAAATGCACTGAATATAGCAACTGCTGCAACAATTTCATCCTGAAGGCAAAAAAAAAAAGGTCAAAAAATGATAAGTGATAATTGCAATGGCTATGTACTCTGATAATTTGAAGGGAGAATTATTCCTGAATTTCCAAAACTGTACTGGCCCCCCAGACGTGAAGGATCCCCAGTGGGATGTAGAGGTGCCTCCTTCTTCTGACTCAGTGGCAGAAGTCAACTTGGCTTCTGAGGGGCCAGATGTTCACCCAACACTGCAGGGCTATCTTCTTGCAAGCCAACCTTATGGCCATGAGGGATCAGCAATGTGGGGTGTCACCTCTCCTATTTTTAGATGTGACTAATGTAGGTGTCTATATCTCAGCTTAATGTCTAGACTTCCTTTACCGTTAGTGGAGAGAAAGGCACTTTTTGAGTTCATCTGACCTAATTTAGTCATTTACCCTCACGTGTGGTATAGAAGAGCTGCCTTGGACCATGAATGCAATCAAAACCTGCTAATTTTATGAAAAATATCCTGTCACTAAGCTGCAAGTTCTTGACAAGAACTGAAAAACAGTAAACCTACCAGGAGGCGTCCAGAACAAAGCTCCTTCGCTGGAACACTGTGCAGAATGACAAGTGGCTGAAGTGTCCCTGTGACAGATGCATGATATTCAATGTGTTCACAGACTGAGAGCTATGAAGTCATAAAATCACAGAATGCTTTGCACTGGAAGGGACCTTCACAGGTCATCTCATCCAAGTACTTGGAAAACCTGTTCTGTTCAGGACTTTCCCAGGAATGGTCAATTATGGCATTTTTCTTTTCATATTTTTTTTCTTATGGGAGCAGTCATTGGCATTTGGATGGATACATTATTTCTGCCAGTGAAGATAATACATGAAGCTGATGATCTGATGACATGTGCTCTATAAAAGATATCTTGCAAGTGTTAGAGGGAATACTGTTTTCTATAAAAACAAGGACATATGCACAATGGAAACTGCCTCTAAAAAAATTCAGCTTGTACATTGGGCTTTCTAGAACTAAAAGTGTAATGTGAGTTTATTTCTTGGAAATAGAGATTATTTACGCTGGCAGCAACAGATATGACAGGATCTAAATAGCCATTAGCCACTCACAACTGTGAGAAGCTGGAAAACCTATCCAATTTTTCCAGGCACTTCTGTCCCCTAGTGTCTCCCTAAGTCATGAATCACGTTCCTACAGACAAGATCAACTGCAGGTTTTATTAACAGAAAAATAACCTATAGAAAAAACATGTTGCAAACAAACAGATAAGACTTAACAAAAAGGCTGATAGTCTAGAGAAAAATGTGACAAATCTTAAGTACATTGACCTATTTATTGTTTCAACTGTTTTGGGTTTTTTTTTTTTTTTTCGCATTTCTAGTCTCAAGTTACATCTTGTGAGGATCTGGTAGCACTGAATATTCAGCAGTGAAATATGGTCATTATTAAAATAAGCACTTTGTTCTTTTAAATAGAGTAGTTTCATCCACTTCCACTTACATAATGTCCACTTTTACATCAAGGTAAGTTGGCATCCATATTCATTTTTAACTTAAACAGACATTAAAGGCTCCTGCTATGAGTTCTAATAATGTGCACTGATGTGGAACTATGGGCATTGTTTCTTATCATTTGCACTGGGAAACAGTGTAAGGTCAAGCTTGTGTGTTAGTAAGTAGCCTCTGATTTTAATTACTTCATATGAAAGACAAATTCTGGATTCCAGTAAAGGCAATATGAATTTTGACGTTAGCTTGAGTGAGGCTACAATTTCATCCAAGGTCAAAGAATGTACAGTTGTGTGTGCACCTACCTGTACACATACACAAGGCTCTGTAGTCTAGGATTTCATATTGCTTATCATCAACTAGAAAACAAAAGCTTTAAAACAGTCTCATTCAAATGGGATATGAAAGGTCTGCATATAAGCTTGATCTCAATCAACTTCCTTACAACCATTATATGTATAAAATTAGTTTATCCATGCTGATAAGACTGTGTCATCAGTGGGGGTGAGAACTATATAGGTCAAAGTCACGTTAGTCGCTTGGCTATATAAAGTTTCCAGGACAAGATCAAAAGTTTTATTTCCTTCTTCTGAAAACTGTTAAAGTCACATTAATTACCCATTGTCAGCAAAGAATCAGTTGCTACAAAGGTGTCATGGTTATAGAAGAGCCTTTGCAGACTGTGACATGTCTGTTGTGTTGACTCCAGATAAGCCACACCATCCCATCACACGCAGACCAACGGCTGGGCTGCTGTCACACGTGAAAAAATAAATGTTTCTTCTAAAACTTTGGCTGATAGCACTGATTCAAAACAACACTCAGAAAAAGCGACTAAATCAACATTAAGGCTAATTCACCTGACTCTAACTCAGTTAGGTCTCCTGACTTGCATCCAAACTAGATACCTAGTGTTGTCCAAATTAGATGGCATAAGTATCAACCATAAGGAAGTTTTGACAGTAGTCTCTTAGCCATGGAAGAATGACTGTGCCAGTCATGTTGAAGCTTGGAAAGGGCTCTTCCCTAGTCACCCGGCAGGCCAGCATCCCCTACCCACAAGTCCCACCACAACTCTTTTCCCTGTTTCCCAACAGCACCTTCTTTCAATTTAAATCCATGTTGTGATACAAAATAATAAGTAAACAGAAGCAGAAATGGTATTTTTAAAACACAGTTCAGCTATTGCTTCTTCTTCTTCGTAAGTATTTAACCAGCAGTGACAAAGCAGTGATTTTTTGCACTTGAAAAAGCAGGATGATAACTCAGTTAAAAAGAGGTGGCAAATGGAAGTATTATCAGCAATGAGATTAGTAACCTTGAGTTGCATTTCTAATGGTGATTTAGCAGCTCAGAAATGTCAAATTCATGACAGGCCTGATCTGACATCCCAGCTACTGAAAATGGAAGGTATTTAGCAAAAGTTAACACAACAGACACAAGTATGTTAAGGAGAAAGAATCCCTAAATCTGATTGAGTTACTTGCTGGTGACCACAGCAGACTGGGAGCTTTGCATAGTAATCTATTGTTGCCTCTGGACATTCCTGAAGATCTAGGGGGAATCCATGTGTTGGCTGAACTAATTCTCCTGGCTCAATCAGACATAAGCAGTCTGGACTTCCCATCCCTACTGTAAGTAAAGACATGTTGCCGGATATTTTTACACATTGTTATTTTTGTATGTTGTTCATAAAGTGAGTTTCAGACCAAATCTATCCACACAGGTCTCACTGCTGCTTTCCCCTCCCCCAAAGAGTACACTTGGATGCATCTTGAATGCTGCCTCAGTAAAATTCTTGGATACGCAGTACGAGTAATGCTATTAAAAGTAAAGAAACAAACGCTGTAACTTCTGTTTAGGGAACCCTGGCAAATCTTATAGCTTACAGTAAAGCAAATTTAGCTGTTTTTTAATTTCTTAGGTTGTTTAATTGGAATATTGATTCTCAAACTAATTTTTGTGCCATCAGTGTCAAATCCCTGCGTTGTAACCACTGAGAACAACCTGGCAAGCTCAGTGCATTGAGTTCTGCCAGGCCTGACTCTGCCCCAGCCTGACATATCTTTCAGGGTTATGATTCTCACTAATGGGCTATAATCAAGGCTGCAATCTCTGTGAAGACCCAACACAGTGGTTTGTGGCCAATGGACCTGCATAAACTCACAGATCTACACCAGGCGCCTCTCCTGGCTCAAGCTCAAACAACCCTTTGACTAGCTGTGCAACCTGGCTGCACTGCACAGAGGATGCAGATCCTCCCACAAGGTCTGCTATCGCTGGTTCCACACTCTTGGTTATGATGGATGATTTTTACTGCTAATGAGAAAGAGAGAGAGAAACTGAGTGGGTGTTGGTTTTCTTCCAACAGTCTGTCCTGACTGACAGCTCCACCTGTGCCTA
Source organism: Clamator glandarius (assembly GCA_033459285.1). Lineage (NCBI taxonomy): Eukaryota > Metazoa > Chordata > Aves > Cuculiformes > Cuculidae > Clamator > Clamator glandarius. Next base: position 294,353 of record JAUNZM010000893.1, on the reverse strand, counting down.
TCCGCTTGAAAAGAAGCCTGAACTAGTGGTCACATAGGCTCTCCAAAAGATGCATTTCTACAACTCTTTACCTCTGGATTCCTTGTTTTTTGCAGCTGAGGAGAAACTGTGCACACAACCTGCAGGATGGTGTATTTACATCTTCAGTCACAGAAGCAGGGCAACCTCTGCTACCCCTGCATAAAGTGTCACTGGTATTAAGCAAATTATTTCAGGAGAGAAATAATAAAAGATGGAAGTTTTGGTGGGTGCAAAGTCCAGTTCCTCACAGACAACATGATCATTGATACAGATTTAGCATTGTTTAGTGTGATTACTGCAATTACTCAGAATTCGAACCATTTGACCAGACTACATTAAGCCTCAGTGTTCCTAACTCCTGTTAGTAAAAAGCAAACTGTTAGCCCTTACTCCTTCTCTGGAACAAGCACAGGACTATAGGAGGGAATTCAATGTGCAAATCTTTATGAAGCCAGCCATGGTTTAGCAAACCAGCATGATGGGAGACGCACTCTCTGTGACTCAGTGCAGGTGTAAGCCTGCATGTGCACTGCTGCCACTCTGGTACAAACAAGCTGTGCATTGTACTCCGCTCATCCATCACCCGCTCTGTCAACACAGGTCAACTAATCCTGCTCTGCGTGACCTCTGACCAGCACGCCGAAGGGAGGCAACAAAAATTCAAATGCACTGCTGAGGGAGACAGAATTGTTAAAGCTGCCTTTTCTTCTTGCCGAGACAGGGTAAAACAAACTTTTAAATGCTATTAGAGAGCAAACCTCCGTAAATGAGGATAAGCAGCTCTTGAGTCATCCCATTTCTGATTAACAGATTGCTCAGGTCCTTCAAGAGCTTTTCCATAATAGAAACATTTTATTAGGCTTTGCTCTTAAAGACTTCTGTCTCAGTTCAGTCATTTTATCTCAATATTTCATGGTAAAAATAAACAACAACAACAACGGCAAGCACAGGCACTGCCCAAACCAGACAAAAGACTGCAGACACACCAGGTCAGAGCCATGAACTCCACAGAGGGAGACAATTCCTTAGTTTATTGAAGCAAAAGAATAAAAAATGTTGATGTTCGATTTAAAGGTATGAGTGTTGAGATAAGAATACATGAGAGTTAACGAAGAATCCAACCCTGGAAACATTCAAGGTCAGGTTGAATGGGGCTCTGAGTAACCTAATCTGGTTAAAGATGCTCCTGATCCTGCCGAGTGGGTTGGACTGGATGACCTTCATGGTCCCTTCCAACTCAAACCACTCTATGATTCTGTAAGAAGACAGGCCACACTCTCAAACTGCTGTGTCTGGAGCAGACTGTTTATCTTCTAGGTCTCAGGGTAGCTCAAGAGAAGAAAGTAGGCCAGAAAGGCTTTTGTACTTACAATAACAGTCATCTTATTCAAAATAATGGCATTGTTCCTCATTCAGAGAGGTTTCAGTACTGGAATGGCTAAGCTACAGGTATTTTCACGCCTCAACGTTTCTTATTTATCTTTGGAACAATGAGCTCTCAATATTTTGAAAAACTGAAAAGGAGAATTCACAAGGCTCATAAACAAACCAAGTGAAGGCTTTTCCTGCCTTCACTGTCAAGGCAGTTACACACATAATGTTTTTATTGAAAAACTAAAACAGGTATTCAAAGCAAGTTCAAAACACCTTCCCACTTCCTCCAGTTACAAACAATATAGTGGAAAAATACACACATTGACTTCTATGTTTTTGCTTGCAGCATATATGTTCATTTCTGCAAACACAAGGTAAGATGTGGAAATTCCTTTGCACCAAAGAGAAACTGAGCATAATAAACACAGGATAAACATTGCACATCATGTATTGCGGTGAGTAATGCACTCACAAGAATCCTCCCAGAAGACAGTAGCAACTGGTGGTGATGAAAGGGAGGGATGGGATTTTATATGGTAACTTCCCAGGCAGGTAAAATTGAACCCAAAACGCAAGAGTAGTACTGGCAGAGCTATGCATTGTCTCTAAAGGACACGATTCAAGCTCATAATTGTGTGTTTGGGTGAGAATGGCTTAGAGGAAGAATGGGGGAATATACTTAAAGCAATGATTTTATAGTTTTAAGTGATAAACCAATTGCTCAAATAAGCTTTACCTCCATAATAGCTTAAAGCCAACCTTCCCGTTCATTCCTGCTGCCAAGTTGCATCATGAGGTAACACGTCATGAACTCACCACTCATTGTTATTGTTTTTAGAGAAACAGGGACTGGAGTTGTGGTTGTGGTAGGAGGAGAAGTACATGAGTGAAATCACTTTCAGTAAATCCCTATTTTGAATATTATTTCACCTCCTAAACAAGAAGTGTCCTATGAAAAACAACAAGAGATGAATATGTGAGTGGAAGACGATCTCAAACCATCAACTGAAACAGGGCCATTGCACACACTAGACATGATTTCTACATGAGAGTGCCTTTCAGCCTGAATCATGGAGATCTATTTAAACTTATTTCAGCAGCTTTATGAGGGTGTCTACTACTTAGCTATCAATGGAATATCAGCTGCGTTCAGCAGCTCCTCACTTGTTCCTGCCTTGCCAATAAAAACCCTCCAGTCCTGAACATGTCTGATGATGTTGAACTCAATTTTCTAGTGTGAAGCTAATCAGTTCCTGCCTTTTCACTCTTCGTATAGGAGTCTTTGTGGCCATCTAACTATTTCTATTCAGGATTCTGGTAGTGGCTTTCGTAATTATATCATTGATGGTTTTTCAAATGCAAGGTCAGCCCGTAATCTGACCAGCAACTCTGTACATTGCAGTGATACAGATTCAATTCTAACTGACTGCTGGAGTATTGTAATTTGTAACTCAGAATGGATTAAGCCTACAGGGTTAGGCAAACATCCCAAAGATTCAAATCTCATCTTGATGACTAAGAATAACCAGCTTCTGGCTCTTAAAAGGTTTTACATATCAACAAAGCTGTGCATTTTCATTAACGGCTATCACACCACAGGAGTCTGCTCATGTTTATCTTGGGAACTACCAGAAGCTCAACATTTAGTTTAAATTTGTTTAAATGTGACTCCTGTTGAAATCGGTGGCAAGCTGTGTGCACATATGTGAGTTAGAGCTGTGCCTAAGGACTATATTTCCACCAGTTTTTCACATCAAAAGCTGTGTCTTAGAGAAATATCAGGTGATGAATTAGAAAATTGCACATATTAATAACAAAAATTCAGTTATAACATACATTTTATAGGACTGTAATATGTCCTCTGAGTGAGAGGAACAGTTATCAGTTTGCTGGCAATTTTGACTGTGTTTTAAGGTTGCCTTCCAATTGACATCCCAATTGGCAAGCTCAGGCACAGAGACAGGCTGGGTGGAGAATGGATTAAGTAGCCCCATAGAGAAGGACTTGAGGTGGTGGTGGATGAGTAGCTCAACATGAGCCAGCAATGTGTGCTTGCAGCCCAGAAAATCAACCAGGCCCTGGGCTGCATCCAAAGCTGTGGGACCAGCAGGGCGAGAGACAGCATTCTGCACTTCTGCTCCATACCTATGGGACCACACGTGGAGCCCTGTTTCCTTCTGGAGTCCTCATCACAGAAAACAGTGGCTGCCCCATCCCTGAAGGGGTTCAAGGCCAGGTTGGATGGGGCTTGGAGCCCCTGATCCAGCAGGAGGTGTCCCTGCCCAAGGCAGGAGGGTGGAACTGGGTAGGCTTTGAGGCCCCTTCCAACCCAAACCATTCTGTGATTACAGGGTAACATTCAACAACATTTATTATGCATTTGTACATTTGTTCACCACTCTCTTCTTTTCACCCTGTAATTCACATTATATTCCTAACTTCATTTTGCTACAATAACAAAATCCAAATCCAAGAAGTGTTTTCACTTGTAGATTCCCAACTAAGGGATCACAGTGTTGAGAAAGGTGATCGTCCTTTCCAGCTGTGAGGGTTTCAATTTAACCCAAACTGAGTTCACTGTAAGAAGGGAGCACAGATATGATGAGTTATGAACTAAACTTTGACAACATAATTGTAAGGAAATGTGGCACAAAGGCTGCAGCTCCACAAAGAGCTGTTGACACAGTCATGAAAAGGAAAGAAAAGCCAAGACAGTGTAAACAAATGCTATCACAAATGCTTGATCTACTTCCACACTGTGTTTTAACTCTGGTGTTAAAGCCAGACCCCAGTACGTACTGCAGAAACTGGGGAGTGACATATTCCTACTTAGTATAAATGATCACATAGAATTCAGAAAAAAAAAGAAAAACTCAGTAAGGCATCCAGTGCAAGGATCAATGTGCAGCTGGAAGTAGCCCTCAGCTCAAGATAAACAGTGACTATAATCTCTGCGGGTTGTTCAGAGTCTCAAGGTAAATTTTCTTAGGTGTAAGGGTGCAGGCAATGCTGTCCCGTGGAAAGGCCAGTTCAGGAAACTCCTCCAGGCCTGGATGTTCCCATTGTGGACAGCACTGCTCCCTGTTATGTTTCAAAAGCTCAGGAGAGCTTTTAGGCACTGTTAACAGACACATCTCAGGGTAAACGTGGATGTTTTTCATATTTGGCTGTAGTGACTCTGTTCCACTGCATCCATGGGGAGTTAGGTCTGTCAGGGGCTGCCTCTATCATATGGAGCCCAAGCTGAAGAAGGGCAAGGAGGTTCCTGCTGCTCAGCACCTCAAAACACCAAACTATTTAAAGGAAGACTTCTCTACTACAAAATAGAATCTGGTGAAAAACAAATCCCATTTTATTATTGTTTTAGAAAAGAATTTGTGTTAGTTTTGTCTATAATACCCATTTTCTAGTAAGAAACATTGGTTTTGTTATTGAGGACAGGAGTTGTTTTACACAGCTTAGAGTGAAAATGAGAATTTTTCAATTTCAACCTTTTTGGTTTCTTTTTCTCTGTTCTAGCCTTATGACCTCTAACATGATTTGAAAGAGAAGGTTTGTAAATGACCACATTTCTTACAGGACCTATTTTTTATTTTTTCACTCTCCTCTCAATGTCTATTAAATGCTTAGAGACTTTTTTGGAGGATAATAACTGTGTAAGTTCACACAATTTGCCTACAAAAAAAGTAAGAAAGGAGAAGAAAAGTTACAATGTATTTTTAATCAAATTGCCTGGATTCTTTTTCTGCTAAAATTTTTCATCTCATAACATGAAAATACAGGGGAACTGAGTGATCAAGAAACTCCCCATTAAAAAAATGCAAATAACACATTTTTAATTTAAAAGATAAGCTAATTAAAAATAATGGCTGTGGACAGTTCCTGACAAAGCACTTCAAAATCAAGAACCATGTATTTCATGAGACTTCAGTGTTTTTAATTAAGATGATTTTTCATTTTCCCTCTTCTTGGCCTGTGATAATAAAAAGTTGCAATTGGAAACCAAGCGGGTTTTGCCCATTCAGAAGTATAAAGAAGCAAGACTGATGTTGCTCTTAAATGAGAAGAGAATAAAAATCCTAGATGGTTCCACCTAGCATTAAAAGCTGGGCACAAATTTTTATTCAGGGGAAGTAAAGAGGAAAACCCACTGCTCCCCACCCAGCAGCAAAGCTGTCCACCGAGTCATCCCCCTCCTTGGCTGGTGGTCCTCCAGCTTGCATTTCAATGGCACTCACAGCTCTGTTTCTACAAAAAACTTTTCCTTTCACTCATCATTAGCTGTGTGACCCTCTTCCGTTATCTCCAATGTCATCTTCTGACTGTGATTCTTCAGGAACAAAACTGCTGTCACCAGCTGTGATGGCAACAGTAGAGTTATCTGATCAACCCATGGAAATACAGGTATTCCCAATTTCTGCTGGTGACTACATAAGGCTAATTTGTCCTGTCATTAGAAAGCACTTTCTTAATCTTCCTTGCAGTAGTACTGGTACAGAAACCATTGATTTGAGATCAGCCTGAGCAGGGCTAATAGTGGGACAGCCAAAGTCACACAGGCATGCTTTGGCAGCTTCAAAATAAAGACACAAGAAGTAAAACACAGAATCATGGAATAGTTTGGGTGGGAAAAGACTTTAAACATCATCCAGTTTCAAGCCTCCTTCCATGGGCAGGGTCACCTCCCACTGGATCAGGGGCTCCAAGCCCCATCCAACCTGGTCCAGGGATGGAGCAGCCACCACTGCTCTGGGCAACCTAGGCCAGCATCTCAACACCTCATAGGAAAGACACGTTCTTACACCCCAGTCAAGGAATAAGCAAGGCTATTTGGGTGTGGATTTACTATTGGATAAACAATGGGATATCAGTGCATCCTGTCTTATCCCATTAGCGCTGCCAGTGTTACACCGAGGCTCGGTGTGACAGGACTCCAGAGCCAGTTCCCTCTCATCTCCTCTCTTCCAACAAGTCAGGCACAGCACCCAGCTCTGATATGTTCTCAGACTGGATCTATCAATGTGCTAGGGCTCTCCTGCACTCTTTTGAAGACATGGACCATGTGTATGGCCAGGTGAGGTAAGCTTGCACGTGTTTCCTGCCAGCACAGTGGTGCAAAGCTGTTAAGGACACTAACCTGGACCCTCGTGTCCACTGTGCTGTTTTCCAAAGATAGCGAGCGAGAACAGGAGACACGAATTACAGCAAACAGGTGTAAACATGAGAACATACTGTCCACCTGACCAGTGGAGGATTAGAAGGTACACAAGGCATTTCTTGGAAATGTTGCCTTAGCGGTCATCCCCTGAACAAGAGGAGGTAAAGGGGACGAGAGAGTGTGCGTGTGAGACTCCCAGTCACTGATGAAGCTCCTGGCTGGGGAAAGGTAGCAGGTAACAGGGAAGGAACACACACAGAAACTCAAAATGGCAGAGGATTCCCCAGCTAGAGACTTCACATCCTTCCACCTTAAATAATTTTGTGATTCAATGATAATTTGTTTTTCCTGTGCATCCATACAGTCCGGCAGTGTTAATTTACATCTTTTTAGACATTCAGCCAGTAGTAACACCATGTTGAGGAGCCTATTTCTAATTCAGACCTACCTAAGAGCTCTCCTACTTATAGCCATGGTGTAGAAACTCTCAGATTCTGAAGAAAATCACATGTTATTTGTCATTCATCCTCCACACCCCAAAATGCACAAATTTATAGAATCATAGGATGCTTTGCGTTGGAAGGGACCTCTACAGGTCATGCACTCTGACCACCCTCCATAAGCAGGGACATCTTTAACTCGACTAGGTTGCTCAGAGACTCATCCAACCTGACCTTAAACATTTCCACAACCTCCCTAGGCAACCTGTGCCAGTGCATCACCACCCTCATAGTAAACAATTCCTTCCTTCTACTCAGTCTAAATCTCGCTTCTCTTAGTTTGTAATCATTGCTCCTTGTCTTGTCACAAGAGGTCTTGTTAAAAAGTCTGTCTCCAGCACTCCTGGAGCCCCTTTCAGTACTAGAAGCTGCTCTAAGATCTATCCACATCCTTCTCCAAGCTGAACAACCCCAACTCTCTCAGCCTGTCAGTCCATAAGCCTCTATTCATTTTGGGGCTTATAATCATGAGCGAGAAAAGTCCCCTCCTGAACTGCAAAGGTGGGGTTCGTGAGTAATCAGGAAACCTTTCCAGGCTTGTAAAATGTGAGAGGCAGACCTTCACAGTTCATGGGTCATATATTATGAATAGAACCCACAGTCATTACCTAACCAAATTTTATAGTCTTTAACAGACTCCTTGAAAGCAACCTAAGGCTTTTAAAACATGAGGCCTCCAAGAAAAACAGTTCTAGAGTATCTGAAGATGCTTGTAGGGCTCTTAAGCATTTCATTCAAGTTGTGTTTCTTGCTGCAAAATTTATCAAGTTGAGAGAAATATGTGCCTTCAGTTTTCACTCAGAATACTCAGTGGTGCTAACACTCTTCCAACACTAATACAGGGTCTATAGAAAAAAAACTGACGAAACCATTTCCCCTCCTTGGAATGAAAGAAGAGCTGACTTATTTTAAGTTTATTTTTACCAATTTAATCTTCAGAACTTCAAAGTTTTTTTCGGCCGTATTTTTTAAGGCAGAAACCCTGTCTCTACAGGATTCCAGCCAAATATGTGCAACATCAGGGTACACCTGGAAGTCATTAAGAGCCACATTTCAAATCATGCTGCAAGGGGGTGAGGAAGACTCCATCCTCCTCCATCTCCATGTTGACACCCTGTTTGTGTTACAGTAACCTTGAGCCAACGGTGTTCAAAATAAGGAGTCAAACTGCAAACAAACACTTTATACAGAATTCTGCAGCCCTGCTCCAGGGTAGGGTCAGAGGCCAATGATGTCAGCCTGAGATAGACAGAAACCTCACAAAGGACCAGAAATTTCCCAAAGAATAGCGTGAAAGCTTTCTGGGATGTTAAGCATGTGAATATTTAATTTTAAAGCATGCAGGAATAATTTTTCTTTTCTTGATCATTTTAACATAAGAATCTTTACTTCAGGTTAAAACAACATGAATTATTTATTCTTCCACAATCATTCTCTTAAAACTTTGGCACAATTCCATGGCTTGTTTGCATTTCTTTTTAAGAAACAAAAAAGCTAATAGGATTTAGAACTCCTTTTTTTTTTCTATATATATAATTTTTTCCTGGTAAATTGTGACTTGATATAGATATGAGATGCCAGATTGTTGGAAGTGAAAGTGGAATTGCGCTGTGAGCTGCCATACCAGCTGGGAACCACATTTTCTACTAAATCTGTGGGCAGGCTGTCTTGAGAAAACAGAACAGGAGCTAAATTTGTTGCTATTTTTGGGTGATAAGTAGATAACTGAAAAGACAAAACACAACAATTTCACCTCAGAAGTGTTACTTTTCTAACTATTCTTCTTTTCTCTCTCTTTACACTGGCTTTGACACAAAATACTTTGTTCACCCTTTTTAGCTTACATATACATGTCTACAAAATCAGCTTTTCATATTCTATTTATCTCTTTTCAAGCCAGGCACAATATCATAAAGCAATGAAGAGATGGTTGCTGAGTTCAACTTTTCTACTTGCAAGACAGCATCTTTTTTTGGAATTCATATTGATTTTAATGAGAAACTCCACAGCTCTGCTGCCATTTGTGTGTGTTTATTACAACTTGATTACTTTTTTTAGCATAAACCCTTGATTTTTTCATTCACAGAGCAAGACCTTTGTTTCCTCTGAAAACAGCTGAGATCTGAATAAAGTCTCAAAAAGCCTGGGATGGTACCTGTCATAGCATGAAAAAACATCCCCAGGTGAGCTAACCTGCAATTCATGCATGTGAAAATAAACCAAGTCATTTCACTCAGGTGGGAGACTGTACTTTTAACCTTGGATAGGAAACAATTTTGAGATGTTTTGGACATCAGGTGGTTGAAGGGCACCAGACATTGCCACACAGGAAAACAGGGGTTATTTCTGCACCCTCCCTGCTTCATCCTAGGGGTGCCAATCATAAAATCATTAAGGTTGGAAAAGATCTCTAAGCCCATCCAGTCCAACTATCAGCCCAACACCACCGTGCCTACTGAACCACATCCTGAAGTACCTCAACTACACCTCCAGGGAAGAGACTACATCACTTCCCTGGACAAATGGTTCCAGTGCTTCTTCACTCTTTCAGTAAAGACATTTTCCCTGAAACAACTTGGGGCCACTTCCTCTTGTCCTATCACTTGTTAAAAGGGAGAAGAGCCCAGTACCCACCTCACCACAATCCCCTTTCCAGGAGCTGCAGAGAGTGATGCGGTCTCCCCTCAGCCTCCTCTTCTCCAGACTAAGCAGCCCCAGGCCCCTCAGCTGCTCCCAGAACCCCTGGGCTCCAGCCCCTTCCCTAGCTCCGTTCCTTTCTCTGGACATGCTCTAGCCCCTCAATGTCTTTCTTGTACTGAGGGGTCCAGAACTGAACCCAGGATTCGAGGTGCAGCCTCACCGGTGCTGAGTACAGGGGAAAGATCGCTGCCCTGGCTGAGCAAACACCCCAGCTCCCAGCTTTTCCCCATCGGAAGATGGCAGGGCTCGTCTCCCAGTCCTTATGGGCAGAGTCTATCTCTGTTCTTCCCCCCTGGACTCTAGTCTCTGCTCCACTTGGCCTCAGCGCTGCTGGGGGAGCACCCCTACGACAGCAAACACAAGGTTTCAGGAACAAGTCTAGGCTCTCAGTTTCTGTCTGGCCACCCCTCCCGGGTCACTTCCAGGTAAACAGCGCCCGCCTTTCAGCCCGTGGAGGCAGCTGGGGGAGGCTGCGATAAGCCCTGTTTATCCAGGTGCACAGCTAGACAGGGGCTTTGCTGTTTTTCTTCAGAAAACAGCGAGGCAGTGCCGTGGGCTCTCCCCTCCACCTGCCTGAGAAGCTCTCATGCCATCCTTGCCATCCCACCCATCACTGGGAACTCTGGAGGCTTTAAGAATGTTGGGGGAAAGCTTGTTTCAGTTTAAACAACGTGAAGAAAAGACTAAATGAATCCCTCACCTCAACCCCTGTACAGGGTAGATTTGCTGGCGCAATTCTCCCACAGAAAAGCCAGATGGAAGAATGGGGTGAGAAAGTAATGTTTGCTTCTTAAGCATGATTTCATTATTATTATTATAACTTAAAGAACTGATTGTTAAAAGTGCAAGTTTCAGAGCTAAGACCATACGCAGCCACTGCTGGAAACACCATGACAAAGTGATAAAGGATGAACCAGAGCAGAACCCGTTGTAGGGCAAAGAAACAAATCAAGGTCGCCCCAGATATGGCAGTGTAAATAAATGTGGAATGCAAGGAGATTTCAATCCTGAAATCTCACAAAGACTTTGTAAATTAAGAGAGAAAGAGTATTTCTTTGCTGCTCCATGCACACAAAAAGGATCTGCCCCAGGACAGCATTCATTGTTATGTCTTTTGTTTCTTTGGCAGCTCAGAGACCCTGTTGACACAGAGCACCTTGTCTGGGTACCAAACAGGAGCAAAAAATATTTCAGAGCCCTCAAACCCACAGTGTGAATGTTGGGGTTATCCTGTGCAGGGACAAGATTTGGACTTGATGATCCTTGTGGGCCCCTTCCGACTCAGGACATTCTATGAATCTATGGTTCTATGATTCCTTGCTGTGCTTGCATGGGGAGTAAAGGGAACACAGAGTGATGTCCGCAGAGAGGCCCAGGGGTCTCTCCTAACACCCAAAGCGTAGCCAAAGACAGCAGAGCTGCCTGGTTCGGCGGACAGGACAGGGGAGAAGGGGCTACGTGACTGAGTGCTCATGGATTTCTGCTTCTCCCCGGGGCAGATCAGTTTTACATTTCTCCCATTTTAAATTACAATTTAGGCATTGAAAAGAATTGTGAACAAAAAGGTTCTGGTTTGCACACAGAAAAGCTGAGCTGCCTCTGAGGTGGCCTCGGCTCAGGGACTTTCTGCACTGTGGTACCAGAGAAAACAGACTTTTAAAGTAAAATCTTTGAAGGGTATCAGGAGTAAATCCCCTTGTGTTTAACCTCTAGGACACAAGAGAACTGGCAATAACTGCCACAGCATTATCCAGTGGTCTTAAGGAGCCGGGAAGCGTTTAAGCGAGCACTGGACTCCTGCCTTGACTCCTGTTTTCCCAGACCTGCAGCTCTGAACATTGAACTAAACCACTGTCAAAAGCCAGGCAAATACAAACTCACATCATCTCATGTTTAACTCCAGATACTTAATTACACAAAGAGTTAGCGAGCTAGTGTGTTGTAGTTAAAATCATACTGACATACTACTCTCTGTAGCATTTAATACAACCGAGCAAATATTTTCCTCCTTAAAGTGCCCTGGGAGGTAGGGAGCAGAGGATAACCCACTTAAAATGGGAAGAGCACATGTAGCATATCTCCAAATATGTTTCGAGACGCATAAAAGATGTGCCTTGTTCTTACAACAGCTAACTCAAACTCTTAGAAATGAGAAACACCTGCACAGGGTGTCTCGATGATGTACTTATTTGTCTGTGAATATTTATAAGCATTTAAGCTACTAATGTTGTTGGCATTGTTAAATCTTGATTGTGAAGTTTGTAAATATTCAAAAGAAGCAGATGTTTACTAATCCCATTTACCTTTAAGGGAAAAAAATGTAAAACTGGAACGAAAGCAGATTGTTAAACTGTTTTCCCAACAGAAACAACCAAAATAAATTACTGCAGTCTGAAGACTATAAAGAGTGACTTCAAAGGTCAAAGGATTAAAGACAGTCTAAACCATGAAATGCATTTTATTAGATTAATAAAACATATGATTTTGCTAACTTAATTATATGAACAAATTAGCTGGAAAGGAAGTTCAGAGCTTGCCATCCTAAATTAGTGCCGGCTATAGCAAAGGTGCAACAGCTCCTGACCTGCTCTCAGCTCAGCTTACACACTTCTACCTCCCTTCCCGAGCCATTCAAAAAACGAGAGCAAAAAGAAGAGTGAGGAGGGTCCCTAGAAGCAGGGTGAGGGCTGTGAGGCTGTGTGGTTGCCAGGGGTATTCATGGTCTTCAAAGCACTCAGTCCTGCACTGGGACCAAAGCTCTAGAGCAGGCATAGCCAGTGCCAAGGAGGCCTGCACTTGGCTCTGCTGAGTAACCAAAACACTAATTCAGCTCTCTGTTCATCTGGTTTAAATCATGTTTTTAAGTGTATTTATGTGATAAAGAATTGAAGCTGTTTCTTTTGGCCATCTAAATAATTGGGACACTCTCATTTTCAAACAGATTGACGTTTAAGTACAACATGCACAATGAAAAGTGAATTTTGGCTCACGGAGCCTTGAATTTGCTTAACTCTTTCAGAGCTTAATAATGGCTTTTTTGGAAGTCAGGTTTCTCGAAGAAACACAAGCCTTCCAGGGCCTGATCCTGTTCCCACTGAAGTCAGGGAAAGCTAGATTAAAAATGATCTCAAAAAGCACACTGTGGCATGGACCATTTTACACAAAACAAATTATTTTCAGACAAAAAACCAAATTTAAATTTGTAAAGAATCTCCACTTCAAACCAAGTGACTGAAAAAGCTCTTGTTTACTCCCACTGCATGGGCAATGGTGAAGAAATCCAAGGGAAAAAAGTACGCCTTTAAAACAGGGAGGTAACATCTCAGGAGAGAGAAATGTGACAGTGCCACGTTTGGCAAGATCACTTTCATCAGCCTTATGAAAGTTCAGACCCACACTCACGTGGTTAATTGATCTGCCCAGGTACAGCTGGAAGGAGCAGTGCCTCCTCAACTCCATCTGCTGTGACATTAAATATGGCAAGGTTATCATTTAATATACCGCCACTGAAGAACTGATTTATGGCCTTGGAAAGGTGGAGGTGGGTCTCTTTCCCAATATTTTACAATTTGCTTGGACAACACTGGGAATAAACCCTTAAAATGTCTTAAGTAGCAAAATTCAGTAAGTGCAACCCCAGTAAAATAAGTTCAAATACATCTTCCTCCTTAAGCGCAGCTCACTAGAAATGCACGTTTCCCTGATCCACTTCCCCACTCATTATTTTAGGGTTTACATACAGGATTGGGAAAAAAAATAAAGAAGATAAGCTTTTGCCATTTTTACTTATTATTCATCCCTCAGACTATCCCTATCTTGTGACAGTGAAACAACATTTCACTTCAATAGCATCATCACCCTGTGCTCGCCCCATTCATAAGCCCCTCCGAATCCACCAAGTTTCAGCTTAGCAAGATGTGATAAAGTGATGCAATGTCCACTAAACACTATGGATTAGCACTGTTTCCAAATGAGAGGATGCTTTGAAAGGTCCTCCCCATTGCTATTTCAGTCTGCATAGAGATCCTCACACAAAACCAGCCTTTTTTATTTTGTTGCTTTCTTTTTAAATAACATCCCAATGTGTCATCAGCTTTGGATAGGAAAGGAGATGAGCATAATTCCATTTTTAATTTTGAAGGTCATGTAGCCCAAATCATAAAGAAAAAGTTCTCTTGGGTCTGTGCAGCAGTGTCTGAACGTGCAAACAAACAGCTAGATCTGGAACCAATTTCAGCCTGATTTATTTGGGTTAACTTTACATGGATTTGGGACTTTTTCTCTTACTGAAAGAAAAGCAGAGCAAAACAAAAAGCAAACCCTTCACCTTTTTGACTGATGACAAAAACGTCATTTTTCATTTATGCAGCGTCACCTGGTTCTACTTCCCCATAAGGAGCGGGTTGGACAGCTGTGTCCAGTGTCAGGAAGACCTTTCCAGGGAAGCCACACCAGATTCTCTCCTGGCTACAGTGGATACCATGGCAGCATGACTGAGCCACTGCTTCTCAGCATGACATGGGCATGCAGATCTCCCTCCTTAATGTTTAACCCTCTCTTTACCTGTCCTTACTAACTCTTGCTTCTGTCTTCAACCACACTGGATCAGCTGCGTGTGCAAGCCCCGACTCAGCCAGGTAGCCTTCAAAATGTCCATTTTTCCGCTCTGCACCACAACACGTAGCAATACTGACTTTGGCTAATGGCTGCCCTCAGGGGGGCGAGAAGACCATATTAATAGTAACTCATGTTGGGATGCTCTGAATCAGCAAGACTCATAACAAAATGAAAATAGCAGCAGCTTTGCATCATTACAACTCTACCCCTTGTGGATTTTATGCTAGTGGCGATATCCCTGAGCTGGCATAGACTAAAATATTCTCCTTTTAATGCCATTCTCCTTCTCTCCAACTCCTACACTCAAAGAAAGCTAAGTTTGCTAAATAGAACTACTTTCTTATTTTAATGAATGCATGCAAAGCATATTTATATGAGTATTAGAGCTTAAAGGTTTAACATCAAGCTTTTTCATTGTAGATCTCATGTTCTATTCACTATTTCTGCAGTTTTTATTCAAAGGGATTTCATACTACAGGTGCAAGTAATAACAACAATCCCTACCATTTACTGTAGTAGCTCTACAACCAATCTTCTCATTACCTCTGAAGGTTAAATATTGGGATAACAGTCACTGCCAAACACCAAACAACATTAGTGCTTCACACGAGAATTACTGCAAGATCCTACTCACAACCCTTTGGTATAAACATGTGAGGTTTTCTTTGTCAAGCGGGTGAGATGCTAACCTTGTTTATCTGTGAATGCAAAACATCCAGCAGTGTCACTCTGACCTCTGTGTGGAACCTCAGCTCTCCCTATGCCGCATAACAATGTCGCTTTTGTGCAGCCAGTGTAAGGCCACGGGAGTCAGGATTTACTGCTCCGGCAATGGAATCAAAACCTTCACAATTTGTGGCTGATTCAGTTCACATTCTAAAACAAAAATGTATAAACCAACAGAACATTCTCCTTGCTTCTTGTATCTATTAACTGATATTCATTATCATTCACTTTCCAAAGATTTCTTTTTACTACAAACACAGGAAGGAAAACTCCAGAAACAAAACGCACATGTTTGTTCTGGGAACAAAAAGTGAAGGATATAGCTTTAAAAGCTTTCCCTGAATTGCCTTTTTATGCACTGTGCAGAAAAAGCCCATAATTAATGTCCTAAGTATTTCTATGTCTACATTCAATCAATCTGTTCAGAGTAAAAGTTACAAAACTTCTAACATTTAAGAATAGGTATTAGAATAGTAATTTTTCAGCCTTTATTCACTGCAGATGCAGCTCTTCTGTATGTTTAACATGCATTTTGAAAGGAGGTTTACGAACAGCTAGCACAGCGGCTCTGAACTGGAAAAGGCCAGAATATGGAAAAGGTAATGTGCAAGTACGAAGGGAATGCTACGTATCTGTTCATGGAATGAGCTGAAAATCCATGATCCAATTAAATCAATAGAAAACACAGCTGCTCAAGAGCTCTATGGCCCATGCTGTAAATCTGGGCACTGAACATAATCTCTTCTTTTTTATTCCCTAAGGAGGTTACCTGCTTATCCACGAGCGGTTCTTATGGCATGATCTGCAGGCATCAGTCTCAGCCCTTGTGAGCGGTGCTCAGTCTGGCACCTCTGGTTTGGGGGGGTCGCGTGAACACCTCCTTTCACTTTCGGTCCCATGTGGTTTCACACCTCGACCCCACAAGTTCACTTTGAACTTAAGGTTCAAATGAATGCAAAATCCCAACACAAAAGACAGTAAAAAATGCTGCTTATTGTGGGAGAGACAAGCCAAACTGTGTATCTGAGGGTTTTAAACAAAAAAAATAGAAATTACACTAATTGTTTCAATGGCTGTTCCCTTACAGCTCGCTATTCAAACAGAACAGAGCTACAATATGAAAGTCTCTTAATACCACCAGTGTGTTCTTCAATGTGCTGGCTTCTAACTAAATGCATGCAACAATTAAGTCTCATATCATGACAGTTAAATGCACTCAGTGCGTACAATGGCAGTAAGATTAATTTTTTTAATTTCACATGACTATAAATTCTATGTCTGCAATGGACTCACAGACAAATCTAAATCAATGCTATGCTAGGTCAGTCCTTAAGTCATGTGTGTTTGTATATTTATGTCTCTGTGTGTGAGACAGGGAGAGGAATGACATTTATAAGTAAATGACCAGTTTAATGAACATCAGTCATAGGTGGGAAACCAAGTTTAAATTCAAGTCTGTTCTTTGCTTTCAGTGCCAGAAGAAACTTTATGACGATTTTGGTTTCCCAGGAAAGCCCATCAGGAATGACTGATTGTTCCTATGCAACTATTTGGCTGAGACTTGACCCTACTGAATTCCAAGTAGTCTTAGAATTTTACTGTAGGGAAATTTTAAATTGTCTTGCAGACAGTTATGTACCAGCACTTTTAATGCTGTTTTGATAACGACAAAGCACTGTTTCATGTAGTTCAGAACAATAAAACACTTTAGCAACTCAGAAATGAAAGCACATCTCTAACTGATGCCTGGTAACCTGTATTTCTGCACCCAATTGATGCAGCTGGTTTGAGGATTCCATGGAAAAAGGTCAGTTGCTTTAACACAGAAACTGCCACAAGATATGTAACCTGTCATCTTCAGGCAATCTCCCCAAAAATTTCTGTTCACAATCAAAATCAACTGCTGAACTGAAAGCAAGGCAGGTGGCTACCCCTGTATGTGCAGTGCTAAATGGTGAAACTAAGCCTTTTGAAAAATCAAGACCTCCTCCCACATATAGCTGCCATGGGAGAATGCCTTTGCATTCCATATACAATTGCCACATTGATTTTTTTCCCCCTTCAAAGCCAGGCTTTTGACTTTCCCTCTGCAAAGAGGAAACATTGTCAGACTGATTATGAGGAAGCTCACTAACAGTTCATGCATTTGATGCTGTGGCTATAATGTTGTACAAATCTAATGTCGTGAGTCTTGGATCATGTACAAACAGAAAACAGCATCAAAGACGCAGCTTTTCCCCAGGTATCGGTCTTTCAGCTTGCAGAAGACTTGTTCATTTCAAAACATGCTGGAATAACCAACTGCACTGAAGTCCAGAACTGCCTTTATATATCAGCCTTTGTAGAGCACTACAAAATGTCTGAAAGCATTTTAAAGTTGTATTACAATGTTTGAAATCAGCAAGGCAAACAGTGAGACCTGTGGTTGTGCACTGGTCAGACAACACTGCCACCAACAGCACTTTGCAAAACTCAGTGGCTATCTTTGGTTTATGGGCCAAGTGTAAGCAGTGTCCATGCACAGACCTTTTCATCTTTATAACTATAGTTTAGGATTTAAGGAAATGTTCTTATTCCCCAAATCAACATTTACCACTGTTTACAGATATAAATAACAAAACAGGGGAGAGTGAGAAGGGAGATGATCTGATCTGACAATAATAGAGTGGGGTTTTCCACAAACTGGCAAGGAATGACTTGTAATTTAATAAAGCCTTTTTCGTAAGATATCAAGCCAGTTGAAAAATGCACCTCCAAAACAGCCACAAGAAGTATTGTGTGCCATTGAAAACAAAACCAGCAATAAGACCCCTGTCCTGAACAGCAGAGTCAAAGGTTGCAGACTCCTCACTTTCAGCCACAGGCTGTAACACACATTTCAGGAGAATGGGCACCCACAAAAGAGTTCTGCAATGAGAGGGAGGACTTGATAGGCGTTTCACTGTACATGAACAGACATAAATAAGCATACGTTGTCTGGACCTTGCAGTGTGTAGGATGAGAAGGAATGGTTTTCAGCTGAAAGGGAGGAGATTGAGATATGACCTTAGGAAGAAATTTTCTTGTGAGGGCAAGGAGACCCTAGCCCACATTGCCCAGGGAAGCGGTGGCTATTCAGGCCCAGGTTGGATGGGGCTTTGAGTGGGAGGTGTCCCTGCCCGTGGCAGGGAGGTGCAACTGGATGGGATTTTTGGCCCCTTCCAACACAAACCACCCCATGGTTCTATGATATCTGTAACCAATGCTACCACCATATGCAGCGAGCTGGCTTTAGATGACATGTGTTCCTCATTTGTCTGCTGTGTAACCAGTGTGTTTACTGCTACAAAATCAAGTTAACATTTACAAATCATAATTATCTTTAAAAAATTACTTTGCCATAGCTTTCAACAAATCTAAAATAGACTGGAA
Source organism: Clamator glandarius (assembly GCA_033459285.1). Lineage (NCBI taxonomy): Eukaryota > Metazoa > Chordata > Aves > Cuculiformes > Cuculidae > Clamator > Clamator glandarius. Next base: position 275,846 of record JAUNZM010000893.1, on the reverse strand, counting down.
AAGAAACAAGGCCGGCTGTATCTTATTAAAGTTAACATTTTATTGAGCAGGTGGGAACAGCAGTCAGTTGTCTGCTCTTAGTTTCTTTCCTCTCTGCACTCTCCTGGGAAGGGAAGTAGTCTAACAACTAACAAGTTTATTCTGATTATTTTTTTCCTTTTTATTCTAGTGTAATTCTGGTTACAAGTTTTGATTCACAATAGTCAAGATCAAAACCAGAAACACATGCATGTCCTGCAGGCTACACAGCTTCCCTGCTTAGGTTTCCAGCCAAAGTTTACAAAACCAAGCCGAGACTGACACAGACCATAACTGCAAGACATGAAATGTGAAATTATGTGACAGATAATTAATCTAACGAGAAAATCAGAACGACAAGAGTTTATTCACCCCTGCTTTTCATAGTCACATCCACCTATAATTTACGGCATACATATTTTCCCAATTTGATGCAACATTTACATTAGTATAATCAAACCCTTTCAGAACTCCTGGTTCATTACTTGCATGGCACTGTATCAATTGCACTTTACTCACTTCCCTAATCAAAGAGTATCTGAATTCTTTGGACTGGACAAATGGATATAGATTTTACAGGAACCAAACAAATTAAATGTATATGCATTATTTTAATGCTGAAGCATTTATATTTCCTTATAGCTGTGATTTCTAATCCAACTGCCTAATGTAATTCACTGAAAAAAACCCCATTACAGTACAGTAATTTAAATGGAAAATAAACACAGAACACAATACTAACGTTCTAAGCTCTTGCCATTTTGACAAAGCTGTGATTCAGTCAAGTTCATGAATGTGGAAGTCAGTCACCCCTGTTCATCAAAATGATGATCAAAAATCATATTACGATACACTGATTTCAGTGGCACGTAAATAGAAGTTTCAGTGGGATGTAAATAGAAGTTTAGGCAAGTTTCAAGGAAAGGACTGTCCTGAACAGGGAAAAGGCCAAAGACACACACACACACACTAAATGATGCCAGAACTCCAATGTTACTTCAACCACTTTCTGTTTAAAGTTCTTTATCTTGTGATTTCTCTGCACACACTCTCTTGGTGCACATCACGCATGCCAAAAGGTGGCAGCTGATGTTATTGCTTTGCTTAGGTTTAAGACTTTCCTATTGCTTTATCCTGTCAACAGCCTACAGTTCTAGATCATAACAGTCATTCCATGTTTTATTACCCTACCCATCAAGTACTATGTGGTGGCATCAGGAAACCTTTACAACTGTCATTAAGTTTGTCTAGACAGAGATGATTATTTTCTTAATTCTTTTCATTACAGAAATGTCCTTTATTTTCTTTTAATGACAGAGTATATGTTCACTTTAGAAGCATTTGTGCACACTATGGTTTGTGCATATCATACAGAAAAATGTTGGAGAAATTCTTGTAGACTCTGAGGTGTGTTTATATACAGTTATAAAATATGCTTCTTGGATACTTTTTTCCCCCTCCTTTCTGATATTTGGTGAAAAACTTTGAAGCCCAATACAGCCAGCTGAGTCGAAGTCTGCTTTGTATCCTACATCGCAGCTCTGTGTGTGAACTTATCAAGCACCAAGCAGGAGACACTAGACATCAGACGTGTGGTGGTCTTGTCCTTTGACCTTCTCCAAATGTATGGTGTGGGAGAACTACGTAACAGCATTCATCAGGCTAAAAGGAGTTCCTAAGATGGGCCCTGTATGGTTGTTTAAGGGACTTCTAAAGCAGTTACTAATATTTTGAATCCAAAAATAAACAAAACATTTTAAGGACACTTCTGGTTCACTCTCCCAACCGCTCCTTCATAGAGGACTCCACCAAGTCTACATTCTTGTGTTTTATAGTACTATGCTTTCATCCATTCTTTGTGCTGCAGAAGCAGAGCACTGAGGACAGAAATGTGGACAGTTAGAACTGTGAACTCAGCTGCTGTTGGCAGTAAAATGTTACTTCTGAGGGCAGTCACTCATCTGTCCATTTGGGCAGCGTGTGGCTGGCGTGCAGCTGGCCTCGGCGTATGGGTGCAGAGTCAACCCTCACCAGCACCCAGACTGATGCGGTGCCGGACCTTCCAACACTACCAGTTCTGTCCGACGGTCACCAAAAAATACCTGCATTTCTAACACTGGCAAAATTAAGTTTTCCTCAATTATTTTTTTTTCCTAGTAAAGTGACTGTAATGTTTGAAGGTGAAAGCACTCAAGGAAATTCAAACTATTTTAATGTGCATTTTAGCCGCAGAGTATTTTGTACTTAAAACAGTGTAGAAACATGTGCAGACTTGTGCCAGAGAGGCTATTTTTTACATACACTAACAAATACATTTTTGAAAGAAACACAAGAAAACAAGGGAAAGGGGGAGGCTGGGCAGATTTTACACCCAGTATTAAAGAGTAATATTAGTTAATGAATTACTGAAAATCAATATTAAATAAAAATAGTATTTTCTCTTAATACTGGAGTTTTTATGTGGCTTTTAGAAGCTTTATTGTTTCAATAGCAGAGGTAACAAGGTTAATTCCTCTTTAATGAGGGGCTCTCCCCCTCTTTCTCCCCTCTCTCCTTTTTGGCTCAGCCTAAATTTCTAACACTACGTTATGAAATGTAGTATACAGCTTTTAATTGTGCCCAGAGGCAGTACAACTTCAGAGAGGGTTCGGAGCAACTGGCAGAGGATTTGGAGAACAGCTGTGTTCCGGGAACATGTGCAACAGCCCCATCAGCACCTGCACCCGCTTAGTATGCCCACCCCCTCTGCTCCCTGCATGCTCCACATCTGGGATTAATCACCCCTTTTAAAGGAATTAATACTCTTAACATTTTTATTTTATTATACCTGTAGGAACATGATGCTATATTAAAATCTGCAGCTTATAAGTAGTATTTTGTTCAAGTCAGAGTTACTGAGGGGAATAAAACCTCCCTGTGCATTGCCAAGAATGAATTGTTTTAATATCCCAACATTCAATATTATTTATTATTAAAGTTGAGCACTGCTTTGGTGAGTAACTGGCTTTCTCATGCTTTAACCTCCTTTTCCCAGCTGAACTCTACCTTACAGTTTCAGCATTTGCTGGAAATAAGCCCCCTGCATTCACCCCCATCATTTGCTCCATGTGTACCATTCATGTTGGGAGGTTCAAGGAGTCTTTTAAAAACGTCACTCAGTTCCAACAGTGGGATTTGCTTACATAGTTTAAACAGCACAGAACTCTATTCGTGCACGAGTTATGCCACATTAACCATTTACGAAGGATTTTCTTGTTAATTCTACAGGGGAGGAATCATATTAGATTTGCCCATTTTGGGTAACTTGTAAAGGAATTCAGCAACACAAGCCCTGCTCATTGTAATGAGGGAAACTGGAGAGTAGAGCTGAGGAGCAGGAAGATCAGCTCTGTTCCTGATTCATTAAACCACACAAAGTCAGACATCTGAGTGAACACTTCTGAGGCAAAACCACCAAGATTTGTCACTGTTGCTGGCATTTAGGAGAGCACTAGAATTCAGTTTTAATAATTTCTCTGAATCAAGAGTTTATCCCAAAATCTGGTGCACCAAAATCCACAAGCAGTAAGAAATATAACACTAATGCTTTCTGCATTATTTACAGAGCCAAAAAGTACAGTGTTGAATCTTGTACTGCAACATTTCACACTAAGAATGTTTTGGTTTTGAAACTCACTATTTATCCAAGAATTGAACAGAAATATTTACCCTTCCAGACCTTTGGGTAAATACGTTCCCAGGTTTCTCAATACGTATTTAGTAATATGAAAATTTAGCCTCCAAAACTGTTTATGGCCTGATGTATTCTGAAAATTAAGCGAAGAAATGCAACTTGGTGCAAACATTTTGCCTTAGGATTTATTTTCCCTGTGGCAGGTATAACATAATCCTTTTGCATTCTGCAATTCAGTCACTTAACTTTGTTCTACTGAGCTGGAATTGTTTAGTGGCAAGATCATAGAATGATAGAATTATTAATATTGGAAAAGATCTCTACAGCCCATGCAGTCAAACCATCAGCCCAACCCCACCATGCCTACTAAACCATGTCCCAAAGTGCCAAAGCTCTACGCTTTTTGAAGCTCTCCAGGGATAGAGACCCCCATCATTTCCGTGGACAAATGGTTCCAATGCGTCACCACTCTTTCACGAAATATTTTTTCCTAATATCAAATGTAAACCATCCCTGGCACAATTTGAGGCTATCTCTTCTCATCCTATCACTTAATACTTGGGAGAAGAGACCAGCACCTGCCTCATCACACCCCCTTTTCATGAAATTTGTAGAGAGGGATGAGGTCTCCCTTCAGCCTCCTCTTTTCCAGGCTAAACAATCCCAGGTCCCTCAGCTGCTCCCAGAACCCCTGTGCTCCAGACCCTCCCCCAGCTCCATTCCCTTCTCTGGACTCTCTCCAGCCCCTCAATGTCTTTCTTGTACTGAGGGGCCCTGAACGGAATTTGGATTTGAGATGCAGCATCACCAGCATCAAGTACAGGGGCACAGTCCTTTCCCTACTCCTGTTGGTCACACCATGGCTGATCCAAGCCAGGATGCTGTTGGCCTTCGTATTGGTCGTGTCCACTCTAAAGGCTAATTCTTCTTGTAACTGAGAACTGACTTCTCTAACTGAGGAGTCAATGGCTTTCTAGTCCCATTTATAAATGTTGGGTATCCTTCTCGTGAAGCACACGGGCTGCAGCAGAAGACTAATCATTTCCTTGGCTCTCTGTGACCCCAGTCTGTACTGACTTTACTCTGTTGTTCTTCCTCCTGAGCAGAATTCCCTATTTCTGTCAGAGTGCACAGTATATTTATAGCAACTGCAGCCTAAAAATCTAAGGGCTTAATTAAAATACGTGCAATTCTATTTTGAGAATTATCATACCCTGCTTGACTATTATGCACATTACATATTTTAATGAAGAAGAAGGGAAAACCTTGCTGCTCCAGCCCGTGCTGGCAGAGGAGCCATCCTGACTCACTCAATTTCTCACTCCCCCTCACCTCGGGAACAGCCCCCAGGAAAAATCCACTCGGCACCACAGGATCCCACGCTGCCTTTTGTTGGGATTTCTCCCTTTTAATGGAGTTGGCAAAAGTATTTTTAAATGTAGTTGGTATTTCTTTATTATTCTGTCATGGTGTTGTTATGAGGGTATGACAGATGTGTGTTAATTTGAGTCTTGGTTAGTTCCTGTCACCCTGGTTTTAATGGAGCTGAACAAGTTCATATACTGCTATCTACCTCATTGAGAAGTTGTAATCAGGATGATTTACATTATGGGAAAATCCATAACTCTCCCAGAACCTGCAGTCCAGACATAGCAAACACGGGAACAAATGCAGGCATAGCTGCCCATAGAAGCCAAGGGAGCGGAGAAAAAAGATAATGACACATAGTTATCAGGAAGTGTAGTGACAGGACGAGGAGTAAATTTTCAGATTAAAGAGGGGAGATTGAGACTAACATTCTCTTTATTTTCCCAGATTCTGCTGGGTTTGGGGCATAGGTGTGCTGCTTTTTCACTATAAATACCATCCTCATGTCTGTTTGGATGCAGAGGGAGGAAGCCAGCCCTCCTCTAGGCAGGAGAAGGGACTCCGTGACCTCCAGAGGTCCCCTCCAGTCGGAATTTTTCTATGGCTCTAATCAAAGCCCTCAAGAGATGCTGAATCTGGCAATGCCAAACATACCCAGGAAATGTAAAATTAGAACTGATTAGCAAGACGTTTGTAAACCAGAAGCCTCTGATGCCGTTATGCAGTCATCTCCTACTTGGACAGAAGCCTCTGCTGCCTGAGAAATGTTGGATGGAGCAGCCTAATTTCAAAACACTATTTGCTACACTGCCAGCTTTTCCCTATGGAAAACAAAATTGCAGAGATCTCAGGAACTGGTAAATTTGCCAAGTTGGGAGTCAGGGTATGAATTTAGAAAACATTTTTTTTTTAAAGTACTAGCAATTAGATGGTAAATAGAGATGAAGACCTACATCTCAGAAGTACATGAACAGATTACACCATTAGGCAAGAAGCAATGTTTTCAAAAGTACTAAGGTGATGTAGGAGTTTTTATTTTGCTGCTTAAAATAAGGACCCTGGTCCTCAAGGCCTAAGAATAACTTTGTACTAGGAATTTATGTCAGTGTAAAAAAACCTGCATTTGGAAATTATTCTTTCAATATATCCCCGCCATCAAAAATCCAAAGATGTATAAACGTCATTGGAATAATGCTTTTACAGTCAAAGAACTCCTACCATGCCTTTTTTTACCATTAGAAACTGTACCTAAACCAAAAGCACTGGCTACAACAGCCAGAGTTGCGAATTTCTGCAGCAGACCCTGACCAAGAGCCCCTCCCCAGCTTTCCTGGAGCCCCTTTTTGTACTGGAAGCTGCTCTAAGGTCTCCTTGGAACTTTCTCTTCTCCAGGCTGAACAACCCCAACTCTCTCAGCTCTTTGATGCAAAAGATCAATTTTTTTCAGAAAAAAATGTTTATCCCGCTCCTCCAAATAAACCTCATAAAACCCCCAGAGATCTCAGTTTGCAGAACCTCAGGTGGCCAAAGACATGTCAGGACCAGGTGAGCCACACAACACTTCAGAGAAGTCAAAGTCTTTAAAAGGCCAAATCACTGTTTTTACCCAGTCTTCAATCTAATCCTGCAGGTTACATATTCTGCTACTTTCAGGTAACAACAGTTTTGATTGGTAATCCAGCAACCTCCAATTTCTATTTGGCAGTAGAGTCACTGTTGCAATCATATGTGTTCTGGGACCAGGTGTGGTCAGATTTACTTGGCATTAACCAAGATTAGTGTCTCTGTAGCTCCTGGAAAGGAGCGAAATGGGTGCTGGTCTCTTCTCCCAAGTAACAAGTGATAGGATGAAAGGAAATGGCCTCAAGTTGCACTGGGGAGGTTTAGATTGTACATTAGGAAAAATTTCTTAATTTCTTTACTGAAAGAGTGGTGAATCAGAGGCTGCCCAGGGCAGAGGTGGAGTCCCCATCCCTGGAGGGGCTCAAAAAAGCAGTTAGATGTAGCACTTTGGGACATGGTATAGCAGGCACAGCAGGGTTGGACTGATGGGCTTAGAGGTCTTTTCCAACCTTAACTATTATGATTCTAAGATACTGCTTAAAGCCAGGTTTATGGAAGCAGAAAATCAAATGAGGGCTGACGAAGACTGATGGTATGAAGAATTTACCTTTGGTTTCAAACCAGCATGGTAGAGCCCTGTGCCGTCAGTGCTACTCATTTGTCAACACATTTCCATACCCTAAGCCCTTGTTCCACATTACCGAGAGATCTCCTGAAAGCTTTCTACACTGCATTTAACGGGGGGAGGTCAGGCAGTACAGAGAGAAGCAAGCTTTGCAGGAGCATGTGTTCACTCCTGACTCAGGTATTTTTCTCTGTACCCTAAATGGAAGATGCCGATTCATCATAAATTTTCCCCTTACACAATAGCTGTTATTTATCCAATCTGACTGAGAAATTTGTCACTGGTTTAGGTTCTACTTACTTTGTCTGACCTTGTAATTATTGAAAATATGGATGCTATTTCTGATTAAGACAAATTTTCTGCAATGCTCCTGTTCCTGGATGTCAACTAATCCATACACCAGAGCCATCCCATAACTCCATGATATTTTCACTCTAAAAATTAATTTTACAAACACTCCCTCACTCTCTGCATGATTGTTGCAGTTTCTGCCAGAGAGAGCCCAGGGCTGGGAAAGTGCCAAGCAAGGCTTAAACACACTCAAGAGCTTCAGCTTCAAAGAGAAACACACACAATACTCTTGATGTCAGCCACTCACTTTAATAAATGCTTAAATACGCAGCATTAAAAATAACCAATCAAAGGTTTTTCTTTGCCATCCCCACTCTTGCAATGATTCTGAAATCTGTGTTAAAAAAGAACATTACAACCAGTGCTTCTGCATGGCATCCAGGATACTCAAAGTCACATCATGATTTTCATTAGAGGGAGAAATATTGGGAAAATTGGTATATGAAGTCCATAAATCTGAAGATAAATAATCAAAAGGAAACTTCCCATGAAATGCCCCAGTGTTCATTTTATTTAATATTCTCCATTGGTGAAAATAAATTAAAAATGAACAAGACTTGTTTATGCCTGCCCTACACTATTCTCTGCGTTTGAATAGCAACTGCATATTAATTTATCAGGATCCCATAAATTATAATTAGCCAGAAGGATTAACAACATAAATCCTTGAATTTAAAACCAACCTGCCCTGCTCTCTCTTCCCTTAGCCCTAAAGTGAAAAAGAGCCATAAACCCCATCACTGCTGTTTGATCCATTAAACTCATGAGACGCTCTTATTTCAGCTGAGCTACGAGAGGGAAGGAGAGGCTTTTCAAAGTTTTTTTTAAAGTTACAGCAGCCTTCCTGGAAGCTAAAGAGCACGAGCTCTCACAGGAAAGGCCCAGCCTGAACATGGTAGATGACTCTTGCTCTTTCCACTGCATCACTCGCTGACACCAGGGAGGCTTCTCAGTATGCAGGAAATGGGCAAAAGATCTTACTACTGAAATAGGTGAGACATGGAGGTATCATTTCCTAAGCACACCTCTGTGAAGATAAAAGAAAAATCTAACTAAAGTGACTACGCATTTCACCGTATGTGAAGATCTGGTAAGAGCGAGGATGTTCTGTGGGTGTAGCAGATACACTGGCATCAGGACACCACCCTTCCACTACAGCTTTAATATCACAGAAGGGTTTGGGTTGGAAGGGACCTCAAAGTCCATCCAGTTCCTCCCCACTACCATAGGCAGGGACACCTCCCACTGGATCAGGGGCTCCAAGCCCCATCCAACCTGGCCTTGAACCCCTCCAGGGATGGGGCAGCCACCACTGCTCTGGGCAATCTGGGCCAGGGCCACCCCCATCCTCACAGGAGAACATTTCTCCCTAAAATCTCACCTCAATCTCCTGTCTTTCAGCTGAAAACTCTTGCCTCCTTATCCTATCCCTGCACTCCTTGGCCAAGAACCCCTTCCCAGCGCCTTCTCTTCTCTAGTCTGAACAACCCCAGCTCTCCCTGTCTGAGATTGTATGGGACGTGCTCCAGCTCTCAGACCATCTCCATAGCCTCCTCTGGACTTTGTCCAACAGATCCATGTCCTTTCTGTGCTGAGGACTCCAGAAGTGAATGCAGGGCTCCAGGTGAAGTCTCGTGATTAAGGAGCACAGGGGCAGAATCCCCTCCTTGTCCTGTTGGCCACACTTCTTTTGATATCCTTACTCATTAGTTAAGGACGAAGCAATGAATGCCCCCACATGCACAGAAATCACCGTGGGTATTTTACTGATACTCATCACAAAAAACTCAAAGTACTTTGGCAGAAAAGCACAACCCATTCGTACATGTAATCAGGAACTTCAATCAAAAATAAGAACATTAAAACCTGCTTCCTTCCCCCTCACTCCTGAGAGATTTCACAGAAACATAGAATGCTTTGGGTCAGAAGGGACATTTCCAGGTCACCCAGTCCAACAACTACAGTGGAGAATAGCAAAGCTAAAACCTGCCAATCCCATCTGAACATTCAGGTCTTGTCTAATGAGGCGAGGTGCTGCTGAGCTGCGGCCCTGGAAGAACAAGACCACGCCAATGCACAATGAGGACACATTTTATCTTTCAAAATAAATTTCTAAACTGCACTATCTATTAGTATAATATTGTTTAGTAAAGTAAACAATAAAAAGAAGTTGGTTTTGATGGGTTTTATCTTTGATACCAGACTGCTTTGCAAGGGTTGGACTGCAACGTGAGTGACCTGAACAAAGTCTGTATCAGACGCAGCAATGTATATTAAGGACTGCCTTTTTGTTTTGGTGCTTGAAGGAATTCAAGCACTTCTGAAGACACTAAACCCTTACAGTCCTTGTAGCAGTACCACACACGGGGAGAGGGGATTAAGCAGCGGAGCTGGAGCCAAGCACCTCACCTACCATGCACACACAGCTGGCTCTGCCTCCGCACACAGCCACCACCTCACCCTCCTTGGTAGAGCACACACACATTTTAAATCCAGGTAAATAGCATTGTCAAAGGCAGAAAAGTATTAAATTCAATCCTATGAGCTGAAACATAAAAGGATCAAGGGAGGAACTATCAGTTTGCTTCCCTACCCAAGTGAGAGCAACAAGTAAAGACTTTACTTGCACTGTCACCCAACAAAATCCTGAGGCAGCCACAACTTGCTCCTCCTCCTCATCTCAGGAACCTGTGAGGGACGTGGATTCAGTGAGGGCAAATCTTCACTGGTATCAAAGCTTCTGCTGGCCAACTTGCCAGTATGTCTATGGAAAGGTAGCTTCCTTTCCCAACAGCCTGCACTAGTGTCTACTAGCCTTGGCTTTCTGGTGCTACAGAATGGCCCTGAGTTGCAAAGTGAAGAAGCCAAGAAAACAAACAGAAACGTCTGGTGACTGAAAAAACAGTGAGTAGGGAGAAGAACAGCAATTTATGGCAATGCCAGCTAAAGACGATAAGCATCAGAGGTAGAGCCTGGATCTGGTTATCAGCCCTGATGCTGACGGGTTACCACCTTAGATTTTATTCCACGGATACCACACAGGTCTCCTGAGCTGCAGAAAACCTGTGACCTGTGAACAAATCCCTTGCAATACTGTTGACTGAGAGTATTTTTTCTTCCTCGTGATTAATGTTTCAGGGCCTGACAAACTACAGGGGCAGCAGTTTTTGAGCTTGATATGAGCTATCCAGGGAAAGGCTGCGTCAGGCAGACACACCGTGTGTGCAGATAAGGCAGCTCAGATCAGCGTGCGATACACCTGCTTGTGCTGCCTACATTAGATGAGCTGAACATGACACAGAGCATTTCTGCTCACTTCACACGACTGATATTTATCACAGCTCCTTTCAAATGCTTATCTCCATCTTTTGGAGTTCATATACACGGCGAACAAGGTGAACTCCCAGGTGGAACACAAGCCCAGAGGTGTCAGGGGAGGTTTCCATTCAGTAAAGCCTGGATATCACTTGCTTTAGAGAGATACAGAAGACACGCCTCAGCAAAATGTGTTTCTGTAGGATTCTTATACGTGCAAGCAGCATAGATACACTCAGCATAAGACACACGAAGAAAGGAAAGCAACAAACATTTTTCATTAAACATACACGTTACATACTTTAGGATTTGCTACACATATGCACACAGTCACACAAATCCCTGCCTGGCTGTCCCGTTTCCCTTTAGTAACAATGTTAGAGTAAAGCAGCTCGCATCTTTAGTATTTCTCTTCCCTCCTCAGTAAGAGGAATGAAACCTACTAATTTAGACAGCTCTGCTTAGTCGTCCTTACTAAGCACCAAAGTGAGTGATCTGACTAAGATTACGCAGCCAAGGGGTTACCACTTCTCTTAATCAAAAGAAACCACAGCTGGAATACAAAATATTTGTCCACTTGTACTTAAGGTAAAAAAATAAGAGAAGGAAATCAGGTTGTATACAAGCAAAGAGAGAGGGAAAGAAATCATGAGGCTCAAACGCAAAGAGTTTTGCAAATAGAGGCTGAAAATAAGCATCATCTTAAAAAATTTCACTGCAGCATATTGCAAAGGAAGCTCCTATATTCATTCCATGGGGGAATAGGAAAGTGCACTCTCTGTACAAGGCTGCAGAAGAAGGAAAGCTCTGTAAGCCCATCCCAAGTCCCTTAATTATTTTAATTGCAGCAGTGTGATGCCAAGGTGCTGAATTACCCCCTCAGGCTCTGGCTGCTTAGCCAGGAGGTACTGAATTAAACTGTCAGAACATGCAGAAAAATTGCAATGGTGCCTGTCAACCGTATTTGTTAAGAGACACGGGTGAGGCTAGTGACTTGTATAGAAAAAGAGCTGCCAATGCAAAGTCGTCAAAGCACAGCACTGGAACTAATGGGGTATTCAGAGGTCTTGTTCTGCTTCATTGGTTAAAGCCAACAAAACTCCTGTAATATTTGGGGCGGTTTGCTATTTATGGCTATGGTAATAAAGGCTGGTTAAAGCTGCAGAGCCAGTCCAGTTAGTAGTCCCCCTGCTTTATTTCTAAATGGCTGAGGGGGCACTATTCCATCTCAAGCACTGGTTTTAACAGAGAGAGGAATTTATAAAAAGAATTGGGTGTATAAAATATGAAAAATTAAATGGGCTACAGCCTGACAAATATACTGTTCTAGTTAAAAATAACTACATTTCTGCCTTGCCCAGATGATTTTGAATTCAGTTATGTCTTAGGTGCAAAGAACTGGCATGCAGTTGACAACGTGGCCCAGGTTTAGCATCCTCTCCCCTTCACACACAACAGTTTAATTCCAGAGACACCTACCAATTCGATACCCAAATCGACTCTTTAACTTCTAAACCCACACAACTGCAGATAGTGATCAAGGCGATCTAAAGAAGCCCTATTTGCTGTGGTTCTCTTTCAGCTATTTTTAGGAGCAAAATCCTGTGCTTGTGAAAATGAAAGGCAGATAACAACGGTCAGAGTCAGCACGTGGGCAGGTGCCATGCAAATAACTCACAGCTGAACACATGTGTGTTGGTCCCTATTTTTTTTGCCCCCCCTTTCCCTCCGAAGCTGGGCGGATAAAGCCAGTTTGGCCTGGGGATGAGTGCTGGCTTCCGCAGCAGGGTACAGAGCTGTAACCTCGATGAAAGAGATAAAAGACTTATGCTTGGTAGGCTGGCTAAAGCCTTAATACACTGATCTGTAGGTTTTTAAAGAGCTAGTGAACAAACCTACCTAATTTCTTACCGTTCCATTTTTGAGAAGCCAAGCACAGCCCATCTAGAGACTGGATTATGAATAGTACACAGAAAAGAAGAGTTTTGATGCATGTGTGTGGCTGCCAAAGCCATCTTTTTAGCATGTCAGCAAAGTGGAGATAGTGAAAATGAGCATTTTCTCATTTCCTGTAGAAGATTTCCCTGCCAGTGACCATCCAACTTGCTCTCTGCCCAGCAGGAGCAGCATCCCAGTGTCCCACTCAGTCTATCGAGCTTCGGGAAGTGCTACATGTTCTGCTCAGTTTCCCTATTGTGGTATCTCCCAGGTCAGTGTGCTTACTGGGTTCTTCCTTAACAGGTCTATATTGCCATAATTATATTCCCTTAATGTGATTTTCAGTAAGAACACAAGTTCAAGAGAGGCTAACAATCCATTAGTGTATATTTTTAACTAGCTCATTTACATATTGAATAGTCTGTATTTATTTTATTAAAACCAGCTCAGTGTATTCAGCTGACCGAATTATGCACGATATCACATGGATTACTTAAGAACTGTTGAGTAACTAGTTTTTCCCAGACATGATATGTAGTTAATAACTATATTTCTAAACAGTTAAAACTGTGAAAAGGTCTCTTAATGAAACAGAAAGCTTTGCTATTATAAGGCCTTTATAACTGCAAAGGTCTCTGAGCTTACAAGTTTGTTTCTGTAGTTCCTTTGGAATAAGATCTATGCTGCTCCTCATACATAACACCAGACTGCAGGAATTATGGGTCAGGTCAGGTCACAAATGCTGTTTCTAAGCTGTGTTTGGAACTAAATAGTAATGGCCATTCAAAGGTGCACAATCACAAACTCTTATTCCTTTCTTGCCATCTCAGAAATAAAGAATAATCTTCATTAACTTTACTTAAAGATGCCACTTCCTTTCAGATGAGGCTGATAATCCATGTTTAAATTAGGCAGCTTAACCTGCATATTTCCCCAAAGCATTACCCATGGCTCTGTTCCCTGGGCCCAGAAATTTAACGTACTGTATCACACATGAAGAAGAGAAGGCAGACTGATCATTCCATGCCTCTGAAGACCACACTCCTCTTCCATCTATCCACCTCAGCAGGTCCACCAGACCTAATCACCAAGGCATTTTGCTATTTTCCTAGCATGAAGTTTACTGCAATTCCATGGCCTGTCACTAACTTAGATATCTAAGAAACATGATACTAGAGAAAAGACATATGGGAACTGCACCCTAAACCTTCACAGTCCCAACCATACAAACACATCTGGGACCAGAGTCCATCACTTCTCATCTATCTGTCCATGAATGAGTCTGAATGGGATTTATTCTCTTGCACTGAGGACAAATGAGTCAATTGGGATTTAGAGATTGCCGAATTGCTCATTTTTTTAGAAAGTTAAGTTATATGTTGATTCTCTTGTATTCAGAAAATACCTTCAAACAGTTTTGGACACTTCTGAGCAAATTTCCAGGATTAGCACTCCTCATTTCTCCTCAGGATAGTGGTGGCACATTGTGAAATGCCTCTGCCATGCTCCTTGCCAACATCAAAATCTCTTCAAGCTGCATTTGTGAATGTCACGTTCACAAGAACACAAGAGGATTCCTGGTTCTTGATAGGAGAGCGCTAGTTTTTTGGATGCAAACAAAGGATATTAAAAAGCCCACAGCACACATTTGTACACTGCAGCCCACCAGAAACAGAAGTATGGCTTCAGTTTTCCACCATATTATGTACAGAAAGAGATGAAATAATTTATTATTTGGGAATCATGCTAATTTCTCTGCCCTTCTGCCTTTGGTTGGGGTGACCCAGCTTTAAGACCAGCTTTAAGGCTAGATAGCAGTAAGAGCTACCATAAAGGAACGCTGTTGTTCCATCAAATCTCCCATTAGCTCAGCATTAGTGACAAGGAGCATAACTGAAGACAAACATCAAGAATTAAGGTATTGTTCTGCAAGAACAGAAGAAAAATAGTATTAACATTTCTTGGAATTCAATTAGTCTGCAGCTTTGTTTTCAGTGCCAAACGAGGTGCATTTTCTGTTGAGATTTGTTTTCCAGGGTAAAGAGAGCCTTGTCCCTGATAGGATTAAAAATCGAAATAGCCAAGTTGGATTAGCTACCTAATGCTTAACTAAACAAACACTTTTTTTTTTTTTTTTTTGCACTGAGGACATGGAAATGTGGAGTGGAGGAGCCTTCCTGGACCATCAAGGCTCATATCCGTGTTATTGCAGACACCACATCATATTCTTTTCACTAACATCTCAGGCTTATCATAATCTAAAGGAACTTCTACAATGATGTTTTCAGTAAGATAGTATCAGCGATATGGACAGAAAAAAAGGCAAAATTTCCTTGATGCAAATACTGTTTCATATGAAATTTGTAGTCATCGTACTACAGGATTTCTGGGAAGAAATGTCTGTGTTTTTCCAAAGCAAGGTCTGAAGATTCACAAAGCTCTAGGGTATACTTTCTGTCAATGTCATATTATGGCATACAAAACATCAAAGAACTACACAACTAAATAAATACCCAAAAGCTTATTCCTATTAATATGACTTAATCTTCTTGATTTAAAAAACTAATATTGCATTTAATATGATCTCTATTGTTTTTATGGCCTCACCAAGAGCCTGGCATTGCACTGAAGTTGAACAATCTTTTGCCTAAAAATCAAATTAGCACCTTCCTACAGGTAGCATAAGACATTTACATGAGATTGTAAATTCAATCAAAAGTAAAACTTGAGGGCTGGGCATTTATATCCCAGGCTTGCTGGACTAAAGCAGAATTAAGTTTCTCACTAAGACTCAGATTTGTAAAGATATTTAGATGCAGATAAGCCTCTTTAGTGGTGCATTCAAAAAGCCTAGGACTTTTCTGTCCTGATGATTCATTCTAACATACATTTCCTTTAGAAGTTAGCAGCGCAATGTTGTGGTAGAAGCAGGGTAGAAAAGAAATCAAACATAAGAAGAAACAAGAACAGAGGGTAGACATCTGGGCACAATGAAGGCAGCTTTGCAAGCATGACAATATTGCAGAAGCACTTGGTCAATGCTCCCAGACACATGGTGTGAATTTTGGGGTTGTCCTGTGCAGGGACAGGATTTGGACTTGAGCCTTGGGGGTTCCTTCCAGCCCAGGACACTCTATAATTCTATGAACTGTGATGGTGCTAGTGGCTTTAATACAGTCAGACTTTCACCCTGTGTTTCATCCATACAAATTCCTCTCTCTCTAAAACGTCTAGAGATTCTTCTTGCTAGAAGTATAGTGCAATGGCAGAATTATTGTATTTAATGACATGCCACAGGACAGCTGCATCTAGAACAAAGTCCCAGGCTGATTTCCCTTCCCTCAGTTCTGTTTGGCAGCACCGAACTCTAGCCTGCTGAAAATAAATCCAAATATCTATGCCAGGAGAAGTTCTCTCCTTCTCCTAAAGTTTGATTCAAATCTACTGCCTTCACATATTTCAGTCTTATTTGGGTAGACCGTGGCATATCTCAGCACTAAAGCTACTTCTTGCAGATTGCAGCTGTAGGGGGAAATACTTCTATGCAGGAAGAAAAGTGATGGAGTGAATTAAACTCAAAACACAGCCTCCAGCTAATTTTTTAATAATCTGAGCACAAAACAGGGCCTTGAGGGTAGGCAGAGCTTTTCAGTAAACCAATCAGAACTGGATTTTATTTAAACAATAGTAAAGGCAGTCCCAGAGAGCTCAGACACTTGTATACAAAGCAGCCCTATCTCACTGAAAGCCTGCATGGCAGCTCAGCAGCTCAATTTCAGTCACAGTTCATTCCCTGCTGGTAGTTTTTGTCTGCAAACAAGCTGAATGCGAGTTGACAAGGGACCCCAGAGCAAAGAATTTGAGCACCGGACATGATGCTGACAGTTGTGCAGCCAATTCAAGACAACTGCAAGACAAGAACCCCAGCCCCCATGTCCTCTGCTGTAGAGCTGGAGTCCACACTAGTCATAAATAGATAAAGCTAGATTTAATTAATTTCACCTTCTCAACCATAACCTAACTTGGTGAAATAGTTAGGTTACACAGCATAAGGTCGTCAATCTTTCAGCAAGGCCATAGAAGGAGGTGGGCTGTTTGGTGAGGTTTTCCAAGCAAAGTTACTTCGGCATCCCCCTATCAGGAGACAGGGTTGTTATGAAGATGTCTAGCCAGCAAGTCCTGCCTGCTCTGCAGGCTTGCAATGGATCTGTAGGGGTGAGCCCTACCCACAAAGAATTCCTAAATCTGATTTTTTCCTAGTCTCACTCTGGCCAGGGAGCACTAAAGGAGCTGCACTTGTGGCCACAGCTTCTCCTGGAGATGCTGGTCTCATCTGACCAAGAGATACCAGGATATGCTTATTCTCCATGCCGGAAACTTGCACCTCCTTACACATGAGTACCCAGAGGTGGGGAAAAACCTCAGAAGGGGCCAAGATGGTGATGTTTCACCATGTCAAATAGTACAATCTCATCCCCCTTTCCAGAAAACGTAGGATGGACAAGCATCAAGCTAAAAGACATACTGGAAATACACTACTGCATGTTGGAAAAATGCATTTGACACCTCCACTGTGCTAATTACCCTCATGAGTTAGACACACATCTCAGCACAGTTTTAGAAGGAGCAACCATTAGTTTGTGAAAGGCTTCGAGACAAATTCTGCTAAATAACTGGAAGCCACCACCATCACCAGCTATAGCTGTTCCAAGAGCCCCATTTGAATTGCTCAATGTGGAAGCGAGACAGATAATTTCTTCAGAATATCCAGCTTTCCAACATCATTACTAGCTTGAAATATGATCACGTTCACTGGTAATGACATCCTCCCCTTACAAGGTGAAGGCAACACCTAACTGGAATAGGACAGCTAGTTATTTATTGGGGAAAAAATAAAAGCTTAAACACTGCATTTGGCTTATTTAAAGAAAAAAATCTTTTTTTTTCCAGATAAATCCCAGAAGTAATTTGTGACTTTCAAGTACATTTATTAGATTTCCGCTCACTTAGAAGTTACTGGCTTGTTTTTTTCTCAGATTAAAAATCCAAACAGGTTAGAAAATAGCCTGATGGTTTAGAGTTAATTTCTTCTAGGAGGGGTTGAATTTCAAAGAGTGTGGATAAACAGAAATGTTCCTATCTCATTTTCATTAACAGGGTAATATATATAGACATTATCCTTACAAATACACATTTTTATCCTTTCTTTCACTTTAAAGGCACTTCTGTAGCATAACAAGCAGAGGAAAGGAATACAAGGCTTTTTTTTTTTTCCCTTAGTCTGTACCTGCCACGGGAGCTTAAAACTCTTTATAAAACAATCACCTCTGAAGGCGAGCTAATGTTCTCTTTACTTTGCATCATTCAGAGTTTATGAAACAACAACTCTTTATGAGATTTCCAGTAACATTAATTGTTGGCCACAAAACTTCAAAGAAAATTAACTATTTATAGTTCAATTCATGTTTCTTTCTTTTTTCTCTCTTTTTTTTTTCCCCCCCCCACACTTTTACCACAACACTTTCCAATTCGGTTCCCATGAGCACACTGCAAACAGTTATATCCGCTTCCTGCTGTGGCAGCCTCCTTAACCACTTCACTCCTGGTGCTTCTTGCTCTCTTTCTTTTTTCCAGTGTTCATGTCTTCTCATTGTTTTCCCCAGTGGTTCACATTTGAATTTTCCCACATCACTCTATCACTCGCCTCTGCTCTCTTCGGCCAACTGCACCATAATTAAAATGGCATGGGAAATGAGCTATAAATACAAAAATACAGAGATATATACAAACACAGTACACCTGCGTGTATATATAGATATCAAAACATAAACACACCATACTGGGAAGACATATTAAAACCAAAAAAACTACTTTTCAGGAGAAAAATTACTTACTAAGTGCACCCATTTTTATAAACACAGAAGAGGGAGGTGGGAGTTTTTCACATAAGCATACTAAATATTCCCTTATCACACCAAAGCACTGATATTCCTAAACATTTATTTGTAATAATGTAATCAACATATTGATTCTATTAAGCAATCCTTGTAAATCTCTATAAGCTGAGGTTAACAATGGCTTTTCAGCTGCCATTAACTATCACCTTGCAGCTTTCTCTCTATTATATACCATAAAGTTAATCACGTGCAAGACGTTTTTTCAAGAGAAAAAAATCTGCTGTACAGTGCAATGATCAGCTAGAAAAAAGAAAAGGTCTTTCTTAAATAGAAACAAGTCTGTGCCATCAAAGAGCGAATGCCGGGCAAGATAAATCATGTGCTTCCTGTAAAAGTTCTCAGGTTATCTTATTAGAGGCTAAACTTTCCAGGCCTTTCTTTTAGTATTAATATCCCTGCGCCTGTTATCATGAAATGGGGCAAGACTTCTGTTTTTGGAGCACATTAGCTGTGCCAGCATAAAGGCAGATGCAAGGGCTCAGAGCCCTTCCACACTTCTCTAAAGCAGCTACCTCAAAGTAAGGGGGTCTTCCTGGGTAGGATCACAAATCTTCATCAAGTTTCAGCTTTTGGAAACCAACTGTCACAGGATTTTACCTCTCGGCTCCACCAAGACGACAGCCAAGCACAAAGATCCTTTGCTTAGCACACATGGGACTCTATATTAATTGGTCACATAACATGAAGTGAGATTCAATGTGATATGCCACTGGTATGTAGCGAAGGAGGTTGCTTATGTAAATGAAAAGATAAATCCATAAATTATGCCATATAAAGTCACTGACCATACTTCACACAGTGATAACTTTTACAGGAGGTCATTCATTATCAGAGTCAGCTATTGCATTTCATATAAGAACAACGGGACCATACAAAAGGAGTTCAGGCCATTTGTAACATATTTTTTCATTTGCTTACCAAATCAATATTGATCTCTATGGTAAATTACATACATTCATTTAACATGGAAAAGTAACCATGCAGCTCACATGAACTGAAAGTACAGTACCCTGCATATGATATTCAGGAGTTCAAGCCCTGCAAAGCATTTCACAGGGAAAGCACTCAGAAAAACATTTCAATTGATCTTTCTTTTCTCCCCCTCCAAGTTCCTTTGGCAACTGATTTGAAGCATAGGTGCCAAATTAGGGTAGCTCTAAGGTTTCTATTACTATTTGGCACACTAAGGAGCCAATGATTTAAGACAATGAGATGTCCATTAGCTGTAACAATGAATTCAAATGCTCAAAGCCAGGCTATAAATCTACCCTCTTGGAAAGATTAACCACTGTTTGCCTAAAGTTAGCAACTCCATCTCTGATGATAAAAGGCAATGATGATCCCTCCAGCTAGTTCACTTGCCCCCACTGTGAACAGCCGACAAGTTGCATCCCACAAGAGCAACAGAAGGGATAGGGGAGCATGGACAGAACAGTTAGGAAATTCAGCCTTTGGAGCACAGTAATCTCAGCAGATTAACCGAGTTTGGAGTCTGGGTGCCTCTAGGGTGCTCTCAACTCCCTCCTGCATCCCTGGGGCTGCCCTGTCAGGAGATCGACCCAAAAACTTCTTGAGTTCAGCAGTCAGGGCAGACGCTGAAGAAAAACAATTACAGCAGAAAACCTCCAATAAATTCCCTCTCCCACAAAAAAATCCCCCAGGGCTTCTAGGACTCTGCAGGCAGCCCTGAGGGAAGAGGCACTTCTGTGTTACCCTGAAATCAACCATTTATGAAGAGTTCCTGATCTAGCCTCACTACCTGACTACCACTTATGTCTCTCCACTCTTAAGCCAAATGTAGCTTTTAATTCTGAATTTTGCTGAACCCTTGCATGAGTAAACTCTGTGGCACAGGTAATGGCAAGACGGAGAGGCTCTGTACCTATATAGGCCAGGATGCCTGGAATTCAGCAGTGCAGGATGCTGGACATACGGCAAACAGTACATTAACACTCACACCCAGTGAGTGGAAGATGGCTGGAGATGGCAGATAGGAAGTGAGAGATGGGTTATAAAAAAAGAATATTTTTATCCTGCTGATGTGCCTGGATTGACAGTATGTCATTCACTCATACACTGGGCAGTTATGCCATGAACAACTTCAAAAACTAGCAAGGAGCATGAATTTATTACCTTCATTCATAGTTCATAGCAAGTTATGGCAAGCTGCTAAAGCTCTAATATAGCTCTTATTGTGTTGATGGCCATAAACTCATTCAGAGCACCATAAAACAAATTTGTATGATATCCACAAATCAATTGCTCTATTTAGATGTTATTTTTTAAGGCAAATGAGTAACTGCATTCTTGGCTAAGAGATCCTCAGAACCAAACCAGAGAAAAATAACTAGGGACAAAAGAGAAGAATACAACTATCTTAGTAGTGCTCTCTGCTTTCCTCCATCCTTCCACAAATTTCTCTTCCCCATCTCATTAAAAGTAGGGTCAAAAGGAGCATTCAAGCTGCAGTTCCGCTGGACAGAGCAGGCAGGTCTGTGGATATCATTTGTCTCAAGAAATAGATGTCTCCAACAGCAGCAAATGCGAAGACAATGCAGAAAAAGAAACAGAAATGCTCACCCATGGAAAAAGAAGAAACCCACAAAACAAGGCCAAGAACATACAACCACTTCCGCTGAAAAGCTGTCAGTCTCCTGTTTACATTAGAACAAATGTTTAGGGCATCTTTACCTCAAGAGCCATGCAAAGCTTTTAAGGCTTCAGAACAAAGGAAAATAAAATTTTAAGAAAAAAGAGCCAATAATATTCTTCAGGAAAGAACACTGCATGCACACTTGGTTTCCAATTATCTGCTGGAGAATGTCAATGCAGGCACTCGCCTTCAGTTGCAGACAGAGATGAAAGATGAATAAAATAGTGCAATAAAATGCAAACAACCCTCCTGCCCCACATCCTGGCTAGGAATACACAGAAGTGTACCTGTTGACTCTTCTTTTTTTAAATCTTCATTTCGTAGGATCATAGAATGATTGGAAGGGAACACAAAGCCCATCCAGTTCCACCCCTGCCATGGGCAGGGACACCTCCCACTGGATTTGGTTGCTCCAAGCCCCATCCAACCTGGCCTTGAACCTCTCCAGGGATGGGGCAGCCGCCACTGCTCTGGGCAACCTGGGCCAGGGCCTCCCCACCCTCACAGCAAAACATTTCTTCCTCAGTTCTCATGTCAATCTCCCCTGTTTCAGCTTTAAACCATTCCCCCTCATCCTGACCCTGCCCTCCCTGATCCAGAGCCCCTCCCCAGCTTTCCTGCAGCCCCTTTCAGCACTGGAAGCTGCTCTAAGGTCTCCCCACAGCCTTCTCCTCTCTAGGCTGAAGAACCCCAACTCTTTACAGCATAAGAAATGCCATAAAGAAAAACAAGGATGCAAATTCCCAAGGTTGGAGAACAATGACATAAAATCTTCTCGATCCACATTTTGAAGTCCTTCCTTTTTTTTTTTTTTCCCCACATTTTCCCACCACAAAGGAGCTCACAAATGGTGATGTTCGAGATGTTGTGTTATATAACAGCAGCAAGTGGTTAACCAACTTAAATCCCACAGAGAGATCAAGGGTGGGTTCTCAAGGTAAGGTGGCTTTAGGGCCCAGTAATTCTTGCTCTGAAAATGCAAATCAAAAGCAACTGAAACTCCCCAGTTACTATACGGAAGAAATTTACTGTCAGTTTACAGAAAAATGAAAGAAAACATTGGTGATTTATGTACAATATGACCTTGCAATGACCACGAACTTGGAAAAGAAGGCTCCAGGGAGAACTTAGAGCAGCTTCCAGCACTGAAAGGGGCTGCAGGAAAGCTGGCAAGGGGCTCTTGGTCAGGGACTTTAGGGAGAGGGTGGGGGGGGGACAGTTTTCAGCTGTAAGAGGGGAGACTAAGATGAGAACTGAGGAAGAAATGTTTTGCTGTGAGTGTGGGGAGGCCCTGGCCCACGTTGCCCAGAGCAGCAGTGGCTGCCCCATCCCTGGAGGGGTTCAAGGCCAGGTTGGATGGGGCTTGGGGCCCCTGATCCAGTGGGAGGTGTCCCTGCCCATGGCAGGGGTGGAACTGGATGGGCTTGGAGGTCCTGTCCTACCCAAACTATTCTATAATTTTATGAAATAGCACCGCTCCTTTTTACAATAGTCTTACCGAACTCCCAAAGTCTTCTACACTAAGCATTACATTCCTACAGGATATTTTTAAAGACAAAAGTCACAATTTGCAATAACCACTATTTTAAAAAAATGCATATAGCAACCATCAGATATTCCTCCTACTGTACAGAAACATTGAAAAAAAACCCAAAGATCAAACACTCAAGCAGCTTCCTTCTACAAGGACTGCGGTTTTCACAGGGACACTTAGTGAAGTGACATCAAATACTGGTTTTTTTAATGAAGTCAAGCATAACCTCTATGTTCTTTATGCCAACATTGAATGATTCAGGGGAACTCTAAATTATGGATTTTTTTTCTTTTAATTACTTTCTCAGCCAAAAGAATTTGGAGATCTGATTAAATTTCTTGGTCAGAGTTGTTTATAACATTGCAACAACAAAAAAAGGAGGCATCTAAATTCCTTTATGCAACAGCAGCATTACACTGGTACCTGCAGTGCAGCCAGGCACTTCTGCACATGAAAGGGCTGCCGGAAAAATAATCGCTATTACTACAAGTGGGAAAACAGGGTCAAAAAGTGCTCAAAGGAGTGAAAAAATAGGAATAAAATTGCAACAAAAAGTTGAATTAAAAAAAAACAAACAGTGATCTAAGATGTGGTCGTGGGAACTGATGGTTAAATCACAGACAATGTTGTGTGTGGACTGCAGTCTCATGGCCATGAGTCTGCACTTTCTTACAGTGGGCTTGGAAAATAACAATCAAGTAAAAGGCCACGAGCAGAAGAAAACTGTAAATTGAGGGAGAAGCAGAAGTGGGCTGTCAGCCTTGCAAGCTCAGCTCCAACATGCCGCTCAAGCTGGGAGGAGGACGGGGGTCAGTCTCACTGCATCCTCTTCCACCCAGGAGAGGAGCTCTGGCTGCTGTAGGGCAGGACTGGGAGTGGAGTTTGTCACGGGGGGCTGCAGCCCCAGGGCTGTGGGGTCCAGCCAGGGGGGCAGGATGAGGCCCTAGGCAAGCACTGTTATCCTGGGACAGCGCTGGCACAGGGAGTATGTGGCCCTCTGAAATGGGATGGATTTTCAGCTCCTAAATGGAAAGTTTTATAATTTAATAAATCTACTTTTCCAGTTATCTAAAACTATTAATGCAATTGTTAAAATTCACAGCTTCCAGTTACTAAATAAATGTGATTGTTTTATCAGGATTTCTATTATATGAATAAAAGTAACACTCTGTCTGGATAAAATGGCCCCAGAGTTTCATTAAAAAATAACAGCCTAATTCCCCAATAGGAAGTTATTTTAAGTGTTTTATTAATATTGTCTTCTAAATGCACATAAGTGTGATCCCCCTTTAAGTGCAATATCTTTAGGGCTAGTTGTAATTGTATTTTTCTTATCAGTTGCTCGTGCCTGCATTTCAACTATTCATTGCTTACTTCAGGCACTTCACTCAGACAAGGAGTGCAGCAAAAAAATACTTAATCTGGACACTATTTGAACATGAAACTTTTCAGTCCTCCATATAACAGTTCTCATCCCTTTTAAGCAACTCAAACTATCACTGACAGTGGTGACTATTTATCTTGCCACAAGTTTCATCTGTTAAAACAAAACTATAAATAAAAATCAATGTGAAACATGCAGAGTCAACCTGACACGTGGAACAAAATCCTATCCCAATCAAGTCCAAAGTAAATTAAGTTATATGTAAAGGCTATGACTTGTCTCATCTAACTTGAGGCATCTACCAGGGGTGCCTGGTTTCAGATCCTATGTACCCTAGAGGACCTCATCAGCGAAAGGAAAGAGGCACCTCTAGCGAGCAGTTCTGATTTTATTGGGTGCCTGGAAGCATCAATTGCTTTCCTGTGGCCAAGGGTGCCAAGGAGACCAGCTTCTAGCTTAGGGACACTGGTATCCAAAATTAAGTGGAGGTATCCAGGCTGGATCACGTCAGTTGAAGAAGAGAATCACATTTACTTAACTTGTTTTAAAGGAGAAAAGGATGCCTTTTTGTGGAAGAAAGTAAAGGTTCAAAGAATTTCTGTCACAGCATTATTGTCAGCCAGTCATTAATGACAAGGAAGGGAGAGAGCGACCAAAAAAACTTTGGCAAGGCAGTCAGTTCTTCATTGGTGCTGGATATAGGTCAGAGCGAAAGGCAGCACGAACTGCGCATCTTCGCAGTTCCCAAGTCTGAGTATCACGTTACCTGGTGTCTTTGGATTTGACTTTGCAGGGTCACACATACACAGCTGGGAAACCACAGGAGGGTGTTGTGATAATTCTACAGCAAAATTATCAAATGGAGATGTGTGGCAAAGGTTACTTTTCTATCACTCTCCAAATGCAGACTCACACATCGGTTTTCCTCAGTGACTCCTCTGTGGGCCCTGGATTCCTGAGAAACTTTGCCTTCCTCACTCATCTGTCTGAATGCTCAGGGGTGTGTTGAAGAGTCAGGGATTTTCTACTTTACAAGGGCTTTTCTTTGCCTTAGTATTGGTTAAGAAACTCAAAACTGGGTCAAGCACAGCTGCGTAGAGAAGCTGGGCTGTGGAGTTCTAAACCATACTTCATTTTGCAAAGTTTTCCGTTTGGATGTATAGAGTAAGGGGCACTGACTGATTATTGCCAAGTACAGCCTTTTGCTTGCAGAGAGATCCCAAAATCAAATTTACTGGGGGGAGGTGGGAAAAGTGCAGCTCAGTGCTCAGTTGACCCACTCCCGGTGTCCATACGAGGCTCCTGCCAGCAGCACTTTAGTCTGCTTGCTGCAGCCCAGCCACGGTCACCTGCCCTGACTCTCTAGAGTCCTCCAGGTAAATCTAGACGCTGCAGCTGGCCCCGGTGAGTTTGTGTTACAGGGCTTGTGATTTCATACACCCTTGAGCACCAGGTATCCCTGGAGCAGAGGGCAAAAGGACAGCGCTACCACATTCCTGACCACGTCTACCCAAGGAGGGTTCGTGCTTCTCTCTGGGGTTCCTATACCAAAAAGCAGCCTTCAGAGACTAATGCTTATAGAATTTCAGATAAACAGTTTTTCCTGGCTTTGTTTCCCAGTAAAACAGTTATAAGCAAATGATAATGACAAAAAGAGAACAAAACTTCTTTAACAGCATGAAATTATTTTCCCCTTTAGGTACACATTAGCACGCTGAAGATGGCAATCCACAAACAGACCAAAACAGCTATTTAATGTTCAAACTTTGCCTGCGTTCATTCCTGAAAACACTTGGCCACACTTGCTTCATGTTTCCTGTCTATTTTCTACAGCTTACTGAGCAAGACAGTTTCTAATTGATTTTTTCCCCAAAACTTAAGTCTTTTTGGTAGTGTTTTTCCCCTCAGCTGCCGCTTGACTGTTATTAGCAGCACAAAAGCACACAAGAAAAGACTACTAGATGGATCCTCTCCGTGTGTCTATACACACCAATAAACTGAGCTAAATAATCCATCTCTGCATACTTAAGGTTTGGCTGAATAGCAGAAGCCCTTCTGAATAGTTTCAATAGCAAATTGGAATTATTTTTTTATTTTTCTTTTGATTTAAGCAGTCCTGTCCATCATCAGACTAAAGCTCTTTTGAACATGTCCCAAATCATTTGGCTCCCCTACTACAGTTGGTGTTCGCTGGTTATGCCACAGCCTGGTGACGATTAATGTGAAGTTCACAGAGTGTGTAAAAGAACTGGCAACTCAGTGATATTTATCATCCTGGCTCTCACGCTGGTGCTGCACACTGAGGATTTTAAACATCCAGACACACGATATCTTGAGTAGAAATCCACTAAGTCAGAAAATATCTCCTTATCTTTCCTTCATAATATTCCATAAGGAAGAATTATTTGTAAAAAAACATAAGAGGACACAAAACTCATCTTCAGATAATTTGTATCACACCGATGTCCTGAAAAATCAGGATTAAATATCCCAACTGCTTTAAAACTGAAGTAGACATGGCATATAAAACATAAGAGTAATTTCATTTATATTTAATTATAACATTAAACTGCATGCATACAGGATAGGGTCATATTTGAGAAAATCTTATCACAGGAAAATGGAGTTAACAAAAAAATATAGTCCACCGTTTTTCCTGTTAAAATAGCTGGATATTAAAATTAACCGATCCAGATAGGTTCATCCAACAGCCCGCAGAAAGTTTTACAGGCAACAATCTAGACTAAAGCTGTCCAAATAGAAAGCCTAGGAAACATGTTCAGAGCATAAAGCCTCCATCCTGCTTGCCCGAGAAGATGGAAAGCCTGCACCTCGTCCTTACGGAAGGCCCCGAGGCACATAAGGCATCATCACCCTGCTCATTTAAGATCTGCATGGGGCGAGTCTGGGCTCTGCAGCACCAGGGTTCTGAAAACTCCCCAAGTTAACCAAAAATGAAGTGACTCTCGCCATGTACTCGATTGGGATGGCTGACGCTGCAGCCCAGACAGTCGCTTGCTCAAGAAAGGGAATTCCACTTGCCATGACTGGACTCATTAACCAGTTCAGCCTGTGCTTAAGAACCTTTCTCAGACAGACTCAGTTGATGACTGAAGGTCCAACTGCAGAGAAACCATAAATAGCAAAACAACCTCCTTCCTGTAACGGACACAGAATTATTGTTGTTACCGGAGACTTCTATGACTTGCTTTCACAGACTCAACTGATTACAGGTGATGGCACAGGGGCTCCGCTGCTTTGGAAATCAGGCTTTAATAGTGGAAGACTTGATACGCAGCAAGTCACCAGAAACACACACAAGTGCACAGCTTCCACCTGCAGGCTGCTTGTGCAGGATGGTGCATCCCACCCCACCAGTAAGATGGACAAGGCTGCTTTTCCATAGGACTGTATTTGCCAGGCAGCATTGCAGGAAATTCCCAGAGCAATCAATAGTGTGGTTTTCTAATGTGCTCTTAATATGCTTCCCAGAGGAAAACATACATTCTGTAGCACTTAAAAATTCAGTGAAACATCTCCATATTTGCGCCTGACAGAACAGGAGGCACTCTATGAGAGTAACCAAAGGCTCAGCTCTTTAGAGGAGTTGTAGCATAAAATAACATCGACAAAGCTGAAAATACAGATTAAAAGGGATGAAAAAAAAAGATTTCACAGCACCTCCTACTCAGGCAGTACCTGTTGTTCTTCCACTGTCCACAGTCTCTGCAACCTGAGGGAATTCCAAGCTTCTCCGTTAGCATAATCCAACCTCAGACATTTTCTTTTAATCCTCCTTTTCAAATGACATGTATTATTGACATTTTTTTCCTAACAGTTTGCAACATTTTCTAACAACTTTACAAACATCAATCACTCTCCCTTCCAGAAGCTCTATCGATTTCCACATTGCCACTGTATCTGCTCTGCTTTAAAGATATCGCCCATCGCATCCAGAGTATAATAAACAGAAAAGCTGCTGCAGGATCTGCATTACATGGCATTATTTCTTGAGAAGACAGAACGAAGAGGAAAGGTTTTAAACTGAAAGAGGGGAGATTGAGATGAGATCTCAGGAAGAAATGTTTTCCTGTGAGGGTAGGGAGGCCCTGGCCCAGGTTGCCCAGGGAAGCCATGGCTACCCCATCCCTGGAGATGTTCAAGGCCAGGCTGGATGGGGCTTGGAGCCCCTGATCCAGTGGGAGGTGTCCCTGGCCTTGGCAGGGGTAGAACTGGATGGGCTTTGATATCCCTTCCAACCCAAACCACTCTATGAACCTATGAAGAGTCTAGCCTCTTCTTCCCAACATCTGAGAGTGCAGTCTTCATTCTGATCTCAAGGAGGTTTGCAATAACTATAAGGGGTTCAGGTCACAGATGGTCTAGTACTTGAGTGACACAGAACCAAGTGTTTCTGTGTTTATGTGAAAGCTTTAAAGAACAAGCATTATTGTGGGATGTGCACTCTACTAAGAACAACCCTTTGCAAATATGACAAACTTGACAAACTGCTGTCTAAAATCAGGGCTTCCCACAGCTGCTTAAGGAATACACGTGCTCATTAATAAATATAGGTACTTGTTTTGTCACTGATTTGTCACATCCTTGGACAAAAGCCAAAATTATTTCTGTAGGAGCCTGCATGGTGAAGGTCAGACCTAGAACTATTCTGCACACCAGTGATTGCTAAGGAAGTTCCACAACATTAGGAGTTATCTTCTAACCTACCCCAAAACTTCTATTTCTAACATGTATTTTAACTATGGAAGTAGTTGTCGTGATATTTTTCCTTTTTAAATACACTTACTCTGTTGCAGAAGTCTTAGTGGTAAACGTTACATCTAGTCCAGGAAAAAGAACCCAAATTTCCACTGGATACAATTCGAAATGCCCCACAACACTAGGTTTAGTGACACACCAAGGACGTATGTTGTGGTAATGAAAAATGCTGCAATGTCAGAGTGGAAATGCACAGTAATTTCACAGAATAACCAGGTTGGAAGAGACCCACCAGATCATCGAGTCCAACCATTCCCACCAATCCCTAAATCATGCCCCTAAGCACCTCATCCACCCTCACCTTAAACACCTCCAGGGACGGTGACTCAACCACCTCCCTGGGCAGCCTGTTCCAATGCCTAACCACCCTCTCCGTGAAGAATATTTTCCTAATCTCAAGCCTAAATCTCCCTTGGCAGAGATTGAGGGCATTCCCTCTTGTCCTGTCCCTTGTCACTTGGGAGAAGAGGCCAGCACCCTCTTCTCCACAACCTCCTTTCAGGTAGTTGTAGAGAGTAATAAGGTCTCCCCTCAGCCTCCTCTTCTCCAGGCTAAACAAAAATTTCTCAGCTAGGAGGCTCTTAGCTGCTTCAGAAGTACAGGGCACTTATTTTTCCAAACTCCCCAAAAAGTTCACTACATATAGTGATGCCTTGTATGTAACTGTGAATTTTGACAAATTAGTTACCTTGAGTCTGGTAAGAAAACTAGAAGTACTACATTATTTCTACTATTTTTACCTCAATATATAACTTGTAACATATTGCTTGAACTGAAAAATGATTCAAACCCCCACTTTCAAGAAGCCCCTTTCCCTTGTCCAGCATGATCATAGAATAGAATGGCTTGGCTTGGAAGAAGCCTCAAAGCCCATCCAGTTCCATCCCCTGCCATGGGCAGGGACACCTCCCACCCGATCGGGGCTTCAAGTCCCATCCAACCTGGCCTTGAACCCCTCCAGGGATGGGGCAGCCACCACGGCTCTGGGCAACCTGGGCCAGGACCTCCTCACTCTCACAGCAAAACATCTCTTCGTAATCTCTATTTCTTCTTAATATAGATTCGTTATACAGAAGCCTGACAAAGCTCTTTTTTTGCTTTTTTTTTGCTCTTTTGCAAGAATGAAATTGCCAACATCTTTCTTTTCCCCCTGAGATCAGTGGGGTTTTAAACAGCTGAGCTACCAAGCAGATACTGGTGTTTCTAATTGGATTGCTAGCAACTTGCAGTATAATGACAGCCAACCACCAAACATAAAGACACGATAGTCCACCCCACTGAAAGAGTTAAATTTCCCAGGTCTTCCCCATCAACCGTATTTCAAGGAAGAGTATAAGGTTGGTTTTGTTAGTCTGGAGAGGAAACTGTCACTTTGTGTTTTCAGGTTTGTAGAAAAGGCTTTTTTAATGTAAACATTCATTAAACTAATTTGAAGTTGTCATTACTCTCCTCCCCTGCTGCTTTATATCAGATTATTCCTAAGTGCTTGGTGAAGAGCCCCATAAACACACAGTCTATTTCCCTGCAGGGTATAATCACACAGTTTGCGCTGTGATTTATGCTGTATGGCACTGGTGAGTGTCCTAAACTTTGAAAGGGCTGCGTTCCTCAGCAGATGCACTACTCCCTTTATATTTAAGCAAAGTTTAGCTAACCCTCCCAGTCTATTACAGACATTGTTTAGCTCTTTCACTTCACAATAAGGCTTGTTAAAGGCTGATTAAATACAAATCAGTGACACTTTTAATTAAGGGAATGGGAATTCACAAATAATTGCCTTTAAGTTTCAATAATAACATTTCACAACTGCTGTCTTCCCTTCTTCCTTCCCACACTATCAAGAAACATCTTAAACCTGGAAAGAAGCAGTCTAGAAGTGCTATTTGGATTTTGGTGGAATCACTAATTATGACACTGGAAGTTCTTTTCTGACAGCTTTTATCAAAGTCAGATAAGGTCTATGATGCCAACTTGAGCAGAAAAAAGCAAGATCATTTTTCTCTGGAGACTGAAACCTGAGGACAGCAGACATTATCAGCCTCTGCTCGTGGAGATCGGAGGCTTCAAAGGTAACATTTCTCTTGCAGATCAAGATAACCAGCAACAACTTCAACCTACTCCACTAACAAATGTTTGGTTAGAAAATACAACAATTACTTGCATAATAAATCTCTCTGTGGGCATTTTATGTACACATTCTATATAGTTTGCGCATGTCGCATGCCAATAATGAGCTGGCAGTGTGACACTTGCCACGCAGAGTCTCCACAGAGCACATCACCTTGGGAAGGCGGCCACAGCCCCTTGCCACGTGCAGGGAAAGGTTACGGAAACAACGCTGCTGGAGTCACTACTACAACAACCCTTTGCCTCCATTTCCCCACCTCAGGAGATGGAAGTGACTGTGCACTTGTCCTCAGCACCATCAAGCTGCATCGCTCACAAATGGGAGAGGTAAGAGAGAAGCAGCCTTCTCTGCCACTGCCGTGCTTGTTAGGAGAGCCCACAGCTCAGTCTGACAGCGTAAAGTTCACCTTCCAGCCAGCCTGTGCCATCAGTAGGTAAAGATTTCCTTCTTTTTTTCAGGAGCAGCAGCCAACAAACAAGCAGGAGCAGAGAGGAGGATGCGCTGTGAGAGTGGAGCCAGCATCCCATCGCTGTGTTGCTGGCAGAGCGAGCACTGCAGTAAACTGTGGCCTCCAGAACTATTTTCGGTGATCACTGCAGATGCAATCCTGTGAAGTTCAGGAAGACTTGCAGGAGCACAATTGAGGAAGCTAATTTAAAATAAAATTAACTCTCCTCTCCTCCTCACTTTTTTAGACCTCTCCTTTTTCTGTTAGGATAGCAGCTAAATCCAGGTCTCTGCTATAGGGAGAGTACTCAGCAGGACCAACATTTTACTTCTATTAATTTAAAACTTAGTGGTAATTTAAGCTAATCAAGGTTCTTTATTTTTCATTAAAAATAATGAATTTTGGTTAAAAAAAGGGTAATTTATAGTGCATACAAGTAAATCTTAACGGCGCAGTTAGAGAGCAAAAAATGGGACAGACATTTAGTTTGATACATCTTCCTTGCAATTAAAATCAGAATGTGCTTTTCTATTTACCTGCTTATGACTAATGGATGCAGCTAAGATACGTTCCATATTAATATCACATTATGTTCTCTAAACATAGCGTAGCTGTTAACATATTTATAGGTTAGCAGTAGTAAAGACCTGTACTCAGATGCAGCATTTAAAAGAAGTATTTGTCAGAACATCAGGAACAGCTATTCAAACAAATAAAGCCTAAATGCTAAAAAGCACCAGTGACAAATTTAGAAGTGCATGAGTGGCACTTTAAATTCCACAATATCAGCGTAAATTGATGTAATGCTGCCCACCCAGAGAAAGGAAAGGTGAGAAAACAGCAGGAAAAACAACTAACAGAAAGGTGTAAAATAGTTTCTCTGTGGTAGGAAAGTTTTATCTGACACCTCTTAGATACCTTTGCTTTCTTCTCTGTAAGAATTACACTGACTCAGATTATGCAGAAATAATAAGCGACACACCACTTAATTTGGCACAATCAATTCTAGGAATCTTAAAAAAAAACCCAATAATCCTAAATTGTACCTGTTTAAAGGCAGCTCCTCCACTCATACAATGCTATAAGCATTTATCACTCTGACACAGCAAGCCTGGGCCCTTATTATTATCCTTTTGTGACCTGAACAGCTGGTCCAAAAAACAGTTGTCTCCAATTATGCCCACAGATAATGGTGGGTAAATTCAGCTGTGCAGTATTAGCTCAACCTAAGTATGATCCCATTTGAGTAATTTCCTAATTCTTAGCAGGGTGCTTAAGAACCTATTATCATGCAGACTCAAGGAACACAGAAGTCTGGTTATTTGCATCTGTTCTGAGAAAGGCGTTTATCAACTGTGCCACAAATTAGAAGTTTGCAGCTAAAAGACTAATTTGTTACCTACGCACACCGATCGCAGGCACTCAGTGCCTAAAATAATTGCAGCTGGAATTTGTTTAAACTTTTAATGTTGCATAAATGGGTGTTTGTTTCCAACCAATGTATCTTATTATTAAACAGCTTGAAATAGGAAAGGTTGAAATTGGGTCGAAAGAGATATACCCCTTCATAAAATCATGTGTGTATTCATTAACCCAGCTGGAATGCTGCTATTGGCACTATTGCTGCTACTTGACTGCACTGTGATCAGCAAGGTTATTAAATGGGTTAAAAATAAGGCAGCAGGAAAATGGAAATTACTCGCATATATAACCAGATTCTTGCAAAAAAAGCAAATTGTGTAGCGTGGTTTGTATTCTGTGGAGTAGGACATGCCATCCGCTACATCGTTTGGGTGGTTTGAAATCTGATTAATCTTCTCAGTAGCCTAACATAAACTCCTCAAGCTGCAGGCATATTGATATTCGGATTTTCTCCCTAAATTCACTTCTCTCTAATCTTCTTCCCAAACTCATCTGTTACTAAATCAATCTTCAGTGTTGTTGTTCTGAAAACTTCACACATCCCTTTGGACTTTCTTTGACTTCCCCATGCTTCAGCTGAGTCTCCTCTGAGGTCTAACAGACCACTGGGTAGGGTCCCATTCCCTTGTCTTCCATAGAGTCCAAATTTGTTCAAGAAGAGTCCAAATGCTCAAGATCCTTCTCAGATATCATTCTGATTTTAGTCAGAACATACATCAAAGATTGTCTCAAGTTGGAAGGGACCTACAAGGGTCAGTGAGTCCAACTATTGTCCTGCACAGGACACCCCAACATTCACACCGTGGGTCTGAAGATGTTGGCCAAATGCTTCTGAAATATTGTCAGGACTGGTACCATGAATGCTGCCCTGGGGAGCTGTTCCAGTGCTCCACCACCAGAAGGTGAAGAACCTTCTTCTAATAGCCAACCTAACCCCTGCCCGGCACATCTTCCGGCCATTATCTCAGGTACTATCATTGGTCACCACAGAGAAGAGATTAGTGCCTCTTCTCCTCCTCCTCCTCTTGTGAGGAAGCTGTAGACTGTGATGAGGTCTCCCCTTAGTCTCCCCGTCTCCAGGCTGAGCAGACCAAGTGACTTTATCCAGAGATGTAGTTGCACTTCCTCATATCTTGCCATACTTGTGATCTGTCCTTCCCTCTCAACACATCTCCTACACTTCCCAGCAAACCAAACTCATCTCGTTTCCTCACCTCTGTCATTATTTCATGAATCTGTCCATGTTCAGGCACTAATATACACTTGCTTTATCAACTGCTCAAACGTTCGTACCTCTTGACTGACTTACAGTGTTCTGCATCACACGATTCATGCTAAGATGACAAGAAAGTGATACCAGCACATCTACCCATAAACAGATTCATGCTAAAGGCTTACTGTGCTTGACTTTCTGAAGAGTAGTTATGTCCTAGATAAGTCACATATCTCCAAAGTGAATCAGGTTCTAAGGAATGAAATTTTCTGCTATTACCAGAAAGGAAACTAGAAATAAAAACTCTGAAGACACTGCAGAGGCAGAGGAAGCTTCCCCAAGCAATACGAAGGCAAGGATATGGTTATATCGGACCATTTACAGAGGAAGACCACAGGAAACCTGGCTGAAAAATGACAGGAAACAGTAGGATTCAGAAAAGCAGCAATATATTCAAAAAGGGAACCTAAATCAAGTGGTCTGTGATCAGATCCTCAGGAATAATCAATAGTGGTGTGGAAAGTGATGCAGAGATGCTGCACAGGCATTTTGTAATGCACAGACATACACTATCTAAAATGAAGGTGATTCATTTTTGGCAAGGTTCTGCCTTCTTCAAATATCACAAGTCTTAAGGGACAAAAGTTGTAGCCAGAGGACCTTTAAAGCTGGACCTCTTGGAAAGCAGGCACTCCAAGTTTTTATATATTTATTTTTTATTTTTATAGAGAGAGAAAAAAAGGAGGAGAAATCCTTAAACCGACTAAAGAGTAAGGTGATATTCAATGTCCAGATAGGATGGTAGAGATACCAAAGCACCACTCATGCCTCTTCACACCAGGGGAAAAGGATATTAAGTTCAACCAGACATAAATGCAGCCCAGAAAAGGAGCTGGGAGGTGACGGCATTTTCACACAAGCTTCTTTATCACACCAGAGCAGTTATCAATCCGCTCCTTCCTATCACCCTAATTCTTCAAATGTCAAATATCTTTTTTTCCCCCTAGCCAGTGATTCTTATCCTCATGTGAATAACCAAAACTTCCCTGTGTGCCCCCCAATTTTATAGTGGTCAGTTTCTGTAACTCAATTGCTGAACCAGACCTCACCCCTGCCTTCCCTATAGGGGAGGCTTATCTCATTCCTGTGTAGAGCAAGCTTGTAATCAGATATGAAACAATATGTTTATTGCTTTAAAAGTTCTTTTAAAAAAAAATTAATACCCTCTTGGTGTAGACCAAGGTGGAAACCCACTGCCCCATGGTTCAGAGCAGAGATGCATCAAAAGAACACTCAGAGAAAACTATCATCTTTATTCAGACATTCCCTTGCACAGGGACACATTTCTCATGGGTTTCCACCCTGACCTGGCATGGAGATTAATTTTGCTTTGGTGATGATTTAGCCTTTGATCCCCTATTGAGCCCCAGGACAAACTGATAGTTGTGAGGTGGTTACTGGGATATGAATGATTTGCTATTAGGCGATTGACTGACATCCCATCCTTGTTTCACATAAATCCTGCTTTCAATATTGATAATAGCTTTCAATTCCTGCTGGCGTGAGCAGGAGCTGACTGGATAACCAGGAAATGAAAGGCATAACCAGCCCCTTGAGTGATCCTACCCCTTGAAAAAAACATTGATGAATGACAAAATGCAAATACTACATTGCATTAGAGAGACAATTATCACTGCAAACTAGAAATGTTTAGCTATATATCAAGGATGCATGGGTGCAAAATGTATTTTTCAAGTAATGTTTAATTGGTTTTGGCAGTAATTTTGTATTCTACCAATAATTTGTCTGTTAGTGAGCAGAACAAAGAAAGGGTAAGATCTAAGCTGCTGGGAGTGAAAAGGACTGCTGGATGGCAAGCAGTGTTGCAACCACTGTTTGTTGGGATGTAACAAAACCTTAGGGGTGGTGACTGCCAATAAACCAGCAGAGAACTGGGACCCCACAGGAATTCTGCAGTGACCTTGTCCTTCCAGGTATCGTGAGCAAAATAGGACACACACGAGCACTGGCTGCCTAAACCCAGAGTGTTTGCACATCAGCTCGTAGCACCTGGCTTTGGGAATGACACAGTATTCACAATGTGAAGCAGGATCCTCACTGACACTGGGGTTAAATAGGATGGAGCGCACCAGAACTAAGTGCAAGCTTTGAGGAATTTGTTTAGGTTAAATTCTACAAATTTTAGGATGGTGATAATAATGGTCATTATGGACCAAGTATTTTCCAGAGAAAGTGCCTTGAAATTGAAAACACACTAAACTAATGTTTAGTGAGAGCAGTTGGTAAAGTGTTACTTCTGCTGAATTACAGTTGTCTTCTTTCTTCTCTGATAATTTGCGACAATTGCATCCTAATGCTATTTCATTGATTTCTACTCCACTTTAGCTCCCATGCTGAGTGCAGTCAGGGTGACAATACACAAACATTAACCTGCTATAGGGAGACCTACTGCACACACTCCTTCATAGCAAAATCCTATAGGCTTTAAAAGGAGCAGACTTGAACACAATCCGGTCAATACTCCTTTAGACATCCACAGGGCTGAATTGGGAATCATATCAGCCATACGGGTTAGATTTTTCTCTTAAGCCTTCATGAGCAGTCTGATCTATTAATTTAAAAAGATGATGCAGAGAATTTGTTGACCCTTTGAAGCTGCTACCTCACAAAATGCTCTGTTTTGCAAACATGCTTTTGTGAATAAGGCCTTTAGTATCCCACTACCAGGCCACAGACAAATAGTGTTCACCTGAACTAACACACTTTGAGTGAATGACTGCTATGATGAAGCTAAGAACTATTTCTCTCTGCAGGGAACTTCATCTGGAGAGTGGGAAATTTGGAGGCACAAACCAATGATGGTCTTGGAAGAGAGAAACATAATGCTGGGCTAGCTCACAGAGGCGGGTGAGGCTGCTGGAGATGAACTCACTCGGCTGAGAGAAGAGCCATATAAACTGTGATAGGAAGAGTTCTAGAACAAATTCAGTGGTGGCATCAGCTGATTTCACTAAGGCC
The DNA here is from genome assembly GCA_033459285.1 of Clamator glandarius. Taxonomy (NCBI): domain Eukaryota; kingdom Metazoa; phylum Chordata; class Aves; order Cuculiformes; family Cuculidae; genus Clamator; species Clamator glandarius. The sequence continues at coordinate 238,438 of JAUNZM010000893.1, read as the reverse complement.
AGTTAAACTGCCACAACTCCCTGGTTCGGATGGCAGGCAGGGAGTTACAGAAGGATTCTGGCCCAGCAGACCTTAGCCATAACATTTTAAAGAAGCTCGAGTGATGTGAAAATAAAGTAAATAAATACTAAATTCATTTTTGTCTATGTCTCTATGTGCTTCACAATTCAAAATAAACAGCAGTGGTGTCTCAGAGCCCTCTGCAAAGCCTGTGCTGTATGCTGTACTAACAGGGATCAACTACAGAAGCAAAATTGTCACACTAAAAAACAATAAAGACCTGTGGGAGAGAGGAAGTGCCGGAACTTCCAGCAGTGCTTCTAGCTCTCTGGGTAAATATTTGTTCAGTTCAGTCCCTTCATAGACCAAACCATAGAAATACCCAGAGTTTCAATAAGAAGTTTCAGAATCATTGTTTGTGTAGAATACTTCCATGTTGTCATGGGCCAGCATGTCCTCAGAGACCTGCTTCTCCTCTCCCTCCCACTTTAGTATGGACAATTCCCACCAAGACAGGAACAAAGCACTCCCAAGGAGTCTAGATCATAGAATCATAGAATCACTAGGTTGGAAAGGATCCACTGGATCATTGAGTCCAACCATTCCCTACACTCCCTCAACCAGCAGACGATGCCGTGCTGGATGCCCCCAGGACACGGTTGCCCTCTCTCTCCCTTGGCAAGACATTCCATCTGCAAATGGATCCTCCAGGTTACAGCTCTCAGCAGAGCTTGCAGGAAGGCTGTGTTCTCTGCTTTGGGAACAAAGCGATGCATCTCTATTGTAATCGTTCCACATGTGTCCAGGTTCTGCAGTGGCCATTCAGAACATAAAGCAAGAAATGGCTTTAAATTGGAGGGGAAAGATTTAGATCAGACATTAGGAAGAAATTCTTTACAATGAGGTTGAGGAGGCCCTGGCCCAGGTTGCCCAGAGCAGCGGTAGCTGCCCCATCCCTAGAGGTGTTCAAGGACAGGTTGAATGGAGCTTTGAGCAACAGGATCCAGTGGGAAGTGTTCCTGCCCATGGAAGGTGGTGGAATTGGATGGGCTTTGAAGTCCCTTCCAACTCAAACCATTCCATGATTCTATGATTCTATATCTCCTAAAATCAGGTCTCATTTCCACCACAAGGGTCTATGCTCTAAAGAGATGTCCTGAACCCAGAAGGGAAGTGAGAGAATTGAAATACTGGTACCGCATCAAGAAGATGTGCATTCCCAGGCCTCTAAACTTAGACTAGTGCCTACCTCTTCACTTTATGCCTGATGTCACAGCCATTTCCAGAGAAGTGGGGTGAGAAAAGGTATTCCTGTTTGAGAAGTGGGTATTTATTTTCTTTCACAGCCTGTCCAGCTGGGTTGGCCACCACAATATATTTTGCACTTCTCCACTAGTCAAGCATGATGCCTTCACTTAAATAGCACAGGATAGAAAGTCTACGTTTGTCCTTGTGAATGACAAATTCCTAGTCAGTAGGACACCAAACTAGGTAAGACACATGGAAATCTTGTGCATAGGAAGATCAACATTTATATTAGAACACATTTGTCTACAAGTTTTCTATAGTTACTGTGTCCTTTTTCCTAAGCAATGACATATAAACACATCATAAAGCAGTGATGCATCATATGGGAAAATAAGTCTCTCACACCAATGACCTTTCCTGAAAGCTCAATGGCAAACTATATGAAATGAAAAACATCAACAATCTGATTTCAATCATTATGTTATGCAGACACAAGGGAAGATTCCGGAAAAAAAAAAGAGACAAACCCAGAATGAGGTTTTCACAGATGTTACCTTACTAGGGTTCCCACTGTTTGACAGGATAAGCCTGAAGAGAGCCTATTTTTGTATCTCAAGCTAAGCTGTTAGAAGCTATTTTTAATTCTACTGTAATGATGAGTACTTTCATTTCCCTTAGCAAACCAATAAAAAAAAACAACAAAAGACAAAGTCATGTAATAGGGAATAGGAGGCTGCAGGGAAAGAGGCAAGGAGTTAGCTCTAAGATGCTAATTCTACAAACAGAGGATGATGCACGTATTAAAGGGGATAAAAATGGAAATTTTTCAGAAAGGAATCTGAAGTGATTGTGGATGTCACTAAAAATAGCCAACCATAATAGGACAGATACAAACTCCTACGCTTGTGATATCTGCACAGGGTTTATATTTTCCACAAGTTAAGCAGTCAGCACTCCATATGTATGTCATGCTCAGATGTATGCTAACTACAGAGTTCTCCAATAACTTCATCTTTGTCCTGTATGTAATTAGGGTTATACCTAAGCATCACTGCAAATACACTTGGTTTCTGTCCTCCACCCCACAAGATACAGTCCTTGGTGCAAGTAGACAACACAACTGCATTCCTTCCATTTTTGTTGTCCTTCAGCTCACACAGTGGATAAGCAGATTACTGGTTCTGTACAACATTTCCTTTTGCTAGGCTTCAGCGTTTTAAAGCTCTTAGACTGCTCATTTTCCTTCACTGGCAAATCTTACTTCTTAAATTCAGGCTATGAATTCACGAAGCACACCTTGAGAATCTGGTCACCAGACCTCTGGGATTAACTGCGCCATTTGCATAACGGTAAACTTAATGTTGCACTTCCAGAGCTTGTATCCTCTAAATTGCACTTACTGATGAAATACAAAATCCTCTAAAAGGGTTTTCCAACCTAAACCAATTTGTAAAGTTGCTTTTTTTTATCTAAAACATTAAAGAAATTAAAGTGATCGGCATATAATTAGATTAATTATTCATATCTTCCAAGTTGCTTTAATTCTAATATATAAAAAAAGATTAAATATCCACTCAAAGGATTAAGCAAAAAGTCAAGCAGCGGCAACACATTTACATTACCTTACTGTGCAAATTATAAAACTAATTAGTCTAAAGTTTTATGAAAATGAATTGGATCTGCATCCGTATGCCGACACAACTTTAAATATTCAGAATTGACACTCGTATTATTTCCTCATGCTTGTAGCCTGAGTCAGCCTCCTGCCTCTGCAACTGCCACTATGCTAGCACAGCTCGGCTTTTGTTCTAACCAGGGAAAATTAAATCTTGACCTAAATTTATGAAAAGCTAAAAATGTTCCAGTCAACTGTATGAAAATGAAAAGTCAAAAAAAGCCTTGTTATAAATCTTACACCAATACTGCTGAAATGGTCTGAAATAATTCCTTATGAAAATCAAAAGATGGGCTTAGTTGCCTTTCTGATGCTTCTTTCTGATCTCCATTTCTTTCTTCTGAAAGTGTATGCAGTTTCATAAAATCATAGAATAGTTTGGGTTGGAAGGGACCTTAAAGATCATCCAGTTCAAATCCTGTCCCACAGGATCAGGCTGCCCAAAGCCCATCCAACCTGGCCTTGAACACCTCCAGGGATGGGGCAGCCACCACTTCCCTGGGCAATATGTTCCAGTGCCTCATCACTCTCATCATGAAGAAATTCCTCCTTATATCTATTCTAAATCTGCCCCTTTCCAATTTATACCCCTTGGCCCTCGTGCTGTCACTCCAAGCCTTTGTGAACAGCTCCTCCCCAGATTTCTCATAGCCCTTTCAGGTACTGGAAGGTCACTATAAGGTCTCCTTGGAGCCTTCTCTTCTCCAGGCTGAACAACCCCAACTCTTTCAGCCTGTTCTCGTCTGGGAGGTGCTTCAGCCCTCTGATCATTTTTGTAGCCTCCTCTGGACCCATCCCAAAAGTTCCATCTCCTTCTTTGTTGAGGATTCTGGAACTGGACACAACATTCCAAGTGAGGTCTCATAAGAGAGGAATAGAGGGACAGAATCTGATTTCCAGTGTGCTGCACTGTTTTCTCCTCTTCTCAAACCATACAAACATTCATTACAAGTCCAAGGTTGTGTACTATAAACAACTCTACTCCCTTTCTTTGAAAATTGTTCCTTGCTGAATAAAGAGATCTCAGAGGAGTACAAGGAAAACCAAAATACAGACTTTCCAATCCCGAGTTTTTGCTGAGACAGTGCTGCAGGGTGGTTTCTAGGAGATAATGAGTACCCTTAAACATCACTGACACTCTCTGTGGTCAGATAGTCTTGTTCTGGGTAGAAAAAAAACTATTAAAGAATAATATTTCCATTAGCTCATTCACTACTGAAAAAAAAGCCCAACAATGTTTGTATCTTGAAGATAACGTCTGTTTTGATCTTGTGGGCAAAGGAACATATTGTTCTACTTTCTTAAGGTTGTTACTCACCCTTATCTAAGGTAAAATGAAACCCCTTGCTTTTAACAGTTTTCCAAAGAATTGCTTTGCCTATTTTTAGCCATGTAAGCTATGTAACGCCTTAAAAGCAGACCGCACCGTATCAAAGCATACTTCTTCATTACACAAGGCCCACAGTAAGTTAAACGAATTACCTTCAGAAAATCCTAAACCGAGTATTCATGTCTGGGATGCGCAGTGACACCTGGAGACAAAAGTCAATATTTTCAAAATTACACTCTCTATAAAATGACTATTAGAATCATTCCTTTGACTTTATCTCTGTTATCATAGAATCATGGAATCATAGAATGGTTTGGGTTTGAAGGGATCTTAAAGCTCCCCCAGTTCCACCTCCTGCCATAGGCAGGGACACCTCCCATGGGATCAGGGGCTCCAAGCCCCATCCAACCTGGCCTTGAACCCCTCCAGGGATGGAGCAGGTACCACTGCTCTGGGAAACCTGGGCCAGGGCCTCCCCACCCTGACAGCAAAATATTTCTTCCTAAGATCTCATCTCAATCTCCCCTCTTTCAGCTCAAAATCATTCCCCCTCGTCCTATCCCTGCACTCCCTGATCAAGAGCCCCTCCCCAGCCTTCCTGGAGTCCCTTGAAGCTAAGGTGTCCCTGGAGCCTTCTCTTCTCCAGGCTGAACAATCCCAGCTCTTTTAGCTTGTCCTTGGATGTAAGGTGCTCCAGCCCTTGGACCAGCTTTACGACCTCCTTCAGACTTGTTCCAACAGATCCATGTCAAAATATCTAGGTTTGTTCTTTCATGTTTTCAAGCAGCTGGATCCTTATCCAGCTCATTAAGTCAGTAGTGCAGGGTAGTTGCTTTGCAAGAGCCAAAGAAGCAGGGGGTTAAGGGCTGGGAGAGGTTTACACATACACCTTGATTTTGTGACACGTTTGCTGCCTGTTGGCCATAACTGCGAGCACGGCTAACAACACAACAGCTCGGTGTAAGATCAGTCCAGCAGAGCTGCTAATGGCACTCCGGCAACCCAGGAAGGCAGGTTTTTCAAGGCACTTCTCTCCACAGTGATGGTATATGCATCATGCAATTAACTCCTTGATGGTGTTAGGAAGCAGTATTTTCCTCCAACTGATGAAAGGAGCTTTACATGATCAGAAGACAATCACCTCGGATGGACTATTAGAGTTCATCTCAACACCAAGTTGCCGACCATCAGGCAGCTGGAAGTTCTGTCTGTAATAGAGAAGATAATTAGAGTAGCTTGCTGACAGCAGAAGGAGCACTTGCCCTGCCATGAAGGCGGCTGAAAGTTTGAAGAAATAAGAAACACTAGAAGGAAGGTAAATTCACTAGAATAAGCACTTGGTGCTTTAGAGCATAATTATCAGATAGAAAACACATTGTTTAGCATACTTTATGTTAATGGAGGGCTAGCATGGCCCACTGTGCATAATTTAGCTGAACAATTGATAAGAAATTTTAATACATATATATATATGATTACGGCTACAGAAAAAAAAGGCAAAACACAAGAGAGATCATAATAGGCACACGTGAACTCTGAAGGCCTAATTACATCACGGGGGAGGGTAAGTAGTTACTGCTGAATCAAGCAGAAAATTGGGGTAATTTGTAAACAGGTAGAGCTGTTATCCAGGTGCACTGGCATGTGCGTGGGGGCTGGCGGTGGGGCACCGGACGGAGGACTTCCATCTCCCTTACAGAGCAAGCAGTCCGGCTGCTTGCAAAGCATAAGCAAAGGAAATTAAATAATGAAAAGGGGGCAAACAGCCACCCCTGCCCATCGACTGCAGCCTCATACCCAGCAAACAGCCAAGAGCTGGATATCCTGGTGAAGTAGAATGTTTGCAGGAAAAGAAATTCCATCTGCGAGTAAAAGGTGAAGTTAGTACTTGTGTGTGTGAAGCTTAGAGATAAAGCTAACAGACTTGGTATTCTGCCATCAGCACACTCCCTACTCCACTGAGAGCAAAATATTTCATACATGGCTCCACAACAGCAGAAGGAACTATACAGAGGTAAGCAATACAAGTCCTTTGGTTCTGGAGTCTTCAGCACAGGAAGGACATGGAGCTGCTGGAGAGAGCCCAGAGGAGGACACAGAGACGATCCAAGGGATGGAGAACCTCCCATACCAGGACAGGCTGAGAGAGTTAGGGTTGTTCAGCCTGGTGAAGAGAAGGCTCCTGGGAGACCTTAGAGCAGCTTCCAGTGCTGAAAGGGACTCCAGGAAAGCTAGGGAGGGGCTCTTGATCAAGGAGTGCAGGGACAGGATGAGAGGAATGGTTTTAAGCTCAAAGAGGAGAGATGAGATGAGATCTTAGGGAGAAATGTTTTCCTGTGTGGGTGGGGAGGCCCTGGCCCAGGTTGCCCAGAGCAGGGGTGGCTGCTCCATCCCTGGAGGGGTTCAAGGCCAGGTTGGATGGGGCTTGGAGCCCCTGATCCAGTGGGAGGTGTCCCTGACAATGGCCGAGGGTGGAACTGGAAGGGCTTTGAGGTCCCTTCTGACCCAAACCGTTCTGTTCTACAATTCTATGATCATGCCTGGCAGGGGCATGGTCTCTCCCTCCAAGTTTCATTAGGTGGCCAATTATGGGAGGGAGAAAGAGCACCTGGGACTTCCAGGAAGTACCCCAAAGGTACTTATGGATGGATGGATGGATGGATGGATGGATGGATGGATGGATGGATGGATGGATGGATGGATGGATGGATGGATGGATGGAAGGAAGGAAGAAGGGGTCTTGCACTAGCCAAGTGTCACAGAAAAAGATGTGAAACTACTCTAAAAAAAATATGTAATAGAACATGATATTTTAACACATTATATGTCTCAGGGTGGCACAGTAGTTAAAACATCTCCTGGTGCCTTCTAAGGTAGGAGTTTGAGTCTAACTCTGGCCTCTGCTAACAAAAGGAACCGATGTGAGTTGGTTGGTGTGTGACTGATCGCCAGTTGTCCAAGCACTGTATCTGAATCCTAACCTGCCTCAGGACAGTTCTACTGCACAGCCAAATGCTTATCCCTGATGCATCAATAATGTGGGAAGAAAAAAAAACATTTTGGAACTTCTTTTATCTCAGACTAAGTGCTCACACATGTAGATTCTGAGGCCTGGAGATTTAACTAGAAGCTCATAAAATAGCCTTTGACAGCACTGCATGTGAAGCATCCCCAATGGTTTTGGAGAGGTCGCTTCCACTTGCATTGCTATGACATCTAGCAGATATTACTAAAATGAGTAAGCACATTTGCTTCTCTCATGCAGGTCATGGGTGCACAGCAATTCTGGCAAGTCCAGGGCATGTTTTTTCCTGAGCACACTCATTCACCTCATTAGTAACATGCAAAGAACAATAAAACAGGCCAGTATCTCTAGAATTTGGCTTAGTGGCAATCACAGCCTTCAGAGTCCCATGATCCAAGGACAGATCTGCCAGTTTCATGGCCCCAGCCATGGCTACCAGCTATGGAAGCATCCCAGGAGCCACTAAGGCACTGTTTTCAGACCATGGTCACTATCCTGGACCCAGAGGGAAGCACTTGGTGGTGCGTGAGCTGTCAGAGTTGATATGTATTGATGTTGCACATTTGCTGTATATTTGTCTCCAGGATGACCACCCAGCCCCAGCCACCAAATCACAGCTGAAGCTTGCAAAGGAATTTAAGGAGGAGGAATGGGTATTGTGAACTGCAGAAAGCTAGGACTGTTTTCTAATGATTTTTTTTTTACATTAAACCCCCTCCATCTGTGCCTTTTTGTGCAAGACAGATCAGTAATTATCAGGAAATCCCTTCACTTTTAATCTACATCAGTATGAATGCAATCTCAGAGCAGCCCACGGTAACTGGAAGCTATTATTTTCATAGGAAATAATAGTGACTGGAAGTGATAACTCACAGTGCTCAGTGTGTGTGTCATCATCTGATAACATGCACAGCTGTACATCCCACCACAGCGTTTTGGTGCAGGGCTCCGATAGCCTTCATTACAGGGGAACGATTGAACCAGGAACCTTGTCAAATCTGCTGGGGAGGCCGTGGGGGTTGTATCAACATGGAACTTCCATTCATTATTTATGGACATAAAAATTTGGGGCCTTGGAATTGGCAGCGTGAAAAGCTGTTTTAATTTGAGCTATAATTCTCTTTTGTACTCTCAGTCATCGACTGTGGCTCAGATAAACGTTCAGTTAGGGGAGCGAGATTGTAGCATGGAGAAAAAAAATAACAACCCAAGGATATTTAGCTCTCCTCCCAAAAGTTCTTCCTGGAAATACTCTTGCAAAACCCTCTGCCCACTTGAAAAGCGTGCTTATGATTAACTGCAGATGAGCCCAGCCGTTTGCATATGTAGTTAATTTGCTCTAAATTTCCATGCTGTATTATAACACTAATGATCACTAATAATAGACAAACCCACAGTTTATTGAGTAAGTAATTTGAGACATTATGATTTTTATCATGTGAATAGGATCAGGCTGACCAATTTAAACTGGGCAGAAAGAGATAAATAACATGTAAATCAATCACAACACCAGCACGCTCTGGTTCTCTGAAAAATGATACGGATTGATAGGTGAAAAGGCGGCCCTGTGAGCAACTGCCAGTAGGAAATAGTCAATAAACTTCCATGCTCAAGAAGGAAAGGTCACATATGGAAGAAAGTTTATACCTGAACTGCAAAAGGGATTCTGTCAGCTGACTGCATGGGCTCAGATGAGGCTGCATTTTGTCCCGATGGGTAAGGCAAGCTTTTAAAGAATAATGAAGACAGATAACAGATCATGCAGCCACTGAAAAGGAGACCATTCTAAACACAGACAAAACTATGTGAAAAAGAGTTGCATTCAGGCTTGCGGTCACAGATATCTTCTGCCATCATGTAAACAGGAAAGCCATCACACGCCGTCTGAGAGATGGCGTTCAGGACTAAAATAGATCCTTCCATTTGTTTTTCCTACATAGGAATTTTAGTTTTGCTTGAAACAATTATTTTTAACTTTAGAAAACACTGAGGGTTCATTAATTAAAAATGCTATTTAGCACATTTGTAATTAATTGCTTTAAAGAACAGTTAAAAATAGAAAATAACTGAAGTACATTTAATAACTTCATGAGCGATTAGTGCACTTGAATGAAGAGTACCTGCCTCTGGCACTGGGACTTGCAAAGTACTTGGGGGATTTTGAATGAAGTTTTGTTTAGTGGAAAGCATTATTAATTTTTAGAGAACAAAGGAAAGTAGAAGAAGGCATTTCTTGGACTTTTTGTTTCTTCTGACTTCACTATGTAAGCCTCAGACAGGGATTTCACTCCAGCAGAAGTCAGCTACACATACGTCTCTCCAAACCCTGGTAATAACGGTTAGAGGTAGAGCCAGAGGAGAAAGCTTTCATATAATGTCTGCATAGTACTCTTCTGGGAATAAGAGTTAGCATGTGAATTGAACTTGCACCCAGTTATCTTATGACTGCAGCTTACCCTCGATCACAAGACAAAAATACTACAAAATATACTGTGGGGAACAATTCTTGATTGTTTCCAGGGTATGGATTAAGTGTAGCCAAATGACTCCTTTTCTCTGCTCACAGTCTTTTATGGCCAACAGGCCTGTCAGATACTTCATATTTAAATAGAAAACCTGGAAATGGATCACACTACATTCCACTTTTTCTCACCCATTTTTATTAGATGGTGCTCAAAATACATCCTTTTTTATTATTATTATTTAAATGCAACTAATTTCATGCATGAATGTGTGGTGTCATGTCCTGGAGTGATTTTGTACTGACAAGTCTAGCATATCAGAATCCGTGAAATCTGGGAATAAAAATACCCCAGCACTGCCTATTGTGCCTCTCAGGGAAATGTTTTGTTAAACATTGCAAATTCCCTTTGTTGAAGCAATGAGATGCTTTCTCAAAAAGGGAGCACAAAGAGAAGATGAATACTGCACAAAAAAAATGGAAGAACATAATAAAGAGGCAGAAAGATGCCAAAATGAGATGATCCTGAGGTCTTTCCATCTTCACCTGTGTTTAGATAAAGTCAGAATCAGATTCATGGAATGGTTTGGGTCAGAAAGGACCTTTAAAATCATGCAGTTGAACCCCCCCCCCCACCGTGGGCAGGGACACCTCCCACGGGATCAGGGGCTCCAAGCCCCATCCAGCCTGGCCTTGAACCCCTCCAGGGATGGGGCAGCCACCCCTGCTCTGGGCAACCTGGGCCAGGGCCTCCCCACCCTCACAGGAGAACATTTCTTCCTAAAATCTCATCTCAATCTCCCCTCTTTCAGCTGAAAACCATTCCTCTCATCCTATCCCTGCACTCCCTGATCCAGAGCCCCTCCCCAGCTTTCATTGAGCCCCTTTCAAGTCTGGAAGCTGCTCTAAGGTTTCCTCAAAGCCTTCTCTTCTCGACAATTAATAACCCCAACTCTCTCAGCTTGTCCTTGTGTAGAAGGTGCTCCAGCCCTCAGATCATCTTTGTGGCCTCCTCTGCACTTGCTTCAGCAGCTCCACATTCTTCCTATGCTGGGAACTCCAGAACTGGACACAGGGCTCCAGAGTGGAGCAGAGGGGCAGAATCCTCTCCCTCCCTGCTGGTCTCTCTGCTTTGGTTGCAGCCCAGGACACGGTTGTTTTCTGGGCCGTGAGCGCACGTTGCCGGCTCATGTTGAGCTTCCCATCTCCCCCCCACCAAGCCCTGCTCCTCAGGGCTGCTCCTAATCCATTCTCCACCCAGTCTGTAACTGTGCTTGGAATTGCCTCGACCTGGGCGCAGGGCCTTGCCCTTGGCTTTTTGAACGTCATGAGGGTGGTGCAGCCCCACATCTCCAGCCCACCCAGGTCCCTCTGGATGGCAGCACATTGAGAGTACCACACAGCTTGGCGTCATCATCAAACTTGCTGAAGGTGCCCTCAATCCCACTGTCCATGTCTGCAAAAAAGACATTAAACAACACTGGTCCCAATACCGACCTTTGGGAGAGACTGACACAGCTAGGGGCCAGCTTTAACAAAGTATTAAGTACAGATGGCACTGAGTGAAAGTAGCCAACTTGGTTTCCCCACTGATATTTTTTCCAAAAGCCTGGACTACGTGGAAAACAAAGATAACCATTCACCTCTGCTGCACTTGAGTGAGAGATGAAAAGCAGAACTGCCCACACTGAAAGCGCTGCCAACATTTCTCAAACAGAGGAAACCCCTGCTCAGCGCGGCTGCTCTGATAGAGAATAAGGATTACCCTCAGCAGCAGAGGATGGCAGAGTCCTTGAGGCTGCCCAGATTCCAAACTGAAGGGAAAAATTTCTTCACAGAAAGGGTTGTCAGGCCCTGGCAGAGACTGTCCAGGGAGGCGGTGGAGTCTCCATTCCTGGAGGTGCTTAGAAGATGGGTAGATGAGGTGCTCAGGAAATTGGTTCAGCAGTGGACAGGTACAGTTGAACTCAATGACCACAAAAGTCTTTTCCAGCCAAATGATTCTATGATTCTACGAAACAATCTGGACAAATAAAGTATGAGGCATGGTGAGCAGAATCAGAGCGGATGCTCTGCTCTCACCTAGCCCAGTGACGAACTGCTGCAGCCAAGTGCTGCTCACAACAGGACATTTGGACCACCAGCTATAAGGCTGTAGATTCAACCATGCTGTTGCTGAAATATGTGATGGGGCAGCACTGTTCCCCTCACTCCGCTTGCTCTGAAGGTCGCTGCGCTCCCAGCTATCCCGCTGTGTTATTCATTTTCAGAGTATTGCTCTGGATAGGCAGCCAGGCTTAAAGGAGCCACTTTTATCTTCAAGCATAATACCCCACTCATACATTGGGAGAAACACTTCGCACCTTGTAAACTTTTAGATAGCTCTGCTGAGCTGAAATGGACTCAATATTTTTAAGGACTCACGGACCAAGTGTGACTGAAGCCTGCACGCATCATCTGCATTCGAGCCATAGCACTGGCTGTGCCTCCTGACTCAGTGCACTGTCAGCAGAATATGTTTAAGCATGTCCTTTCTTCTTCTTTTTTCAATTATTTAACACATTTTAAACATTAACTTTAAATGAAAAATGCTAGGATCAAAAAAAATTTCAAATCAAAAAGTATCCTCACGTTTATGAAAAATAATTAATAGGATACATGCTATGTTTCTTCCATCTATTTTGGATCTGTAATCATAGATATGGTTAATTAAGTTGAGTCCATGTTTTCCTAGGCCAGGTCAGAGTGAGAGCAGCTAAAGTCGCAGTATATGTCCATGCTGACATACAAGTTCAACCTCAACTAGCCAAGTCGGCTGCCCTACCTGCTCCCTAGCTGATATCCTGTAGCCCATCACAAAACCTTCCCCACTCGGCAGCCTTCTCCAACAAGGCCCTAACCTATAACTCAGATTCATCTGGGCCACCAGTGTCAAACCCTCCTGAGGAACCTCACTGTACATTTATTTTGATGGTTGAAGTTAGTCTTGAGCTTGGGCGCACCCTCTCCATGGCACACTCATGTCTCAGCTGAGCTGACTGAATTGCTTGTGAGGCTCCATTGAAAACTGAACCACCAACCTGAGCCTGGAGTCACAAACAGAAGCAATAAAAAAGGTAGAGAAGTGGCATAATTTGCTTGGGGCGAGGCACTGAAGAACATCTTAGAGGAAATCACCTCAGGGAAGCAATGCCCAACCAGTAGAATTTCACAAACTACAAGCGATCAGGTTCCCCTGAACCACTTTTGGAGTTCGGCTTCTTTCAGATATTAAAGAAATGTCCCTCTTGGATTGCTCTTTTACTTTTTCCTCCATGATTGCTGGATAATTTTTCTACAATTTAAAAATTTTTAATGTAATCTTTTCTGCCCAGAAATTTACCCAGAGCTCTGAAGCACTTTTTTTTTTACTTACCACCTCCAGTTGTAACAAAAGATCTTGTAGATGCAGTGTTTAATCTCTCTGTCCTTGAAGGAGATGAATGGGAACAACTGTCACAGACTTTGGCTGCTCCATTGATCGTTATGTGGGGAAGAAGATAAACCACATTGGTCTCTTAGAGGGGTCGGCTGTGCTACACTCACTGAAGTAAAGCAGAACAATCATTTTATTTGAGCATGAAAATGAGAGGAGATTGCTAGAAGCCCACACTGCCTGAGTCACAGTTTGACATGGGAACTTCTAAGAATACAAATCTTGTCAAAATAATGATGAGGTGGTTCAAGACCTGCAAGGATACTTCTTGGGCTGAATAGGGTTTCAGAACAAGACAATAGATGTCATTTCGGTGTAATGATTGTTCATGATACTCATTTGGAAGTCCAAGTATCATCTCCTGAGAGTCTCAGCTTTACGAATGTCTGTGGAAACAATTTTTCATTCCTTCTCATTCTAGCACAGCTTCCCTTTTCTTTATAGATATTTATTAGGCTTGGGTGAGAGCCATATCTACATAATACAAAAAATAAGGTTTTTTGTTTTAAAACGAGTAGCATTTTAAAATTTTGGTAAAACTTAGTAATTCTTAAAATGTTAATGAATTTTAGCTTGGCTTGTCCACCTGAAAATTTCAGGGCCAACATCCAGGAACTTCATACCAGCAATATAATTTTAAAGCTACTAAATAATCCCTTTATGGCAGGTAATGGAGCACTGTTGGACTTGAAAAATGGAATTAAAATCAACAGGACTTTTAGTAATGTGAAGATGTTAGAATTAGAGTTGTGAAGGCAGTTAATCATACCAGTAAGATGGATAATTAAAAATTACCTTCTCAAGGAGATCTGATGTATTGCATATTTGTCAAAATTTCAGATTGGACAAGTGATATCACAGATAAATTCCTGTTGTTATTCTGTTTCTGTAGTGTTTTCTGGGGTGCCTTGGATCAGAATCTTACATGATGTGTCAGAACATAAGTTATGCAACATTAAAAGTAAGGATATTTTTTCAACTGGATGTTTCAATACCTAATCTGAATTTATTGTGGTGGATGGAAGCAAAGAGAATGCTAAAGAGGACTCGACGTCGCTGAACAGTCAGATACTGCAACTCATTTGCCATCTCATGTTAATTAGCTTTCCTTGTTATTCAGGGAACGGAGCACACTAGAAAAAAAAGTGGCATGTTTCGTGCTTTCTAGACTTGATTGAGATTGCATCTTTTCAGCACAGCTGTCACTCCCATGGGCACAAGCAACCAGAGTGGGATAGAACCACGATGAATTTCCAACCAAAAGCGCTTTGCAGAAGAGCAAGAGGAGCAGCAGCAGTGTGTAAAGACCTCCGCAAACACATACACTACAAGAAGGAACCACACAGATGTGAACCAAGCCTCTGTGATCATTCACTGTCTAAATGAATATTCACTGCCAGGAAGTTTTCAAAAACCCTTTGAGAAGAAGCATTCAAAAAGGAAGCCTGAGAAAAAATGATGGTTCAGTGGGTCAGGGAACCAAACTGGGATCTGGCCTGAACTTGTTCTATTCCTAATCCTGTCTCTGTTTCACCTGGAATAATTTAGCTTTCCTATGCCTCATCTGACTCCTCTTTAAAGCCAGGACAAGAGTCACGTACCTTTTTCAAGCTATTCGTGATTTATAAGGAAGAAACCCTACCGAAAGGACAGGTATTATTTTCCCAGCCATGCTATTGCTTTTGTTTGCAGTCAGTTCTTCAATGGAAACCAGATTATCCACCCTCAAATTCATAAGGAAATATTGGCCTTATATTGGAAGATCTTTCAGAAGGAACCAAAATAACAGAGCACTAGAAAACACCGTTACCTGCAAAAAATCATGAAGTAGCAAGCTGGAATTGCAGGAGGAGCACAGCCTTAAGGTAATCCGCTCCCTTTGTATCAGAAATACCAAAACTTACTTCCTACATTTCCAATACATTCATTTTCCTAACCTAAGTAATGTTGCCTACTGTTGTTTTCAACCAAAACTTCATCTAAGTGAAGTCCTCAGTGTGGAAATTATGAAGTAGGTATTAATTTCCAAGTCCAATTATGCGATTATAATTCATCATTGCTACCCTCTGCATGCATCAAAATGTACTGTCAAACACAGCCTCTAACACAAGAATATGTAATTTATCTCTAAACAGGGGATTCTGGGGATTCATTACATCAGTTTATAATCCACACATTTTTATGACATCTCCATCATGAGGGTCATAGAATTACAGAACGGTTTGGGTCGGGAGGGACCTTAAAGATCATCCATTACCACCTCCCTGCCATGGGCTGGGACACCTCCTACTGGATGAGGTTGCTCCAAGCCCCATTCATCCTGGCCTTGAACCCCTCCAGGGATGGGGCAGCCACCACTGCTCTGGGCACCCTGGGCAAGGGCCTCCCCGCCCTGACAGCAAAACATTCCTCCTTAAGATCTATGGATGTGTGAGGTTCATTTTCAGTGACACTAATGGATGTGGTTTGCCCATAGACCTCATGAAAGATCTTCTGATTTTGGATATGATTCCCATCACATGTCACATGGCAACATCCTGCAAGAGGTAAGATAAGTCTGAGCCCTCCTTATAAATGCTCAAACTGGTCAGCTATTTGGTGAGTAGTACAAACATGTAGAAGGTACCAGCTGATTCATATGGTTTGTGGGGCTTCCATAGCGGGTGAAATTTAATTTTAGTTAGTGTATTGTGTCTTTCAACTCCAAGCACTCACTAGATCTATAACTACACATGCACTGCAGATAAAAGATTTAAAAGTGGCTGAAGAGTGCCCTTGTTGCCTGTGATTTAATGAACAGAAAACATGGTATAACCAGGACTGAAAAATAGAATCATAGAAACATAGAATCACCAGCTTGGAAGAGACTCACCGGATCACTGAGTCCAACCATCCCTCTCAAACACTAAACCATGCTGAGCAACTGAGAACATTCTTCATAGTAGTAGCTATCCCCCAAGACTCAAAAGTTAAGAGCAGAGTTATAGATTTGGCTTTCTTCTGAGAGATGGTGTGGCACGGCGTAAGGAGTAATGGCTGGCACTGACTCAGTTCCTTTGTGGTGAGGTCTGCAGAGGCATCTTAACCTGTCACAGCTAATGGGTTTTGCTACGGATGCCAAAGCATAACATGGTGCAAGCAATTGAAGAAAAATCATAAAAATATCTAAAGCACTGATAGTCTCAAGGGCAGTTTAAATATATATATATATATATATATATATAAATATACACATTTTTTTTTGCCAATTGATTTTCAGAAGCCCTACAAACACGGTAGGAGAGCAAAGTTAATGAAGAAGTAATGAAATAACTGAGGGGGAAAAAAAGAATTGTAAAAGTTTTTTTAAGTAATACAAAATCATTACCAAGTCCTGGGTAGACATGCATTTTTAAACAATGTCTGTAATAACGGAAAATTAGGCTCCATGACTTATTCATGGGCTTCTGGTTAACACTGTTCTCCACTTCAGGCACTTCACTTTATAAATAGCATCTTTAGGTGAGATGCTATTGTTTTGGCCATGCAATATGAAAAATAAGCACTTGTTCTTTTGGATTAGAGATCATATGTCTGCAACCTGTACCCACACCTGAAGACAGACATTTCAGTGCAGATCATGGAGGAATTGCTTCTGTTTGGAAAGGGAGAGAGAACCTGAAAGTGATAAATATTCTGCTTTTAACTCTAAAATTGCAGTTGCCCATTTGATACAGAAATCGTAAAAATTTAAAGAAAGAAAAAAGTATTTGATGAGTCCACAATCTTTCTACTTAAGAGATATTCAGAGGACCTATAAATCCTCAGTGGAATTAATAATTGAGAGTCTTGAAAGCTCTAAAAGGAAATATTAAATATGCAAAATCTTGGTGAAAAGCATAATTAAGGCCATAAATGCCTAAAGTTTAAAGGGCAGGCTACCTCTCTCAAAGATTTTCCATAGTAACATTTACATGGAAGTATAACACTATACATTTTAAAGCAGCATTCTTTATTACCTTTCTTGCACCAGTTTTTATCTTTTCCTTACAGTATTAAAGAGTATATTTTAGAATACAATTTCCAAGATCTCCCGACTTAAACGGATAATGTGAAGGCTCACACTGTTTTTTTCTGTTACTAAAAGGTTAAAAATTTCACTCCTCTATCTGCACAGGTAATATTGTCTTCTGTGCAGTGTAAAATAGGCCTGAAGTCCTCTCCTCTCCTCTCCTCTCCTCTCCTCTCCTCTCCTCTCCTCTCCTCTCCTCTCCTCTCCTCTCCTCTCCTCTCCTCTCCTCTCCTCTCCTCTCCTCTCCTCTCCTCTCCTCTCCTCTCCTCTCCTCTCCTCTCCTCTCCTCTCCTCTCCTCTCCTCTCCTCTCCTCTCCTCTCCTCTCCTCTCCTCTCCTCTCCTCTCCTCTCCTCTCCTCTCCTCTCCTCTCCTCTCCTCTCCTCTCCTCTCCTCTCCTCTCCTCTCCTCTCCTCTCCTCTCCTCTCCTCTCCTCTCCTCTCCTCTCCTCTCCTCTCCTCTCCTCTCCTCTCCTCTCCTCTCCTCTCCTCTCCTCTCCTCTCCTCTCCTCTCCTCTCCTCTCCTCTCCTCTCCTCTCCTCTCCTCTCCTCTCCTCTCCTCTCCTCTCCTCTCTCCCCTCCTCCAATTTTAACCACAGATTCTACTTTAAGAAGGAAAAAGTCTCCAGTCCTGACACAAAAGTCCTAAGACCTGCAACTGAGTTTGCCCAGCTGCAGGTATTTCAAAATTTGAACCTACAGGAAAGCTGGGGAGGGGCTCTTGATCAGGGAGTGTATGGACAGGACATGGCAGGGGTGGAACTGGATGGGCTTTGAGGTCCCTTCCAACCCAAGCCATTCCATGATTCTATGATTTCCAATGAGTGTTTACAGATATATCTATATAAGACCTATCTGTACATATATGCCATGTGGGCTCTCTTCAAGCAGACGCAGCAATATTTCATATTGCTTCCTGGAGGAACAAGGTCGCTGCTTTCAATAGTTCTGAATACTTACAATTAATTTAAAAATGTTACAGTCAAGAGGTGCTCGGTATCTGTGACTATAAGGTCCTTGTGCTTTCCAGAACATGCTGACTTGATAAAAATACCAATCTTCAACTGGACAGGAAAAGAATCAGAGTTTGTTTCTTTGCACATTAACCCCCAGAAAGATGATATTTTATTTTGTACAAAGTGGCTCGCAGAAAAATAGCCTTTCATTACAACCCAGCCTACACACAGTTTCCATCCCTCCAAACGGGCATTTTTTCTTGATATCGTCCCACCCCATGTATTTGGAAAACCTTCCCTCTTGGCAGGGATTTGTTTGCTTTTACACTCAAGCATTTCTGCTCACAGCGGGTTGTGAAGTAATGGAAGTTAATATCACACAATTCTGATAAACATCTTGCTTTTTTTTCTTCCTCAGTTCCACTGTGACATGAATTTAACAGCTAAAACATAAAAAATAATCCCCACAGATTTAAAGATCAGTTTTGTATCACTTGAAATAAGTGATCCCAAGCTTCTCTGTTGCTGCTTCATTGCTTTGTAACTCAAGAGCTTTACAGAGTGGGTCAAGCAAAATGGAACAGAGATGATATTCACACGTCATAACTCCAGCAAGGGATCTCAGGGCAAAAGATCTCAGTTCGCTTCCAGTTCTATCAAAGCTGTGATTTCTCTGCTGACGCAATTACTCATTCATCAGCCCAGGCCATCCCTTTTGCCAGAGCCCTGGAAATCATCAAGTTAGGGACATCAGTCCAAAAGCATTCTTACTCTCCCACTCTTCTCTGTTGTTGTCATGCCAATTTTGCACTGAGCTGTAAATTTCAGGGTAAAAAGAAAGAGAAGAAATAGGTGAATCTAAGCTCAAAGGTAGTTACATTAATTTCCACCAATATTCAGGGTTAGTTTTACGATATCATACATAAGAAAACAAAAATGAAAGTATCAGCAATGAGGCAATTGTGAAATGCATTCCTTTCAGAGTACTTTTGTTGTAAGCATCACTAAGAAGCCTATGTTCTTCCAGGACAGAAGAAATGATACATTTGTCGATAATGGCTTTATAAGAATGTTTTAAACTGCATGTTCTGTTGTCATAAAGATTCAGCTATATATAGAAATATTATATATAAATGGCAACCACACTCTTAAGAACTAATTCAGCTATGTAGAGACAGATGCCTAGGTAATATAAGAGCATACATCTGTGTCTGGATTAGGATTAAAAAATAATAATCATGATACTTGATATCATCAGAAGATCAAGATAGTTCTCCCTTATTACTTTCTTACAGATGGGAGGAATTTTATGTTGCCACAGGGGGATATTTCATGTTACACTGTAGTTATGATACCCAAGCACTGGACTCTTGCGACTATTTAGTGCCAATAGGAGCCTGATTAACAGGTTGTTATTTTTCTTTGCACAGTGGCTGTTCTCTTTGTTTTATACATTCATCCATGAAGTAGTGAAACAGGACTCTTTGGACAACTTTTCAAGATCTGGGTTGCAAGATTGTTTGCTGCTCCACGACACCTGCTGTTTGGGCATTTATCTCCCATACTTTCCTTCAGCTGTTTTCACAGAATCACACAGAATCACAGAATAACCAGGTTGGAAGAGACCCACTGGATCATCGAGTCCAACCATTCCCACCAATCCCTAAATCATGCCCCTAAGCACCTCATCCACCCTCACCTTAAACACCTCCAGGGACTGTGACTCAACCACCTCCCTGGGCAGACCGTTCCAATGCCTAACCACCCTCTCCGTGAAGAATTTTTTCCTAATCTCAAGCCTAAATCTCCCCTGGCAGAGCTTGAGGCCATTCCCTCTTGTCCTGTCCCTTGTCACTTGGGAGAAGAGGCCAGCACCCTCCTCTCCACAACCTCCCTTCAGGTAGTTGTAGAGAGTAATAAGGTCTCCCCTCAGCCTCCTCTTCTCCAGGCTAAACAACCCCAGCTCTCTCAGTCGCACCTCATAAGATTTATTCTCCAGCCCCTCTGGTTTGGTTTTGGTCTGATTCTAAGTCTGACTTAAAATGCTAACCCTGGTAGCTGAGCTCCGTTTTAATGGATGGTTCTTTGTGCCTTAAATCACTGGAGTTACTGAAGTACATCGTGTCAGTTGCAGTACAGCCGACAAGCGACACAGAGGGATGGCAGGCAGGCCACCCCGGGCCACAGGCTTCAAGCACGTATGGGAAATATGGTATTTCTGACACTCTTTTAAGAGGAGAAGAAATATGTGAAAAACAAGGGATTTTTAACATCCTTTAAAAATAAATAAAAATGCAGTGAAACATCTGAACCATCTCAAACGTGGTTCTGGAGAGTGCAAGGTAATGAAACACGGGATGCTTCCCAGAAAACTTGACTCAACAGTGTGTCAGATGGGATGGTGAGAATGTGATATATCAAGCTTCTGTTTTTCACATTTAGTCTTTTTAAAAGAAGCCATCATAGAGCATGCAATAAATATTTTTGAGCAGGTAGTCCTAGCAAAAGCCACTGCATTGTCAAGTCAACATTACTGCCTACAGCAACCCATGTCAGACAGGAACAATGCACGTAAGGCTCTTCTGTGCATAGAAAACCCCCACGCCCAGAGCATTTAACAGAAATCCAACCACTATAAGCCAGGTTACAAACTGTTAATTTACCTTTTTATCCTATTCTCATTTTTCTGAGAGATGCAATTGAGAAAGGAAAAACAATCCTGCCTGGATTCACATATGAGGTGATAATTACATCCCTCCTACACAAAATCCAACTAACTAAAGTTTCTTCAGGGAAGAAACTTCAACTCATCGTGTGGTTATTCTGCAGTTATAAAAGAAGTCGGAGCAGCAGGATTTGCCATTCCTAACACAGACACAGCCTCACAGATGTGTTTGTGCCTGTACCCTACACTCCTCCTTTGGTTCACCCAGACGTCCCCACCAGCTCTGGGGCAAAGGCAACGGAGCATCAGATGAGGAAAGCTTTCATCTCTCCACCTGCAAACATCTTCTACCAAGATGTAACCCACTCAATTCCCATTTCAGAATCAGCCCTGGGTAAGTTTCTCTCATTCCCTATCTATTTAATAAGTCTGACGTCCTGAGTTCTTTCTTGGTGCAGACAATATAATTAATAAGCCACTCAATCCATCATATTGCCCTGAATTATTTAAAATTAAAGTTTACGGCAATAACTGAAAAAAGGATTTTAAGGTTATAATACATGTATTGCATATCTTTGTACAGTTTCTTTTCAATCATATAGATAAAATTCACATGAAAATACAGCTTGGCCACGGTCAGATCCTCACAAGCTATCTGCATCATCCCCCTTTG
Source organism: Clamator glandarius (assembly GCA_033459285.1). NCBI lineage: Eukaryota > Metazoa > Chordata > Aves > Cuculiformes > Cuculidae > Clamator > Clamator glandarius. The sequence goes on along the minus strand of JAUNZM010000893.1, from coordinate 216,882 downwards.
CAAAACTTTTGGGACCTGAGACCCACAGATGTCCAACATCAGCAGTGGCATCATCCTTTACACAGTTACCAACTCAACCATATCTCTAATTGTTTAAAATGCACATTTATTTATTTTTCCCTCATGACACACTCACGAGCAGGATCTCACCAGGTAGGAAAGCTATCAGCCCAGAAAGACAACTATGCCCTGGGATCCATCCAGATAAGTGTGATCAGCAGGTTAGGGGAGGGGATTCTGCCCCTCTAGTCTGCTCCTGTCGGATCCCACCTGGAGGCTGCATCCAGTTCTGAAGCCCTCAGCACAGGAAGGACATGGATCTGTTGGAGGGAGTTTGGAGGAGGCCACAGAGATGATCTGAGGGCTGGAGCACCTTCCGTATGAGCTCGGACTGGGAGAGTCAGGGTCATTCAGCTTGGAGATGAGAAGGCTCCAGGGAGACCTTAGAGCAGCTTCTAATACTGAAAGGGGCTCCAGGAAAGATGGGAAGGCACTCTTGATCAGGGAGTGCAGGGATAGGATGAGGAGGAACGGTTTTAGGCTGGAAGAGAGGAGGTCGAGATGAGATTTTGGGGAGGAATGTTTTGCTGTCAGGGCGGGGAGGCCCTGGCCCAGGTTGCCCAGAGCAGTGGTGGCTGCCCCATCCCTAGAGGGGTTCAAGACCGGGTTGGATGGGGCTTGGAGCCCCTGATACAGTGGGAGGTGTCCTTGCCCATGACACAGGGGTTGGAACTGGATGAGGTTTTTATGTCCCTTCTCAACCAAACCATTCCATGATTCTATGAACATTTTGTTGCCTGTAGTAAAGCAACCCATTAACTACAGCTTAGACCTGAGCGTGCAAACTTGTTCATACTATTCAACATGAAAAAGGTTGGAGATAAATAAACTAAAAGCGTAAGACAAAATAAAACTAAAACCAACAAGCAACAACTATGTTATATATTTTCCTTCCTTAGGGAGCATTGCTGTAGCAGACAATGAGCTTTGGAGAAATGCAGATATTGCACTGTTCTAGAATAAATATCTTGCATATAGATAATACTTCATAAATCCATTGCAGAAATAACTAACATAATGGGCCATTGTAGGCAATTGTTGGTAAAAGATTACTGTGGAAGCTGCTGAAAACCTTTCATGCTTGACATCACCCAGGGATTCCTCAACCCTGCAAACACTTTGCCAGATACAAACTTACACCTTTGCCAGTCAGGAACCCCAAACACCAAAAGCACGGCAAATGATTGCTTCATCCCCGGTGACCACTTCAGAACTGACAGCTTCTAAATTACTGCCTGAAAAGCACAGCACAGGTCATCTGACAAAAGAATGAGGAGGGAAAAACCCTGTGGATTGTGTAACATCATCCATTCCTACAAGGGGTTGGTATGTTTGTGTCTTCTGTTTCTCGAACCCAAGGAATCAAATGAAAAATATATGACAACAAACAACCTGCAAACGGTTCCATATCTATTATGCAACTGAAATCATAAGAAATGAACTTGTTGAAATAACAAATGAACTTGCAATTGCTTTGCTTCACGTAACTCCCATACGTTTTTAGATATGTTTTGAAAAAACTTTTTTTAGATTAATAAATGCCACGTGATACACTCAGTTCTTGTCCACTGGGGACTGGGCCCAATCACAGCTAAAGGCTTCTGCCACTTAGAATATGAATGGAGAACATCATGGCACAAATGGAAAAAAATGCATGTTTATGGTTATGAGAATATGCAAATGTGCTGCCTGGTCTCCATAATGTCCTTGCCACACTCATGGAAGGTACGAATTTCTCATGTGGGATTGCATTTTATAGACTAGAATGCGAATGGGGGAAGGAAGCAGAAATAGCTTCCGCAGGGAAGGCAATGACATTCTGTATCCACTCTCCTCAATTCAAGTAAAGTAGAACCAACCCATTGTTTTGTTGCTTGTTCCATAATGCAGCTCATTATTGGATAGTCCTAAGCTGAATACTGATGTTTGGGGACTGGAAAGGCATTTCATGCAAATGAAAAAAGAACACTGTCATTCATAGTGGTTCCCCTTAGTTTTGGGGAATGTGAATTTTCATTCAGCATGAGGATTTGCATTTTGTTTTCCAAATGAGAGCTGAATGGGCTGGAAACAAAAGCTCCTTCATAAAGTGCTTCTGATGACACTTATGTCAGAAATTCACCCTTCTGTAAAGCTAGACCCATTTCACAGCACTGTTTTGACATTGCCTCTTCCTGAAAACAGTGCCCGTGTAGTTTTACAAGCTTTGGCTCATGACCTATCTTCACCAGTTGTTCCCTTCATTGCCAAATATACCGGAAGGGTTAAAACAAAGGGACTGGACCCCCTCAACAGAGTCCCTGATGGGGAATAAAACTTTGATTATTGGTCAACTCAGTACTAACAAAAGACATTTCTAATAGCTACCTGGTAGTCTACAGCATGGGTGGTCTCCAAGTAGTTCTTCATGAGCTGCAAAACTCATCACCATAAACACCAATGCTACTTGAGTGCAGGGTTCTGGACTTCCCACATCCTCTACTCAGCCTGTGGGCAGAACTCAGCACTTAAACCTGCTTAAATTCAATTTGGGAGAAAAAGCGAAACCTCTAATGCTCAGACCTGTTACACCTCTGATTTCACTGACAGTGAGTGAAACCAAGCTGTGTAAAACAATCTCATATCTAGGACTACAGACTTGCCTAGAGGGTTAAGAACTCCCAAGCATTAATTATAAAACTAAGGAAACCATACCAACAAAGGCTTTGCCGAGTAGAGTTTCCAGGTGTGTCTTGTCTTAGGGGGTTATTTCATTTCTCTCTCTGTTTACAGCAGGTAGCAACAGTTTGAGAGGGACGCAGTGTTTTCTGGGAAGTGTTAGAGTTCCCAATACTTCAGCAGGAACCCCCAATGTAAGCCTGAAAAGTAAGGTGAAGAAAAGCAAAACAGCCATTGTGGAAGTAGTGGGTGTGAGGGATGGCGACATTTAACATCCATGTGGAGTTTATCCATGACAAAACCTCCTTTATTAAATGTTGCTGCCAGGGGTGACTGGTCCAAAGCATGTGATCCAGTTGAAGGTCTGTATGTAGCACACGCATTCACCACACAGCATGCAAGTCTGCATGGATACCCTTGAGTTTTCATTTAGCTTGTTATTAATTGCATGGGTGTAACAGGTTTTATGTGTTTAAAAAACAAATCCGAAAATGGGCTTCCCATTCTGCATGCAATAGGTGAGTAAATGCTCACTGAAGGGTAGGAAAGACTTTGCTGGGCTAGCAGAGCAGCCTGGTCCGGGATACCCTTAGGGAAAAAAAAAAAGTATTTGGTACAGGAAAGCACAGATTAAGGAACAAATCAGAGAGAAAAAAGGCTATAGGAATGGAGAAAGAAGTAATTTTTGTTAATTTAAATTTGTATGATCTTTGAATAATAACTTGTGAAAGAGACTGTGTGTCTTCAAGTGATTATTTTACTTCTAAGTCATCTGCTGTCCCAGAGCAAAAATAGGAGCAGATCTACTGTACTTCATAGCAACTGGAGAGCACAAAGACTAAATTCTACATTAGAATGACTTTACATGCAAAATTTGTAGCACAGATAACACATTTAATTTAAATGATGCAGGTATTTTGCTTTATGACCACTAAATACAATATCACTACTTAGTTACCAAAGTGCTTAAAAATCTCTGAGTTCTACACTGGAGCATCTTCTGTACTCATCATCAAGGGTTACTTGTACATTGTAGCATAAATATGAATGTTTCAGCCAAAAGCACTGGAGAAGACGTAGCAGCTAAAGGAAATAATGACCACATCCAAACCATCTATTAGATAAAAGAATGACTCAGACTGAAACTCTGAGAACAAGCGGAGGCTACAACAACTAAAATTATCTAAATTATCACTAGCACTTCTCTAAAATCCTTACAGCAGCAATTTGAGCCACAGTAAACATATGCAGAAACAAACAATCTTTTTGTCTGTGTTTAGACAAAAATTATTGATAAATGAATGCATGTCTCTGTAGCAGACCTAAACGCAATGAGCTCCAAGAAAGAAATGCATCCCTAAAGCACACCATGGAAAAGGCGTTGAGAAGTCTATTGAAATACATTCGTAGAGATCTGTGGAGATTACTTTATCTTTTTTTTTTTTAATCACAATTTCTTTTCAATGTCAAAAAGTGAATGAAATGAAGGACACTCAACATGACAGAGAAACAAGGAGATAGTGTGGAGGGACTCCTAGCAGAAAAAGGACTAGATGCGAAAAGGACTGAACTCTTGTGTGTCCGGCTGGCATGGGAACAAACCAGAGTCTAGATTTTAGAGCAGCCTCTCGGTGCTGAATGGGGCTCCAGGAAAGCTAGGGAGGGGCTTTTAATCAGGGAGTGCAGGGAGAGGATGAGGGGAATGGATTTCAACTGAAAGAGGGGAGATTGAGATGAGATCTTAGGAAGAAATGTTTTGCTGTGAGGGTGGGGAGGCCCTGGCCGAGGTTGCCCAGAGCAGTGGTGGCTGCCCCATCCCTGGAGGGGTTCAAGGCCAGGTTGGACAAATTGAAACTCGCATCTCAGTTTAGTTGTTTTCTAGGTTTGCGTCTCCTCTTCCCATTTTTATGGCTTGACAACACTGAAAGTCACACGTGTCCAGAATGAAATTCCTTTGGGTCTCATTGCTGGATCAAAGGAAAACAAATGTCTGGGGGAAAAGGTTATTCTGGAAATCAGGTCTGTTGAAGGGAGCTGACATCTTGCACAGAGAAGCAGCGTGATCGGCTGTAGCTGTCATTTTACTGTATCACATAAAGGAACACAAAATTCTGTCCTTGCTATGGCAGTCAGAACAAGACTTGTTAAAAAAACAGTCTTGGAAACGATTTGGCTAGTTTGTGTGGCAATTAAGGAAGACTCTTATTCACCATATGCTTCTTATGTCACTAGTGAATTGGAGCTAGAATAACTTGCCCAAAGACTGATAGTGAACTTCTGAAAGTTGAAGTATCGGAAGGTTGTCCTTCCTCCGTGCTCAAAAATGGCTTCTCTTTAATGACCACACCAGGTTGATTTCATAACATCTCTGTATGGACACTCTTGATGTATTTTTACAGTTTTTCCCTTCAGAGAGAAGATCGTCATTAATTTAAGCAAGCTGAGATGGATGGGTTGGTTCCTCTCCAGTGACACTCATGCAGTGTATTACATAAGCAGTTTACTGCAGTGAAGTCATTGAGTCCAGCTACAGAACCGTCTCTATTCATTGGACTCCTTCACCACTTTTCTCCAAACACCTAAATATGCTCCTTTGCCATAGCCCACCTTTACTTCTGCTGTTGGGTTTTGGTTGACATTTTTTTTATACACATAATTTCAGCTAATTCACTGTAGATTATTAAATAGATGATTTATTACAGGAACCCTACTGCACGAGGGGCAAAACTTGTTTAAAATAAATCCAAAAGCTACAGTAATCCCTCAGGGCAAAATGTTCTACCACTTAATTTCTCTGCTGTGTATTACACACCATATAATTGCTTAAAACAGAAGCTACACATACAAATTTTGCTTGGCACCAAATACCTGGCTTCAGTGAGCACATTTAAGTTTCATGCTGTGTTTTGCTACAAATCCATTGCACCACCTAAAGTAATTCAAAGAGATCACTAATAGAAATATTTCAAACTACCTAAAATAAATCAGCAAGCAAGCAAACCACAGTGTTTTGCTAAAGGTTATATTAAAATACGCTGAAGTGTTGCTGAAGTGTTGCTCTGTATGTGCATGGCTTTAGCATTCCTCATGCCCTTTTTCCAATGCACTAAATAAAACCATGAGACAAACTTCAGAGATGGAAAATATCTGCTAGATCACTTAGCCCATCCCAATGCCAGTTCAGGATTGTTTCCTTTCTTTTCTAGTGTTTTGTCAAACCTACTTTTAAATATGCTGTGTGTTCCAAGTAATGAGATTTCCACCACTTTCCCCTGGGAAATACATTTATATAACAACTTTCTTCCCCAAGGATCCCAAAGTGTTTTATAAAAATATACATACAAATCACTTCCCCACCGGAGTACAATCACTTATGAGGTATAGGGTGGCAGCCAGGAGGGAAATGATACACAGTGCTCTGCAAATTTATAGCAGGAGGGAAATTCCTGCCCAAGGACAGAGGGGCAAAGCTCTATACTTATGACAAATGCCAGGAATTCGTAGACCGCCACAGACAGCGCATAGAAGCACAGTTTCAACCTACACATGCAGCAATGAGCTCAAGTAGATCAAAAGGCAAAAGCTATTTTGGATTTTGGACAGAATGTGAACGCACGGTCCCAAAGACCTGGGATATCACCAAATATGTTTTCCTGGTAGGAATGCCAGAATGAGGACTGTATTCACCAGGTTGAAAGGGGACTTAAGCAGCCTGGTCCAGTGGGAGGTGTCCCTACCCATGGCAGGGGTGCCAGACCTGAATGATCTTTAAGGTTCCTTCCAACCCAAACCATTCCAATTCTATGATTTCTGAACCAGCAACTGGCTTGAGGACTGTGTACTGGAGCTTTCCATCCAAACATTTACTGATGCTGGTGTTGGAGACAGTCTGTCCCTAAATCTTTGGTCACTCATAGCTAGCACAAGTCCACTAGCTGCTCTTCTCCCCTGTAGCCTCCACACATCATTTATTTAGTGCTCATTATTGACAAGGCAGAGACCATCCAAAGCTTCCACCCATGGGCAGACAGGGGAGGAATGAGAAACAGGAATCCAGGAGGAAGAGAAGATGGTTTGGTGCTGGCAGATCACTGTATTTGAGCATGAGCGCCTTTGTATATTAAAATTCAGGGAATTATAAGGGCTAGGAAGCAAATAATGCTAGAAACGACATCAACTTTGGAAGCTTAACAGTTTCCAAGTTCAACTCCCTTGGATGGAGTTCAGGGATTTTCAGTGCAGATGGTTTGCAGGCAGAGGCTAAGGGCAATGGAAGGGTCAAATCTCATTCTCAGCATCATTCCAGCAACATTTGCTCATCTTAGGGGGAGAATGAGAGAAACAGGACAGCCTGTGTTCCAAACCTTCCTTCTGTTCAGTTTTGAGTATGACAATTGTTTTCAGATCTCCAGTTTCATTGCCCAAAGCCAGTACTCAGCCAGGAACTCATCTTATATACAGGACCATCAGTAATACAAAAAAGAGGTAAGAGTGTCTTCCTTTCCCTAACAAGGCCAGGCCAGGCCAAGCTGCTAGATCCGCTCCACCTGGAAGCACACAGAGTATTGATAAAACTGGACTAATACATTCTGAAATAAAACACGTTAGATGTATATCTGGATCACAATCATCAAGTTTATCTGTAGGATAGGTGAACAAAGGAAGTATTTTCCTCCTCACCTAAAAAGGGTAATTTTTTGCATTCTCCCAGTGGGACGTTGTTTCAAGATATTTACTCTCAACCAAGGAACTAACACTGCAAAGTCTTTTGCCCTGCTCCACGTATGTTATTAACCTGAAAGCCTGACTTGCCTGAAGTGCATAAACCCTCACATTCGTCCAGACTATAGTACAATGCATCGAGGGTAACCCTGGCATGGAAAATGTGCCATCTGCTCTTGCCTTCAAAAACCACCAAACAGGTGTGTCCTTCTTCTGCCTTCACCAATGAGCACATTTCTTTAACTCAAAATGCAGAAATGAGGTCTTATCCCAGAGAGAGAATGTAACAGCTCTGCGTTAATGCTCCCTCGTTAACAAATCACTGTTGCCATTTGACTCTCCATTGTGCCAGCAGTTGTACAGACAGTGACAAGCCATTTGATCCAGCGCTATCGAAAGCCTTTGTGCAGAGGCAAGTCTTTGATCCTTCCAGTGTTGAAGGAACATAGATGTGATTTCTGAGGGTTTTGCATAAGTTTCAAGCTTGTGAGATTATGGAGACATAGAACAGTTCCTCAATGTCTAAATCTGTTGCCAAGATGGCATTGATAATGGGTATATTAGCAATGCAAAGATGGAGAGATGAGCCATTTTCCTGGGGATTAGCTCAGCTCTTCCAAGTCGTGCTCTAAAGGAGCAGCCGACGTTGTCAGATAAAAATGAGCATGGAACATCAGTGAAAAGCAAAACAATCTCTCCAAAACCCAGCTATCAAGACGTGGTTCTGCATTCACACTCAACGTTTTGCACTTCTGCAGCTTTGTCCTCTTAACTGTACTCACATGCAAGCAGATGCTATGGTCACAGGGAGTCAGAGGGGACCAATTCTGGATTGGACCAACTCAAGACAATGCAAGACCATTGTAAGCACATGATGCAAGCACATCTGAAACAGCAGGCAAGGCCCTCTAACAGCAGAAAGGAGTAAATTTTTCTGAAGACACTGGATTACATGATTTTTAATCCTGTCAAGCAATGATACTTAGATTTTAAACTCAGTTACCAAAAAGATATAGATATCCAGGTAGACATGCAGCTGCTGGAAACGGTGTAGCATGACAACAACATCAGTTCTGATATATTCAGGGTGCTATTGAGTTGTAAGCTATAACTGCTCTATGTCAAGGGTTAGAAAGCCTCTAGTGTGATAAAGCCAAGCAATATTATTGTCCACAGGAGGAGTCACGCAAAAGCTCACACCCTCCGGATCTCTTTATTTACATAATTTTGGTCCCAAAGATCCTCCATCGCACGTATGTGAAGAAGCTGCCCAGCAGATGTTACACCAACTCTGGAGCCTGACAGCCCAAAGACATTCCCCAATCACTCCTCACAGCTAAATAATCAATGCCAAAGGAGCAGATTTAAGGGCTGCCAGAAATCAGATACCCACACATTTTTTCTTATGAAGATTTGGAAACCAGGAAAAATATTGCTGGGAGTGGATGATGATACACTTACAAACTATGGACTACACCTCCTTGTACACAGCACAAATATCATGTGAGCTCATCGTGGTTTTTTTATGCCATTAAATTAAAGAGTGATGAAGTGTGCTGTGGAGGATTCCAAGCTATGCAAACAATTATAGGGTTCCAACTGAACACATTCGTATCTCACACTGTCACAATGAATATTTTATTTTAAAAAAATTAAATTTGGTGGCAATTACATTTCCCAAATGCAGAAAATCATGGCTCTTAGCTAAAAAAATAACCCTCAAAATTTACCAATCAATGAAACAGAAAAAGAAGGCGACCCATCCAATTGATCAAAGCGCCTCTTCTAGTGCTTAATTGCTAAAAGACAGCAAAGAGGATTCAGTCTTCAGTCAACTTGGACCTCTTTAATGGTGGGCTGAGGGATGCTGAATGGTTCATCACACTCATTTCTGCTGTTTAGGAATTTCATGGCAGATGCTTGCATGGAGGAGCTGGGAGGAGGCAGGAAATCTTTGCTACTTCACCAATATTTTACTTCATCAGACAAGATCATCGCTTTATGTGGTTGGAAACCCCACAACCTTCTATACCACTTGTAGGTGAACAGCAAACTTCACTCCAGTGTCTGCCAAATTAAACCACAACTCCTTACAGCCTCTGAACAGCTCCTGTGAAGTGTAGTGCTCATAAACACCTTCCTGCAATTCAGAGAGATCTCTTTAATAAATTAACAAAGCTGTCACAGAAGTATAAATGGGAAATCATTCTTTAAAATAGAACCATTTAAGATCACACAATTTCAGAAGCCTTTTGCAACATTTCATAATTCCTTGAGGCCACTGCGGGTCTCCTTTACACTTGCAACGATGCCCCTTTCAATTTGCATTTAAAAGACAGTAAATTGCAGGGTTCATAAACATTTTTATAGTGATTTATTGAAGAGGAGAATGTCACTCCTGTTCTTCACACTTTAGCAGTCCTGGGAATCGGCTGCAGGGCTCTATGCGTAATCTTGCTTTACCCATAAACTATACAAGAACGAGCCAGTTCTGAAATCTTTTATTTATTTATTTTTTCTTGCTTAAAAAGACATTTGTGGTACTATTTTACATCTATATTTATCTTTCAGTTATAAGATGACCCATTTTATTCAGCCTTCAAGTTATAACCAGGTTTCCACAATTTACAAAGTACTTGGTTTGCAAATTAGAACTGTTCAGAGACAGGATTGCATTATGCCAACGAACAAAGGATTCTTTCTCCTCTCTATTTAATAACACACATGAAATCCACAGACTATTGGATTTATTATCACCACTAGATAACTTTACCATGCAGGAATGTACTGAGCTTTATTATTATTATTTAAAACCCAAACCACAGAACCACGCTGTAAAATTTTCATCAAAGACAAAAGCAGGGTAAATGCTCGTTGCAGTTGGGCCTCTGATACTCCCATCCTCCTTCACAGGCAGCAAAGTCACAAAAGAAGGTAAACAGTGCCAAGAAGTGTTGTTTATAAGGGCACTGTGATCTTTTCTGCATCCCAGTGGAGCTTTACCAGGGGGAATCTAGAAACCTCCCTGCACAAATAGTGTAGGGAAAAAAAAAAGGGAAAAAAAAAAAAAAAGTGCCTGCACCTCATTTGCCCTTCCAGTGACCAGGAGGGAGTATTTCTTTCTACTTTTTTCACATTACAATAATGGCTTCACAGCTCTTGAAAAGAGCCCTAGTGCAACAGCAAATGGTGCATGACACGCTGAAGCCCTGGTCTTTGTCGCAACAGCTCCGCTCCAAAGAAAGTCCTTCCTTGCCTTCTTTTCCTTGCCATTAACTGTGATGAAATGAGTTTTTCCCCCTTTTGATTCCACCCCCCGCTGTCTATTACAGTCTGACCTGATTGCACTTATGCACAGATTATTTCATAGAGACATCCTTTTATTCAGGTTTGCGAGTTCATGCCTGCAAGGTTATCTGTTCACAAAGCAACACCTCACTCCTCGTATTCATTTTTGTTGAAATCTGATCTCATTGATAAGAACAAGACCATTCGCATTGCATTTGTCAGATAAGTAGCTCCATGCCAGAGTAATAATTCCTTGTGACTATTGTCAGGGCTCCAGTTAAAATACATCAACCGATAAAAATGCAAGTATTGTAAAAATAACCTTGCATCGAAAGTGTTGGCCTTTCGTTTATTTCCAAGACACATTATGTCCTTTTCCTTAATAACAATTTATTACAGGCAGAGCATGTCCTCTTTTGCACAAGAATTATTTTTAAGAATTAAATATTCCTATTCCAATGCTGCCACTGCTAATGCTGAGTTTGAAAGGGAATAAGTAAGTAGAGGATCAATGTTCCACCCATTGGTTGAATCGGGTTTTGATTAATTTTAATCAAATGGTATACTCAGTCCCGATATGCGACTATACGCAGCCATAACAAACAGATGAATCACATCACTCGAACATTCTGAGATGCAGCACGAGGAGAAAACGATCGGAGCTGCAGTTTAGCATATGTGACCCAACATTAACAAGACTTTGGGATCCCTAGGAAAGTGATATTCTCAAGTTTTTGGTGGAGAGGAACCCTGCCCCAGTGCAGCTGAGCTAAAACGAAAGGTGTGGTAGAAGAAGCAAAGACAGGGGGACTCAGACCTGCAGACACAGAGGTCAAAGCTGAGGGAAGGGCAATGCAAACAGCATTGATGGGAGCCTGGCTTTCTGCAACCCCTTGTCACAGAAAGCCACGAAGGCACAAGTGCACCTTCTCTGCTGGAGAGCGGGGCAATGTTTTATGTAAATATTAGCAAAGGTGAACGAGAGAAGCATTGCTTCTCCCTTTTATCCCTTCCTCCCCGCCACCTTCCCCTGCCCGTGGCAGCTGCACAAAGGAGCTGGTGACAGAGCAGGAGCCAGGAGCAGTGTTGAGCAGCTAGGGCCCTGTCTCGGTCTCAGCGCGAGGCTGCTGTACACCCGGGCCTGCAGCTGATAACGCTGTAATAGTCCTCCTTTGAGGACTGGGGCTCCAGTGTGCTGATTACTCATTTATCACACCTGGCAGCCCTGCTGAACTATAATTACTCTTCTCTTATCCTGCCGCACTGTCATGTCCGAGAGGAGAAGAGAGGCAAAGGCTCCTGCTAATGACACATTACCCTCTTGACAAGCACTTGAAGGTTTTATTGTAAATATTCAAGATATAAAACATCTGAGATTCCCATTTTAATTATAAAAAGCAATTTTCTGTGCCTCCCGTTTGCCCCCTCCACTGCCACCAATAGTAAAGTTTAGGAGCTGTTATCCTCCGCTTCCAGCAAACAAGCCTGGTTGCCTTTGTCGCGTTAACTCACTGCTACGAGGTAACTCTGGTATCTGTGAAATTATCAAACGTAATGCCTGGAAAATGTGTCATTTGAACACACATCGCTCTCGACAAAAGTTACATTTCTGCCTTAAAAGGAGGGGAAAATGTGCATTTATATTAAAAAATTAGGAAGAGGGGGAGGACAGAAAAGTCATGGGCAAATGGTCGGTGAGCGAGTCAGTCACTGGGTGCCTCCAGGGAGATGTGGCTCTTACTGAAAGGTCTTTCATAAGCTAAGAATTAAAGATATGTAAGTTGCTGTGGTAAATCCAGCCTATTTGTGGGTCTCCAGATGCAGGACTGTGAAGCCAAAGACTTATTCACCCCCTGCTCTTCCTATGAGTTGTGAGTTGTAGAGGTTACAGAGTCTGTGAGACTCCCCAAAAGAGTAGGAGATCCCAAATACTGCTCTGAGATGCAAAGGACTACAAACCTGAACAAATCTGCTGTCTGACAGCCTATTAACTTTTCAGCTCCTATACTGATAATACTGAGCTCTATTTTCTCAAGGTGGGAGCACACACCCGAGGGAATAGCAGGAAGATGTGCCAGGGGCGGGTTAGGTTGCACATTAGGAAAAGGTTCTTCACCCATGGGGTGGTGGAGCCCTGGTGGACTCCTTCCCAGGGAAGCAGTCATGGTGTTGAGTCTGACAATATTCCAGAAGCATTTGGCCAAGGCCCTCAGCCACATAGTGTGAATGTTGGGGTGTCCCGTGCAGGGACAGGAGCTAGGCTCAATGACCCTTGTTGGTCCTTTCCAAATCAAGACACACTATGATTCGTAGAGACATGTTTCTTGAGCAATCCTGCAACCTAAGCCTCTTCCACTTAGCTTTCCACTTTGTGTAACACAAATTTGGAGTAAGGACATTGGGTGTCCTTCTCCAACATTCACTAGCAGTCGGGTGGGGGGACGAACATAAAATTCCAGAAAAGGCTAGCAGCCAAATATCTAATATGTTTAAAAGTGCAAGAAAAATGTAATCTAAATATATAATTGACAGAGAAGAGCACCTTGGAACAGGAACACTAAAACACAGATCTACTACCTAAACCTTGACAAATGTCTTTATCAATGACCTGGATGAAGGCATTGAGTCCTCCCTTAGCAAGTTTGCAGATGACACCAAGCTGGGAGGAAGTGTCGATCTGCTGGAGGGCAGGGAGGCTCCAAAGGGACCTGAACAGGCTGGACTGCTGGGCTGAGACCACCGGCATGAGGTTTAACAAGGCCAAATGTCGAGTCCTGCACTTGGGGCACAACGACCCTAAGCAGAGGTACAAATTAGGAGAGACCTGGCTGGAAAGCTGCTGGGAGGAGAAGGACCTGGGGGTGTTGGTTGACAGCCGACTGAACATGAGCCAGCAGTGTGCCCAGGTGGCCAAGAAGGCCAATGGCATCTTGGCTTGTATCAGGAACGGCGTGACCAGCAGGTCCAGGGAGGTTATTCTCCCCCTGTACTCGGCACTGGTGAGACCGCACCTCGAATCCTGTGTTCAGTTCTGGGCCCCTCACCACAAGAAGGATGTTGAGGCTCTGGAGCGAGTCCAGAGAAGAGCAACAAAGCTGGTGAAAGGGCTGGAGAACAAATCCTATGAGGAGCGGCTGAGAGAGCTGGGGTTGTTTAGCCTGGAGAAGAGGAGTCTGAGGGGAGACCTTATTACTCTCTACAACTACCTGAAGGGAGGTTGTGGAGAGGAGGGAGCTGGCCTCTTCTCCCAAATGACAGGGGACAGGACGAGAGGGAATGGCCTCAAGCTCTGCCAGGGGAGATATAGGCTTGAGGTAAGGAAAAAATTCTTCACGGAGAGGGTGGTTAGCCATTGGAATAGTCTGCCCAGGGAGGTGGTTGACTCACCTTCCCTGGAGGTGTTTAAGGTAAGGGTGGATGAGGTACTTAGGGGCATGATTTAGTGATTGGTGGGAATGGTTGGACTCGATAATCCGGTGGGTCTCTTCCAACCTGGTTATTCTGTGAAATGCACTTGCTCTGGTTCACCTCCAGTTTACTGGTTTGATGGAATCACTGGACCACAATCTTCCAATAGTGTTTTGTATGTTAAGGTCTGGCTCTAGATGCTCTTCTACTTACTTATGAGATTTTTGTATATGCTACTATTATAAAGCTTGTAATGCTACTGTAATATTTTGCATAATTCAGACTCATTCCAAGGAGGCTGCAATGTTACAGAGAAACATGAAATAAACTCACAAAACCAGAAAATCATTGCAATTTTTTGAATACTAAAACTAGAAACTGGTAGTAGAATCAGTGTTTGGATCCATATGAGGTTAGAGACAATTTAGGATTAGCTTTAAGGCTAATGGTCAAAACTTTACAATATTCCCAAGAACCGTAAGTTCCAAATGAGAATGACAGCATGAGATCAGATCTTCAGAGTAACTACGGGTTTCCAACTTGTGGGCCTCAGGGTTTTAAATCGCAACCAGGGTCAAAATGTTCGTGGCTGATTCAAGCCCTTCAGACTTGGAGGTCCTTCTACCATGATCTGTGGGAGAAATATATTGATACCTGGTTTCAGATTGAAGTATTCATTTAATGTTTAATACACAGCATTTCATGTTACAGTATTAAAAATACAGCTATCCAATGACACAATTGCAGCCTACTCATTACCTGTATCCATATCATAAAATTATTTGGGTTGGAAGGGACCTTGAAGACCATCCATTGCCATGGGCAGAGACACTTCTCCCTGGATGAGGTTCCTCAAAGCCCCATCCAACCTGGCCTTGAACACCTCCAGGGATGGGGCAGACACAGCTTCCATGAGCAACCAGCAGTGCTCTAGACATAAATAGAAATCTTGGAAGTTGGTTAACCTACACTTTTTTGCTCAAGCACCTTGGTATCTAGGCTGATTTCACTTGCAGCTGAAAACCAGGGAGCAAGAAAACTCTAGGAAAAAAAAAAATCTAACATCCACAAGTGCAACTACGACAGAAAACAGTAGTGCATTACAACAATGGGTCTGAAAGCACTTCAGAGAGGCCTGGCTGAAAACAGGGCTCTGTGCAAACGGAATCCATGGTGCTCATGTTCCAAACCTTTGTAACGTACTTCTGAGTACCTGCAGTCACAGAACCATGGAATGATTTGGTTAGGAAGGGACTTCAAAACCTATTCAGATCCACCCCCTGCCATGGCAGGGACCCCTCCCAGTGGATCAGGGGCTCCAAGCTCCATCCAACCTGGCCTGGAACCCCTCCAGGGATGGGGCAGCCACCACTGCTCTGGGCAACCTGGGCCAGGGCCACCCCACCCTCAAAGCAAACCATTTCTTCCTAAGATCTCATCTCAATCTCCCCTCTTTACCCTTGCCCTACCCCTGCATTCCCTGTTCAAGAATCCTTCTCCATCTTTGCTGAAGCCCCTTTCAGTACTGGAAGGACCATACAGTCTGCTACAGACTTGGCTTATTTACTTATTTTTTTCCTGAATTCTAAGACTTTCCTGCTGTGGAAGGAAAGATAATGTGACAGATATAGAAATGATCCATCAGAAACTGGTGCTTTAGATTCGTAGCTACTTTGCTTAACAAGTGTAATGGCTCTGATGGCCACCTTGACAACCCTAGGCAAGTGTTGCCTGTCAGGAGCAAAGTAACACATGGGCAGTGGCTGAGCAGCAGTGGTATGTTACACAGTGCTGGGGAAACATCCAGCCCAATTGACACACATGACGACAGAAAATAGCAGTAATAAAAGTCACGCAGACTCACACACAACAACTCAAGGCTGCGCTTGGAGCCTGCACACGATTTAAAAAGTGGACACAGTGACTATTTTCTAGCCAATGTCATGGATTTATATATACCACTCACTGCCATGTAAAGTACTTTGAGGTACTTTATTAGGGCTCCGAGAGGTGAATGATTCAAATCACTGTTAGGCTGCACGGTGGCTGTTGGGGAGTTCAGCTACCACAGCACTGTGGTTCCAACTTTGGGGTGAAACAGTCATTAGCATTTCACATGCTCTTACCAGAAGAAATTGCATCAGTCAGGCTTAAAATGACCATTTTCTCCATCTTTTCACAACGATTTTAGCTTCCTAGAGTGAAATATTAACAATCTTGCTGAACCAGAATTATTCCACTTCTCTCGCTCACTGCCTGCTTCTGTCAGAAAGCCACGGAGCATACAATCGCAGCGCACAGCTAACCAGATAATTGATAACTCCCTCCTCTATTCACGGTGGGAATCTGTCAGTTAAAGTCTAAAGACACATACACACACGCACACTATGAAAATGAACTTACATAAGTCTTCCTGTGAACTGAATGCAACCAACATTTTGATGTTTAATTGGCTGGGTCCGGTTTACCAGCGCACACATGTATTCTGGCAGCGGCACACTGTACTCTGGCTCCTTCTGACAGATCTATTTAGTTGAAAGAAGGTGTATTTTCCTGAGGTAATTGCTCAGAATCAGGCTTCCAAAGTCAAACTGATTCAAACTTTGCTTATTCGCTCTTTGCAGACTCACAAGCAGGACTATTTGAAAGCAAATGAAAAATCCATAGATCAATGTACAGAGCCTTTCCTACACATTGCCACAGAGGGAGTCTATTTCAAATAGGGCTGGTTGTCAGCGGCAGTTACTGCCAGCATCTTTTTAAATATACATCTTTCAGAGTAGTGCAGGTTTTTGAGATAATGAAAGATTTGCAACTACTATATTATCCACCAAGAAGAAATACATACACTTGAGTTGGGCACACTCCCACACATAGGAATGTTCTTGCTAAGTCTGAG
Organism: Clamator glandarius; assembly: GCA_033459285.1. Taxonomy (NCBI): domain Eukaryota; kingdom Metazoa; phylum Chordata; class Aves; order Cuculiformes; family Cuculidae; genus Clamator; species Clamator glandarius. The sequence continues at coordinate 199,847 of JAUNZM010000893.1, read as the reverse complement.
GGAAAAATAATTGACAGTTATTCAACTATTTCTGAATATTTTTTTCCTAGACTTGTTCCTCTAATTAATGGGCTATGTCTGATAAAGCACAATTTTTAGAGACTGTTTTTTCACGTGGGCTTAGTGACTGCAAGTGAAAGCATTTGGAAATCACTTCCACTTCCCTATACCTGTCATGGAATGAGCAACCCCAAATTACTCATTTTTGCCCCTCTGTGGCTCCTAGTCAACACCTTCAGAAGGTCTTATGCTACCGCATCACATATATGCTACAGGCAACAGGTGAAACTCATGTTTGACATGTCTAGATAGCAGTCTGGGTTCTAGGAATTGCCTAAAGTCTGGCATGAATTTAAACATTCAAGACATATTTAGCTTTCTTCTCTCCCCACAAGACAATAAAGTAATAATGGTCTTTTCCAGGTTATTCAAACCCATGTTGGTAAAGAGTTGACCTCAGAAGTCTGTAGCACTCAAGCTACAGAAGGAACGATGCTGGCTTACAAAAAAGCTTTGTTTCAGTCTAAAATTTTCTTCAGTGGCAAACTGAACGGCGGAGCTAACGGCCACAAGCATCCTTATCAGCACTGGTCAGCATGGGCTTGTGCTCCTACATCACACTGTGCGTTGGCACCACAACATCCCCAAGCAGCGACCTCCCCCAGCTGGCGCACACCCCGGCTGGGCTGGCAGTACTTTTTATAACCAGCAGTTTTTAGAGGTGGTTAAATTCAGGCAGAGAAGACCTTCAGCTGTGACAGGGAAAGAGAACACTCACAACCACTTCCTTGCCCCCTGGGTTACTCTCCTTCATGGCCTCTCGGTTGTCGATGTTGCTGTCAAATTTTGCTACCATGTCCAATCAACCCCTGGACTTTCTTATCTTTATTTATCCAGGATTTTAAAACAATGACACTGTGACACATCTGGAGCGAGAGCACCCTGACTACAAGGGAGAATTAAAGCACTTCTTTCTGTCACCATTCCCAGAGTATCCCTTCAAGCCCTTCATTTGCAAAGATGATAATTTTACAGAAGACTGACTGGCACTTGCTGCTTGTGCCATGAGCCTTCATCTCCTTGAACACAATGCACTTCAAAACCTGCAGCGCCTGCTTACACATCAGTATTTCCCCCATTTATTTAAGTTTTTTCCTCTTCTGAAAATACAAGCTAATGAAAAAATATTTTTACAAGGTATTACTACACATTAATGATAAAACTAGCGAGCATTAGTTCCAGAAGGGCACATTTTCCGTAATGATGAAAAAGGGCATATAAACTACCACTGCAGATCTTCCCGCGTCCATCTCTGGGCCAACCATTATTAAATTAACTACAAAAAGACACTTGACACCACCAGCGTAACACTTGACTGAACCTGGGAGTCATGTAGGGATCTCGCTGCAAAGCAGGATGTTAAACAAACCTGTCTTATTATAGTGACCACGTTCCTAAGTACTATTTAATACAGTGGGGTGCTTAGTACCTTGTTAATGTTTCAACAAATCAAAATAAATTGTGCCTTCATCTCCATCTATGACTCTGTTAATAAACTGGAGTTTTTTCAAAATATATGGCCTTGAAAAAATAAACTCTTAGCCTTTCCACAGAGATCACTTTCAAGCAGGAACGGCATGTTGTAGAGACTCCAGCCATTATTCAGTTAACACATATATCATTTCACTCATCAGATGCTCATATTTCACCATCTGATCTGGAAGCTGGTTATTCAATTAACTATTTTATTCCTATATATTTCAGTTCATTTTACTGAATTCAATAAACTACTCTATCAATTCATTTTGTTAGCAGGCTTGTTTCTTCATTTGGCTTAATTTAATTTGATTTCACTGTAACAGCTGACGTATGGGGATATTAAAAAAACTAGGGTACTTCTGCACGAAACTGACTTCTTGGAAATAGGATATAGACATTCAGAAAACTACGCTTGCTGCTGATTTTTTTTTGCCTCTAAAAATACAAAGCTACTTGAAAGAAGAAAGTTAAGTTAATTGCTTAACAAACCATAAAAAACATAGAAAAGAACAAAAAAAAGAGAATGGGGGCATTAAAACTATTGAAAATTCCAGACTATTTTTAATAATTGGAGTTCTAAGGGCATAAGAATTATAGATCAGTTTAAAAGCATGAGTAATGTTTTGAACTTTACAGCAAAAAAAATCTGTCTTAATCCTTTCCTATCCTGAAATGACAATCTTCCCTCAAAAGGCCCCATGCTCCGCATCATATTTTCCAAACTACAGAACTGAGCAGCGTTGAAAACTTTCATGTATAGAGGAAAAGGCTCAGAAAAATACAAAAATCCAACATCCCTATCCCAGAAATAATCCTGTCGTTGCCGTATCCTTGTGAGACTGTAGGATAATAAAAACTCATTGGGTTTTGTTTATCAGACGATACAAGTTATGAACGATTTAAAGGAGCAGCATTTACACCAGACAGGTTATTTCTGTAGGCTAATTTTTCACAGCCACTTTTGCATTGAAATCTCCCAGCTTCTTAAAATGATGTTTCTAGAACAATTCTATTTTTCTTTTTTTTATCACCTTAGTAGTCTTTTCCCAGCTGTATCCACAGGGGAATGAAAATACCCAATTGCAAACATGACAGCGCTGACTTCTGCAAAGTAGCTTAATTACTCATTACGAGATTCCATCAACAGAAGCTCCGGTCTGTGGTTTTGTAATAAGTGCTGTTATCTTTCCTTGGATTTTCATTCCTTCACAAAGGGGGATATAGCAGTGCTTTCCACAGCCACATTTTATATGGAGAGAAATGAGAGAATTTTAATGCATGAATTTGATGTCATTAACAATGCTGACAGCTGTTTAATCCCAGAGGAAACAACAGCTGAGTCCCAACCGCACCAACAAAAAAAGAAAAAGTAAAATAAAATAAATTAACTCTTAGTGTATCATGCTGAAAGTACACTGTGAATCAAATGCTTCATGCCCTATCTACAGATTTTGCCAATTATTTAGTTGCAGAATTAGTAACCTCCAGTGATAAAGAAGTGAAAGCTACTCCATGCCGACTGCTCGACTTCAGTTCAAAGAACAGTTTTATTAAATAGTCCTCTTACAAATTTCCCACTAATTAAAATTAAATCCCTCCACAGCCATCGCACAACAAATAATAATAATAATGATAATATAAAGCATAAGGGTGTGCGAGCCTAACTTCTGAAAAATAATGTAGATTAATCCAAAAGGGATGGCGTAAAAATACATTTAAAATGGATCCTGCAGCAGAAATAGCAAATACAACACAGGATATGCTGCCACTGTTACCATTTAATTTAAAATGGAACATTTAGATACGAGCCCATGACAGCAAATTTGCTTTTGTTCTGTTTCCCACACACACACACTGCAAGGACTTTTTAAGGTTATAGAGTGAAAAGGAGCATTTATAACACGTATATTTAGAATACATGTAAGCACCTCTCCATTCATCCCTTTGGTTTTTCATTGGCTATGTTGCCATCTCCCAGGTACATATTTTTTTGAGTTTTGCCCCGACTTTCCTATTACAGACACGAGTGATAGCTGATTAAGATGTATCTTTACAATCTGCTGTAACAGATAAAGCTTGATAGGCCCCATCTTGGGAAGGCTCCCATTCACTTCGAACACTCAACTTTAAACAGATGTCTACAGTATTCATGGTATAAACACCAACATTACATGAATTTCCATCGCGATTTTTGTCCAACCATCCTCCCTTTTGCGGCAGCTGCTTCCCCTCGCCTGGGATGCAGCCACCCCTCTGCTCCCACACCTGATCCCAGGGAGGGCTCCGGGGGATGGCGATGTCCGCGTGTGACAGCGCGAGTTGGATGAGCTTTGGGAAGCGGGAGGAGCAGCGTGTCAGTAGGTTGATGAACTTGAATCCTGGCATCATGAAGAATACAAAGGTCTCCCTATTCAACTGAACGAGATGGCTTCAGGCGCAGAAAATGTGCTACTCAAATACTTCCTAACGCGACATGTGTAGTCGTATTTTCTTGCAGTTAATACGGCAGAGGGTGAGGGGAAAACAGATTTTTTACCTTTCGATGTTCAGAAACAGTTCATTCTCAAAAGGGGAATATTACGTGACAAATGTGCCAGACTTTTTTTTTTTTTTTTTTTTTTTTTTTTGTGGTAATATTGCTCTTTGCAAATGGCACACATCCAACCCAATTGAATGTAATAAAATGAAACAATCTGTGCCATCTTCAATGGGTTTAATCTATACCATGTTAATGAATCCTTAAACAGACGTGCATGATGTTTGCCTGAAATACATGTAGTTATACTGTGCTCGCTATACATGTCAGCTTGGAAATAATTTCTGCTTGAGAGACCACCTGCTATCATCATCCAATTTAGAACAGCTCATATTTATTTGGAAAAGAGAAATAATAGTTAAATAAAGAAGTGACTTCTTTTACCCAAGCAAGGACATTAAAACGTCCTGGATCCTCTTTGCACATTCAGGGATTTTTTTTCCACCTCTTATTTTTTGCCTTTTCCTTTTCTCATTTTGCACCAGCTGCTTCAACAAATTTCCAGCACCCTTGTACTAACACATCAATAGGCAAATACTGCTTCCCATTTCCTTTCTGATGAACTAAAACATTATAGCTGAAAAGACGAAGTGAGTTATGGTACAGGTTTCAGACCATATGCAATATGGGTTTCATTACACGGTATCATATAATTTTAAGTTATTAAACATGCCAGAAAAGCATACTTGTACTTGATGAAAAACCCAAATACTAAGCATGAGGTATATTATTTTGTTCTATTTAAACTCTGAAAATGGAACAAAAAAATATAATGTTTCTACTCCCTGGCATCTATTTGCTGCAAAGACAGAGTAAATTAGATCAGCTTTTCCTAAAAGATATCTAAAATAAACCAGATTTTTCTGGGAAATGCTATTAGCGAAAACACTACTTTTCACCCATAAGAGAATAAAATAATCAATCAATAAGCTTCTGAGAAACTGTATGAACACCAGGCTACAGCATCTAAAAGGACACATAAAAAATGTTTAGCCACATAAACCCAAAGTCAACAAATCACCCAGCTGTCTGTGCCATTTGGCATGACTTGTCCAACCAGAAGTGAACAGGACTATGTTCAAGTTAGATTTGAATTCTATTATTTTCTCGTTTAGTAACACAGGTATAAAGGGCGAAGTTCACAACCATGCAGAGAAATCAAGAAACATGATTTTTACTCTTAAAACAATAACACATTAAAGACAGAGAAGAAGAGTAAAGGGGGAATTCACATACAATTTCTTGGTGAGCTCATCTGGACTATTGACTTTAGAAAGTTAATGCTACCAATGCACAATAAGACATTCTTGTTTTTCATAAGTAAGTGTATCTAAAGCACATACACAAAGTGTAATATACAGAGAATATGTCTGTGATTTTTGTTAGTTTTACTGTGTACTATATTCTCACAACATGCAGAAAATTGCTGATTTGAACATGATAGGGTAAAAATCAGTTTTGTGCTGCTGATGGTCCCATAACTGTAACTGGCCACCAAAACCCAGAGAGATATTGTTTTTCTTGCTGCCCCAAGCTGCTTCACATCGGATTATCTTAAGAAACCACACAGAAATGTCAGTTGTGTTACTGCTAAGTGGCATTTCTGATAGAGCATCCGAGGAGCTGGACCTCAGAGACTTTGCTAATTTGTTTCCTGGTGTAATTCAAAGTGTTGGGTAGAGCTGAGAAATGCTTTCTTGTGTTTCTATGGTAGTTTTTACAGAATTCATCTCTGTGCATTGATGAGTGGAAGCTGAGACTATTGAACGCTCAAGCTGACAACACATACATTTGCATGACTGGGAGTAAGGTTCTTTTCATTACAGAAACTCTTCCTTTCCCCATACTACAGCTTATTTTTCAGAGAGGCAAACACAAATCTAAACCCATGCTTCTACTGAGGGCGCGATGAAAAGACTAAAGGCATCTGTAGAGCCACCAAGTGACTACAGTGGATCATCACAGCCCTAAAGGCATTCTTGTGACATTGAATTCCTTGCTAAGGTGTTGTAGACCATAAAGCATAGGGGGATTATGTTCACTCTTTCAAAGAATGAGAAGAGATCTTGAATGAAAAGACTAAAGTCAAGTAATTCATGGTGACAAATATAAACTGAAGGAAAAACACTCATATTGTGTGGTTCTAACATAAAGCCACTCAGGTACTTTCCTAAATCTCTCAAGCACTAAGCAATGCCATGGAAATCTCTTATGATGTGTTCTTTGTAGACTTTTATAATCTTATCATCCAGATAGGATTAAAAATAATCAGATGATTTTTTCTGCTGTTGCATTTTTACAGTTCTCGTACTACAGTAGTGCAAACTAAACAGAAAAATTGTGTAAATGTAATAACGTCAAGAAGCCTTTTCAACATCACTAGTTGAGTATATACTTTTAAAAATGTTGTCCCTATTAAATGGAAAGCAGCTTTCCATTCCTTCCAAAGCAACAGTGATTACTCATGCTCACTGTTCCCTCCTGTGTCCCCCAGTTTTGCTAACCACCAGTAAATTCAGCAGAGTTGAATCTCATTTCAGGAACACTTTGAGATATCAGAGATTATTTCTGGTCAGGAATGACAGAAAGCACACCATACAAAACATTTCTGCATCAGTAATGGAATATTTTACAAGGAATAATTCATACTATTTTAAACAGGAAAAAAAAAAGCAACTCCCGAGATTTTGATAAGAACGAACTAGAAGACAGAATACTGGCAATGATGTAAGTTCAGGCTGTCAACAGAGCTCACAAAAGGGGACTGTCAAATATCTCTCTCTCCCGAATATGTTACAACCCAGTAAGCTTTGTGTAAAGTTCCCTCTAAGACAAAAAATAAAATGACATCAAATTATAATGCAACCTGTTCTAGAAACTAAAATCAATCAACTTTCAATCTGTGGATACAAATCCAAGTCCCCCTCATTTAAAGGGTGGTAGACTTAAGAGATTATTCCCATGGCTGTGTTAAGTCTTGCTCAGCCCACTGTAACACTGTGCAAAGGCATGATAACCTCCAAAAGCACAGTAAGTTGGTGGGTGCTATAGGTGGTTTTATTTTAGTTCAGAATCATAAAATCTTCCCATAGACTGTGCTTTGAAACTGCAAATTAAATCTAGAGCTCCTATGAACTGTATCCGTTTTTACTGGAAGCATATTTCCATGGGGGTTCCCACTCCCCTTTTTGTCTAGTCACACTAGCTAATAATGCAGTGAATTTGCAGTATAGACTAAATGTTATTTTGATGACATTATCTGATTAAATTAAAGATGACTTTAAAAGGAATATTTTGATAGGAATCAAAACCTCAAAAAGCAGCTGTGGTTGAACATGCAATGAGCTGGTCCCAGTCTGAAAAAGACTCACGTATTTCACTCAACTGATGATTGGTAATGGACCAAAAAACAAGTCCAGATGACATTTGACTTTAAATAGGGTGAGTCTTAAAAATACAAAAAAATATTGGTTTAGGGCTTGTGTTATTCCCAGGGAACAATTTGAATCTATTCACACAAAAACGGTTCACACAGCAACACAAATGTGCAGCGAGTGAAACTGAAGACAGAACTTTGAGAACTGAACTAATATTTCCTGGTACTCTGACAATAAATACCAGAACCATAGAAGGAAATCAAGGGTGGAAACATCAGCCACCTTCTCACACACACAATTTTAGCAGATGGCTAGAACGGTCAGAAATTCACTTCTACCCATGCAGGATGGAGGGTACAGAAGAGAAGAAAGAGAGCATGAAGTGAGTTGTAATCACTGGGAGTTTTCTGCTGTGTATTCCTAAAGTTGTTGTAACATAAACTCCTCTTACAAGTGACACGTTCGCATACCTATATGAAGCGGTGGTTGAAAATCCCTTGACTTAAGCTCTCAAAGATAGAATCAAAGGAAACACTCCTGAATAACGTGACCGTGTTATGAATTACAGAGCCTTCTTGGGAAAACTGATACAAGACTAAAGGCATGGGTCCCATTCTTCTCAGCAACGGACCACCTCCTTCAGCCACCAGGACGTGTGATGGCCCTATTCCCCGCAAACAAATCCATGATCTCTGCAAAATGACAGGTTCAGGGCAGATAGCTCTGATGTTGCAGCCCAGGCTTGCTACCAGCATCATTTATGTTAAGAGTGCTCTTCTCCATGACCTCAGAGAGGCACCTCTGCACCCTTTCAGTCATGTGGGCAATGTACCTAAACACAAGCACACATCAGAGATGTCCTGCTTGCTCCATGGTCGCGATGGCAAAGTCCTGTTAGAGTTGCATCCTGCTCCAAAGAATGTATTTTGGAGACTTCCCTTCTCACTATAGATAGAGCAACATAGCAGCTTAGGATTCTTGTTTGTTAGTACAGAAAATACAATGTAAGAGCATAATGCTTTTTTTTTTTTATTCTTGCCACTCAAAATTTTAACTTTTCAGGTCATTCAACAATGAAAAGAAACTACCAGATAGTAAAAGTTGGGAGAGTGGTGAGGCCCTGACCTAGGTTGCCCAGAGCAGTGGTGGCTGCCCCATCCTGGAGGGGTTCAAGGTCAAGTTGGATGGAGCTTGGAGCCCCTGATCTGGTGGGAGGTGTCCCTGCCTGTTACTGGGGGTTGGAACTGGATGGGCTTTAAGGTCCCTTCCAACCCAAACTATTCTATGGTTCTGATTCTATGATTCAATGATATCCAGAAGCCTTAATTTTTACTTTCATCACAATTCCCACTTTAGATAAGATAAAACCAATCCCACTGATGGCACATGAGGAGTAATCAGATGATGCCAGGGAGGGTTATTGTGAACAAGTGTCCAGTGATAAGCAGCATGAGGTCAGGCTGTTGGTAAGGACAAAGACAAAAACCTCCCAATTTCTGTAGCACTTGCTAAAAATTCCACTTAAACCACATTAAGCTCCCAACTAAGAGCTTAAGGAATAATTATTTGCAAGCCAAGAACACTTATACCTTCAAAACACTTTTTAGACGTCTATAAATTCAGAGTTTTGCAGGGGCACCTGTGAGAACAACACATTCAAGACTCAAGAGAGCTGGAGGGAATAAATTGATGATACAATAATCACAATCAGCAGTATCTGTCCCCATGCTGCCAGTGGAAGGCTGTCTATCAAAAAGTTGCCAAAGGTCACCAGCAGTGGAAGTGAGACAACGTATTTGTAATGTCTTAAAATACTAGTTTAAGATAATTATTTGAAAATATGACTTTTTAAGAGGACATTGCTGAACTGTATTTGTGTTAATTACAAATACACACACATACAAAAAAAAAAAAGTGGTAAAAGCAAAAAGGAGAACAGGTGTTTTTTGATGCACATTCATACATAGTGAATGTTGGGGATGTCCCATGAAGGAACAGGAGCTGGATTTGATGATCTCGTGGGTTCTTTCCAATTTAGGACACTATGACTCTGTGATTCTTTGATAATTTATAAATCACAGACTCCTAGGGTATGGATTGCTAGGGATATTATAAGTCGTACAGGTACTATGTAACAATTATTATATATAAAGACATTCAGTCTTAGACTCTGAAAACCACAGACTTCTGCTTCTAGTTATTTGTTGTCAGGGATTTGTTCTTTCTAAATTCAAACATTTGATGCCATATTTCTCAGATTACTAAAGAGTAAATTTAAGAAATGACAGCAGTCCCAATCGGTAAATCTAGTCATACACTTTAAAATAGCCCAGCATGCATGGCATAGGTTACGTGGATGATATTTGCACATGGGTATTTTCTGGTACTCAATGAAATAAATAGCATAAAATTTTTATTCCTATCACTATGATAAAGTTTTTGGCAAGAGGTTTCCATTAGAATCATTGGGCATAACACTTTTCATGAAGGTAGCCAGAATATGAGCCATAGTCAACATTGCCCAATTCCAGTGTCTCTTCTTTAACTGTCACTGATGTATAATATTAAATTTTAGAGTGGGATAATTTTTGATGACATAAGAAACAAAACTTTTTGGTCAGTTTCCCACAGTTTTTATTGAAGGAGTGAAATAATTTTGGCAGTATTACAACTAAACACACTAATGAATTCCAAAAAAAGTGATAGTTAAAACACAGGGTATTCTTTAATCACTGAAGCTAGACAAAACAATTAAATATGAAAAATCTGTTTATCTTTTCATGTTTCTCTTAAGGCACATCATAACTTTCATTTTAAATTCTTAATTTTGCTATTCTTTCTTAGAAAGTGAGAACACATCGGAAAAAAAAAAACAATGGAGTAACTGAATTATTACAGTGGTGTTTTGGACCTATTTCACCTAGGAATACATCTAATTAAATGCAGTAAAGGAAAAAATGGCACAGCACTCCTATCTCCCAGTTCCACATCCACAAGGGTCACTCACTCCAGCTCCTAGATCATGTACTACAGAGTACACTAGGCAGTTCTAAAGAGAGAGGGTCAGGCTTTCAGAAAGGGCATCCTCATTTCATGAACCAGCCCCATCGTCACAGCCCAGGTCTCTGGGACACATTTAAGAGTCCATAGGTCATGAGCAAATGCCCAGCTCAGAAGGGTCACCATGTGCCAACTAAAATGACTGTCAAGAGTAGAGCATGCATACAAACTTTGTTATCATAGAATGGTTTGGGCTGGAAGACACCTTGAAGATCATTCAGTTCCAAACCCCCCTGCTATGGGGAGGGGCACCTCCCACTGGATCAGGCTGCTCTCCATACTTTAAGATAAGCCACTTTAAACATAATAGTCCGTCTCCTAAACGATGGTTGACAAAGAAAGATTAAGTATTGTCATCAGCATAATTAAGTGAAAACTGTTGAAATATGATTCAGAAAATACTGATATTCATTTTGGAGGAGAGTAAGTTCACCTTACTTGGTGATTCAGGAAATAACTGCACCAGATAGAAACAAAACATTTTGTTAGGTCACCACATGCAGCAGGCATTTGTATAACATGAAACACCTTTTCAGATCAGACCACTAGTAATCACAAACCAAATAAACAGGCTAAGGAATTTTGCAGGGTTGGTACTGAACTGGATTTTCCTTATGCCTAGAAAATCCAACCAAATGTCATGTAAGATTTGGGAAAAAACAACCCACATTTTCAAGCAAAAGGTGGGATTAATGTGAACCAGATAGATGCTGTCAGGAAGAAGCCATCTGACTGAACACTAGGTTATTTATTTAAACTGTTTCTCCCCTAACCAAATTTGTTATAACGCTTTCATCTGTTCCTGCAACTGCTGTTTCTAACACCTTTACTAGGTCCGACTGGCCTATCTCATCATCTGATAACTGACATTCAGGAACACCAGCCACACTTTTCATAGATAAGAGTTACTCAACACTGGAGGGGGAAATAGTTGGTCTATATGTTTCTACTGATATTCCCCAAAGGGTCTTCCAAAGGTACTTAGTACTGCATGTCAGTCAAACACCTTGCATGTCCTCCAGATGGAGTAAAGCCAGGCTTGGAAAGGGGAATTAGAACAATAGAAATGTGTTCAGCTGTGAAATTAAAAGTAGGACTGCATGACATGCAACATTATGCGTTGAGCTGAGTCAAAAGCAGTAATTAAGCTAAGCTAAAATGCAAACATACTTGTAATCAGAACAAATGTGTGGTTTGTGCCCATTGCATTCACTCTTCATAACAAAATGGGTTGGCTACCCACCCCAAAGCACCTCATTACCCTCCTCATGTCCTTAATCCCATCTGCAGTGCCTCCAGTCCCTCCTACGTCTTCTAACCAATATAAATCCACCTTTCCTTGGAGTCCCTATGGAATCACCTCCCCAGATGCCCTTAGCTCCTCCATGTTCCTCACTACGCACTGTCCTGACAGCTGGGCAGGAGGCAGCACTCGCTGGAGCCTGGAGCTTCGCCTCTGCTGGCTGGCTGGCCAGTACACACGTGCCAACTGGCAACCAGCAACTATTCAGCAGATGTAAAAGCTGATTTTTATCTACCTTTCCTGCAGCAAGACTGCTAATTTGAGTCTGTGTCTTCTGCTTACCTGCCAGCTTTCTGTAATGTGGGGAGAACTCAGCTATCCTGAGACTTCAGACTCATTTGGTTGAAACTAGATACTAGATATTATAATCAGACATTAAGAAGATTGCCCAAAGAAGTGGTGCCTGCCCCATCCATGATGGTGTTCAAGGCCAGGTTGGATGGGGATTAGAGCCCCTGATCCACTGGGAGGTGTCCCTGTACATTCACGTACACATAGATGCACATAATAATAAATGCACACTCATAATAAATTGTCTATCCAGGAAAAATGTAGTACGTACGGAATGACCACGCACAAATGGGAAAACAATAACTGACTGACTCAGAGAATCATTTTTCTCTTAATCTTCTGGGTCCAGCCCTGTTCAATGTCTTTATCAATAACCTGGATGAAGGCATCGAGTGCTCCCTTAGCAAGTTTGCAGATGACACTAAGTTGAGTGGAAGTGTGGATCTGCTGGAGGGTAGGGAAGCTCTGCAGAGGGTTCTGGACAGGCTGGACTGCTGGGCTGAGACCAACAGCATGAGGTTTAACACAGCCAAATGCCGGGTCCTGCACTTGGGGCACAACAACCCTAAGCAGCTACAGACTAGGAGAAGTCTGTCTAGAAAGCTGCCAGGAGGAGAAGGACCTGGGGGTGTTGGTTGACAGCGACTGAACATGAGCCAGCAGTGGCCCAGGAGGCCAAGAAGGGCAATGGCATCTTGGCCTGTATCAGAAACGGCGTGACCAGCAGGTCCAGGGAGGTTCTTCTCCCTCTGTACTCGGCACTGGTGAGACCGCACCTCGAATCCTGTGTTCAGTTCTGGGCCCCTCACCACAAGAAGGATGTTGAGGCTCTGGAGCGAGTCCAGAGAAGAGCAACAAAGCTGGTGAAGGGGCTGGAGAACAGGCCTTATGAGGAGCGGCTGAGAGAGCTGGGGGTGTTTAGCCTGGAGAAGAGGAGGCTGAGAGGAGAGCTCATTGCTCTCTACAACTACCTGAGGGGAGGTTGTGGAGAGGAGGGAGCTGGGCTCTTCTCCCAAGTGACAGGAAACAGGATGAGAGGGAATGGCCACAAGCTTCGCCAGGGGAGATTTAGGCTGGACATTAGGAAAAAAAATTTCACGGAAAGGGTCATTGGGCACTGGAACAAGCTACCCAGGGAGGTGGTTGATTCACCTTCCCTGGAGGGGTTTAAGGCACGGGTGGACGAGGTGCTAAAGGACATGGTTTAGTGTTTGGTAGGAATGGTTGGACTCAATGATCCGGTGGGTCTATTCCAACCTGGTTATTCTGTGATTCTATGATTCTATGAGTCTAACAAACCCCCAGGCTGAGAGTGTTTCAGTGACAGCACATTTACCCTGCCACCTTCTGAAAAGCAGCAGCAGTCTCCTTTGACTTCTTGCAGCCTGCCCTTGGTCACAAAACTGTAACCCAAGGAAAAAGAATATTTACTTGCTAGTGTTTTGTCAATGACAGGGTTATATATCCTCTGTAAGGTAAATCAACCTGAACTTGGCCAGAGAACAATGCCCTGGAATAACTGAAAGCAGTTTAACATGTTATTTTGAGACACTTTCTATATACTTCAGTTTTATAGATCTGCAATTAGAGTTTCAATTTAGAATACACAGGAAGTAAAAACTGTTATATATAGCTGACAGGTGAAACATCATTCTTCATCATTCCAAAGGCTGTAGAATATGGGGCGGGCCAATTACTATACTGAGCAATGCAAAGAATTACCCACTGGCTTTATTATAATAACATGTTATCTGATTCCAGCCTGTGTTTTCTGGCCTCAGCACAGACAACATTCTCCCACCCCACACTGGTGCTACAATTTAGACATCCATTAACAGCTAATTCACTCAGGAAACTTGAGATTATGGTACTGAAGCACAAAAATTAACATTCCACATGCAGATGTCCAGTTGGAGCAGCTGTACTCAATGGTTCTCTCAACAAAACTTTCCAAAAGAAAAAAGAACACCTTTTCACTCTCATCTGAGCTTATACTAAAAATTCTCAATGCACCTCCCCTTCAACAGATGCAGGAATTCAGCAACGAAAATGTTTTGCTTTTATTGCTTCAGACACAAGAAAGAAGTAAAAATCTACGTGGCTTGAAAAAATACATCTATTGAACCCATTTGCTGGGGGCAAAAAGCAGCATCCTGATTTCTCATGCCATTCCACTTCTTTGCTAGGTAGTTTAAATATTTAATAGAGAGTAATTTGTTGTTCTTTCTATTGGAAAGGTTAATTTTAAGAAGTGATTAGAATTTATAGGGGCTCTGAACCCCAGAAAGACTCCTTCTCACAGATCCATGTTGGTTGAATTTCATTGGAGGGAAGGAAGGCTCATAACAGTAGTAACAAAAGAAGTAAATTCAAGATGCTATATTTGAGCACAGCTTAGCACTGCTTGAAGTACTTTGGTCTTTACAATTCTATTAAATAGAAGAAACCCAAAGTCAGATTTTTGCAGCAGCACCAACCTAAATGTCTTTATAAAATTACCTTTCCCTGGAAGCTGTTCCTTCCCTTTCCAACAAGATAGGTACATGAATAAAAATCACAGAATGGTTTGGGTCAGAAGGGACTTTAAAGCCCATCCAGTTCCACCTCTGCCACAGGCAGAGACACCTCCCACTGGATCAGGGGTTCCAAGCCCCATCCAACCTGGCCTTGAACACCTCCAGGGATGGGGCAGCCACCACTGCTCTGGGCAACCTGGGCCAGGGCCTCCCCACCCTCACAACAAAACCTCAGATCTCACCTAAATCTTCCCTCTTTCAGCTTAAAACTCTTCCCCCTCACTTGACTTGTGTCCAGCAGCCTGAACGGGGGGTGCAGAGGCCCATAAAACCTTTTCATCAGAAGATCCACATCATAAATATATCCACAGTCCTGTGGTATATGGTGTCCTGTTTTACAATCAATATTCATTCATAACACTATAAATGGACATGTTGTAACCTGATGCTGAATCTAAACAGCACTTTGTTTATAAAATCGTTTTTGCGGGCAATGAAGGCCATAGGATGGAGAAGGAGTTTCAAACTTCTTTACTGACCTAAGCCAACATAACATGGATGACCAGCAAGAGGCTCTTTACCTGAAGTGCACCGAAACCTTCAACTGGCCTTTACATGTTGAAGCACTACAGGAGAGATCCTGTGTCTTTGAGCTAAATTAGGTCAATATTCTATTCAGGACAAGATTTTATGAGGGCTGGGGCAGAAAGCTGTCACTTTCTTTTAATTTCAATAAACCATACACAGCATCTTAAAAATTAACTAGCTCATAAAAGTTCATCAGTCCTGAATTGTAATTAATTTCTGCGTGCAGAAAGATCATTTGCCCATAGGTGTTGCTTACTCATTTAAATCAGAGCCACTGCAGCTACCTGACAATTCTATTAAAACAGTTCTTGATGAATTCTAGCTTTTTTTTAACAGCCTTATTCAATGAAGCATTAAAACAAAACAGCAAAACCCATTTACTATCAGAGGTAAAATCCCTCTCTGTCACCCATTGACTGGGGTCTGGGTGCTGCTGAAGAACGGGACATGGGAAATTCCCAATCTCAGCTACAGCACAAAGATCTTCAAAGTCTGTCAGCCAGCACAGAGACAAAATTCACACACTGTGCCCTCATAATGGATGTCAAAAGAAAGGATGAATACACTATGCATACACCTCAAAACAGGAATGACACTACTTGTCTCTCCTTATCCAGGAGAACCATTTTTATCCATTAAAGGCACTACTGTTCAATACCTTGGCTCAGCTAGAAAAGCAATTCTTCTGCCGTAATGACATAACCAATATTATTATATATCAAGACTTTTAAGAAATCTGCAGAAAAAGAACCCTATTATTTCCCACACAAGGCTGCTAACGGTACTCAACAAGCACCTGTACGACCTGCCCACACGTTCTGGTGTGGTTTTTCAGGCATGATCATGGCTTGTTTACTCATAAAAAATACACTGTGGCATCATGCGGAATCGGGCGCCACTTGGAGCTTTACTTCACAAGTTTTTGCATGGCTGATACAAACACATTCTCTTTCCCTTTGTGTCCAGGGAACACGGGGAGTAGTGCCCCTCACCAGGGAAGTTTACACTGTCAGTGACCATTTCTTAGGCCTCAGCAAACTGCATTTTCACTATCACAGGAACAAGTTCTCCTAAACCCTGTAGAAAGTCAACATCTAAAATGCCCAGCCTTCAGATTCAGGGTTCAGATATCCATGCATGTAACTGGAGTCTCCAAACTTAGAAGTTCAAAGCTTCCATATCTTCCCAAACCGGATCCAAGCAGGGCTCATTACATCCACATAACAGCGTCTGCAGAAATTTCAGGAATAAATAGTGAGTTTGACCTTGACTTGATCTCTCTGGTTCCACTGCAGAGGCAGCTCTGAGCTTCATGTTGGCAGCAATAGGCTGCTCTCATCTGTGCTCTGGTCCTGTGCTTTGGTAAGCACATCCCAGAGAAAAAAAATAATAATATCTGTATGGAAATAAATACATTCAGACTTCTATGAATTACAAATTAATGAAATAATACTACTTTTGTCATTTTAACACGGACTTCATTATAAAATTGATATCAAAAGCACCAAGCCACTGGCTCCTTCCCTCTATTCATACATCAAAGCCAATGCCAGGTAGCCAAGCCAAGCATTTGAGGATTAAGAACTGTCACCTTCAACCTTGCTATAACCCATCCTTGGTTTTCAAACTTCTATGCTTCCAGAGGAGTATAAACATATGGAAGGGTACAACAGAAGAACTTAATTTTAACAGAGCTGCACAAGGAGGCAGAATTAAGCCAGTGCAGAGGAAATGAGGTCTGACATTTCGAATACGGGGGGGAGGGGGAGGAGAGATTCAAATTAGAAACTACCTAATATAATACTATTTTAAAAAAATGTAGGTAATATTATGAATTTAATGTACACTTCAGTATTCCACTGACACTTTCTTTTGTCCTGTTCTTAAACACAGTCAATTTTGCTTCACTACTGTCACCTTTCTCTTTCTATCGGTTCCGGTCAAAACACGTTTCCCCAAATCAAGGCCTTTCTCCTTGGCTCATTACAGGTAATGACAAGTTGCTACCTCAGAGCTCTCTCAAAAGTTTCCTTTCCAGAGCAGACAGATGATTTTAAAGTATCCACACAAATAATACTGTGTAATAAATGTTGACTTTTCACATCAGGCTAGTTACAGGTTGAAGAGAGACCTGCATTTATCCCAAGTGGCGTCAGGCTCGCTGGTGAAATTATTGCAGTATTGGGTTGTGAAAATACAGAAAAATACTAACAACACAGAAAGAACCCCCTTCCCGTCCAGTACAACATAGAGATGTTGGTGAGTTCAAAAGGCATCAGACAGCTTTATTAATGTGACAAAAATAGGGTCTTTGAGTTTAAGAAGCAAAAAATACCCATAAAATAAAACTAACACACTGTTAGAAACCAAAGTTTCTGTCTATACTTGAACTCTTCTTCACCGTTGACCTCCTGCTACATAATGAGGCAGAGAATGCCCTGCAATATTGGAAGCATGTACAAAATAGCTGGCTTCATACCCAAACTAGAAACTACAGGCTCAGCAACCTCCCCAGATAAACAAAGGCAAGTTAAAAATTCCTATTGTAAAGCTTTTTTTCTGAAGTTCTGCTCTGATTTTTCCTGTAATTATAAGATAAAAAGCCCTAATAATTAGAGAAGAACAAATACAAACAGAAGATTCACCCTCAATCCCAAGACCACACTGTAGAGGATGCAAAAACAATATATGGCAGGAATAACAAATGCTTTCTTTTCCAAGCACTCTCCCATGATTTATGAAAGGTGTACCTCACTGTGGGAAGATAATGCCATTTGAAATGGTCCATTTCATAAATCTATCCTCCTCATCCCTAGCTGCATACAGGACTGCTATGAGCTCCTGAATCCAATAATGTTTTCATCCTCTATCGACAAAAAAAGGACTTTGTTTGGAGTGAGGTAATGATGCAGTTACAGAGGAGCAGCGGCTAAAGCTCGGTCTCAGGGGCTTTTGTTGGCATAGCCATACAGCTGAAAAGGAGAGGAAACGAGTACCAACAGAAAGAAGAAATAATCAACATACACAACATCCCCGATGTCTTTTTAGGGCTAGTGGCATTAATTACAAAGTGTGCCTAATCCTCTGCACTAACACATAACCAAATGCTTTTCCTGATTTTTCCTCTTCATCCCCACGATAGATTTATCACTGAGAACCCAGCAATTTCCTCCTCATCTGTTCACCAGCCCAGCATATCTGCTTGTTTATGTGTTTGCAAGAATGCTTTCAGAAGACGTTTCTGTGCCAAATGGGGTGGTTACTGTAGATGGGGACTAATCACAACGTAACTGAAATTTATTGTACTGGATTTCTTTATGTTGAAAACAATGGTAGAGGGTAGAGAGAAAAATACTTACTGTCCTCAATATTATGGAACAGTTTTGAGCTGGGACTGGAGACCATTCCAAGCAATGCTTGGAGAATGGGAGCACAGGGAAATCAAGAGGCAAAATATGAGACTGAAATGTTTCTGGGAGCGTTTGACATGTAAATGCAGCCAACAGAAATATTTAAAAGAGCTTTATAGCATTAGTAGTATTTAGGGAAGAGGAGCTGGAAGCCTCACAAATTTCTCATGTCACTTTGGAGGAGTTAAATGTCCTGCCTGTTTTGCCATCTCTGACACTCTGGACAGGAGCAAAACAAATGTCATCAAAGACAATTTGGGCCTGTATCAGTCAGTTTTAGATACCAGCCTCTCTTTTGTTTTTGTTAAGGAGCTAGAAGCTCTATGCTGGACTGGCAGCACGTTCACAGATTTCATGAGCACATTTTGGCAGACTTCTTGTGCTACTGAAGTGAAATTTAGTGCTTTGACCAAATCTCACTGAGTGTTTGAGCAATGCCATTTTTCTACACTCTGCTACCCACATTTTCAGCAGCTGATGAATGGCCTTTGTAGAACATGAAATATCCATGGCTTTGGCAAGAACTTTACAAACTATATACATGTTTTGAACTGTCACTTTGAGATCTTAATTTACATACTTTGACTTGTGCATGAGCAGCAATTTCAAGGTCAGCTTCTGTGAAGAAATACTGGGTAACTCCATTAAAAGTCCACTGGCACTTTGCATATTTATTTTTCTTCCCTATAGTATGCATGGGATCTCATAAATCAGGATAAACAAACATCAGAGGTCACATATAGACAGACACCATGCACACCTACACTCAGCATGCCCTTACACTGCAAATAGCAGCTTGCCTCAAGAGTAACAGCAAAGAAACATTGCTCCCTCATATATTTTTATATATTTATTTGTTGGGGTACAAGGTTGTGACTGAAGTCCTTTGCAAAGGAGGGGGGGAGGAATCTACAGTCCTTGCACATCTGTGGAAAGTGCAATCTCTCACAATACTTGGAGCTCCAACTGGGCCTGTAGTGCAAATTATGCAAAGACAACAAAAATAAACCATAGAACAATAACAAAAAACTCATGAGAAGTTTCCAGACATCATCTCTTTCCAAAGATGTAAGATTTTATCAGAGATTGTGAAAGTCTTACTGCAAATATTCAGTAGATGATATTCTGAATGCTTCTGGAGATGCAATCAAGCTGTATTGCCTTCTCAACGCAACTCATCATCACCAGGACTGCTGCCTTTGCTGTTCACTTCTCATCCTCTCAGGACCATATCCCTCTTGGAAGAAAGGGAAAAAACCCAACCTCATTACAGTCCTGAGTTTTTATGGCACACCTGAGGCAACAGATTGCAGGAGCAGAACTCTAAAATGCAGTAGAGCTACGAAAGCAGCACCACTAAAACAACGGAGATGAAAGCACCAAAACTAATTAATTTAGACAGTAGAGACAACTGCTTTCCACCAAGACAGGTGATACAGGCTATAAAGGCCCATCCTGTGCTGCCAGATAGCTCTAGACAGAACGGCTGCTACCTTACTATGCTATTTTACCATTCTCTTTTTTTCCTGAAGGCTGCAGCCGCATACGCCATCTAGAATAGGAATGTGGTAGTAGAGAACTGATGAAATTCACTCTGTTTGGAACTGGATTTTTGCAAGTGGATCTGTACTAACATTAGTCTGATGTTTGTTGGAGCATCAACAGTAACGAGTCGTTACTACATTTAATTGAAGAATACAGATCCCAAAACTGAAAATTTTGACTTTTCATATAATGTTGTGATTATACAGAAATGAAATATGGTCCTTGGCTTTGCTGAAGTATTTAAATCCCTTGGCCAGTTATAAGCAAGGAAGTTTGTAACCTCGATTCCTCTAAGAAAGCCTCAAACTCCAAACTTTTCACTGTTGTGTTAAAATCTGCTTTTTCAGGAGTAATTATGGAGGCTTTTTTTGTTTCTAGGTCAAAATACCAGCACTGGAGATGTCAGGAAAGGCAACTGTTAAATATCAGAGTGCAAAATTCTTAATAACATCACTTATTGGAAAAAGCAGTAACCCCGTGTTGTTCCTTCCTGAGTTGTGGAAGGTAGAAAGGTGCAGTAACGTTGGTGCCCATGGACACTAATGGAGACCTAAGGGTATCTGTTGGATGAGAAATAACCTCCCATTATGAACTACAGGCCAAGTGAGGCCTTCTCCTTTTTGTAGGTGAGTCAGTTTTGATGGGAAAATGCTCTTACCTTCCCTGTACCTCAAACTGAGATAAACTTTGATACACACACTGCCTTAACCATCCTCACTGACAAACTACAGGTCCTAAGGAATGATTTGATGTTCATAATTTAAGCTGAAAAAGAGGAGATTGAGATGAGATCTTAGGAGGAAATGCTTTGCTGTGAGGGTGGGGAGGCCCTGGCCCACGTTGCCTAGAGCAGTGGTGGCTGCCCCATCCCTGGAGGGGTTCCAGGCCAGATTGGATGGGGCTTGGAGCCCCTGATCCAGTGGGAGGTGTCCCTGCCACGGCAGGGGTGGGACTGGATGGGCTTTTAGGTACCTTCTGACCCAAACCATTCTATGATTCTATAATAATCAGAATTCTTCCTATATATGAATTAGGACAGGTATCTGCCAGCAGGTCCATGGCCCCAAGGAACAACGGTAAGAGTGACGTACCACAGACCTAGTTTATCGCTCTTTATTGTCCACATTGCTGTGCTCCAGTAAATGTTCCATCTCCATTTTGACCAAGTCATGATGAAGAAAGGCTGGCCCACGACTTGGTACAGAAATAGGCATGAGAGAATGATCAAGCTGAGAATCAATACAAACAAATCAAAGTTTACATTAATTGCTAGGAGCATTAATAGACATGTGAGAGAGCAGAAACTAGCTTAGTTTTGATAGCCAAGGGTGTCTGCCTCCCTTTTGTGATACAGTTCTGCAAGACAGCCACAAATGTCACTTTTGTCTGCAGAGCTCTGCACAGCCTAAGACCAGACTCCTACAGAGACGGCAGCAGAAGGTTTCCCTGGGGTGTTCCGTGGGGGGCAAATGCAGAGTTAGGCACCCTGGGATGCAAGAGATGTGTTCCATCATTTTTAATACTTGGCAGCACACTCAGTGCCTCTTGATGGGTTCAGTGCAATTATTCCAAACTGAAAAAAAAACCAAACCCAACCATCAAACTCATCCAGGTCCAAATGCATACAACTACAGTTTTGAAAGATTATTTTTCCAGGGCTACTCCTGATCTTTTACTTGAGATGAATCACACTTAGGCTTCAATATTTTTCTTTCAAGAAGATATGCAATTGCTGGAGGAATAATAAAAAAAAAAAGAAAACTTCTATAGGAAAATTCTATGCTGGCAAAACCAAGCCTGGAGCCTCAGCACTTGTAAATGGCCTCTGAGAGCCCCCTGTAGTTGTTGACTGGTAAAGATTGAAGTAGTTTTATTATTCTTACTGTGAACATTTACCTCCTGAATTCTCTTGCTAATAAAATCAGCTGGCTGTGCTTTGGTTAAGTTTAGCGAGTAAAGTGCAGGCTCTGTGTGGCCACACTGCTCGGGCCCCAGCTCACCTCCACTCTGCCATGGTAGTATATTTATTTTAATGTTTGACAGTATCTATCAGATTTGAGAGAGCTTGTTTTATGACCTTTTCCAAAGTCTTCCATTCATTTCTTCAGTTTCTCACTTTCTTTCCCTTTTTCTTTTTAAAATAAATCACAGTTATAAAAACAAAGTCAGCAGAAGGGAAAATATTCAGTACCTAGAAAACTGAAAATTTGAGTATTTGCTTTTTATGGGGCACTGGAGCCTCCTAAAATACAGAACTGCTCAAAAACTTAAATGCTGAGGACAAAAAAGTTCACTCGCTGGCTATGCAAATACATGGCAGTTTTGAACAGCTTTGAAAAATAATTTAAATACTTGTGTTTCAATTTGTGGTCTTCAAATGCCTGAAAAACACATTCCTACTTTTTAAATGGATTTTTTTAAGTGAGTCTTAAATACACTTTGATTATTTCCATTCTTGACATTATGCCTACTCAGGTATTTTGTACAGCAATTTGAAAGTAGAAAGGCAATTCCTCACCCTACCAACAGGTACGTATTGATTTAACAAACACCTCCTCTTAAAGATGCACTTTCTTCTTCTCATGGAAAAGAAAATGTGAATTTAAACTGAATAAAGCCAAAAGCTAAAACATATTGTCTATAATGATTTCTTTGATGGAGAAAGCTCAGGTTCAAGTTCATTACCTTGGTATTTTCAGAGGAGTTTGCCTGCAGCTCTTAGGAACAACATTTAACTGAATTTTATATGTGAACATTAAAGAAACAGTAATGCACAGGTATAAAATAAGTGATCAAACTGAAAGTAAAGTGTACAGCTTTCTCCCTGGTAGCCTACACTGTTATTATCTTTTCAGAAGATGTCAAAACCTTTTCTCAGAAATTCTCATTTTTCATACATTTTGGAAGTAGGTACAATTACTTTAACAGCTCTCTATAGCACTAAGACATCTGTAGCGAAATCGGTTATTTACTTCAAAGCAAGAAGACTTTGAAGGCAGGAAGAAACGGCAGCAGAAACAGAGGTCCAGAGACTCTGCTACTGAACTGCTGGGTTCAATGAAACACAAATAGGAAGAATATTTGATGTAAATAGGACAAAGGACCAGAAGCATTTGTAACTATTTAACTGGAGGCCGGAGTAATTCACGTTCTCTTTTCGGTTCCTGACTGGCGCTTTAGTGGAAGACACAGACTGGGATGCACACACCTACAGGCATTACATTATCTCATCCAAGGCAGAATACTGAGTTCATTTTCAACACACCCTTGACCTCTTAGAATGAAGACTTGCATGAAAAATAGGCTGAAGAATGAGTATTGAGATACCCACCAATGCACACAGTGTGGGTTCAGTGTGAAAGGCGGGGAGAGGTGGAAAAAGGGCTGGAAAGAGCACAGTATTTGAAGGGACACAGCTCACAAATGGCAGGACCGTAGGAATCCACTTGGAATCTGGACACACAAGCCATCACAGCCCCATGGCTGCCATAATTTACGTTTCAAACATTTATGTGCACCCTCCCCTTTTCCTCCTCTTTCCACTCTTGCTCTTAAATTTTTCAGCTCTTCAAGAGCAGAAAACTCTCGGGTTGCAGTGGTCCCTCCTGGAGCTGCAGCAGCGCAGCGAAGCACATGTCAGTGTTACAGGCTAAGGCTGTATGTTCAAGGGGTTTTGAAACTAATAAAAAGATGGGAATAGAAGAAAAAATTTCTTCCAGGCTCAAATTCAGTACATCTTATGAGAGTTAATGCAGCAGAATGCAGTCCTGCAATCAAAGAACAGCACTGCTTAGAGCAAGGGTTGCAGCAGCCAGTGGGCAGGGGATGTTCAGGGCTCTTTTTCTTTACCAGAATCAGAGAATCATAGAATCACAGAATCAGAGAATCATGGAAAGGTTAAGGTTGGAAGGGACCTCAAAGCCCATCCAATTCCACCCCTGCCTTGGGCAGGGACATCTCCCACTGGGTCTGGTTGCTGGAAGCCCCATCCAACCTGGCCTTGAACCCCTCCAGGGATGGGGCAGCCACCACTGCTCTAGGCAACCTGGGCCATTTTCTCACCACCCTCACAAGAGAACATTTCTTCCTAAGATCTCATCTCAATCTCCTCTCTTTCAGCTGAAAACCATTCCCCCTTATCCCATCCCTGCAATCCCTGATCCAGAGCCCCTCTCTGGCTTTCCTGGAGCCCCTTTCAGTGCTGGAAGCTGCTCTAAGGTCTCCTGGAGCAATCTCCTCTCCAGGCTGAAGAACCTCAACTCTCTCAGCCTGTCCTCGTACGGGAGGTGCTCCAACCCTCAGATTATCTTCCTGGCTCTCCTCTGGTCTTGCTCCAACAGGTATCCCGTATGCCTGGCCTTGGCTGGTGCCAGTAACGCATGCGCCTCCCCGCATGGGTCCTGCTGAACTTCTGTCCCTGTTTCTGACTAGTAGGGCCACTATATTCCAGGTCTCCTTCTGGGTCTGACTGAGCTGTCTTGGATCCATATCTTCCTCTTGGAGTTGCACTGCTGTTTTGATTATTGATATGTGCTTTGCAGATGTACATTGTGATAAGAAATAAAAACATCCCCACATGGTTGTGGTTAAATTGGAGGAGCAAATAGAAGAGTAAAGAAAAAAAAAGAGTAAATAGGAAAAAAAAAAAAGGTGCTAAATAGTATAAAGTGGCAGCAATTTTGAAAAAAAACAACATATCTGAGAGGTTTATAGCACTTGTTTTTTGGGCTGAGCTGTACATTGATATATGTCTGCATGTCAGATACGAGCCAGTAGGTTGGTATTTACTCTCCATTTTTTACCTGAACATTGTTGACTGCTTTTACACAAAGGTAATTACATTAAATAATTTGCTGTGGCCTTTTTACAAGTAGAACATCAACCTAAACAATGTTATCTAGTGTGATCCCTTCATAAACTGGTATCTACGATACTAAAATAGATAGGATAATTAAATTAACACACCTGTATCTGATAATTTGTGCCCCTTATCTTCTACGACATATTTTCAGCGTTTTCATCTCAATAGCGTGATTACTCAGTGAACAGAAACATTCCCTTTCAACAGCAACACACACTTTTATTGTGTTTTACTGTAGCTAAAAGAGGAAACATACATATATAAAATCTTGGACACAGACAATTAATCAAGTTTAACCATAGCCTAATAACAAAGCAAGCAAAGTGGAAACTGCATATGCTGGCATCCCACCGAACACTGCCACACTTTTTATTAAGGAACGGCCTTATTTTGTTACGATTGTAGAAGAGGCATCGGCTCCACATACCAACATGCAAAATAAACTACGGAGACTAGAGTATTCTTCATTGCACTATACTACAAGAATCTAATTGTTAACTGGACACAAAAATGGCTTGAAAGTTATCTTTTTCACCTTCACTCCTGTTTTCAGGGTTCAGGTCCCAGCGGCACCTACGTCAAGAGGAATAAAATCTCTAACCTTTGTATTCCAAAGAAGGGAGATGGCTGTCCTACAGCCAAACATGGAGAAATAAACCTGAGCAGAATAATTCTGAGCAACAGTAAGCTGCTAAACTACAGCAGCATCAACTTCCCTAGAGTAAAGTCTTCCAGTGGCAAAAGATGACTTTGGAGGAAAAGACAACGGCTTCTCAAATCACTGGTCCAAACATGACATGGAAGGGCAATAGAGCTGGGGAGTGGTCTGGAGTCGAAGGGTTATGAGGAACGGCTGAAGGACCTGGGGCTATTTAGCCTGGAGAAAAGGAGACTAGGGGAGACCTCACCCTCTCCACAGGTTCCTGAAAGGAAGTTGTGATGAGACGTGTGCTGGTCTCTTCTCCCAATTAACAAGTGATAGGATGAGAGGAAACTACTTAAAGTTGCACCAGGGGAGGGTTAGATTGGATACTGGGAAATATTTCTTCTCCAAAAGAGTGGTGAACCTGGAAGGGACTGCCAGGGGAAGTGGTGGAGTCTCCATCCCTGGAGGGATTCAAAAACCGTGTAGCTGTGGCACCTTGGGACATGGTTTAGTAGGCACAGTGGTCTTGGGCTGAAGGCTGGACCAGATGAGCTTAGAGGTCTTTTTCAACCTTGATGATTCTATGAACACTACCACTAAAAATAAGTGAGATTTGCATAGTTCTAAACACAAATAGTCTAAGGAAGATGGAACATTTTCTTGTGAAGTAGGTACCAGGACCACATTTGTTCCCAAAGAATTATCTTTTCAAACTACGAGCTGTTACGGCAGGAGCTCACTGTCCCAAATCCACAGACACAAAAGCTAAACACCTCTATGCAGAGCAACTGGCTGTGCCAGGGAGGGGATTTGTGGTACTGCAGGCTGGCAGCCCTAGCAGGAACCCCATGAGCAGCTCTGGAAGCATCAACCCTGATGCTGATCACCCCACACCGCTGCCGGAGGGGTGTGCTGCTATCATCACACCACAGAAGCAACAGGCTAGCAGGGCCAGCCTTCGAATGATGGGGACATGCCTTCTGCACCATGCCCTCAAAGGGCTCCCCGAAACCTGGAGGCCACTCCTGAAAGACTCTGCTATACCAAAACAAAGTATGTGTGGTGCGGTAGGATGGGAGCTCAATCCCTACAGCACCACTCAAGAGGTACCAACAAGGCATCAGGGAGCAATTTTGCTCTATATCTAAAAACACGCTGCTGCTAAACCCATTTGCTCACACTCCAGCAACAGAGAGTCAATGTAGGAGCACGGTAACAGCATAGCAGTGATAAGAAAGTTCAAACAAATAAAAGTGTCATGATAACTTGGGAACACAGCTCATGGATCCAAGATGCAGCTACAAGGAACGATTAACATAAAAATATTTAACAGATTTGAATGGTACCGGACTTTGCTAAAAGGACAGCAGAAACTGGAGTTTGAAGAGGTGCTTTACAGAACTGAATAGATGTGGAAAACGCTGCTGACAACTCAGATGCTTCTAGCAAGATCAGAACAGAGGTTTATTATTCCTGTATCAGATTTGCCCTTTCCAAGTCTCCTTAAAGCAAAAGCACTGACACCTCACTCCCTCTTTAAAACTTTCATCTTTAAAATGCAGGTCTCTTCACTAAGTTCTCCTCTGGAAGAGAAAAGGGGAGGCGAGGATTTGTTGGGTTTTTTTAAACAGATATTCTTCTGTTCCTGTGCCTTGGAAAGAGAAGCTTTTTCACACGGGCTTTTCCTCACCCTCTGAAGGTGGACGCTGGTTATGGTCATGCTCTCTCCATCTCAGGTATGTTGAAATACACTCATACCTGCCCACCACCCCCTGCCAGAAGAAAGGGGAGGGGAAAGAAAAACAAAAATCAAGATGCAAACTGTTAACTTCATTTTTTTTTCTATAATCCTTCTAGTACCTTAGCTGGACTGAATGATCTGATAATAAAACAGAGAGGTTTTATTCAGCCTATCAACTCTGTATACTTAATCACTTACTTAAGGCTGTTTGTCAAACTTCTAATTCTGTCTAAATGTGATAAATATTTCCAAACTCTTCTGAAGCTGAAATAGCAAGAATTAAACTAGAACTCTTAGAAACAGTGTAATCAGAGAAGAAAAGCAGTAAAACAAATGAGGCTTTTTTTGCTGCCTATATGTATCCACTTCAACACAGCACATTTCTGCAGATCATGTCTCTGCAAAAAGCAGTATTTTCCCAACAGAAAAATCCTTACTTTTTTTTTAAACAAGAGAACATAATTCTTCAAAAATTATTGAAATGCCTCCTTTTATTACCCCTCTTTTCAAAAAAGGGTTAAGTGGAGATAAATGCAAAATTTGGCTGGAAACATGGTCAATTTATGAAGCTGCAGTACTCACTAATCAGAGTTAGAAATCTGGATGAAAACAAGAGAGGAAAGAAAGAAGAAAAGGGGTATAAGGAAGAGAAGATGAATGAGACTGAGAGCAGGTATGAAAAAAAACTTCCATAATTAAATAACAACAACATAAAACATCAGTAAAACGTGCTCACTACAGCTAAGGACAATGCTAGTGAGGTTTCAAAGTCAGTAAGGAGCAACTGCATGTGCTTTTGTTAATGTGCTCCACCAGGATTTCTCAGAGCACTAGAAGCTCCTCGCTGGGTTTGCATAATAAAGCCAACCTGTGATCAGACACAACAAATCGCGTTATTCCCACCTGTATAGCAGTAAAGAAATAGGAAAGTACTCTTTGGAATAACTACCATGATCAGCACAGATGGACCATCACAGACAAAATAAAGCTAAGAGAAAGCATCACTGACACCATTTCTCCTTCAGGTTCTTCATAGAAGAATTCACTTTCAAAGGAGGAATTGCAAAGATCAGTGGGACGAAGCCACAGTCAGAATCAAGACTTCTATCCCAGCATTTAATTTACAGTTCTATCAGATTAGCTGAATTCTTGAAATTCAGTTGATATGCACTAAATGGAACAGATAAATAAGCTCAGAGCGCTGCAAGTGAAACTGCACATAGTTTTTCAAGGCATAGTTCAAAGTGACCTGTGTAGCCGATGTCCAAAGGGTCTTGGATGTTAAGAGCTACCGGCAATTGAAACTGCTCAGACTCTTAAGTCAGGCGCAAAAAAACCTTCCTAACCCCCAGTTTACCACACTATCCACAGCTAAATAACTGTCCCCAGATTTACCACTATCCACCCTCACAATACGTAGTGGTCTCTTTTTGTGTTATAATAAAACAACAAATCAAACCCCTAATCTTTATTTTAAGTTATTTCTGAAGTCAACAACTGTTTGAAGTGTCCTGCTCTCAGAGGAAGAGGAGTAACCTCCAGATAGACCAGATTCTACATAGAATCATGGAATGGTTTGGGTTGGAAAGGGCCTTAAAGCTTATCCAGTTCCACCCCTGCCAGGGGCAGGGACACCTCGCACTGGATCAGGGGCTCCAAGCTCCATCCAACCTGGCCTTGAACCCCTCCAGGGATGGAGCAGCCACCACTGCTCTGGGCAACCTGGGCCAGGGCCTCCCCACCCTCACAGCAAAACATTTCTTCCTAGGACCTCATCTACATAGACGTCTTTTTTTAGTCACTTGACCTTAGCAGTAGACACTGATAAGAAAGGCCATGTGCACATATCAAGCATTTTACTCAAATCTTCTTTCTCACTTCTTCAAAGTGGCACTCTGGCCACCTGGTAAAAGTACAAAATTATTTTTTTAATTTACTTTTTTAGGAATATTTCCTATCATGGGAAAGGCAGAATTTCTTACTTTCATCTCCTCCTGTTGAAGTGAGCAACATCCCCTTACAGTGCCAGGGGGGATTTATTTCACAAAGGTAGCAATGCTCATTTCCTTACCCTCTTGCTGAGAGTCTACACACAGATGTCTCTGCAATGTACTTCATTTAAAACATAAGGAGGAAAGGGAAAAGCAGGAATAGACAAACTTATCCCACCAGAACATCTTTATAGAACCATGTGTCCCTGAAGAAGAAAGACTTTATGCTTATAACTTCATTCAATATTTCTTTTTGAGCATTTGAATAATGGGCATTACATAACACCTTTTGATACTAACTGAACTTTATAACTAATAAAATCCTCTTTCCGAGCTTTGTGACTTACACCTACAATCCACTGAGTGTCTTTTACAAATAATAATCATAGCTAATTACACATAGTAAATAACCTCAGCTTTCAAGCCTCCCCATTTATCATTTTGCTAAATATTAATCACAGCTTTAAGCTGTCTAACAAGCTCCTAAAAGCATGACATTACCAGAGAGATCCCCCGCTCTACAGAGTCTCAAACTATCCATCAAAATCCCTTTCACAGAAAGCACTGATTAAAACTTCCTGGCAGGGTTTTTATTTGTTCACACATTGGGTCTCCCTTCCCAGACAACCAAGTTCCCTTCAGCAGGGTGGGAGAGCGACCAGCCTCTCCGTACCCGCTGCCCATGTACCACTGAGCCTGGGGAGGCGGAAGGGGCTGCACCAACTTGCATCTCCTCTTTCTTAATTAGGATTTGAAACAATAGGTGGGGAAAATCAGGACCAATCGCTATTATGTATTAGCTTTCATTTCTGTGCATTGATTGAGCTTATGTTGTTTTATGTGTGCGATGAAAGGGCAAATCAAGCCCCATTTCTCTTTCTTGTCAATTCTCTTTCTCTTTTTCAACTATTTATCTTCATATTGTATTGCAGCAACAGATGGCACATTAAAAATGAATTCACTTTTGGGGAACTGTACACCACACAGCTTATTCTTACCGTACAAAATGGCAATGTAATTAAATGTCTTTTGGAAAGGTACCTATAAAATACAGTCACATAATGCCCACTTAAGAAACAAGACGTTGTTTAACAGAAGCATTTGGGGGAAAGCAGAGAAACTCTTTGGGGTCTTAACACTTTCATATTTTATCTGAATTGCTAGCCTAGTTTAAGAAAATATGTGTGCATATATGTATAGGAATATTACTCAGCTTATTGCCCTCTCTGAAATTCAGTGAGGATGCAATTTCAAGTATTTTCTGCATTAGTTTCTCCTGGCATATTTATAAACAATGCTTTCAGCAGGACTCATTAGATAATATTAGCATTCTTTAAATAATAGCTCCCAATAAATTCTAATAAATAATGTTATTGTCAGCAAGCACCACATAGCAGGTCCGTTTACATGTGACATTATCAGTGCACACTTAGCAAGGTGCTTAGGAAAAATAACCTCCTAGTCATATGAAAAATTGTTCACAGTTGTAGGCTCATAACATTTTAAACCCTACTCAGGGGATGACATTTGATGAGCAACAAACCAGGGTAACACATAGGTAACAAACTTTCCTCACTGGCATTTAACACACTGGCCATGAATAGAAAACAATAGGTTAAACTCCTCCAAAGCACAGTCCCTACTTTGATGGCAATTAATCAACACAGATAGAAGAAACGTGATTATCAGCTTTATAGACCTAGGATAAACAGCAGCATGAAATACATTCCTATGACCAACAGCACCAAACAATTACAGCAATAGCCATTAGCAGTCTCTAGGAAAAAGAGAAGCAAGTGTGGAGGAGGAGGGACAGGTCACAACAAAGCTGCCTTTTTATTAATCATCATTAGAGGAAGGGAAAGAAGAAATGTTAAAACTCCATTCTTATGAAATCTAATAATTGTATTTCAAACTTGGTTACCTGCTTTCAGATCCTGAGATCTCTTTTGGATGCTTTCAATTGCATAATGCAAAAAATACAAACACAAAACCACCCTAATCCACCCCCTGTTCACCAGCGCTGTAGCACACAAGCCATAGAGAAAGCAGCACTACACAATCATACAATAAGATGGTGTCTGACCAGTAATACGTGTCCTAGGACAAAGTTTCAGTTACAAAACCTGTATTCCCTCCCACCTCCAACCACAGCCCCACTTTGCTGCTTTAAGAAAAATAATAATCTGGCATAATTTACCTTTTAATAGAAAAAAGCAATTAAACTAATTAAACATCACAGCATCTTTGCTTTTTATTTAAGTCAAGAATGCCAAAACTAAACACGACTTTGGGGTTGTTCATTCTGGAGATGAGAGGGCTCTGGGGAGACCTTAGAGCAACTTCTAGCACTGAAAGGGGCTCCAGGAAAGCTGGGAAGGGGCTCTTGGTCACAGAGTGCAGGGAGAGAATGAGTAGGGATGGTTTTCATCTGAAAGAGGGGAGATTGAGATGAGAACTGAGGAAGAAATGTATTCCTTGATGCTGGGGAGGCCCTGGCCCAGGTTACCCAGGGAAGCCATGGCTGCCTCGTCCCTGGAGGTGTTCATGGCCAGGTTGGATGGGGCTTGGAGCCCCTGATCCAGTGGGAGGTGTCCCTGCCCACGCAAAGGGGTTGGAACAGGATGGGCTTGGAGGCCCCTTCCAACTCAAACCATTCTGTGATTCACCTACCTTAAAATATTCCATTAAAAAGGACAGAGCTGGTCATCCCTGAGAAGAGTGAATGGATGGGTTTCCCCACACCAAGGGAGTTAAACCCCCCCCAAAACTACATATATACACGCTAACCAGTCTTGGAATACTGCAATAATATGAGTTTTGGGGATTTTTATACAACACCATTGTAAGAAATTTACTGTGTCTATGTTGAAGACGGTATTTAAACTGCTGTAACCTGGTCCAGTCAAGAGCAATTTGCAAGTGGACACTGAAAGGTAGATATGAACATACAAGGGACAGGGCTGCTCCCCCGTGAAAATACACGCACACACAGAGAGCTTGACAGTTCCTTTCTCGAAATACACATATTTGAAAGCAAATACATCACCCTGTTGAGTCAGACTACATTTAGCATCACTGCTTTCCCTCCTCCCACCCCCCCAACCATGTGTCAAGGCTGTTTTCATCCCCTTGTTTGTCTGTCTCCCCTAATCAGGACTCTGTTCTTGTACTGAGCAAGTCGGGGCATTTAGTGAAAATCAAGATGGATTTAGTTCCGAATTAAGTAGACTCCCATGACAGGAAATATTAAGAGATGATGGATGTCTGACAAATATTTAAATAAAAAAATCCCAAATCAACTCCCATTTCAGAAGGCAGCCTGCAAAGCCAGATTTATGAAGCTGAAATTTAAACTAGAAGGAGCATATTTTTCCAGGCTTTATGTATTAGCAATATTGCATTTAATTTAGAGATTAAATAAACACCATAGTTTGAGGCAGCCAACAAGAGCTGAAACACTGCGTGGAGGCAGGCTTACAGTTTCAAGCTATGAAATGTGTCTTCTGTTTTGACACTATTGTAACAGCATAGTTGTTCGCTTTCCTTGTTTCCATGGGGTTTATGGTCCATAAAGTTTAATAACAATCTTAACAGCTGAACAGTGAGCACACATCTCTGGGAGGCTGCAGTAAGAAACAGGATCTGAATTTTATCCATGTAATCTTTAGTGGCAGCGTATGTCCTTTTCTCACCACTGTCCACGTATACCCATGTAGTTAAGGAAGGCACCACTGACTCACCTTGGAAAAGAGGTCACATCCCCTCTTGACCTACAGGAAATGAGTGAAGAACACTCAAAATGCCAGCTCAGGTGATGAAACTGAGCAACCTGATGCAGTGGGAGGTGTCCCTGCCCGTGGTGGGGGTGTGGAACTAGATGGGCTTTGAGGTCCCTTCCAACCCAAACCATTCCATGATTCTATGAACTACTGATCAAATCTTTTCTTTAATTTGTATGAAATTCATCATAGTCCCATCCTGCCTGGCCTTGAACACCTCCAGGGATGGGGCAGCCACCACTTCCCTGGGCAATGTGGGCCAGGGTCTCATCACCTTCACAGGAAAACATTTCTTCCTAAAATCTCTTCTTAATCTCTCCTCTTTCAGGTGAAAACTTTTTGCCCTTCTCCTATCCCTGCACCCCCTGATTAAGAGTGCCTCCCATTTTCCCATAAGGAAATCCATCAATGAGCACCCAAAACCAGCAGTGGCTTTCTTCCACCTGAGCTGCTACCAAAATAAATAATGTCTTGGGTACAACAAGACCTTCTGCTCTTAGAGGCATAGACCTCTCTCTTCACTCACTCCTCCAGCACACATGATGAGGCAGGAACACTTCAGTTCCTAGCACAGTTGGTACTCTACTTGTAACTCGACTAATTACTTTCTGTAGAAAGTGAATTTAAAAAGACTTAATTTGGTGGCAAAGACATGAACCATCACCCCCCCCAAAAAAACCAAACCTGAAACTGAAGCTATGACATTTAATCATCTTTTTCAGAAAGTCATAGGCCCATGTCTGGTTTTATCTTCAGAGGTTGCCCAAAGCAAATGGAAAAAGGGCTAAACAAGCTACAGAAGGCTCTTCGTCAGGATCCCCAAAACACCACAACACACCTCAAACTTCCATCAGTGCTGTCAGTCCAGCCTCCATCTGGCTCATCTTTGGCTAGGGCTTCCTTCCCAGCTCAAAAAAAAAAAAAACACACAACAGCCAGAAAAGCTGACAAAACTAAGTGCAGCTTCATGTGTGGGGTTCACCTGCACCTCACCTGGCAGCAGGGGAGCAGCTCTGCCCTCTCTGCCCGGCTGTGCCCAAGGACGTCTGGAGTGCAGGGTCTGCTCTGCCATCTGGGTTCTTCCCAGTACATGCATGGCAGTGCCATTTATGTCCGATTCAGATCAGAAGGTAAAGCTTGCATGGAAATCTTGTAACATCAGTTAAAATTTAACCTGAATTCTTTTTTTTATGCAGTCTGCCGTAAAATTTTCAGTAAGAAATAAAAGGAACAGAAAGCACTTACTCCTTGAAGTTTGGCTTTGACTCGGATTTTGATCAACTTGTGTCTGCCTTGAGCTAGAGTCCCAAGTGTTGAAGAGTTGTGCTGGTTTAAACTAACAAAAGCCCAGGCCCTCTGTCTACTGATAACTATGCTCCACCACCTGCACCACCATTTTCATGACTTTTTTAGGGGTCTTCATAAAAGTAGAATGAAAAGGGAACATCCAACATTCCAACCTGGCTTTATGTAACTGTTTGTAAGGAACAACTCTATACGAGCACAGAATATTAAATGACTTCCTCCTTTTTAAATAATTGAATAGATTTCAACTTGATTGTGTCTCTTTAACATTTCACTACATCATTTTTTTTCAATGAATTTGACACATCAAGTAATATCAGAGTAAATCTACCTAAAATATTTACAATTACTTGCAAGATATTTTCACATGAACGAGTAAATTGAAACTTCCTCTCAGAGGAGAGACATAAAAAAGTCATTTTTATGGTGGTTATTGTAATTTTAATAGGCAATTTCATAGGTAAACAGAAGTGCTTGATCTCCGTTCACTACTGTATAACAAGCTGTGCTGCATATCTAATGGAATCACATGGATTTGCGTAGAAAATGAACAAGAATTATAAATGGCTCCTTCTGTGATTTAAACTATACAGTTTTATGCACCTCAGCCTAAGAAGAAAACACAACACATATTTCTACTGTACAAGCAGGCAGCCTACTTCCCTTGGGAATAAAGTTTTAAGAAGATGATGCTTCAGGTTGGCATTAAAGCAGATGTTCAGCAGAAGGAGCTGTGCACATATTTTCAGAGTACCCTCATTCCAAGCTGGTTCACCGCAAGATATGCATGCGCAAAAGATCAGAAATCTGTGCGGGCAAATGACATTTTCATGACCAGAGTAGATTAATGGAGTAATAGATTTAAAGGCTAGAAGGGATCATTACAATCATCTAGTATGACCTTCTGTTTAACAGAATTTAGCCAAGGGATTCCCACATCAAGCCCATGGCTCATAACTTCTGGTTGAGCTACAACCAGTACCTTTTAGAAAGACATTCAGTCTTGATTTAAAGACTTCAAATGATGGAGAAGTCACTACATTCCTTGGCGAGTTGTTACAGTGTTTAATTACCCTGTTTCTTTTTTTCTTTCTTCCTTATTTTATTTAAAAAAGGGGGTTACTAGCACAATTTATCTCCTTTCAGCCCAGTCACTAGTATGACTACCTGTCCTCTTTGGAGATTAATCACAGAGTGGCTTAGATTGGAAGGGACCATCCAGTTCTAACAACCCTGACACAGACAGAGACGCCTCCCACTGGATTAGGTGGCTGCTCCATCCAACCTGGCCTTGAATACCTCCAGGGATGGGGCAGCCACCACTGCTCTGGGCAACCTGGGACAGGTCCTCCCCACCCTCACAGCAAAACATTTCTGCCTCAGAGCTCATCTCAATCTCCCCTTTTTCAGCTGAAAACCACTCCCCCTCATCCTATCATAGAATCATAGAATCACCAGGTCAGAAAAGACCTCTTGGAACATCGAGTCCAACCATCTGACAATAAACAATGTCCCTGAGCACCTTATCTACCCATCCTGTAAACTTGTCCAGGGAAGATGACTCAACCATCTCCCTGGCCAGCCTCTGTCAGGGCCAAATTAACCCTTTCTGTGAAAAATTGTTTCCTGATATCCAGTCTGAACCTCCCCTGGCGGAGCTTGAGGACATTCCCTCTCATCCTGTCCCCTGTCATTTGGGAGAAGAGCCCAGCTCCCTCCTCTCCACAACCTCCTTTCAGGTAGTTGTAGAGAGCAATAAGGTCTCCCCTCAGCCTCCTCTTCTCCAGGCTGAACAACCCCAGCTCTCTCAGCCGTTCCTCATAAGGCCTGTTCTCCAGCCCCTTCACCAGCTTCGCTGCTCTTCTCTGGACTCACTCCAGAGCCTCAACATCCTTCTTGTGGTGAGGGGCCCAGAACTGAACACAGGATTCAAGGAGCGGCCTCACCAGTGCCGAGTACAGGGGGAAAATATCCTCCCTGGACCTGCTGGCCACGTTGTTTCTGATACAAGCCAAGATGCCATTGGCATTCTTGGCCACCTGGGCCACTGCTGGCTCATGTTCAACAAACCCCCAGGTCCTTGTCCTCTCGGCAGTGTTTCAGCCACTCTTCTCCTAGTCTGTAGTTGCACAGGGTTGTTGTGCCCCAAGTGCAGGACCCGGCATTTGGCCATGTTAAACTTCATCCCATTGGTCTCAGCCCAGTGGTCCAGACTGTTCAGATCCCTTTGCAGAGTCTCCCTACCCTCCAGCAGATCGACACTTCCACCCAGTTAGTATCATCCGCAAACTTGCTAAGGGAGCACTCGATCCCCTCATCCAGGTCATTGATAAAGACATTAAACAGGGCTGGACCCAGCACTGAGCCCTGGGGATACCACTTGGAACTGGCCTCCAGCTGGATTTAACACCATTTCCTACTACTCTCTGGGCCCAGCCATCTAACCAGTTTTCCATCCAGGAGCAGATGTGCCTGTCCAGGCCAGAGGTGACAGTTTCTGAAGCTGAATGGTGTGAGAAACTGTGCCAAAGGCTTTACTGAAGTCCAAGAAGACCACATCCACGGCCTTTCCCTTACTATCCGTTCCATCCCTGATCCAAAGCCCCTCCCCAGCTTTCCTGCAGCCCCTTTCAGTTCTGGACACTGCTCTAAGATCTACCTGTATCCTTCTCTTCTCCAGACTGAACAACCCCAACTCTCTCAGCCTGTCATCATATGAGAGGTGCTCCAGCCCTTGGATCATCTCCGTGGCCTCCTTTTGAGTCACTCTAACAGATCCATGTCCTTCATGTGCTGAGGACTCCAGAAATGAACACAGGCCTTGAGGTGAGAAAAAAGTCTTTTCAGAAGACCAAACATAGGTGCTTATGGGTTTTTAACAAGGAATATCTTAATATTATCTTTATGACAACAGTACTTCTTTATTCTTTTGTTCTCAGAAAAAACTTATCATTCTTGTAGTTTTTTCCTGAAATCTCCAAAACTTTTACATCAAACACCAACACTACTACCAATAGTCAAATAATGTTTATTTTATAGGGGTAATAACACAATAATAACACTGCAAGGATCCCACTAGGAGAAGAAAAAAAGCCTGCTAGCCATTTAGTCTTTGTCTTTCTTACACACACTCATGAAAATATCCATCTAACAAAAGGATGAAATAAAAAAAAAAAGTTTGGTCAAGTTGGAAGACATGAGGACAGTAAAACAGCTCAGTACAACATAGATCTTGGGGGGTTTGCCAAATTAGGTGTGATGAAGCAATTCATGAAGAATAAGTACCCCTGTATTCCCCAACACCGTGCCACCTGGCCGGGTCCCAGGCACATTAGAGAGGTTTTTATACCCTTCTGACTCAGGTGTGCACAGGATTGGGCTACAATGGTGCAGGCTGCCAGGAACAGAGCATCTGAAAATTCTCTTACACTCTGAAAATCCTCAGCTGCTTGTCAGGACAGCTTTATGGAAAGTGAGATGAGGTTCTGGCCCCAGCGTTTAACTATACTTGGCCATAACTCAGTTTCTCACAAATAGCAATTTTGGCATGTTCTCTTTCTCTTGTACAACTGTGATACATGCAGTGGGAATAATAAATTACCACTCTATTACACGACAACAGAAATCTCAATGTGTTTGGCTTTATATGCAGAACTAAAAATGTGGGCTGCATCTTGCACTGCACTTTTGCTAGGCTGGAATCTCATATATTTACATTGTTTAGTAACGAACTACTGAACATGTGAGATTAAGAACTCATGGAAAAAGTGATGGCCCTTACGAATAGGGTTAATGGGTGTATTTTTGTGAACTGAAAGGCCAGCTCTGTGTAGTTAAAATCACTTTCATACACTTTGGACGTATATTGCAATGAAACTGAGAATGTGGGGTTTGGAGGAACATCCACAAAGGCTGCCTCTTCTTCAGATGTGATTATACACCTCTTTGGAAAACACAACAATTGTGCCTTGCAAATACCAATGTCTTTTATAATTTATTGAAATCTACTGTTAGATTTCACTAATATTTGAGCTGAACAGTCAAGAACAGGAAAAAAAAAAAGCACTATGCGATTAAAGACAATGTTTTCTTTAGGGGGAAAAAAAAGAAGCTGTTTTGATTTTAAGAAGATAGAGAGTGGGAAAATAGAATCCTGCTAAGGAAAGGAGTAGTCGCTTTCACTGAAAGGGAAATACTGAGTTGCTTTGTCCTCAGGTCTCAGTGGAGCAAAGCCTGATGGCTTAACCATGGCATATGGGTTGCAGCCCAAGAGAGCTAAAGAGAAAATTTGGAAGCTCGTGTCAAATTCTCTGCTCTCTCTTCAGCTTTGGCCTAGGCCTCGGCAGCAGTCTCGGGGGACGGGATGATGTACTGCGATATAACAAGCTGCCTGACATTTTGAAATGCCTTAACCCCCAGCTTTCCATCCACCTTTTAGCCCTCACAGCATCTTCCCTTCCCACGCGGAGCCGCACAGTGCACGGTGTAAGGCGCGTGATAAAGAAAAAAGTAGTTATATCTTTGTCCTTGAGGTATTTAATCAGCAATGGCTCTCTGCTTTGTTAACAGCATTTTCTGTAATGTAATATGAAATGCCAGTGGTCACCTGGCAGGTGAGGGACATGAGTGCCTGATGTCCTCACGCAGACACGTGTCCTCACTCAGCAAAGGTGTGGTTTACTCTGACCACAAGGCAGGGTGGGGGCGGAATGAAAACCAGAAAGCTCTGTTTTCCTGAACCCTAAGAAACCGCAAGCTCCTGAAAAAATCAAAGCTGCCTGAATTACAGAGAAGGAAGCTTTAGAAGCACAAATGTTAATTTTGAAGCCAAACAGATGCTCACAAGACAGAAGAAATTTATTTTATGCTTCCAGCAGCTTTCAGATTTATAACTGGCAGTTGGTAGCCAAACTCTTAAAAACGCTGCAATAATTACATATCCAAACCAACACCTTTTTCTCCCCCTTCACATGGGAAATACCACAGCACTGGACACATTATTAATTAAAAACTCTACATGCTGTTATAGGCATGAACTCAGTAACCCATCTCGGTCTTTCCTTTTCTAAAAAGTCAAAACATCGAGGGGTTGAACACAGCTTCTCTCATACATTATCTCCCTAATGACTTTGACCTATTAATAAGTGGAATCTATCAAGTATACTCTCTCTTACAGTATTTTGTCAATCGTTATACGCCTCAATGGGGCCACCATTAAAAATCTGGCAATTAATTCAGTATTTAGGACACCGTTACTATGAAATATGCTATGTATCACACGATTTTTCATCATAAATAAAGAAATGCTGTAAATCACAAGGTGAGATTAGTATTTTGTGCCATCAGAAGTGATGCCTTTTAACGATAATCATGATATACTTTGCTGTTTCTCTCCTTAAACAGGAATCTTTTATAGCAGAACCATTCCAAGGGAAAACAATCTGAATGCCACAGTGGATACTGAAAAGAGATGCTTTCAACACCCTTATGCTTATTTCCTGCCATTCTGTATCAAATTCTTTCTGCAGCAGAGACTGAATATGCACCTAAAGTATTTCTTATTCTTTCAAGAAAGTTAACTGGAGTTTTTTTCATACTTTTCCTATTAGAAATCAAAATAAGATTTTAAAATATTGTTAGACATGTTAAAATCGCAGCATATTTATGTACTACATCTGAATAAAAGCATTTTGCTTACCAAAAAACATAGCTCTTGATCAAAAATGATTAATTGTGGCTTTCTGGTCAATAAAGCACTAAATAAAATGAAGGATGAGAACCTAATGTGGCTGAAAGTCTCTAATGGCATTTATTAATTTATTTATTTTATTTCCTTTTTAAAAAAAGTTTTGATTAAAATATTGTTATTTAATATCTCATGGATAAAAAAGCATTAAAGCTATTAGCATCATGTTAGCATGATTACAATGACTAATGCGGGAAGTACCTCTAAGAGAGTTGTAGCTGTGGTTTCATTTGTTCTAGATGAAAAATGACGTTTATCAAACATTTGATCTGATGGGCTATATATTTATAGAGAAACAAAAGAGAAGAGATTAACTGGCAGGCAAATCCATTCTGATTAGACTATTTAATGCTCACTGTAGGTGTTACAAATAACCCCATTCCCAGGAGGGTTCCTTTGAACTAGAGTTCTTTAATTATTATTTTTATTTAGCACTGAGACCATAGGACTTGTGAACAGAACCTTTTAAAACAGTTGAAAAAACCCAAAGGTATATTTTCTCTATTGTTTTCTCAGTAAGGAAAGTCTTATTGCTGTTTGGGATATGCTCGCTAAATTAAACTGAGATTGTTGTTAAACATAGTTTTTAATATTATCATTTTAAGATCTCAACTTGCACATTTCTGAATGATATCTCATTTGGAACTGCAACCATTTATCTAGTCAGTGCATCTGTGTTCTTAACATATGGACTGGAAACTTTCCATCGCAATGCCTACACTCTGCCAAAAAGCCAGAAAAAGAAAACGTTCAGATGTAAATACAAGCTGATACCTGAGTTCTTCGCTGGTTTGAATCTTTAAGCACCAAGCTACAGAAGAGTCTATTATGACTGTGGTTTTGTTGAAAAAAAAAAAAAAAAACAACCCAGGAAAGCTGCAGAACAGGCCTTGTGCATTGCAGATCCCCATTTTGGCAACCCAAAGAGGGAATATAAGCTTAAAGGCCTGAATTTAACAAACCTAATTATCAAGGCTTAATTAGTACCAAGGGTAAAGCTTCATGGAACACCTGCAGACTTAATTTATGTCCTGACAGAGAGGAACAAGTGTTAATGGGCTGTATTTATGTTAATACCTGAACCTTAGAGAGCTAGTGGGATGAAACAGCCTATGCACTAGTTTTCTGTTTCAAGCTACAAAACAAACAGAAAAGATTTTAATCTTAATATTAGCTTGCACATACCTCCTTGGGGAAAGGGTAGATCTGTTTAAACTTTAAAATTGGAGATGTACAATACTAAGGAAAAAAAAAATAACAAAAAGTCAAGTTTAAAAAGTTGTATTAGTGCAGCGAGCATCAACCCAAAAAGCATCAGGGGCCATTTCCTGAGCATCCTGTGAGCAGCTACTGCTTTTAGTAACACCTTTTACACTCCACCACTGATTCTTGCTACAGCACGAACTTCGGTTTTCCCGTGGCTGATGTGTAAGACAATTCTTTGCTCTATGCAGAGGGAAGGAAAAAACAAGGCTCCTCACTGTGGTGCTGCGAGCGTTGCCTACGCCTGCTGGGGCTCCAGGGACGCGGTCTGAGGTGACTTTGGGCTCCTCTGCAGAAGGCAGAGCCCCGGGGGGAATGAGGCCTCTCACTGTCTCCAGAGCTCTTGGAGCCCAGGCTGTAAAGAGGCCATATGGTACCAGCAGCCCTGGCTCTCACTCAGTGCCAGGAGGGACCAGAACATTATATATCCATGCTGTTCCTCGCTCTGTATATAGTAAACTACTCTGAAGCCATGGGGTTTTAGGTATGAGTAAACAGCTTGTATGTTTTTCCCACTGAAGTCGCAATTCCATTGCAGCAAGACTGGCTCGTCTACTTCTGGTGCTTCGAGTATCCTGACTGATCTCAGAAAGATGGTGTTTAAACGGCATTTTTCTGCCCTTCAATGCTCTTTTTTGTCCTTAGCCACACATACCATTTCAGCAAAGAGCACATCTGAGAGTATGGCCATGAGAATAGCATTATAACCTCTGAATTACACTGAGGTGAAGGGGAATGTTTATTATTATTATTATATACATCTGCCACCCACTCTGGCTTTGGTTTAATATCAGGCTCCACTAGTATTTTCAGCTCTGAAACTGCTCAGGTTGCAGAACAAAAAGGCATAAAGCCACCCTGCGCTGGCCTGTGGAGCTATTTATTATCCTGTTGTTGGTTCCTGCATGTACAGGTACTAAGGACAAAAAGTCGTCTCAAAGATAATCCTCCCTGGTTATCACAAAAGGCCGCAGAATGTCACCAACTGACTACTGCAACCAACCTGCAACTTCTTACAAGGACTCCAAAGATGTTTGAATGCTCACAACTGAATGAACCACAGGTTGTTCTAATGCTTATATGCCTTTGTTGTTAGAAATGCTGTGTGTCCCCAGAACGTGACCAGCTTAAACTTGTCATACTGGATCATATTCTGCTTTGCAGAGCTGAAAGGACAGTTCTTCAGTAATCTTCCCTGGCAGGTCTTACTGATGGTGATCTGATCACCTTCTGGCTGTATTTCTGGCAAGTTAAATAGATTGAGAGCTGCATACTTATTCTTACAAAACAGCTTTATTCATCTCATCTCATTCTTGTTGCCATTTTCTGAATCGTTCTTCATATTTCTACCATCTGTAAACATAATACAGATCATCCTTTAAATGTTTATAGCTATAGCTGAGGATCTTCTGTGTCCATTTAAATGCTCACATGACCACCCTTTTAAGCCATTTGCAGCACAGATTTACTAACAGAATGTGTTCTCTGCAAGCTTCCCTCACTGTGCAGGACATCGACATAGAGCTGAATGCAACTTTCCAACATGCAAATTCATTTCCTTAAGCTTTCTTTCATTTTTGTTCACTAATCATCGGCAAACTGATCCTCATGTTCTCAGACTGACTTGATGAGACTTAGTCATAAATATTTCAATTAATTGAACCTGCAAGCATTTACAGTTCACTCTAGTGGGGCAAATCAGCCATACATTATTCTCTGTCCTTTCAGATCAGATGAATTATAAGAGTGATCAATATGTTTGAATTATAACATGTGAAAACTGAATACGCAATTTGAAACTGCACTGAACAACATTCAGGCTTCATTTTTGTGAGTACACAGAGCACCAAGCTCAGTTCCTTCAACTTGCATTGGAAGCAAATACAAAAGCACAGTAAACAAAGTCAGCTCCACATTCTCTTCATTTTGTCCAAATCATAGTTGTTTCTGCTTTTAGTTCACTCATAATCTTGTGACCACAGTCACAAGAACAAACATTGGACTTTACACCTAGCAAAATACAACCTGCCATCGTCACACAACCGCAGCAGCCCTGGCT
This sequence comes from Clamator glandarius, assembly GCA_033459285.1. NCBI lineage: Eukaryota > Metazoa > Chordata > Aves > Cuculiformes > Cuculidae > Clamator > Clamator glandarius. The sequence goes on along the minus strand of JAUNZM010000893.1, from coordinate 156,288 downwards.
TTAAGGAATAAGGAGCCTGACCAGGCAAGGCAGCTGTGCCAGTGGGCAGTGAGATCCCTCCACGGGAGCATGGCTCGGCTTCACGTGTGGTATCAAACCATGGGGCACGTTCCCGCATTGTCCTTCAAGAGGCAGGAGCCCAAGGTACCCTAAGCCTGGAAACATCAGCAGGGCTGCTGAGATCCGTGAAAATCTTCCCTTTTTCTCTTCTAGCTAAAGCTTTGATTCTGCCTTAAGGCCTAAAACAGTTTTGCTCTCTGTCAAGTTTTCTAAGAACACCAGGCTTGAATCTTGTACTGCTGCTCAAGAGAGAGGCAAGACTATTTATGGGGACCCATATGAATCCAAGCTAATTTAAACACTTAGTTGAGGAGGAATAGATAGTTTGGCCAGTGTCTCCTCCCCACCACCACTTCCCCTGGGGGAACAGCAAGATCATTTTTGTTATCTTTTCTCCTTCCTGTTTTATAATCCTTTTTAAAATATTGACACTAATGCTTCTTTCCCTCCTGCCTTTTTTCTGGCAACGACTATTGATCCCGTCTCTGCCACCAGCCTGTTCACCACATTTCAGTGGGGTACAAACCATCAGCGCTTTCCACGGCATCTGTGACGATGTCATCAAGGATGTTTGCACAGCTGGGAAAGCAGGTTTGTTATGGGGCTGTGTTTTACTGCTGTTAGCTGAGAAGTGCAGCAGACCCACATGACAACTGGTAAGTATTTGCATTATCTTGCAGGGACCCTCCAACCCCCTGCATCTATCGGAGACTCCTTGTGTGTGTGAGAACAAGCTTCCTCAGGCTACGTGAGGTGCTTACACAGCTTGAAGCAAAACCCATCCAGAACGGACCATGTGGGCTCAGCATAATGTTGGAGGGGAGTTTCACACTTTCCATCCTGAGACTTCGAAAGGTTTTAAAGGACAAAGTGGAAGAATGGTTGGAATCATGGAATGATCATAGAATCACAGAATGGTTTGGGTTGAAAAGGGACCTAAAACCCATACCGATCCATCCCCTACCATGGGCAGGGACACCTCCCACAGGATCAGGGGCTCCAAGCCCCATCCAACCTGGCCTTGAACCCCTCCAGGGGTGGGGCAGCCATCACTGCTCTGGGCAACCTGGGCCAGGGCCTCCCCGCCCTCACAGGTAAATGTTTCTTCCTAAGATCTCATCTCAATCTCCCCTCTTCCAGCTTAAAATTGTCCCCCCCGTCCTATCCATGCGCCCCCGATAAAGAGCTCCTTCTCAGCTTTCCTGTAGGCCCCTTTAAAGGAACGCCTTCCCATCTCACATGCAGCTTTGCGGCATCCCTGGGCAACATCTCAGACCTCGTGAAGAGTAGAGTCAGCCACCTTCTGCTCCCCAAAAACCTCTGCTTCTCAGGGCAATAATCAGATGTTTGCAGGGAGGGGTGCTTATGGTGCAGTGGAAGTAACAATGAATATGAATGGCAGCAGTAAATTGCTCTCTTTCTCCAGTCTCCAACTTTATAAACGGTCACTTCCTAAACCAACCATAGAATCATAGAATCATTAAAGCTGGAAAAGTCCTCCAAGATCATCCAGTCCAACCATCAATGCACAACTGAATTTTGATTCAAGAATGAGACAATAAAAACAGTAATAGCCATTTTATAGATTTTGTTTATTACTTTTATCTAGCACGTTAATATCTCTTTTAAGTATGTTTTTACCTCTGGCGAATTCATCAGACCTTGAAATGTGGTTTCCAAGACCGGATATTACACATTAACACCAATCTAATACGTACGATCATTATGGAAACAATTCAAGCGAAGCATATTGATTTTTTTCCATGACCAGCAAGAACATCAATGCATAACACATACAAGTTCTTGTACATATACATATATGCAGACACGTTCTCGTAAATCGACACGGACACAGTGTTACGGGAAGAATACAGCTGAGGCCACGGCGTGGATAGGCGTAGGTTTTTGCAATTCACATACACTTTCATTTTGGTCACGTAACTATGTTTCAGAACACTGCGCTGCTTGTATAGTTTGTAAAACTAGCTTTAAGGTAGACAATAAATGGAAATAAAACATTAATCAGATTGTCAATGAAAATTCTGAGAATTCAATTACAAATCCTGGACCAATTTAGTCATCAATTTCTCAAAGCATCTTTGGCATGGAAAGATGGAGATCTTTGTGAGGTTTAATAAGTAGATTTCTTACATTTCTTAAAAGCAGAAACAACACTTTTCATGCACAGTTTCAATCAGGCTTTATTTTCTGTTTTCTAATTTCATTTCATCCCACTCCAACGTGGCATTTCCCACCTCCCTCAGATCCTCCCACAGAAGAAACATTTGAGTGCATTGTGCAAGTGTGATGCCTGAGCTGGTCACATTAATGTGGCCTGGGACACACGAACCAATTTTTTAGAGGAAAAAAAAGAGATTTTTCAAGATCGTGGTAAAGTTTCACATTAATCCAAAGTGTAGGATAGAAGGCTATCTTCAAAACATGTATCATCCCCTACCAAATACAATGAACCCAAACAAGAGCAGGAAAAGGAAACCAAACATCTCCTAAGAGTTTATTTTCCACTTGGGCTAACACCAGTGAAAAGAAGAGCCGTTTTGCTTCAGTAGTCACATTTCTTTTGGGGTCATCAGCAGGAGTGGACAAGTATGAACTGGGATTTATGGGGCTTCTAATTTTTATTCTTCGATGCTTCTATTTTCATGTTAAAATATATTGTTATTTAATGTTTTGAAATATAGCTTCCCAGCTTAACCTCATTTTAGTTTCCCAACGGAAGTGCAATTTATGAGCTGAGGTGAAAGAAATACAGAAAGAAAGAACTAAAGTAGTGAAATTTTCTGGTATTTCAGACAAGAGTAAAATCCTTACCAAACTGGAAATATTTTCCATGTTTGCTTAAAAATCCATAAAATGAGCAACTGCTCATTAACTTTACAATAATAATACATGCAACATCTCATGCACACAAGTCAGGGCCAAAGCACAACTGCAGATTTCTAACCATTTGTGAAATTTCACACGCTGCAAATGCCAAAGGATTGAAGAGTAAAAGTGAGTGAGTGAAGATATGGTTCCAAGTCACTAAACTGTAGAGGTGTTGCAATCCTTTTTGCAGGGAGATGTTGCAGTTGCACTATAGCAAGGAGAAATCTCAATCGGCTTCAAAGCCAACACAGCATGTTAGACAGACTTTTAACAGAAAGAAAACGGCAGACAAGTGCATGTGAAGGGGAAAAGAATAAGCAGCTCTACTATGAGACCACAAACACTGAACACCAGCTGTGTTCAGCTACAGAAAACTAAGCATCAGCTGCTGAACGTACGTTGTGCAGGCAGCCTGTTGACTTGACACAGGATCACAGAATCATAGAATGATTTGGGTTGGAAAAGACCTTAAAGACTGTCCAGTTCCAACCCCCCTGTGCTTTAATAAAAAGCAATCCTATATGGATGGAAGTTATTTTATGACTGTGACAGAGAAACTTTATCTATTGAGGTAAACACATGGACAGTGTCTTCCTGTGCACAGAGGAGCGCTTAGTTAGACTGAAACTCTGACTAAACAGATTTAGTCAGCACAGGCAGCTCATAATAGTCACTGAGGTTCCTACGTGTCAAAATGCAAACTCTTATCAAACACTGTAAACACTAGTGGGCAAATCAGATCTTTGTTGTTTCTTATTTAACATTAGTTAACATCAATGAAGTGATCGATCAGCAGGGTGCAGGAATCTTTTTGCTTGCTTGCTTTTCTGTTAATGGAGAGCTTAAAAATATTATTTACGGCCTTCTGTTATCTCTCTGGAATTATGTAAATGTCATTTCAATTTTGCAAGAATTCAGTGTAAAAAAAGGCAAACACACTGCACATTGGACCGATTATGCACTAAGCAAGGTCCTTCAGATACCTTCACTGGTAAAACACTAGCCAGCCCTTAACCAGGTAACTCACATCACACCATGTCCACACATTCACACAATTCACTTCTTGCAGATGAGGAAAGTGAGGCACAGCAGTGCAACCGTACGGCCCGAGGCCCTATAATAATTCAGTAGCATGGAGAGATGGGGACAGAAGTTCCTGATTTCTTCATCTGGCCATTGCCTTCTATGCTGTATTTGTCTCCGCCTCAGTTGCGTATCTGGGTGGGAGTCATCGATAGCTGAAATGAGTGGAGATAACTTCCACCAGAGCTAGAACTACGAATTTCTAGACCTCATAACATCTTTACCTTCAAGATTTCCATTTTTCCACACACCTATCAAGGCTCAGAACACCCATTAGGAACCCACAGAGGGGCTGGAGTGGCTGTAAGGGTGCTGGACCAAAGGCTTCCAACAGTGACAGAAAACACCTTTCCCCATCTGTCACCCCATCCCCAAGGGAGTCTGCAGCACAATCCAGATTTCGGGTTGGAATTTCTTTTTGTATTTTATCTCCTGAAATACTGACCTAAATATTGCATTCACTCTATTTATCCCAAACCTTGTCAAAGTGTTCTGCTTAGGAACCAAGAAATACAATATTATAATGAGTAAACATTCAATGTATCTCCATTGTACCATTCAAAAAACCTGATCAGTTTTCCTTTTTTTTGTAACACTCTGCTCATCCCTGATCTGTATTTTATCATGACAAACACCAGAAGCCTTTCACTGGTAACAAGCAGCTTCACTGACACGCAATTTTTACAGCTGTAACAAATAAAAAAAGAAGACAATTTTGGTGTCCCTCTATTTAATAAATTCCCCAAAGTGTAATTTTGTGAGTGTTAATGCATAAATCCATGCTTTAAAACACAGATTTAAAATAAAAGTGTAATCTCGTCTTCATCCCTGCAGCAGCACAGTTAAAGACAGATACTTTGTAACCGCAATAATAGAGAATTTTGGATGGCAAGTAAAAAATAAGAGGAAACTGGAAGAGAAAAGGATGTTAAGAGGAGTGACCTTCTCTTTACATTGTCTCTGCTGCATCTACATGTCAGTGCAGCTCTGCCAGCTTCCCAAGGTAAGTAAAAGCCAAAAAGTAGAAGCACACATCACCTCCCTGTTCCAGGCTTCCTCCCTGAACTTCCTGGCCTGTCTGTGTTTATGTCAATACCTTGGTAATAATTGATTTATACAAGCTAAAATCTTACAGTTTCACAGTATCTTCAAATGGAGGATTTTTACAATAATCACGTCACTGTGAGCATCCCTATATTTTCTAGAGTAGTTAAGTTCTTTTTGTCTTTTGAAATACACATTGCTATGTGGTGTCCTCAAAAAACATCCTGCCCTAAATTATGCCACATGAACCTAGAAAATGCTTCCTAGATTAGTCAAAAATCTTTTTTTCTACACAGCAAAAAGAACAGTCATTAGCAAAAGAAGCAATCAAACTTTGATGCCTATCTCACATGTGGACGCCCTCCCAGCGCACCCTGAGAGCACAGCTGATCTCAGCAACAGATGCCCTCAACTTGGTTTCCTCTTGATGTGGCCGTGGTTGTGATCATTATATTTTCTGCCTCTTGCAAGAATTAAGATCACATGTATCCCAGCTGCTACAAAACAGTAAATCACAGATGATAATTACTATGAAGGAAGATGATAGAAGGATTGGGTTTTACTGAGATAATGTGACTGGACACTATGGATTTTCTTGAAGGAAGAAAATTGCCGCTCATATCAACAGTCTTCTGAACCCCACTTCCACAGCAGTACATTCTGGTCTGTTTTCTTTTTATCCTCCTCATCTCACAAAATCTAAAAGCCAAGAAAGAATATATTTCATTTCACTGCTTCAGTGGCAAAGTGGCCAAGGAGCTCCACCAATCTCATCAGCTTCTAGTTCCTCTCACACATGAAATTTATATTTCCTGGTGTCGGTGTCCTTAGAAGAAGAGTGAACACAGCACTCAGAATCATTAGTCATCTTTCATGCTCTGGAGGTCCTTCTCGACCAATTTAGTAAAGAACAATGCTGCGTAAAAGAGACAGGATGGCTGCTAATGACAGGCAACAGTTCAATATTTTATGCCACCTTAAAAAAGTTTCAGTAACTGAAGGTGTTCTCACATTAATTCTTTGCATCAATTATTGACAGAGAATTTAATTTAAAGGCAACTAGTCAGTAACCTAGGGGTACTGTTTTAAATAATTTATAATTGCTGCATGGGTGTAATCATATTGCTATTGATTAAGATCCAGTCACTTCTACCAGTCCAGCATGTCTTATGCTAATTTATTTTAGTGATATCACCTTTTTAACTCTGCATTCCCTGGTAACAGGAACTCATTATTAAAAAATAATTTAATCAGGAGCAATCTTTTAAACTTTATTTGATTAGTGCTTGCTAGGCCATTGAAAAAGGAGATTTAAATGAAAGTAAAATTAGAAACTGAAGAAGGATACAGATAGACTGATAATTTCATAAGTAAAGAAAGAATGCTTTAAAGTACTAAGATTTTGATTAGATATAGGAAAGAAGATTAAGACAGAGTTATCACCATTGCCCCTTGATCCTGAAGTTGTTACACGCATTAACTGCCATTTAAATCAATAGAAATTTTGAAGATCAGAAGCTTTCCAGTGAACTGTAATTCTCCATGTGGCCAGCCTAGGACCAGGCCCTCCAGACATCCCAATAAAACACAGCATCGCTTTTCAAGACAAGAATAGAAAGTCCTTCACAGCGTCCCCCTCTCCTGTCTCACCGATCAGTCCCCATTCGTGGAAATATTCAAGGTCATGTTGCGTGGGGCTCTGAGCAATGTGACCTTGTTAAAGATGTCCTTGCTCCTGCAAGGGGCTTGGATCGGATGACCTTCACGGTCCAACCCAAACAATTCTATCATTCTATGAAATCTGTCCTCAGCAGAGGCTGATTCTTGACTTCCAGTATCTACTGGAAGCACTTTTTGCACTTTTTCAAGCTGCCCCAAGGTTTACAGAGTGCTTCCTCATATGTACAGAGAACTACCCTGTCATCAACCTGAAATCCCTTCTAGAAATTCTCCTTTGCTGGCACATCAACAAAAGGAATATTTAGGCTGTTAGTGTGTGCTGAAACCTGCTCGCCACATGGATTTATCTATCACCTCTGCTCAGGGCATCAGTGGTCTCCTGTAAAGCACATGGACTCCAAACTTCAGATTGGGAACTGCCTTTTTACTCTGGATGTGCACTTGGATGGTGGTAGCAAAGCAAAATGACTTGGCCCTCAGGTGCTGCAGGAATACAAGCAATAATAATGTAATAAAAACACCTGAAAACACAGGAGTACACATTTAGTTCTCTAAAGTCAACAGTGGATATCCCATCCAAGGACTTCAGTGCATCCAGAATACTCTCTTTTCAATGCTACTTATCGCAGAATCATAGAATGGTTTGGGTGGAAAGGACCTTAAAGCCCATCCAGTCCCACCCCTGCCATGGGCAGGGCCACCTCCCACTGGATCAGGGGCTCCAAGCCCCATCCAGCCTGGCCTTGAACCCCTCCAGGGATGGGGCAGCCACCCCTGATCTGGGCAACCTGGGCCAGGGCCTCCCCACCCTCACAGCAAAACATTTCTTCCTAAGATCCCCTCTTTCAGCTGAAAACCATTCCCCCTTGCCCTTCCCCTGCCCTCCCTGATCCAGAACCCCACTCCAGCTTTCCTGCAGCCCATTTCAGCACTGGAAGCTGCTCTAAGGTCTCACCAGAGGCTTCTCTTCTTCAGGCTGAACAACCCCAACTCTCTCAGCCTGTGCTCATACATGAGGTGCTCCAGCTTGATGGCCTCTTCTGGACTCACTCCAACAGATCCTATTCTAGATTTCCCATGAAGACTTCAACAACCATTAAAGGCAGTTTAAAACTGCAATGGAAGCAGACAGACATGTGAACAGCCAATGCTAGGGGAAATAAAACCTTCCTGAAAGCACCTTTTGTCTCTATTTTTCCTCTGGTTAAAGATAGTAGGATGGGTGCTACTTCAACAAGATCTGAATCTGTGACAGTTTTCCTAAATAAGAATAGGTGTTTGGAAACAAAGTTAATACAAGGATAAAAATTCAGCATGGAAAGGAAGAAACTGGAACACAAGGAGGTAATAAAAAAGCACTAAACAGGACTATTCCTGGTCTTCTGAAACCTCTCCATTGAAACTAGGGTGCTGGATGGGAGCATGGGCAGACAAGGCATCATATAAATCCAGTATCAGCAAGGACACCACTCAGGATCTACAAAGATAAGAAGTACAATCATATCTACAGAAGTCAAAACATTTAGCCTACAAGTAAAATGACAGACTCTGTAATTTGAACTCAACACATGCTAGGAACAAACATCCACAAAGTAATGCCACAAAGGACAGGCAATCTTTGTCCCTGAAGACACTATTATGTAAATTAAATTGAATTGAGTCCACTTTGAGGTTTGCAATCAAATGGGTATTTTTAATATCAATAAAAACTGAGCTTTCCCCAGAGAATCCAAATCAAGCTGATTTCGTAGAACAAAAGCAAAATGCTGAAACATATATACTTTTGAGAACGTAAAATTGTTAGCAAAACCATCACATTCAAATATACTCTGACAAATAAACTGTGAGGGAGAATAAACTGATGTGACATTTCTGTTCTCTTAGAATGAAAAAAAGAAATTGTTTGGGGACAGCATGTAACACATAGGTACTCGGGAACATTGCTCCAGCAGACATTGTCCATTCTCCCCACCCAATGCAACCAGCCCTCACATCACACCTCTGATAGAAAACCCCTAGGAACCCTACAAGGACCTCTTCAGAAGGCTGTGGGGAGAACTTAGAGCAGCTTCCAGTACTGAAAAGGGCTCCAGGAGAGCTGGGGAGGGGCTCTGGATCAGGGAGGGCAGGAAAAGGACGAGGGGGAATGCCTTTAAATTGGAAGGGGGAAAATTTAGATTAGACATTAGAAAGAAATTCTACATGACATGGGTGGGGAGGCCCTGGCCCAGATTGCCCAGAGCAGTGGTGGCTGCCCCATCCCTGGAGGGGTTCCAGGCCAGGTTGGATGGGGCTTGGAGCCCCTGATCCAGTGGGAGGTGTCCCTGCCCATGGTAGGGGGTGGAACTGGATGGGCTTTGAGGTCCTTCCAGTACAAACCATTCTGTGATCCTATGACTGCCTATCATAGAATCATAGGATCACCAGGTTGGAAAAGACCCACCAGATCATCGAGTCCAACCATTTCTATCCAACACTAAACCATGCCCCTCAGTACCTCATCCACCAGTCCCTTGAACCCCTCCAGGGAAGGTGACTCGACCCCCTCCCTGGGAAGCCTCTGGTGGAGCTTGAGGCCATTATAGAACAGTGACACAAGAACCTGTAAGAGGCTGTTGTCTACTAGACCTATGATTTTTGCAAATAGTGTCTGTAATATAAATCCAGTATTATGCACAAGTATTAAATAAATGTGATATACTATTAAAAATAAAGGAAGCACCAATACAATAATTAAGCTAGTATGCTTTGGTTTTGAATAACAGAATTGATATCCCATGGATCGACCTCATTGCTAATCTACCTTGAGTAATGGCTTTGTTAACCAAATCGTGACTGCAAAAGGTTGTGTTTGACAGTCACACCTAGTAGGATGAGACTATATTCAAACAGTTGGGAAAAAAAAATACACTATTAAATTTACTGAATATCTTGGCTAGGGTTAAGTATTTTATGCAGGCATCAGCATCTTTAAGGAGTTCACCTTTTAAAAGAAGCAGGTTTTTTGTTGTAAATGGCACTGACACTACAACAAGAAAGTTCATTTCACAAAGATGATTCATTAAGAAATAAAATATTCATGGCTGACAGCTTGAAGGATCGCCATACAGTTTTATTCTAATGCACCTGTCCTCTTTGTCAAGTCCAATATGGGATGTCATGTCGCCAAAGTTTTATTTAGAAATTGTTTGTCAGAGTGAGCTTTCTAATGTGAATGAAAAATTCATTCCCTCATTAAGAAGATTTTCCATGAAATGTCTAGGATTTTCAATGAACACCGGGACATGAACCAATTACTGTTAAACACTTAAAGAGACAGTGTCCCAGCTCACTCAGCAAAACTCTTCATGCACAACTATATGGAAGAGCTCAATATCTATCAGGGAAATGCAAATGAAATATCAGTTTTATTTTGGTTTATGTGCTCCTTCCTTCTTTCCGCTCTTCCTTTTCACTTCCCTTTCTTCTTCTTTTTCAGTGACAAATGGAAAATTATGATGTTTGAGAAGTCTTACTCAGTTGCAAATACCAGCTGCTGAGTATGTGCATATTACTCAAAGGACAAAAACATGGCATAAATTTGTAGTGATCTGTATTAATTAGCCAAAGAGCTACGTACATGTAAAGCCGACAACATTTATTTGTGTATGTTCCTTTATTTGCTTCGTTCCCATTCTGCCTTATCTGGAATGTTACCCAGGCCAATGCAGCAAGCACCTCCTTGAGCCCAGACCTGGTGGATCACAGGACTGCACAACAGAAAGAAGTAGGCACTGCCAAATCCCTTTCGAAGGAGGAAGTTTTCTTTCAGTCTCACAGGACTCCCAAAGTAAGCTGAAAAGCTGACTGCACACATTTCTGCAATGATCTCTGCCCCATACACTTTAGTTTTTTCCTAAAGGAATTACACTTGGACTGACGCGTTCTCTATGACCAAGTCTCCACAGACCATGCACTCTTTTCACCCAGATTTTTCGGTCATGGAAAACAACTTAGGTACTCATCCCAGACTCCAGGCTGTCCGGCAGTCCCCTTGGAGCCGAAGCTCGGCTGCTCGATATCTGGAGACCTGAGACACTCTGCACCTGGTCTGAAGTCTTCCTTGTATAGGAGCACCTGGCATCAACAGGCTCCAGACAGACCCATGCCACCAACCAGACAGTCTTTGTACATGCAGCTACTTATTTAGAGCTCGTTCACTGCCCACCAGTACCACCTTCCTGAAGTGGCCAAGCTTCATAGAATCGTTAAGGTTGGAAAAGATGTCTAAGGTCATTCAGTTCAACCCTGTGCCAACATGTTTACTAAACCATGTCCTCAAGTGCCACAGTCACATGTTTTTTGAACACCTCGGGGGATGGAGACCTCCCTGCTTCCCTAGGCTGCCTCTGCCAGGGCTTCACCACCCTGTCAGTATAGAAATGGTTTCTTATATCCAATCTAAACCTCCCCTGGCACAAGTTGAGGCCATTTCACAGAATCACAGAATAACCAGGTTGGGAGAGACCCACTGGATCATCGAGTCCAACCATTCCCACCAAACCCTAAATCATGTTCCTAAGTACCTCATCCAACCTAAATTTAAACACCTCCAGGGACAGTGACTCAACCACCTCCCTTGGCAGACTGTTACAATGCCTAACCACCCTCTCCGTGAAGAATTTTTTCCTTATCTCAAGCCTAAATCTCCCCTGGCGGAGCTTGAGGCCATTCCCTCTTGTCCTGTCCCCTGTCACTTGGGAGAAGAGGCCAGCTCCCTCCTTTCCACAACCTCCCTTCAGGTAGTTGTAGAGAGTAATAAGGTCTCCCCTCAGCCTCCTCTTCTCCAGGCTAAACACCCCCAGCTCTCCCAGTCTCTCCTCATAAGATTTGTTCTCCAGCCCCTTCACCAGCTTTGTTGCTCTTCTCTGGACTCGCTCCAGAGCCTCAACATCCCTCTTGTGGTGAGGGGCCCAGAACTGAACACAGTACTCGAGGTGCGGTCTCACCAGTGCCGTGTACAGAGGGAGAATAACCTCCCTGGACCTGCTGGTTACGCCGTTTCTGATCCAAGCCAAGATGCCATTGGCCTTCTTGGCCACCTGGGCACATTGCTGGCTCATGTTCAGTCAGTTGTCAACCAGCACCCCCAGGTCCTTCTCCTCCTGGCAGCTTTCCAGCCAGGTTTCTCCTAGTTTGTACCTCTGCTTAGGGTCGTTGTGCCCCAAGTGCAGGACTCGGCATTTGGCCTTGTTAAACCTCATGAGACCATGAGTTAAAACTCATGGTCTCAGCCCAGCAGTCCAGCCTGTTCAGATCCCTTTGCAGAGCCTCCCGACCCTCCAGCAGATCAACACTTCCACCCAGCTTGGTGTCATCTGCAAACTTGCTAAGGCAGCACTCAATGCCTTCATCCAGGTTGTTGAAAAAGACATTAAACAGGACTGGACCCAGGACTGAGCCCTGGGGAACCCCACTTGTCACTGGCCTCCAGCTGGATTTAACTCCCTTTACCACCACCCTCTGGGCCTGGTCATTCAACCAGTTTTTCACCCAGGAGAGTGTGCACCCGTCCAGGCCATTTCCTCTCATCCTATCCCTTCTTACTTCGGAGAAGCCTTCCATACAGGCTATAACAAAAATAAAGGTCATTCTTGAGTGTCTCGAAGACCATGTGTGTGTTTGCAAGGACAGCCTTGCTCTCTGCAGTGGTGTCAGAGGAACATCTCCCTGGGGGCTGGGGTGAACACCCACCCCTGCCCACGCTGGGTTGCCCTGGGTAGTGCTTCCTCTCACTCTGCAACCCACAGCATGGAACTCGCAGAGTTTACACAAGACCTTTATCTCTTGTGTATAAAATCTCAATGCTTAGTTGAAAAAACTTTAACTTTCCATAATTCAACCAAGTAGGGTTGTTCTTTTCCTAATGAATGTTAGTGGCAATTGCAATCTTGTCAATCCAATGTTATGTAGATTAATCATGTTAATCACAAGCAGATGTCTCAAACCACTGGTCTATCGCACTCTTCCCAGCCACCCAAATTCCCCACCTCTAAAGGAATCGGGATTTATACACATTAGGCTATTAGGGTTCAGTTTGGGTTCTGCCTTCCTCCTCCTTGCTGCACCAAGAATTCCTCTATGTAATCTATATTTCAGTGAGTACATCTCATCACCTTTGTGCAGCACTACCTGTAATTACTTCCACTGGGAAAACAGTCAAAAACTATTTACATTCTTTTAAATATCTTGTGCTCTATTCTAGACTACATTAGGAGATATTTTAACAGATGAAGAAGTATTTCCTTAGCAAATCAATATTAATCTATCCAGTTGTTGTGGTCTCAAGAGCCAAAGTGTGTTCTTGTGCTACACTGAAAGTGTTTATTCTGAACAAAAGTTATTCAAATACGTGTAAGACTAGATAATTCAGAAAAACAAAAGTACATATGGTAGGAGGCAACACCAAGCCATATTTTTTAGCCACTCTTTTATTTATTAAAGGTAAGAAGTCTAAATAGTTGGATAGTGATCATTAATCACCTCATGCAATGTTGAGCCAAAATCCAAAGCTCAGTTTATATTTGTCCTGAAGAAGCGATGCAGCGAGGGCTGCAGAAACAAGTCCATACAGTAACAGGGAGTTTATATTCTGCATTGACTAAAATGTTTCAAGAGGTTGTAGAAGATTTCCTATTAAAGCTAGATATTTTATATATAAGTATATAAATGTGTGTGTGTATCGGTTTATGTTCCATTAGGCATAGTAAAAGGCCAGTTTCTTTAATGGCAATATCCTAGCTTAAGCAAACTGAAGCTGAATTATAAGGTCTTTCTGCCATGTGATAATGCTGACATGAACCAACCATCCTTATTCACTGAGAGATCCTAAAGTCCGTATTCTACTTCAGATGGGTGAATAATTAAAAGCAAAAGCCAGAGGAAATCATTAATAGTTTTGTCATCTGCAAAGGTCACCCAGTTGTGCATCATAATTATACAACCATGAGTGCAAGGCATTAATATTATAAATATGTGAAGAAACGGAGTTAATGCTCTTCATTTCTAACTTTTTGTTGAAAATCCCTTTCTCATCATTTTATTTACAAGGCATACTTAGAAACTGCAATTATTTTAGTTCTTGCAAACTGATGGTACTTTTTCCTTGAAGTAAGAATAGAACATGCCTTCTAGCTACCATTCTTTTTTTAAACATCAATTGTACTATAAGGTATAATAAGTTATTGCAATAACCTTTCACCCCTCTAGACCTAAGTTCAAATATAACTGATGTTAGAAAGAAAACATATCTGTTCTTTTAAGGTTAATCACATCAGGCACCTAAATCCTCATGAGCAATCCAACCAAGGTGCTCTGCATTCCATAGGCTTGTTCATCCCAAAGGTTCCCCAAAAGCCCACCCACAAATCAGAGCTAACAATCCCAGATTTAGCGACACGTGTCCGACATGTAACCCTACCTGTGTGAGGAGCCCGCAAAAAGCAATGGGGTTAGGCAGGCACGAAACGTATAAGGCTGCAGAAGGGGTGGCAGAACCAAGGGTGCTGCTGGTCAGGAAAGGGTTACAGCCCTACAGCGACCACTACACTGCTAACCTCCCGCAGAACACATCAACTCGTCCTTGCTGCTAATACAACATTTTGAAAATGTACTAGATTTTTAAAGGGCAAATTAGGAGTTCTGGGGCTCTTAGAACTAGTAAACACAGAAAATCAATTAAACTAACATGCGAAGCTTAAATATAACACATTGTAAACTCATATTTTATGCCTCCACTTTAAGTGCACTTAGATGATCTCCTGGAGGAATTCAAAAAGTGTTATCTTATTTTGTGCCCAAAACCAGAGAAAGAGCTCCACTGGGCTTGCCAGGCTGTTAAAATTAAAATAGCTGTTTGAGCACAGCATAATATATGAGATGTTTAAGGCATTTTCCCCTAGAATTTTGGTTTATCTTCTTTAGTTAATTTTCTGAGATAAAATCCAGTTATAAATAACCTGGAGGCACTCTCAGTCTCCTGCTTGTGGGATGGCAAATACTTAATAGCCAGAAATTCTGCCTCTTAGAGATCTCTAGAGGGAATAATAGTACTTTGAAAATTATCCAAAGGAAAATAAGCAAAAAAGCATTATAAAAATCATAAAAACCTGCAATTACGCAGGAAGTAATATGATATTTATAAGCTAATGAACTATCACCCATAGGCTTTTTTGCCCCCCTTTTTAAATGCAAACATAACAATATTCATTGACTATAATCAATACAAACTGCTGATTTTCACCAAAATTGATTATGTAAGGTATACTACAGAAATTTATGCAGGATAAATCCCTATAGATTTGTACCAGACCAATAAAAAGGAATAAAATCTAACAATTAAACAAGACGTCACTGAAGAATTGAAGCAGAACTGCCCAGAACTTTTCCTTTTCAGTACTCTAGAGTCAAGAAGAGAGTTATACCCTGACAGCATGTAAAACAAATGAAATATGAAATTAATGCTTTCTCTAAAGCAAAGACTATAATAACGATATCCTGGCTGTCATCCATTGCCTATGTATATAATTACCGCAGCGCCTACTACTAGAAAAGTAGGAGGCAATTCAAAACAAAAATTGAGTCTGTCAGATTAGATAGCATCAGATTTATTCTTGTCAAAGATCTGGAGGCCACAAGCAATAACTGAAGTTCAAGCAGTTAAAAAAATGAAGTTTGTTGAATATAAGAGCGTCTTTATCTTTCTTTCTTAGGTCTGAAACTGCTGTAGAAATCTGCAAGTCAATCACCTCATCAACATTAGCAAGGAAAAGAGTTGAAAGCCATTCTGACAGGCAAGGTAGAAAAGAATATCTGTTTGTAACGTAATAGTGGTGGAGATTTAGAATGGAAAAATCTGCCTAACTGTTCCCCTTGACTTTCCTGAGGTTACAGAGAAGGTTGATGATGGTAGTGCAAATGGCATAATTTATTTGGATTTTCAGAGTGCTGGCAATGAAATTTAATGTATGAAAAGGAGGACAGACAAAAGACCTGAATTCAAGTACCAAGAAAGAAAAGAAACATAAAAAGATGGTTAGTAAAAGGGAATTAACTACAGGAGCAAACCCCCAATCTCATATTGTGCAGCTGATGTCAATTTGAGTTGTTACTCTTACCATAATGCAAATGATTTGACGCGTGAAAAATAAAAATTCCTAAATTAAGACCATCAGAGCAAATACTTTCTCACAGGGAGAATACTGTAATTCTAGGGAGACTGGTGAAGCAAAATTGTTGTCACTGTACTGAAGCAAAAACCACATTTTACTGGGTATCCCACACTTAAAATGCAACAAACCCTGATGATCGCAGTCCTAGTTGTCTTCAATTCAATGTCTACTTCTCAATTTAGAATGACAAAGAGGAGTCTCCTTTTCCAGATGCAACCACACTTTCCCTCACTTAAAATAAAATGTAATTAAACAGTCCTGAACCTTTGATACATACAGGTTGAGAGAGAACTTACAAACTCTGATGAAGACATCACATTCGACAGGTAATGTTCCTAAAGCTACAGAGCGCTGAGATTTGCAAAATCTAGATGTGCATTCACTTTCCACGGATACTAAGCTCTCATTTATTAACTTAATTCTCGGCACTGGTGAGACCGCTCCTTGAATCCTGGGTTCAGTTCTGGGCCCCTCACCACAAGAAGGATGTTGAGGCTCTGGAGTGAGTCCAGAGAAGAGCAACGAAGCTGGTGAAGGGGCTGGAGAACAGGCCTGATGAGGAGCGGCTGAGAGAGCTGGGGGTGTTTAACCTGGAGAAGAGGAGGCTGAGGGGAGACCTCATTGCTCTCTACAACTACCTGAAGGGAGGTTGTGGGGAGGAGGGAGCTGGGCTCTTCTCCCAAGTGACAGGGGACAGGACGAGAGGGAATGGCCACAAGGTCTGTCAGGGGAGGTTCGGGCTGGACATTAGGAAAAAATTTTTCATGGAAAGGGGCACTGGGACAGGCTGCCCAGGGAGGTGGTTGAGTCACCGTCTCTGGAGGTGTTTAAGGCACAGGTGGATGAGGTGCTGAGGGGCATGGTTTATTGTTTGATAGGAATGGTTGGACTCGATGATCTGGTGGGCCTCTTCCAACCTGGTTATTCTGTGATTCTATTATTCTATGATTAATTTGATGCTGTGGAACTCGCACAGTTGTAAAAGCTCTCGGTTAAACTTCTCTCTCCCTAGGATTTTCACAATTTCAGCGTAATCCACCAGCAGTGTGGCAAGCCTTTAAGCAACAGTTCAGTCATCTCCCCAAACAACCATTAGATACTGCTCACACAAAGTTCAGGTGAAGCATTCCCACTGCATTTTTCAACTATACATAATCTGCAACCTTACTTTAAAGTGGTAGTAGGAAATCCATTGCCAGCAATGCGCAATTGTGCGTGTGCGTGACAGAGATACATTTGAATGCTGATCCCTCCACGACCACAAAGTAAACATTATGACTTCTCCCTTGGACAATGAAACAAACAACTGCTTATTCAATGAAAATATATATAATTCTGAATTACCACAATCAACCTGATTTTGATTCAATCACCAGGAGGCGAAATTTCTGCAGACGATGGGACTGTGCTTTGGAGAGAGGTAATCTGGGCTGCCTGTCTCTCACTTCACCTTTACCTCCTTAACAACTTCAGATGCATAAATAAAATCTAGGACATTCCATCTATATTTCTAACTTCAAACCAGGCATGAAAGAAAGCATTTTGCTGAATGTCAAACTCACACAAATATTATGCATTAAAAATGTAGTTGCAAGACCATTTCTTGAGGTTTCAGTTCCATTAATCATGTTGCCTCTAGTGAGGGTCGCTGGATTTTCACTCTAAATAGTTTGTATCTGTGCAGCACAGTCTACATTTTGCCTCTCCCTTCTCACCGCTACTGAAAAAAGGGAAGCCAGTGAGGGTGAAGGCTGGCCATGCAGGCTTGCAGAAAGACCTTATGATCCTCAGCAACTAGACAACAAATGGCAGCTGAAATTAAATGTTGATGAATGTCAAGTGATGCACATGGGAAAAAACCAATGCAACTTCACATGTCCGCACTGATCTTGTTCTTTGGATGCAAAAGCAAGTTCTTGGGGTTATAACATAGTGCTGTGAAAACATAACATCAGCTCAAAGCTCAGTGGCAATTAAAAAAAAATGGAAGCCAAGAATTCGTAGGAAAGGAATAAAGAAAATAAAAGATCAGTTATTTCACCCTATAAATTGATGAATCGTCTGAATCTTGAAAACTG
Source organism: Clamator glandarius (assembly GCA_033459285.1). Taxonomy (NCBI): domain Eukaryota; kingdom Metazoa; phylum Chordata; class Aves; order Cuculiformes; family Cuculidae; genus Clamator; species Clamator glandarius. The sequence continues at coordinate 138,245 of JAUNZM010000893.1, read as the reverse complement.
CATGAAGTTCTGGTACCCTTACCTCAAAAAATGTTATGGAAAGCCACAGAGAAGGACATAAAAGATTATTATCGTGATGGAATAACTGCTGTACACAATTAAATTCTAGATCTTCCTCACAAAGAGAGCTGAGCGGAGATGTGCTTGTAGTCTACAGTCCCATAAGAGCTTGGAGAAGGTGAACAGGGGCAGGCCACCTCGGCCCATACAGGACTCGAGTGCCATCAGACAGCACCACGCTGGAAACAAATAGAAAGAGTCACTGGAATATTTATGCAATATGAAGTTAAGCTGTTAAACCCCTCCCACAGAACACTGTGGATGCTGAAAGTTTATGAGTCAAAAATTGAACAATTAATGCAAATTATTAGAGGCTGGGAGAGATTTTGGAAAACAATCTCTCCTGTTGGCTGATTCTCCTCCTCTTTCTCTGTCTCCTGCTGCTGTCACTTGTTGGAGCGAGTATACCAGGCTGGTCTGAACTATGGTTTGACCTGGATTTGCTTTTTGTATGAACTGCAACAGATGAAATACATCATTAAAAGAAACTGGGAGCTATTGGATTGAAAGGTGGGTGGAGGCCTGTAATGTGCTGAATAACCCTGAGGAACTGGCTCAAACAAATGCTCTCCCCTGGGAGATTTATATATAATCATGACTGTCTATACACTATCAATAATACTTAACAAAAATCCAGATCGGCCTTCGCATTTGTAACGTCCTCCTTTTCTTCTTTGCCAAGATCTGTGCAAACAGTTTGATGTAAAAAATAAATACACCCAGGGACTGCACTGCGCTGCTGTCTCACACCTGCAAAAGCACAAGGTTGCCCTAGGACAGACCCAGGTAAATGACGATGCCAACTCTCATCTCTCTTTACCGCACTCCCCAAAGCTGCAACCACTGAGTGTCCCATACCCAAAATGATGGCTTCAGGTCCCCAGGGCACAGACTCTCCCTTTTATTTCCTTATCAGAATAAATGTAGGTTTATTGCCTTAGCTACCAATGAATCAGATGTAAGCATTTGATACTACCACCATTCTGAGGAAGAAACAGAGTTTGCAGACTTATGGCCTTAGTTTCTGCATTTGTGCACAGCTTCTGTACACTGTTCACTGTAAACAGAAACCCATTCCAGACCTTATTTTCTCATTTCTTTTCATGGTTCAGCTGTTACACGGGACAATGCAGCAGTGCTCCTTGCTTAAATGCACTCTTTTGATCTACAAATACAGAGAATTTGGCATTTTAGACAAGTAAGTCAGAGGACACTATCAATGCTGATCCTCTGCAGTGGAAAACCCTTCATGTCCCTGCAGCTGCCCTGGGGATGACTGCACGGCTCGCGTCCTTCCCTGTGAGCAGAACTGCACCCCGGACATCAGCATCCAGGGCTGGACAGAGAGCTACAACCAACTACCCCCCAAAAATGTACTGAGGGATGTAGTTAACCATAGAATCATAGAATTTTTTGATTGGAAAAGACCTCTGAGATCACTTAGTCCAACTGTACCTGCCCACTAAAGCACATCCCTGAGCACCTTGTCCAACCGTCTTTCAAACACCTGCATGGACGGTGACTCCACTACCTCCCTGGGCAGCCTCTGCCAGCACCCAGGAACCTTTCTGGTGAAGAAATTTTTCCTGATGCCTAATCTAAACCTTCACCGGCACAACTTGAGGCAATTTTCTTGTGTCCTAACAGGATGGGAGCTCAGTTTAACAACAATCACCCTGTCAGAAAGGTAGACAAACAAGACCCCCAACCCTAGATATATATTTCTTTGGGGCCTTGGGATTTGTTATTGATCTTCCTTTTCTCCTCAGTTAAAATCACCTCAGACTGGATATATCCCAGTCTCTTTTTTTTTAATTTCCCTTGTCACTCTTTAAAAAAAATAAGGAAAAAAAATCCAGAATAAAGAGAAAGAGACAAAGAGGACTCTTCCCTTCTTGAAAGGATTTTAAACCTGTGTTTGAACTGCCTTTCAAAAGAGAGGGGCTTTAGTTCCCTTCCGATCCCAGGCCTGGTGGAACAGCACTCAGTGCCATACAGCACCATCATTTGCTGACGGCTGTGTCTTGGTTTACTGCCAATGTCCTTGATCAGAGCACAGAAGCATTTACTTAGGAAAATAACATTAAATGGCAGCCCATGGCAACAATAACAGCTCTATCGCCAGAACACGCTTGCAGAGGATGCATGGGTGGCTCGATGGCCCTGAACACTTAAGTACATTTTTTTCCTTTCAATTCCCTCTGGTACATTAATTTTTATTGATAGCTTATAGCTATGGCAAGTGGTCTTGGTTTTACTAACTTGCAGGACTGAAGAATACCACTGATGTGGAAAAAAACCCCAACATAACAACAAGCTGCCCAGCTACCAGACCTTATGCATACATATTTTCAAACCACAAGCCTATATTAAATTAGAAGAGCAACTACTCTTCCCTCCCCTATTTCACATGCTCACTCATTAATTTCTTTTAAAGATTAAAAACCTATCATTTCTCTGATTTCCCAGAAGCGTTAGTTGATTTGCTCTGCCGGTCTGGGTACAAAGCGTAGTGGGTTTGGGAAATGCATTCGTTCTCCTTTTCTTTTACAACCTACGCTGAACCCTAAGGAAAATTCCTTAAATGCATAATGTTACATGGAACTATAAACCTCAACAAGTTGCAAGGAGAAAGAAAACAAAGAAACATTACTTTATTACAAAGAAACCTGAGAGTGCTTAATGCCCTTTCCTTTCCCCTGCCTGTACCTCTACTTGCAGTAGAGAGCGCCGCGTCCAGTTTTATCTTAAGAAACTGATTTACCAAAACAAAGCAGAAAAAACAACTCATCTGATAATTTGCATTAAATAACTGCTTTGAGACAAAACAATAAGGACATAAAGATTACAGCATCCAAGTGCAGAGAGTTCTCAGTGAGCGGGTCTGTAATGGAGCGATTCTGGAGCCCGGCTGGAGGTCAGAGCCCGAATTCGGGTGTTAATGGATCATGCTGGGGTTTGTTTGTTTTTTCCCACTGAAATCTTAGGGGACAATATGTTCATTCAGACCGAATGCAATTTCTACATATGTGAGATAAAAATGACCTTGCATTGTTATACAGCAACACAACCGCGTAGTGGTGGCAAGAAACCTGGAACACACCGAAGTTGCTGAGTCAGCCTTTAACGGCAACACAGACACCAGTAATGCTAACAGTACCTGGAAAAGAGTGCTTAAAAATCCAAACTTCCATTACAAACTCCAGAGCTCTTGTAAAAGGAGTATTCTTTCACTAAACATGAACCCAAACCCCTCAAGGATGGGTTTTATTTAACTGTTGGCTGAGACACTTATGGTTAACCCTGTACAGGCAGGAAGGAAAATGGGTACAGAGCAGAGCACAAAATGTGCCTCCTCATGCACTCAGGGCTCAGCCCTCACCTATAGTGTTTTGATTAGTGATGTAGACATCAGAGATGAAACACACCGCCCACGCTCATCCCTGCAGGAAGCTCACAGCAACCGCTCATCAGCACCACAGCTACATAGGGCACCCAGCAGACCTGCTGCAGCCCACCCTGAAGATGCTGCTGAGCAAACCAGAAGGGAAAAACACTGACCAAACAGTTTTGCTACAGTCCAATCACTCAGCTTGCACTGTTATAATATTAGAGTGACTAACATTACTGCCTTTCGATGGGTACTTGCCTTGGGAGGAAATAATAGTGCCTGCCAGGCTGGGCTCCCAAAGTGTCCAGAACCACTGCTACACCTGTGATGCCACAGCACTCTTACCACTACTGCCCAGCTGAATTAATTGCTAGCAGTGGTCATCCTGGTGGCTCCAAAAGCACTGGGATATGTGGATGACTACTGTGGAGACCGACTACAACCTGCTGTCTACAATGACCTGAAAGGAGGTTGGAGAGAGGTGGGTGTTGATCTTCCAAGTGATCAGATGCGAGGGAACGGCCCCAAGCTGCCTCAGGCCAGGTTCGGATTGGACAGTAGGATAAACCTTCACAGAAAGGGTTCCTGGACACTGGTGGAGCCACCATCCCTTGAGGGGTTTAAAAGACGAGATATGGTTTAGTAGTGGACAGGTAGGGTTGGGCTTGATGATTTCAAAGGTATTTTCCAAGCTGGTGATTCAATGATTCTATGACTTCAAAAGCTGCTCTCTCAGCACACAGGTTCTATAGGACAGACATCTCTTCACCAGTCTTTGCAGAGCTGACAGCATAGCAGGCAATCATCATGAGGGGTCTTTGGGCACTACATTCTGCAATGAAATACCACTGATCAGGATGATATCTAAGAGACGGAAAACAAGGGACCAAAAGTGGGGCTCATCTTCACCTCTAAAAAGCAACGGGAGTCTGGTCAGGTTGTTAATGATTGGGCTAAAAAGACATTATTTCAAAAGTATCTTCGTTCCAATTAAGCAATGACTACTACACAGTACGTACCTGGGCTACTCTTCATTTTACAGCGTATACAGTGAGTAGAGCTCAAAAGAGACCTCCTGTTTGTGCATGCTCTGGGCACGCTGCTACAGCATGGGGTGACTCCAGGTCCATCTGAGGAGATTGCTAGGGTAAAGCCTTTTTAGAAAATGAGAGATAAAGATATAAGCTCCTTTAATTTAATAATGTAGCTAATTCTCATTTGTACTCTCTCAACTTTGTTTTGCCTTTCTTCAACATTTGAATACCCTGACAGGAGGTAATGAAACCTGACTAATCAGCATTTTCAGAGATGAATGTGATCTCCAGGAGCTCTTTGGGAAAAATGATTGCGGCACATGTTTTTTCTAGTTCTGATTAGGAATCTGCAATCAGAAATAATGTTTACATAAAGAAACTTAAATACTATCAACAGCATTTAGCACTGTGGAATTGGTGCTAATGATAAAAATGAAGTACTAGTGAACCACATTTAAAATTTTTAACATTTAAAACAACAACAACAAATCTTTCCCCTTTTAACCACAAGAGCTATGACTTCCTGATGAAAATCCCAGAGGGATCTTCATCTCTAGAAGGCATATTTCCCTCTAATTAATTAGGGCAAGGAACTGAGGCAAAGTAAAAAGATAAAGTAGAATCTGATTGCTTTCTGCAGCTCTCATTGATCCTTATAAACTGCAGAGGGAAATGTCCCCTATTCTGCTATGATCTCAGTGCCTGTTTACAAACGAGAGCTTCAGCCGCAGAATCACAGAGTGATTTGAGTTGGAAGTGACCTCAAAGCCCATCCAGTCCCACCCCTGCCATGGGCAGGGACACCTCCCACTGTATCCTGTTGCTTCCAGCCCCATCCAGCCTGGCCTGGAACCCCTCCAGGGATGGGGCAGCCACCACTGCTCTGGGCAACCTGGGCCAGGGCCTCCCCACTAACACAGCAAAACTTTTCTTCCTAACACCTCATCTCAATCTTTCAGCTGAAAACCACTCCCTCTCATCCTATTACTGATCAAGAGCCCCCCCCCCAGCTTTCCTGCAACCCCTCTCAGTACTGGAAGCTGCTCTGAGGTCTCTCCAGAGCCTTCTCTTCTTCAGGCTGAACAACCCCCAGAAGCAGCGACTGTCAGTCAGCTCCATACTGGCCAAACCCACTTGTTTCAGCATAGCAGAAAGGCTCAGATGATATCCTGAGAAAGGGCCAAGGACAAGAGCTTCCACTGAAAAGGACCACTTTTAATATGCTTCTTAGACTAATGTTTTGTTTTCTTTCTTTCCCTTCAAGGCTCCCCAGTAGCTGAATTTTGGAAGCAGTTTACCAGCTCTGATCTATATGTGAGGTTTCCTCATCCTGTGAGAGAAGAAATACATTTAACTGAATTCAGAGACATCTTTTATAAGAGTAGATAAAGAGAGAAGAGGGAGATTGTTGTACAATAACATATAAAGTCCTTGGCAAAGGCTTCTGCTACGCTTAGATTGAAAAAGAGATAGAGCAGATCTCCAGCCATTTGTTTCCTGGGGTTCTGACTGGCGATCGCAGTACGGGAAGCGTTACCATAAACATCACGGAATTGCTGGAGGAAATTTTATTGTCTGCCAGATTCACAAATTGAAATCGATCTTCATTCCACCAACACCAGTTTTGCCAAAGTTTCTGCAAAGCAGACACAGCAAAGTGCGGGAGCCTTTCAGGTTCCTCCTGATTAAATTCACATCATTTGTCTTGAAACAAAAGTTTCTTTCTTTTTTTTTCTTATCTGACTGCAACATATAATTTTAGTCAGCTAACACTAAATTAGACACCCACTCAGATTTATTATGATAAGAACATTCAGTAAGCTAATTTCAAGATGATGACTCCTATAAATTCTTATAATTTATTATTTAGTACTTTGGTTTTTAATCATTAAGTACGTGAAGACTTTGTAGGTCAAACCTGTATTAATGAAGACAGTAATCTATTTTTCAAACTCTCTGCTCCTCACACACCTTTCAAATTGTAAATTAACAGAAATATCTTTAAACATATGTGGAAGAACAAAGGGAAAAAATTGGGAGTATTTGCGGCACCATTTAGCAAACCATTTCTGAGACCGTGTCTATTAAATCCATTTCCTCACAATTTTTGCAACTCTTACCAAAGGGAATGCTGAAATCAAACAAAACAAAAGATAGCCCTTAAATGAGCAATTTTAATCATCAGAACAGCAAAAATGAATTGAAATTATGCAAACATAAGCATTAAAGTTTTCATTAGATTGTTACATTAGCACAAATGGGGTCATTTAGAAGAACTTTCTCTTGCTGGCTACAGGTTTCTGAAACTTAAATATTAACTATATGAATTTTTTAAGAGGCAAGTAAAGATATCAGAGCAGAACTTGTCTTTCAGGTGAGACCATTGCTGGAGCGCAGGCTGCTGAGCGATTCCAGTACCTAGTGGTACTGGCAGAAGCTCTGCTGCCAGGCTGCCCTCCAACTATTTGGAATTATCATTCTGATTTAAGCATGCTGCTCCTCAGCACATATTGACCTTTTACTTATTATGCTACATCTGTTTGGTTTTACATCTAATGTTTCATTGTCCTCCATTCCCTGGTGCTTTTATCCCCCATGGGACATATAATCCTTACAACAACACTGGACATTCTTTCCAGGAATGCATTGGGACTGAAAATCTGAATATGTCACTTGCAATACGGCATATTAAACCATTCAAGAATGCTGTAAATCAGTTGAAATGTATTTTTAGGAAGAACTCCTATAACTATTGCAAATCTCGCACGCACGCGTATATCTTTTCTCTGCTGTTGCAAACTTAGCGACTCATTTGTTACTGGGAATAATAGTGGTGTCATTTCTTCACGCAATTAATAAAGCTTTGTGTCATGTGTACCTGGTAAATGAAATTCAAAACAGGAAACAAAGCACTGCAAACAAAATGCACTTGCTAGAGCTGAGCCACATTACCAATGGTTCACTGGGCTTTTCCTCTCGTATCCATCAAACAGAGGAACAAATACTTCTGGAAAATGTTTGATATTGTGTAAATATGAGAAAACAACATTGCAAAAAGTCTGATTCTGCCTAAAGACAGAGTCCTCAACTGCCAAAAATGTATTTGGTTTTGGTGGAAGTCATGTGAAAAAGAATCTCACCTTCACTGAGATGTACAGAAAAGTACATAGATGAATTTCAAAACTAGGAATAAAGGATTTAAAAACTGGAATCCTTTAAGCACTGACTGATCTAGCCACAGAAAAAAAAATAATGGCGATCACCATGTTATTGCTGAGGGACCTGGAGTTGTTTAGCCTGGAGAAGAGGAGGCTGAGGTGAGACCTCATCGCTCTCTGCAGCAGGACAGGCATTCAGGAGACCAGAGGAGAACTTCCAACAAACAATGCGCATCTGCACCCCCATCTGGAGAGATCACTTCCCAAGACCAAGCAGGGAGCTCCCTCAAAAAGCCTTTGTGCTCATGGCTTCTGCTACTGGAAGGACTCACACCACAGGATTTTTAATGATGCTCTAATACTCACAAATCCAAGCTTTGAGATGATGGAGGCCAACTTCTTTTCTTTTCACAGAGGACAAAACTGTGTCCAGCACCACTGGTGCTGGTCCACAGACCCTTCCCTGCTGGGGCACAGACCCAACTCCACAAATCCTCCACAAAGGCCACTGCACAGCTGTGAAATGGTAACTTTCAGGCACTGCAGATTTGGGTCACATTTGACCCAAAAATCTACAAGTAAAAGTCTCCTTAATCCCATTACCAATGCTCTGATTCATCCAGCTCCTGACTGCAAAAACATCTCCTAAATTCCTTAGAAAGTTATGTTTTAATCTGAGAATATTAATTACATTTAAAATAATGACTCCCCTGTGATTTATAACCTTGCAGAAACTATTGCATTTCCATATGTGGTTTTGCCATTTCCACTTCTATATACCTATCATTTCCCATTGTTTATTTTCCGTGATTGATGGTGGGGCTTTGGAGGTTTCCCATTATGAGCTTTATAATTATCACTGGTAATAGAGAAGCTCTTCCTATTATATTCAGTGAGACTGCCCAAATTATTCATTGTAGACCACTGGTACAGGACTACTAGAAAATAAGAATTTATTTCCAGTCTCAGGCATATGCTAGATAAGAGGATGTATTTATTTCTCCATGTTTCAAAAGGATTAAGGTTTGAAAAAATAAATATCACTTAGCTTGTCAGCATGCAGAGCATTATGGTGCTGAGTTTAAAGTCTCTTTTCCTGGGTTAAGTACGACAAATCTAAAAATGGGAGGGAGGAAATCTCAAGTATATCCTTACTCAGCTAAATAAATGAATACTATATATTTTAGCTGTTAAGCAGGTTTACAGAACAGACTGCACAAAACTGTACCTTGGCTTTAACAGTATAATGGGCTTATTTGGAGAAATGCTACAAAATTCTAAAAGTCCTTGACCCTTGGCTATTCCAAGAGCTCACTGAAAACATCATCTGAGTTTTGCTTAATTACACATAATTAGGATATGAAATTATGCTATTCAGTGTGATTCTGCCATTAGGAGTGTAGTGGACAGCAATAACATCCCTAGGATACAGCTCCTGAAATGAAAGAAAATAGTCAACCCATATAAACAGACGATTTATAGAAAGACCAATAAACTCTAACATAAAAAAAAAAAAGCATTTTGCTCTTGGCAATGGAAGAATATGTGTTTTAAAGGCATTTTGCCAGTCTTTTTGTTCGGAGCATCATTTAATGATGTGCTCATTTGCATCAACAATTGGAGAGACACCAAATTATTTTTGTTCTCCTTTCCTTTGATACGCTCACTTTCTAACATAGTTATGACTTTTTGTCATTATTTCACATGCAAAACTTCATTCAGGCCACAGATGAGTACATTATTTTAATTATACCATCTCTAAGAATGAAAACATTTTATTCCCATGTTCTTTCCTGTGCGAGTGGTGCTAACAATCCATGATGAGGATTGCGGTTGGCAATAAGCTCCCTCCCAAAGCAAAATTTACATGGCCTGGTAACATGGGAAGGCAGCTATTTCACGCCTTGATGACTGCCCACCAAAGAAAACAGAAAGTAGATGAATGCCAGTTGACAAAACAGATATAAGGGAAAGAGACCTGGTCTTCTAGTACACGCCATCACTGCTGCTTTTGTTTATCATGCTTTAACTCCCTATTACAGCAACTAGCTATAATAAAATAATACACTCCATTAAATACATTCGTTACTTGTAATGTTCGCTCGGTGCTGAGCAATATTTCACCAAGGTCTAATTCAGCAAATAGCACTGAGTCTTTCACTGGGCTCTGCCCTCCAAAACTTCACAGCAAAGACAGCTGTGAGGGCAGCTGCACTCAGTCCAGAGGCAGAACCCAGGCACTGCTTTTCGTACAGGTCTTCAAAGGATTTTGTAGGATTTGGTATCCACATCCTCTGCTTGCACCTCAAACCCTGGGTTCAGTTTTGAGCTCCTCATTACAAGTTCTGGAGCGAGTCCAGAGAAGAGAATGGAGCTGGGGAAGGGGCTGGAGAACAAGCCGTTATCAGGAGGAGCTGAGGGAACTGGCGTTGTTTAGCCATGAGAAGGAGGTTCAGATTGGACATTAGGAAAAATCTCTTCACCAAAAGTGTTCTCAGGTACTGGCAAAGGCTGCCTAGGGAGGCAGTGGAGTTCCCATCCCTGGAGGTGTTAGAAAGACAGGCAGATGAAGTGCTTAGGGATTTGGTTTAGTAGTGGATAGGTACGGTTGGGCTTGATGTACTCAAAGGTCTTTTCCAACAAAACAAGTCTATGATTCTATGATTCTTGCCTTCCACTCTCTGTGGAGACCCCTACTCTTCATCCCCACCTGGGGGGCCGGTGGAGATCATTATATATTAAAAGGAATGACGGTAGCTTAAGAGTTAGGAAGAGGATTGTCTTGGACTGCACCCTCCCTCTGCCAGCTGATTCTTTTCTGCCATTTGGTGGCAGCTTTCAAGACCCAGCTCCACCTTGCAGGACAAACACAGGCAAAACTTGCACTCACCAAGGCAGTCTCCAGGTACTAGGAGAAGAGGAGGCTGAGGGGACACATTATTGTTCTCTACAACTACCTGAAACGAGGTTATGGTGAGGTGGGTGCTGGTCTCTTCTCCGATGTGACAAAGGATAGGTGAAATGGGCTATATTTGTGCCAGGGGTGGTTTAGACTGGATAGTGGGAAATATTTCTTCACCAAATGAGTGGTGAAGCTGGAAGAGGGCAGTGGGAGTTCCCATCCCTGGAGTGGTTCAAAGTATGTAGCTGTGGCACTTCAGGACATGGTTTAATGCTCATGACGGGGTTGGGCTGATAGTTGGATGAGCTTAGAGGTCACTTCCAACCTTAATGAATCTACTATTCTCTGACAGCCCTATGGCACAGAGGATGCCATGAGCTGCTGGGGGGTGCCTGGGGTCACCCCTGAAACAGCACAGAATGTGAGACCTCAGATTCAGTGTCCTATCGCTCTACTCACTCAAACCAGACCACTATCCAGAGGACCTTAGCAGGAGAGCACTGACAGAAGTCACAGGGGGTGCCTGCCACGTGTTCAGAGAACCATGGGGCTCCCCACACCTCCCACCACTGGTCCCCAGGACTGGCATCAGCCATGTAACCACCCGAGGAAGTGGAAGATGGGAGCTCTGCTCCGGGCAGACATCTGTGCTTCAATCTCAAAAGCATCTGAAGAGAGCGACAGTTTTGTAGTACGACTTTCATTGCTGCTAGTGCCCTGTTTCTATGTAGGATAAGGTCTTCAATCCTGCAGAAACAGGCTGATTCTTTTTTTTTTTTTTCATTACTTTAAGTGCTTCGAGAAGCTATGATGATGTTATTCTGATACTTAAATAAGTTCCTTAATTAATAAGCCAAACACATTGACAATGGTCCTGAAACCTAGTTTTACCAACAGCAATATTTTGACAAATTAATTTTTGAAAACACAGCATGCATATTATAATTAATTGTAATAAATGTATTCACAAACTGCACTTTTATTTGCTGTTCCACCTTCTTAATGTAAACAGTTCTTGTGACGCTATTTTCTGTGACCCAAAGGCGACAGAGAGCAACCTAACATTTTAAATATCCAAATAAATCCATGCTGGCAATTTTGAACACACTTCAAATGACAAAACATTGATGACTGAGGCATGAACAGCCCCCTGGCTGAGGGGAAGAGACAAGTTGCGAAGGGAGAAGGGAATATTTACAGCTGCCGAGAGGCACTTAGCAGTGATCCATCTCTTGATTTGTCATGGCAGGACATCTGAGTGCTGTGAAACCTGTCCTAATAAAAAACAAGATTAAAGAAATAGAAATATAGCATCATTAAATGGTTTGGGTTGGAAGGGACCTCAAAACCCATCCAGTTCCACTCCCACTGGATCAGGGGCTCCAAGCCCCATCCAACCTGGCCTTGAACCCCTCCAGGGATGGGGCAGCCACCACTGCTCTGGGCAACCTGGGCCAGGGCCTCCCCACTCTCACAGCAAAACATTTCTTCCTAAGATCTCATCTCAATCTCCCCTCTTTCAGATGAGAACCTTTCCCCTCATCCTGCACTCCCTGATCCAGAGTCCCTCCCCAGCTTTCCTGGACCCCCCTTCTGTACTGGAAGCTGCTCTAAGTTCTCCTTAGGGCCTTCTCTTCCCAGGAAGAAGGAAGGTTTTCCTGATAACAGGGTCAAGGTTGCATTTGGGTGCAGCAGCAGGATGGACACAAGTGAAATAACTTCATGAGAAGGACGCCTCCTGCACTGTGGTGTGAGCTGAAAGCCCAGCTGGCTTGCATCCCTCAAAATCCTCTGTTGGGCACAGGACTGCTGCACAAGTGCTCTTTGCTGTGCTGGTGGAGTGTGGGAGTCCAGGGGCGGGAGGCTGGAATGGCAGCTGTGAAAAGGGCAGAGAAGGGTAGTATCTAGAGGATGAGAAAAAAAAACAGGGAGGCCAAATGCTGTTTCAATCATGAGGGCAATTGTCAAAATCAAGCATAAAACAGGAAGAAATTCTAATAATAAGCTCAATTTCAAAGCTGGGAACTCACAACTCAATGCCAAGCTCTATTTTTAAGCAACTACAATGGTATTTAAATATATAAAATTCTTATTTACAAGCTTAACTATACGCTGATAGGAACAGATTGGGGCGGATGAAGACAAATGCCTTTGCTGTGTGAAAGATATTGTGAGGGAGATTCCTTGCTTAGGGGTAAAACTGAATTTCAACCTCAAGTTGTACAGTAAGAACCTAACGAATTGCAGAACCTGTCTCTCTGCTCTGAAAGAGTACAGGAACATGAGCAATCTTGGGCTGTATGTAAATTGTTTCATTGTACCTGCTAAATATAACACAAAAAACTTGAGACTTATAAAATGTCACCTGCTCTTATCGAGCTTCAAAGAGATTACCCCCGAACACCAGTTTCATTTTCATTTCCTCCAACACTCACTGAAGTGAACGAGGGCCGTGACTCCTTTACTTCCTAATCCGAGCCAGCAACTTGCTTTTTTCTGTGTTTTATGTCATTCCGTGTGACATTGCATCAAGGCAATTCAGTGCTGCATGCAGCTGAACCAAAAGCAATTTCAGTCAAAAATGGACAAATATGGATGTCATTTATAAAGCTTGTTCAAAGGTCTTTGACACAGCTCAAAGCTTGTGCGCTTCCAAGGTGCAGCACGGCTTTTCTCCTCTCGTTTTGCAGCCAAATTGTGGGTTTTTAATAGAGCTCCACCGAGTGAGTAGCAGAGAGCATTTTGGACAGAGAGCAATCCTTCTGTAAACCTAAAGTGGTCTCAATTTTACTTTTAACAGAAAATTTTTAGAAGAAAAATATAGGGCTCAATTTAAAAACAAGTGTATCAGCAGACTGGCCTTGCAGGCAAAAACACCTGGTTGTCCTGTCAAAGTATTTGAGCTCATCCAGTGTCCAGAGTTTGAGTATGAGGGGAGATGATTTGTACGTTTTCTTTGATGACTTCTCTGTTTTAATTCATATCTTGATCAGATCCTAAATGCTACCACTTCTAAGGCTTTGCTTTTAAAGTATTTTTGTCTGTATATATGAATATAAAGTATATATATGAAAATATAGGGTATTACTTAGTTATTCTGAGATGCATAACATTGCAAGTGCAACTACTTATTTAAATGACACCCATTTTTCCATGTATCCATGAAAAGTCTCAGTGTTCACAAAAACCACAATGTGACTGAAGAGCCAGCATAGTTTTCCACACATATTCTGATGACGAAGCTGGTGAGGGGGCTGGAGAACAGGCCTTACGAGGAACAACTGAGAGCGCTGGGGGTGTTTAGCCTGGAGAAGAGGAGGCTGAGGGGAGACCTCATTGCTCTCTACAAATACCTGAAAGGAGGTTGTGGAGAGGAGGGAGCTGGGCTCTTCTCCCAAGTGACAGGGGACAGGACGAGAGGGAATGGCCTCAAGCTCCACCAGGGGAGGTTCAGGCTGGACATTAGGAAAAATTTTTTCACGGAAAGGGTCATGGGTACTGGCAGAGACTGCCCAGGGAGGGGGTTGAGTCACCTTCCCTGGAGGGGTTTAGCGACGGGTGGACAAGGTGCTCAGGGACATGGTTTAGTGTTTGATAGGAATGGTTGGACTCAATGATCTGGTGGGTCTTTTCCAACTTGGTGATTCTACGATTCTATGACCTCAGACAGGATTGCTTCTGGTGAAGCTGTGAGTAAGGGACCTATGAAGAGCACCTGTAGTTTGGATGCTGGCTATTTGCTTGGATCTACTTGCAGTATTTCACATCTTTCATGTTTTATGTAAATAAAAGTAACTCAAGGTTTTATTAATTGGAATAGAAGTCGCGCCCACAATCTAGGCACTTCTTAAAGGCAACAGTGTCTTGTTATGCACAGAAGCATCTATTTCCATGAATTTCTGGAAGGTTTTTTAGTTCTTAATAATCAATAACATATTCAAATATTGACCTAGTAATTAACTTTGTTGTTTAAAAATCCTTTCGGAACAACATTTAAGGACATTGTATAGAATGCATATTAGAGACAGATCTAGCTAATAATTTTAAATAAGTTTATCATATGCATTCTTTTACGAATATCCTCAAATTACACAGAAATTGCTGTAATTCCTACATGATGGTCCCCTAAGTTCATCTTATTTACATTAAAATTAAATCAAGAGAATTTAGTTGGGATAAGCTTACAAGCTAATACCACTACCTATTTGTTTATATGTCTTTTTAGTAGTGCCTGGTTTCCTAAACCTTAACAAACTTCAGCCGATTCACCCTGCTCTTCTGTCCAGACTGGGGTAGGTACAGGAGGTTAACCCCCAGAGAAAGAGAAGAAGCCACAGTGGGATCACGGATTTTTAGAACCACAGAGGCTGAATCCTGTATCTGACACTATGAAAGAGACGCAAAACAAGAACCCTGGCCCCTTCCTCAGGACCATACACAAAGAAGAAAACATTCTCCAATCAGACAGATTAAAATATTTTCATTAAAGCAGCACTGCTCACTTTTTTCCCCAGGAGTATTATCTCAGGGTGCATTTCTCAAATCAGCCTAAGTAAGAAGTTTCATTAGAAGCTGCGTATCCAGCAGTTTCCAGCTGCTCTGGGATGTTCTTCTGGAAGAATCCCTCTGCTCCTATAAGGCAGACACGAGGCTACCAGAGGCCCAACTTGGCCTCTTGGAGGGTAACTATGAGCTGCACAAATGGTCTTGTAATAAATGCAGATATTCATATTATTGTAACAGCAAGAGATTTGTTGAAGGAGAGAGAACATTAGTGATAATTTGAATGAACACAATGATAACTAACAATCATATATGCCAGCAGATTCTTTTTGGTAGTTTTGATACTGTTATGCTCATGTTAAAATAGACAGCCTGGCTTTACTGCAGCCCAGACTGGTGTCTGTAAGAAATTAAAGGAGGAAAAGATTAAACACTATGATGCAATATACCATACCCACTGCACACAGTGAACAACGGATACTTTATTTGAGATTAACAGATACCTTCAATAGAATGGCTGATCTGCAGGAGCCAGGAAATATCCTTAGTCTGATATTTAAGATGGCAATGTCTTCAATCCCTAATAAGAGTTCTATCAAAGTGTATTAAATTTAGTATTACTTGAACGCCTCAAAGAGACAAGCAGTTCATATCGGATCGTGCGTATGTTATTAGGTAGAACTCTAGCATTGTACATCTGTGTACTCAGAAGCAGGATTACACTAACAATAGGAATGGGAACCAAATGCCCTCATTGCTTTTGACGAAAACGTATGCCCTTTATGTTGTTATTCTGTTTTGAAGACACTGAGTAGTAGTTTTCAGTGATGAAAGCCCATCATCCCCTCCAGAACCAGCTGCAGGGGTAAGGTGGTCCCTCCGTGGGAGGAGGTGGCAGGCGGCAGAATGAGAAGCCAGCAGCCACTGCATTCCATTACAGAGCCTGGCGCTCTCCAGGATGTCTCCATGTGCTCATGGGGAAATGCAACACGAGGACGTAGCCAGAGAGCCTCACTAGGTGAGGAGTGTGTGCCCCAGCCTGGCACAGGGCTCCTTCGCACACAAAGCACCTCTACCCTCCGCTCTGCAGGGGAAAACACAAAGTGGCTCCACGCCCACCGCAGCAGTTTAAAGATTTTTCTTTAAATTGAGCTGCAGCAGGAGGGACTTAATTTAGAGGAGACACTTCCCAGGTACTGTTCAAGGATCCCACGTCTCAAGTGAGAGCTGTGTGAGTGCCTGCAATCTGGAAACTGAACAGGAACACGAAGACTTGTGCAGAGAAAAATACAGGTCTCATATGTAGAATCATTGAATCACAGAATGGTTTGGGTTGAAAGGGACCTTAAACAAACCCCCTGCCACGGGCTGGGACACCTCCCACTCGATCCCATTGCTCCAAGCTCCATCCAACCTGGCCTGGGGCAAGGATGGGGCTGCTCTGGGCAACCTGGGCCAGGGCCTCCCCACACTCACAGCAAAACATTTCTTCCTAAGATCTCAACTCCATCTCCGCTCTTTCAGCTAGAAAATGTCCCCCCTTGTCCTGTCCCTGCACTTCCTGATCCAGAGCCCCTCCTCAGCTTTCCTGGAGACCCTTTCGGCACTGGAGGCTGCTCTAGGGTCTCTCAGGAGCCTTCTCTTCTCCAAGGTGAACAATCTCAACTCTCTCAGCCTGGCCTCATAGAGGAAACATAGATCTCTTTTTGAAAGCAGGACCATAGCGACAGACCACATGTGAAACTAAGGATAATAGAAGTTCATGAACTAGTCCCAACTTAAACATAAAGCAATGGGATTTTGTATATCTATAGCCGTGTACTTTTTTTTTCCCCATGGTAAGCATATGGTTACATTCAAACTTGGGACACTTCTTTCCCAGCTCTGTCACAGGTTTCAGGAACGGCTTTATATAAACCACTTGACCTTTGTTCAGTTTGAACACTGCAGAAAAAAACTAGCCTACTGCATTTATTTTTCTCTTTTTGCAGCAGGGAAATACACTACTCAGACTGGCATAATAATTTATGTATCAAGCAGATGTGAAAAAGACAAGATCACAACCTTTACATCCAACCCTTGTTCCACTAATATTACTAACATCCCGTCTAACATACTTGCTTCAGTACAGCGATACATTTGTTTGCAATGACTGTTACACTGCTTTTGATTAATAATTAAAGAAAGATGCCTAACCCAGGAGGAAATCTTACAGAGTGACAGAAACACCCATTTATGATGGCAAGGAGGTAAAGTAGTACAGCAGTCCCAAGAGATCCGCCACAGCTCAGATGTTACCTCCAATACACGCTGATGCCATCCAGCACTGTCAAATAAAACTGAACAGCACAATAGAGATGTGCGACCAAAACTGTCAGCACCGAGAGGGATTGCAGAAATTGTGTTAGCAAAATGGATGTACTGAGATTCAATTTTCGGATTGTATAAAGGTTTAATTTGGTGACCTTGCAGGTCTCCCGGTGGAAGAAGGAAGACACACCACGGTATTTAAAGAGAAAGAAGAGAATAATCCACTTTCTGGCAATGCATATTTATCCTTTTCTTTGCAACCCAGCTGACTGAGGATAAAAACTAGACTGCTCAACATGATGCCTCTTTGTTTCAGTTCTCTCTTCTTCTTACACACAATGACCAGAGGGCTGCTTGTGTTTAGATTCCTCTGAGCTTGGCAGGTCAGGGAAGGAAAACTTTCATTTACAATCTTAGGACAATGATATAAGGCAGATAAAATCATGGGCATTGACACATTTCCCTACCCAAAGACATCAAAGAAAAACTTGGCAACCAAGTCCACAGGTGAAGTGGATGCAAATTTAACTGCTGGTTATTATTACTTTGGACCTTTGGACATCCTTGCACTTCACTTGACTCTTATCCACAGGGTTGGAAGAGCTTCCTACTGAGGCTGTAGGTAGATAGTTTTCTCTGCATAGAGACTAAGGTTGCCATCTGGCACTTCTCATGCACAACATTGTCCTCCCTGCCTCCCTGCCTTCTCCCAACATTGCCAGCGGCTGACGCCCCCAAGTCTGCCAACAGAAACATTGGCGTAGAAGATTCTCTAATTCATGTCAGTCTTGAAGGTTAGCACAGACTTAGTCTGAGCCAGCGCTCCTGTATCAGCCTGCAGCGTACAACGGGGCTCAGCCCTCCAGGAGGGTATGGGGCAACCAGGGAGAGGGCAACTGAGGGGGAGAGAGAAGTTTGTACTCACAATCCTGGATTTACTCTGCCCACTGCCTTCAAGGGCACTGATGTTACAGCCAACAAAACTTTAAACCTTTCTAAACACGTTCATCATCCAGGTAGGCTGTATTTTCCAATTTGCTGTGATATACGAACCTAGGATTAATCAGCATGTGTTGGAAAAAAACCCCAAATACATCAAAATTATTCAACCACTTGCACAATATCTCTTGATTGTCAAAATACGTCTCCCAGCTGACAAATGGGAACAAGATTTCACATTAGAAAAAAACCGTGCTGTTGATGGACTTAAATTGTGCCGCCTGTTATATACTGCTGTCGCCTTTTTTCACTAGACCACTTAAGCAACAAAGTGATAATACAGTGGAGAAGAACCGAATTTATCACACTTCACCACAGCCTCCTACACTAACATGCTGCATAACAATACAGCAGGCTCAAGCACATCTTCTTTCCGAGGAGTGATCTTTCAATACTTTCACTGAACTACATCTCCTACAGGTTTCGTCGATGACTTTCAGAGGGAAAAGGATGCTCCCTCTTCACCTCCCGTTCCACAGACACATGCACAAGCACAAATGGCAGCACAGCAAATGCACCGGGGAATTAAAAGTCAACACAGGGCGCTCTGCTAGTTCATACATTGTTTTCAACAAGACTGCAGAGGTGAACCTGAAGGTAGCTTTTGGCGTTGGAATCAGGATTTAGGTTATTTATTTATTTGCAATGATAGTGATGGAAGACCCAGAGGATGGCTGCTCATTCCCCTTTCCTACGCTCTGTTAGCTCCAAACACAGCAAACAGCCAGCAGAGACACTGTGTCCTCTACAGCAAGCACAGGTAACACTGATGTGTGCAAGACCTTCAGGGAAAGAATCGAGTTTGGAACTAGCCTTTGAAATACACCTCATCCAGCCCGTGTGTCCCATCTGACATGATACCGAGCCCTCATTGACTTCAGAAGTTATCACGCTTTACCGCTACGTGGTGTCACATATTCATGCCCTTCCAGTCCACTAAACACATTATTACAGGATAAAGTTATGGTGCAGTAACTTCAAATCGCTGTACGTTGGTGAGAAAGTGTTACTGCTATATCCTTGATAACCATCATCGTGCTGGCTATAATTATCTGTATAGACCAAGGAGAGAGACAGCAGTGATGAACTAGGAAAGACAACATATAAAACTGGTGACAGCAGTAAATATCCCGTCCTGGCATTACACAGAACGGCTAAACAAAAGGCTTGTCAGCGTTTTCAGCACATTTCACTTATTTGCTTTTAAAAGTACTATAAAATTATTTTTCAAACTGCTACAAAGGAAATTCATGTATGAATTTTAGCCTAGGAATATGGTTTTGCAAAATGTCATTAAAACCAGACTCTGGGAATGTAGTCATCCTGGGATCCCTTCTGGTTAGCGATGCTGGCTATGTTGTGTTTCTGGGTGGAAAAACACAAGCCCTTTTGGAATGATGTGTTTTAGGAGGGGGTGGAATAGAGGTCAAATTTAAGCAAAAAAACCCCAACAAACATTAAAAAGCAGTAAGAATGCAACTCTGTGTTTAAAAGCTTTTGCTTTCCTGTGCAGTTTACAATTCTGTACATTTACTTGATTTTTAATACCTTTATAGTCAACAAATGATTAAGGCTGGCGACCGTGTAGTGCCGGTCCTGTACTCATAATATCTTTACAGAAACCGTGCACTCATTTATTAACAGCGTGCAGCCCCTATGACAGAACCTGCATGGCACTTTACTGTTCTTCATTGGCTCCCTGGTTATTATTAACATTTTCATATTTGTGGATATTTTCAGCCTTTTATAGAATTACGACATTAGTAGAGAACTAGATATAAAGTGTGTAAATATAATTCTTAATTTCTGGCTTATAACGGGTAAACTCAAAGCATTTCAAAGTCATTCTTAAGTGCTTCAATTTTTCATGCCAAGTGCAGCCTGTTTATTTAAGTTTATGCAACCTCCCAGGACCCTGACAATGACTAAGCACAATAGGGACAGCTAAGAAGGGTGTTGGTAGAAAATTAACTCTGATTTAGCTTATTTTTGTTGGTTAAAGGCAGAACCTTCACCTTATTTTAATGCATTCTTATTCCCTTCCTCACAATTCAGATGGAATGAAGATATAATAATGTGATAATCAAGTGCCTTCACAGAGCCCACCAGTGCATTACGGCTCCAACATGCAGAATGCAAACATCTGCTGGCATCATTAAACCATTTCTATACTCTACATACCAGGACTTGACCCTGTGACCATTTCTACCATTAGATTTGAATGACCTCAGCAAAAGAGCTGAAAGGCCAGAGTATTAATTCACGGAACCACAAGCTCAATTTAAGATTTAATTTGAGATAACTAAGAGCAACTGAAAGTGTATTCAAAGTTATAAGTGCAGAATAAAAGATCTCACCCTGTTTTTCAAGTTAAATATAAATTCAATTATTTTTAACAGATTTATCCACAACTTCACAAACAAGGCCAGCATTCTTTTAGCATACCTCCAGCTTAATATCTGGCAATATGACGCTTCTGTTTAGCAATTTTTTTTCTAATATATGAATATCTTTCCTACAGGGATTTTTCTGCATCCTGATTATATCCCTAAGGGGAAAAATGCTTCAGTTATGAGCCATTCCCGCCACGCAGCTTTGAAATGCTCACTTTTATTCTAACTTAAATTAGCTAAAAGCCTGTTTGTTCAATCACGATGGTTTTACAGCTAAAATCTTAATGTGACAATTAAAATATCTGAGAAGCCTACTTTGCAGTGCACAACAAATTATACAGTGCTTGAGATCTTTCTTCATGTGGATCTCCGGTAGGTTTTTCAGTGCAAGTTGTACAGATGCATTATGCAGGTACAAAACACATGCACATATTTTGTCTATCGCCACGTCTACAGAGCTTTATAAATGACACAAATACTAAGAGCACCGAAGGGCAAAGCTTCATACCAGGCCAGGTCAGCAGACGTTTATGTAACCCAACTCCTCTCTGAGCCCAACACACCTCCTGAAGATCATCCTGACAGTCTAATCCAAAATCTGTTCCACTCATCTGCTCTTTTTCATGTTTAAATGACCCTGTTTATTACATCAGCTCTCCTGCTTCATGAAATCACGGTAATGAGAGCACACAGAGTCATTTCACTGGCCTGGGTGCAGGATAAGCACATTAGTCATTAGTGCCAAGGTGCTTGTTCCCATCATGACAGGGAGATGACAAGAGAGGGGAGATTTAGATGAGATCTTGGGAAGAAATGTTTTCCTGTGAGGGTGGGGGGGCCCTGGCCCAGGTTGCCCAGAGAGGTGGTGGCTGCCCCATCCCTGGAGGGGTTCAAGGCCAGGCTGGATGGGGCTTGGAGCCCCTGATCCAGTGGGAGGTGTCCCTGTCACTGGCAGCGTGTGGGACTGGATGGGCTTTGAGGTCCCTTCCAACCCAAACCATCTGCGATTCTGTGGTCTGGGGAGCAGGTGAGGCAGGCGGGCAGCCACACAATAATGCAGCCCTTCCTGTTGAAGAGATTGCTCCCACCTTCATAGGACAGACCCAAATACGTTCCCCACCAGCAAATGTGGTTTCGGTGCAGAGCTCTGGCTGGACATTGCCACTGCAGAACAGCCCATGACAAAGATTTTGCCCTTCACTGCTTTGCCACTTGCATGTCATCCCTGAGTTAGCTATAGAAAAATGCTTTATAAACTCTTGGATCCCATCTTTACTTAGTTCATAATTAAAAGTTGCTACATAAATGATAAAGTTATGTCTATGCTGCCAACAAAGTTAATTTTAGACCATATTTTAAAATTGCTCTTCTTAAGCCAAGTGTTTTGGGAGTGAGCAATTGTACAGCCTCGTGAGCCTTACTCACACCTGAATTTAGTCAAGGATGCGATGGAGTAGGTCGTGATGTACATTGGGGAATTTGGAATCACTTGTAGAAAATTGGGCACTATGCCAGAGTCAGAGGGAATCTTCACAAAATTACAATGCCTTATTAGTTCTGTGTGAAAATGTTTTCTAAATGATTAGGACACAGCACACATGGAGTAAAAAGGTACTCAAAAAGCACAGCCGAAAGCGCAGCTCCCTGGCGTTGCCAAGGGCGGATAACACAGGTCTGTTTAACACAGAAATACCACATGGATGTTTCAAACCAAGGCATCCCTTGTATGAACACCATGATCAAGATGTGAGGGGTTGGGCATGCTGCTTGTTTACTTGAGGGGAAAAGAAAAAGGGCTATGCAGATCCACTCAGCACAATATCATGTGCAGCATATCCTACTTTCATTTCTTCCCTGCCTTCTCCCTTGCACCCCTCCCTCTTTTTGGAAGAAAATCATTTGTCACATTGCTCCTAGGTGCAAGAAGTGACTCTGGCTAGGTAGGGCAGGCTAAAATTTTCCTTGACTCCTCAGCACATTTGTCATGCAGGCTGTCTGCCTGCCGAAGAAACCTTTTCACCCCGGGCTTATTGTGAAGACATACCCCATGAGAAAGGAATAAGGTGAAAAATGATGATGTCACTAGGTTGTTGCAAGGTTAGCACACCCTTAAATGGAGGAACGGCAAATGAAGCAGCTGCTCGGCTCCCTACATACATGACATTCATCCTCCCATCCCATAAAAGCGCAGGACTGCGAGGACTGAGTTCTAACTACTTGTTGACTTAATTAGTGCTGGCTCAAGGGCTCTTTTTAATAGCCAAGTTGGCTGTAGCTTGCAAGCTTTCATTGGCGAAATTCAACCAAAGTTCAGCCAAGTTCTGGATCTATTTCGTTTTGTGTCTTAAGCGTTTCCCAACCTGGAGAAAAGAGCCAAAACACCCTGGTAGCTTTTCAGTTTGGTGGTAGTTGGTATTTTAAGATGATGCTGGCTTTTGAAGTACACAAACATTTCTGAGGAAGGGTAACACACTAGGAAATATAAGAATGATAATTAAAAATAGAGGAATAAGATTAATTAATGAGTCTTGGCTTGTTAGTATCTCAACAGCAGACTTTCGGCACACAGCACGTAGCTTTGAATCTGTTGTGCCTTGAATTTTCCTCTATCCAGACTGAAACAAAATTATCTCAAACAAAAGTAATGAATCTGAAGAAACCATTTTTACATCATTTCTTTTCTTCTTTATTTTCATTAAATGTTGAGTAAATTGTAACCAATTTCACTTTCACAGTTTCATTTAATTGTGTTTGGGTTGTGGGACAATGAATGTTTATCTGCCTTGTGTGTGAAGTTGGGTCTAGTTTGCCAGAATTCTTCTGTTTTCAGTTGCTCGTAGAAAATAATTTATGTGAGAAGCACTTTTTCCCCCCATTTCTTCTCATTACTTCAAGCCTGCTCTACTTTGCAAACAGTTCCTAAATGCCTTGGTAAGCAAAATTAGATAATGTAGTTTCATACTGCAGTTTTAATTTAAAGAGAAGGAAATCAGTTAGCTGTGCAATTACGCTAACTGTAATGCACATTCTGTTACATTGCTTGGTGGCAATAATCCACCCTTGGGTCATATTCAATTGTTTCACTTTTATCGGTGACATAATGGGGTATCCTATTCCACACAGTAGTTTGTAGTGGATTTACTAAAACACGATTACAACTCTTGCAAATATTAACACATTCCCCGCAGCTTTCACTCGCAGGGTATCCTTTACTATTTTAAAATACATTTTTGTGCCGCATGCAAGACACAAACCAAATCAAACCCCAAAAAATCTTCAAGGTGAAAAAGTCTTTTGAAAACTCCCCCTGTTGCTCACACTTTCCTGTTGTGATTTTGAACACAGCAACATGAATGCCTTTCTTTGCAAAGCTCTCATTTTCAGCTTCCTTACCCCTGCCACGGATCTGCCCCCAAGTGCTGCTGGAACGCGTCCTTCTCACTGACTGGAACACACCACCTGCCAAAACGCTGCACAGTCACAGCAAACCAGCAGGGAAAACTGTGTTATACAGAGACAGGAATTGTTATAAACTTTAAGGCAAAAGTATGTATATGTCCGTGCAAAATAGTCTACACACATACATATTTTCAGGATTTGTGCAAGAAAAGACCAGATTTCAAAGTTACAGCAGCGTTAAGCTCTCCTATAAAAGTGTGTGCTTCAGCATCTCCCTTGTATTTGCCTGTTACTAATCACATTATGAGGACTTTGCTCTTTGAGTACCAAAACTAGTTTGAAGACAGTCACTCTGATATTCCATTTAACCAGAGAGTCTCCCCATCAGTGTATTGGGTTGATCTAAGTGGGAAAATTAAGTAGATGCAGAACTCCCACTCCGTTAGACGGCCCTAGAAAAGGACGGCATGTTTTGTGTTCCACATGCCATCGGTAACACCAAAACACTGACTTCACAGTCAGAAACAATACATGCTTTTCACAAAGGACCATAGATATCCTCCCTGCACCAAGAATATTACATACTGACCAAATGTAACATACATTCACACTGTCTGATAAGAGACTTGCTCAATAAAAATTAAATGATAACATTAATACAGTCATTAACAGCAGACCTTTCTTCTACTAAGGCAACATAGCTCGGTGCATGGCATATCTCAGGGAGAGCAGCAAATAGTCACATTCCTGAGATAGCGTGCAATTTTCCGTCTTGTTTAATAAAATCTGAACTACATTTCAGGCAGGAGAAGACAAATGCCCAAGAGAAGAATGCGTGGCTCCATTTTACTGAATCTTCCTTCTAAATTATGAGAAAAATAAATGAAATAATGTAAGATAAAATTAAATTAAATTAACAAGTTGTTAAATAGAATTAACATTGATTGCCTGAGAAAATTAGGGAGAACAGGTTTTGACTGAAAGAGTGGAGATTGAGATGAGATCTTTGGAAGAAATGTTTTGCCGTGAGGGTGGGGAGGCCCTGGCCAAGGTTGCCCAGAGCAGTGGTGGCTGCCCCATCCCTGAGGGTGTTCAAGGCCAGATTGGATGGGGCTTGGAGCAACCTGATCCAGTGGGAGGGGGTGGAACTGGAAGGGGCTTTAAGGCCCCTTCCAACCCAAACTATTCTGTGATTCTATCCCAGAAAGCAGTCCTTGGAAGTACTAACGGATGCACAGGTTACAGAGCCCACACAGCAACCAGCAGGGCGTTTATCATGCAGCTATTTACTTCCATCCCACAAGACTGTATCTGGTATCGCATTTGGTGTTCTCTGTCAAGAAAAGTATGATACCAAAAAAACATCCTCCTGAGAGATACAGGCTGCTTTTGTTTTCCCAAGGCAATGCAGAAACTCTGGACGCAGTCTCTGGAGATTCTCACACCTTTGTGCACACTACTACAACGCAAATAACAATTTTGCACAGTTTGCTTCGCTCTGTTTTTCATAGGACTCTATGTGATAGTAAAATTCTCCCTTCCTAAACCCTCACTTGCACCAGTCCATTCAAACACCTGCAGGAAAGCCCAATTGGCTCTAAGAGTCACCACAACAGGGACTTGTAAGACAGTTCGGCAACCCAGGGACAATCCACAGAGAAACCTGAAAGAATAATGTGATGGCCAGATTCACAGAAATGCTTATTTCCATTTAAAATAGTTCATGATGACCAATGTAGTAACTCTCAGTCATAAGACTCTGAAGACCATCTGCCTCTTCACTGGCAACATCACTTGGAAGACTAAGTTACAGATTAATTAGCTGCACTTTATGCAAAGTAGATAGCAACAAGTAAATACTTTCTTATATAACCGAAGAACTAAATAAAGCCTTTTACATTAATTGTTAGCCAATTTTGCCTTGTGTTATTGGTGTTAAGTCTTCTAAGCTGCATCGTCTAGGTTATTACTTTTAAACATACATCACAGAATAATTCTGCAGGGGAAAAATGGTACAAATGTTGACAAATGCCTGAGAGTAATATGATTTGTGTCATTATTAGAGGATGTATGCTCACTATCAGAAGTGCTTTCATGACAAGGAAGGTATTGAAATTCAAAAATTTTTAATAAAATATAAACCTTATAATCTTCCAGGTATTTATCCTGCTGCTAATTACTTCCAGGGGGCCTGGCACACATGTACAACAGCAATGGATATCAGCGGGGAGCATTTGCAAACTCAAAAAGTTAGAAAGACCTCTTTCCGTAGAGATAAATAGCTGTTAAATCTGTCAACTTAAACCTTAATGCGTAACATCTAAAATAATCTTTATTCTCCTAACAGACAGCCTGTAGGAGAGTTAATGCAGTACTAATCTGGTACAGCAACTGGGAAGAATTTAAGTGATATGAGACCCCAACCAACTCTGCCTGATCAGCTGGGAGGTTATTGCCAAAATCGACTGCTTCACAAACGAAGACGGGATTTTCTCTGAATAGCAGAATGCTTTTAGCTGAAATCTCAAGTGACAGAGCTTTGTCTCACTAGAAACTGGCTGGGAAATGGTTTGGGCAGATCTGCTTCTGCAGGGACACATGCACCCAGTGCTGTCCACACGCCTGCAGACAGGCTCCCAATGGAGCTTGCTACTTCAAACACATCGTTCAGAGCAGTGGCAGCTCCCAGTGGTGCAGTGTTCAAGGTCATTAGTGCAAATGCCTATTCTTTAAACATAGCACTGCACTTCTTCCCAAAACCAGTACTTATGTCTTGACCAAACATATCAAGCAAACCTTTCAACCTGTGAGCATTAAGCCTAAAGCTTCTTGTATCAGTGATGTCAGCAGGTTAGTGTTCAGTTAACCTAGTCTTTTGGGTTTAGGAGCTCCAAAACAGTCAGGACAGTTTGGGGTGCACGCAGACACATGCACATAGATGAAATAAACAGTTGTATGGGTTCAGGAGCTCCAGAACAGTGAGGTAAGTTTGGGGTGCACATACGCACACAGATCAAACAAACAGTCCTTATGGGGTCGTAGCAAGTGCTGGTCCCCAAGGACCTCTGCAGCATCTAATCTAGACAAATGACCTAGTCAAAAAAAGCAGCTGTACGCTGATGCTGCACAACTAGCAGAGAGGGTGAAACAGGGAGGAGGTTAAAAACAAAAAGGCAGCAACCAAACCAAACCCAACCCAAACCCAACAGCTGGGGCTTGGGCTGCCTGCCTAAGCTGGCTGACACATGACACACAAAATCAATGTTGACACATGTAAAGTAATATGCATCTTCTAAAAGTAAACAAATATCACATAAATCTGATTGATTGAGAGCAGAAGGAATTCAGAAAGGACCTTGGGATAATGGTAAACTCATTGTTTAACGAAAAGGAAGAAGTGACGGGGAAAAACAGTGTTAGCCAGCACATCTCTTCTATTTTACATGCTTATACTCACAGTTGCCTAGAACAGGAATGCATGTTGAGTGAAGTTAGATCAGGATTGTTTAATTCCCTAGCAAAGCCCAGCCGGAATATTATGTCACCACCTTATAAAATGATACTAATACAGAACTTGAAAAGGTTTAAAGAAAAGTAGAGAAGCTGATTCTTGGATCAAAAAGTGTGATCTTATAGGACCCAAATTCACATTCATAGCTTAGAAGGAAGATATTTAAACAGGAATTTGAAGCACATATATATATAAAACATGGAAACCTTCAAAGGAAAAGAAGCCAATGTTAAAATTAATATTAGTAAACAAAGTCAATATTTTATTATTAGGGAAAATAATAAAAGCTAAAGAAAACACACCTTTAGAATAAATTCAGGCACTCTGACATAAGGAATACTGAGGAACAAAATACCCTTCCCTTATCAAATGATATCTTCCTTCACCACTTACCCAGGGTAGGGAGGAGGTACTTTCTAGTGATTGAGCCTAGGTCATATGCATCGGTCACCGGCAGAAGAAAAAATAAGATGGAAACAGTAACTAAGCAAAGCCCAGAATTGTCTGGTTGTGCCAAAAGGAGCTCAGAAAGCTCCTGCACTTCATGGAAGTGGCAGCCTTTGGTGTTTGGCACTATTAATTAATGCAGAGGGAGAAAGAAGGCAGGATTTACTCTTCTTCCTCTCATTCTTAGAGTCATAGAATCACTGGGTTGGAAAAGACCTTTGAGATCATCAGTCCCAACTGATCCCTGTCCACTACTAAGTCATATCCTTAACCACTTCATCTGCCCATCTTTCAAACCCCTCCAGGGATGGGAACTCCACCAGCTCCCTGGGCAGCCTCTGCCAGGGCCTGAGGACCCTTTCAGGGAAGAAATATTTCCTAATGTCTAATCAGAACCTGCCCTGGTGCAACTTGAGGCCATTCCCTCTCATCCCATCGCCTGTCCCTTGGGAGACGAGACCTTCGTGCTGACTCTTCCTGGGACCAGAAGTCCTGACAGGAGTTTCCCAGGCACCCCTTTGCCTTCACCCAAGCGCTAAGATGCAATCCCACAGGGCACCAAGGCTGCCCACAAACTCTGCTCTCCATCTGCCTCCTCCACGCCAGGTCTGGGCACGGCTGTAATCAAACCCAAGTGAGTCCTGTCTGCTAAAATAAAAGAGCGCAACCTTCAAGTGCTTGTTCATTTCTCTTAACCACCACTTTTCAACATTAAGGATTATTAACTTTAATGCCATTGGTGAGGAACTTTATTATGTTTTCAAGAAATTGCTTTAAATCAAAACTGCAGATAAGGCATTTTTCTCCCCTCAGAATTACATGGTTGTGTTGGCAACCAGCAGGAATCCATTTGAGCAATAGAATTACCACCTCCTGGAGGTGAAAAATGGGACAAAAGCAGGAGGAGCGCCTCTTGCTTAAAAGTCAAGGGAAAAAGGGCAAAACAGGAAGGAATGGAAGCCCTGGGAATGGGAAAAACTAAACAATCTGCTGTTGACTTAAGCCTTAGGGGAAATTATCCTAACATAAAATAGCAGCAGTCTTGTAGAGATTTGACAGCAAAGCTGCAGAAATCGGGGACAGAAGTAAATCCCCCCTTTTCCACTCCGATCACGGTCCAAGTTCAATATTCCTGTGAGATTGCGAAGTCTTGGTGAAATCAGGGAAGCTGAAGCATTTGACGTCAGTAAATTGACCCCACGTTTCAACAGCAAGGAGGCCAAGGCAGTTTTCATGAGCAGGAGCGTTCACATGCCTACAGTGCTTTTCCTGAATAAGCTATAACTCTTGAAAGTGAAAAGATTAAAAAATGAATCAAGATACCCCTGTCTGAAGTTATGATACTTGCTAGAACTTTTCAGTGTCTGGAGCACAATACACAGTTGGCTTCTAAGTAATTACCACGAGCATGTGGAAAGTGAGAAAACTGTGTCATGTAGGCAAGGTCTTTGAACTAAAAATAGCCTTCAGATTCCAGGTCTGTTTTCCTCCCACCATTAACAAGAAGTTTATATAAGTGTGCAAGAATCAGCACGGTAACATTTACACAAATGTTTTATCCTAATAATCAAATAAAAGATTTTGTACTTAAGGTGATGCTTCATTTCAAAGATTGTGCAAAATAACTCTTTGTTGGGCTGATTTGCTCTCCTGTTAAAGCTTACAAAGACTTTTTATTGGAGTTACAAAGCCACGGAAAATAAAGACGCTTTAATGGACACTACATTAACTCTGGTATTCTGAACATGGTGCAGAGTAGAGACCAGCAATATTTCTTCTTCGTGTAAATGTACAGCACAGTATAGGCAGCACGCTTGGATAGTCACAAATCCCTAGCATTATGCCAAGATGACAGAGTACTTGTCTTTTTTTGTTCTTGTGCTGTAATTTATCTTAAAAAAAATGGACTCAGGTTTTCCTGCATACTATGAAAAGTGTCCAAGAGAATGTCATAACGGCATTACTCCTGCTAGAAAAGCTAATCTACTTTACCCTGTTCTCCCTTACCAGGCACTGTCACTTCCCAGAGACAAAAGTATCCATGTAACACTTGCTGAAAATAAGTTGTAAAGCCCTGTCAGGTGCTCTGCAGAGAAATGCCGATTCCATTGCATGTTCTTCTTCCCTCAGCTTACAGTTTATGTATGTTTGAGGAAAGCTGTGCCAGAGCCTCATTCATGTCCACACAATACAGATGTTCATAGCTTCATAAAGGCTGGAAAAGACCTCTAAGCTCATCCAGTCCAACCGTCAGCCCAACCCTTTTGTGCCTATTAAACCATGTCTAGTGCCACAGCTACGTGGTTTCTGAACCCCTCCAGGGATGGAGACTTCACCACTGCCCTGGGCAGCCTCTACAAGGGCTCCTCCACTCCTTCAGTATAGAAATTTCTCCTAATATCAATCTAAACCTTCTCTGGCGCAACTTTAGGCCATTTCCTCTCATCCTATTACTTGTTCCTTGGGAGAAGAGACCAGCTCCCACCTCTCTATACCCTCTTTTTGGGCAATTGTAAGCAATGATGAGGTCCCTGCAGCCTCCTCTTCTCCAGGCTAAACAACCTCAGGTCCCTCAGTTGCTCCTAATAAGACTTGTGCTCTAGATCCTCCGCTGGCTTCGTTGCCCTTGTCACACCATTCTCAGTGGTGGCAGAGACCACATAGACAGCAGTGAGGGTCACAGCGAGTGGGCCCCGTCAGCTGCCACAGTTCTGCACGGCACACTAGAGCCTCGCAAGGAACACGCAACACCAGCTGCCAGGCCAACACCACAAATAGCTCAGCCTTTCATATCACGACTTACCCAAGCTGTCTCATTGTATTCCTAACTTTGTCTCAAATTCATTTTAACTGCTATCTTTATGTTTTGTATTTCCCAAGCAAGATTTAGGGTACCTCCACAAACTCTTGTACTGACTACGTTGAAAAGATTAACTTCATTAATTAAAAAGATTCTAAATATCACATGGAAGTTTCATAAAGTTCATCAAATAAAGACTCACTCTCCCACACAAACACCCAATTATCTTTTGTATTTGTTTCCACCTATTTCTTTTCTAGGCAGAATCTTTAATTCCCAGCTTTGTGGCATCCTGGTGGCAAAGATGACATTCACAGAATAAACACGCATTTGCTCTCATTTTTTGTTCATTCCAATTCCTCAAAATACCCAACATCTTAACACCAAACACATTTGTAAAGGCTAAGGCTGACTAAGTCATTTCATTAGAAGAAATATATTTTTATAGAACAGACAAGAATATATGGGCTGCATAGAAATTAATGCCTGGAATTCAATCATACTACACCAGAGGACAGTAATGTCAGAGAAATTACCCTTACTGAAAAATCCATTGTTTGTCACTTTTGTATCTGAGCTGTATTCTTTCAGGATGGTTTTCTGACGTGCCTAAATATAGACATCAGTTTGGATAGGGCCTTGAACAGCATGGTCTAGTGAGAGGTGTCCCTGTCCATGGCAGGGGGATTGGAACTATATGATCTTTAAGGTCCCTTCCAATCCAAACCATTCTATGATTCTATGATTCTATAGAAGCTAAAGGATGTCACCAGTTAAGAGGAATTTAGCAATACCTCTGGTAATTGGTGATGTTCGCTGACACAGTAAGCAGTCCTGAATAGCTTATTTCAGGCCCTAAAAGAGAAGATTAAAAAAACCCAAACAGTATTTCTCGTCATTTTTCAGACAGTTATAATCTACTGAATTATTCCATTGACATAGAAGCTCCTTTTACATTTCCCAGACACCTAAGAAGTTCCTGTTGTGGACATTGAATGGCAAGAAGAGGAAAAATAAGGTTAAAAAATAGTGGGGGAAATGACATTGCAAACAACAGCCTGGGTATGAGTTGCAATGAGATAAATAGTCATTGCTGAGGACAATAAGTGCCTTCGGTATCTCTCAAGATTTATACGCTACTTGGAAAGCAACTACAACCCCAAATCTGTTCAAGATTCCTAAAGGCAAATGACTAGGAAAGTACTTTATCTGGTCTCAGAGTTACATAGAACCTAACTGTGCCCAAGCACAGGATTATATTCTTCAGACTCTTCATTTGGGCTGCTCACGTTTACCCTCTCATAGAAAGCAGAACCCCTTCTTCTTGGGGGTTTCAGACCCGTTGCCTCTCCTAACACAGCCTCTTGCAGCTGAAGGAATGCACATCACAGTGAATTCACCACGAGAAATGAGAGGTCTTCAAGACTGCTTTCTTCTTTTTTTTTAATCCTTTTATTTTTAATGGTTTCTCCAGATCTTTTAGTTGAACTATGAACTACTCAGTGCCAAATGTTAGTTCTACTCCTGCCAATTTAACGTTGCTTAATTTAGAGCTTTCCAACAATTATTTTAAAAACATTTGCTGGTTAAGACTACATGCCTGCCCCTGTGAAGACCTGTTTGGACAGAGAACACTTGTAGAGAGCGAGGATTACACATGGCATGTCTCCTTTTCCAATGTATCCCATAAACTGGGATTTCTGAGAAGTAATAATGAATAGGTAAAACTAAAACTTTTATCAACACTCATTCCGACCATGGGTCAAAAAGAAAACAGTGGATTCTGATAATGCATATCCTGCTTTTTGCCAAAGTTTTACCCTAAGCATTCCCATCAGATTTGCAGTTTACATTATATGAACACATCTGCCATGTTCTGTAAAATCAGCCAATTCCATTTAGCTTTCAATGTATTATTTTACACAATGTTTTTCTAGGTGTTTTCTTCCAGGAACTTTCAGGGATCAGCAATAGACTCAAAATGAAAATGCTGGTAGAAAGGGAACTGGAGTACAGTCATAGGATAAGGGGAAATTGTTTTAAGCTGAAAGAGATTTCAATGAGATATTAGGAAGAAATGTTTTGCTGTGAGGGCGGAGAGGCCCTGGCTCAGGTTGCCCAGAGCAGTGGTTGCTGCCCCATCCCTGGAGGGGTTCAAGGCCAGATTGGATGGGGCTGGGAGCCCCTGATCCAGTGGGAGGTGTCCCTACCCATGGCAGGGGTAGAACTGAATGGGCTTTAAGGTCTCTTCCAACCCAAACCATTCTGTGATTCTACGATTTGCTAAAAACTTGGAAACAAACATACAAGCACAAATTGGTGTATGAGCACACACATGCCCAGTTCTATAATTGCTCTGTCATCCGGCTTCATCTTCCCTCTACCCAGACCCCCAGATAAATCCATAAATGGAAAGAGTAAAAGACAATAAAGTCCAGTATCTGATTTTCTCTCTGTTAGAATAAGCTCTTCCCTGTGAAGAGTTGGCACCATTCAATTCAGGCTGCACACTGCTGCCGTAAATGATAAAACACCCTGTGATGGATGTGAATCCACATCCTTATGTATTTGATACATTTAAATCAGGTCATATAGTCACTGTTATTAATTAGAAACAGTGTTGAAGTAAAAACATTTTAAATAAACCCAGGGACTGAATGTTAAAGCTGTCATTTTTTACACAGCCTCATGATTCAAGGATTAATGGACCTTAAAACAACCATAAACCACCGAGGGCCCTGGTCTGGTTTAGGAGAATAAAAATAGTTTTATTTCCTCTTCAGTCTGCCAGTCTTAAATTCATTGTGTGTCAGTGGGCACAGTAAACACTTTTAAATATTTTGACATTGTGGTATAAGATGCTCATCTGTTTCCTGCCTGACCTTCACCAGCTCTGCACCTTGCAACTCATTGGAAGAAGAAAAGCAAGCAAACTAATGAAGAGGAGATCTATAATTCATACACTTTATCTGTATGCACAAATACTGTCATGGAGAGCTGGGATAATATTTAAAATATTTAGACTTAAGATTACAATATCTCTTTCACGGAAGCCTTTTCCATACCTGTTTTTTTCAGTTACAACTTTTTATCACATCCATCAGCGGATATGAGCTATAAGGCAATGGGTCAGGGTAGTTGTGAGCCTTTTCAGAACAGAAGGCTGCCGTTTGGAAGTAAGATGAAGTATGCAGAGTACATTTCTGGAAGGCCAACACGATGAAGTAATCACTACTATTTAACAAAAAAAAAAAAAAATTATAATGATATTCAGTAGCAATTCAGCACAATGGAAGCTGTGAGTTGTGATTACACTGGAATTCAAACATGTGAGTTATCACTGGATACAGCAGCAGGACACTGAACTAAGCAAAATAATGACCGATAAACAGAAAAAAAAATATTATTTTATCTATATTTAACCTTATCTGATGTGAAGGCCAGACTTTCTGTGGTTTAAGGATAAGAAAAACAAAACTGGAAGCTTGGAAGGTTTCATATTCCAACTCTCTCTAAGCTGACTTCTTGAGTGCCCCTAAAAACACTGCTTGGCCAGGTTTTACTCCAGTCCCACAACCCAGAATATTGGGAACAGAAAGCAGCCAGAGCAAATGTAGCATGGGAGAGAAGCTCAGCTTGGTACATTACGTGCCCATCAATTTTCACTGGTTTCTGGTGCATATAAGCCCTCTCTCCCATCTGCTCCTCAGCTCTGAGCTGTCTTGCAGCCGCTGAGGAGAACTTTGCCTCATGAGCTGTTTGCCCAACTTCTGGCCCAAAGGTTTTACTGCACCCATTTCAAACGTTACTCGGCTACCAACTTATTTATCTAATTTCTCACAAAAGAACATAGAAAACAAAAAGAACAAAATGAGATCAGGAGGAAGCATTACACCTATTAGAATAATGTGCCATAAATACTTAGCAATTAGCATGACTGGGACTTACAGTTTATCACCAGCGCCCATACTCGTTACACAAAATAATCCTCCGACAACAGAAATAAAAAAAAAATAAGTGGGCTGCCATTATAAGGTACATAATAAATACTTTTGTCATTCACATTCTAAAGGAATTTAATTTTACCATCAGAAAAGAGACAAATGGCTTGTTTTGAGTATAAATTGTTTTTAAAAGCCATTTCCATACTAATGATTTACATATAGGTAGATTTATACAGACTTTTTTCCCTTCAAATCTACCTATCAAGGTAACTTTTACTATAAACAGCATTTAAAATTATCACATAAAAACTATGAAGCACTAAATTAGAAAAAAACAGAATTTTGAAAGTGATAGTTAAATTTATGAAGCAATTCTGCTACATTCAGGCTCACTACTCGGCATGCAAGCAAATTCTAGGGTGCATATTTGCTGGTATTGAATGGTAGGAAAAGAGATGAAAGCCACAAAGGCTCCACAAGTACAGTCCTATGCAGAACACTTGTACTTTGGACTTAAGCTTGTTTGCATGACTAATAGAGATAATACTGAATGTCTTTTCCCATCATTTCTCTCTTTTTTTTTTTTTTGGCTCAGTGCCTTTTTGCTACCTCCAAGAGCTGTTAATTTTGTTCACTGCTGAGCAAAAGTCAAAGTCAGAGTCTAAACAGCTTGTAATGAGTTTTCAATGGCCCATCTCGCTGAAATTGAGGGCAAAGGAGCAGCAGACTTAGACACTGTCAGCCCTCTGAATTTATTAGCGAGGGAGCAACCCGTTCCAGGGGAAATACAGAGAGGAGGGGCTAAGAATTTATTCCGATTTGCATTAAGCCTTTAACAAAGATGTGTATTACTTATGCAAATACCTTGACAACACAGATAAACACTCAGAAATCAATGTAATGCAGCTCAATTAACTGTGCAACCAGACTGGGAGCAGAGTGTGTCGCAGTAACTGCATTTGGCAGACACTCAGTGCTGGACTTTCTAAGTCCTGCTCCAGAGAAGTGATTAATACTTTGCTAAATACCCTAAAGTCATAGCAAAATCAGGGGTTAAAGGTTCTTCACACTGATATGGCCCTGATAAGGAATCAATGATAACTTCTCATGTCCTCAGTGACCGTTTGATAGGCTGTGCAAGAAGAGGTGTCCTTTACTGTAGCCATCCTGCCACGTCCGCGCCTGTCGGACTTCACCTGCTGCCACAGGGCTCTCCTTTTCATCGCTGAATGTTTTTCAGTAACCTCTACATAAGCTCTATGCCGCTCAGTGTTTCTGCTTCACAGTTTAATCAGGTTTTTGTTTTCCTCCCTACTAGCGCTCTTAGACATTGTGAATGCTATTGCTTCATCTTTACTGAATCTTTCTTTAGGAACTTCAGATGGAAATCTATCCAGCGCTTCTATTCTTCCCAAAACAAGCGATAAAGCTACTATTAGGACTTCTAAGCCCAAGGAAGTTATCAACAGAGAACGTCTGTATTTGTAACTACAATTCTTTCTTTTCCCTGGGAGCCTGTAGTTGAGCTCATGTTGTGAAGGACATCAGGCTTTATGGGTAGATCGGTGAAGAACTGTACTGTATGATTTTTAAATCCCGTCTGAAGGGGTAACCCTGGAAAATGGGAGGAGAGGACGAATGGCTTCAAGTTGCTCCAGGGCAGGTTCAGATTGGACATCAACAAAAACTTCTTCATCAAAAGGGTCCTCAGACACTGGTAGAGGCTGCCTAGGGAGCTGGTGGAGTCACCATTCCTGGAGAGGTTTAAAAGATGGGTGGACGAAGTGCTCTGGATTAGTAGTGGGCAGGTGGGATTGGACTGTATGATCTCAAAGGCCTCTTCAACCTGAATGATTCTATGATTCTATGAAAAGAATCCACAAAAGAAGGAACACAGATTAGCAGTAGATGAGGTGGCATAGTATCAATCATTATTGGTTCTTATTTGGGATGATCTGAAAATGTATCTACAGTTTGACAGCTCAGCCTCGCATCAATTTGTTTCATTACAAATTCTACGTATGCATACTTCAAATATCTTTTGCTTTTTCTTATGATTAAGTATATGTAAAGAACTATAGTTCTGTGGTCTCTTACACTACATTTTCATGCAACACTACTTACGCAGCGAATAGTACTGAAGAGAAGTTAGCAATACAAAGTGCAAGGCTTTGTTTGGCTCACTGTCCTTTGGTTTGATCAGACACCTTCAAATCACATGAACACCTGATCCACTGCCAGCATTACTATGTTCCAGCCTTATAACATCATTAGATAAAACACGCTCAGCACCTTTACCAAAAAATTGTTACCTATCATGAAAATTGTATTGATGTGTGTATTGAAAAAAACATTTACACTTTTTTTTGTCAGACAGCAAAGGTGCACAGGATGCAGTCTCCCACTTCCAGCTTTTTGCACAGTTCACTGAATGTGCCTCTGAGATGGCTGTGAGAAAGAAATTTGTCAGAGAAGAGATCAACAAGTATTCAGGTGAGTCAGGGGCTGTGACACAACTTTTGCTCTCAAGTGTAGTTTCAGTGATTACCTTATTTTCTAGAACACTTAAGCAGTGAATTTCAAATTCAGTGCAACACAACAAGTTCCTCCAAGGTTCACATTCATGCACTGAGTAGGCTGGACAACCCTGATCCTCAGCATCCATCCAGTTCCCTGCGAGTTCTCTAGGTACCCACACGTACAGTATAATAGAAAGGTTCCTGTGCTTACTGTAGCAACATGCCCTATTAGTTCTTTTCAAAAAGAGAAAGAGGCAAAGCGAAGTTCTTGAACTCCCAGACAATGTATTGCCCATATTCAGAGGTAGTGAGAGTCTGAAATGTCTTTTAAGAAGACAAATTAACAATATTAAGAGGATGAAAAACATTTGCACCACATCATTCAATGTTGCACAAAAGCACAAGGAAGAATTGTATGGAGTTAGTAATACATGGGGAGAAAAAATCACATGATTTAATTTAACTTACTGGGAACAGATTCAACTCTGCCGTATTCAGTGTTATTGACAAGCATTATATTCAGGAAAGTGATGGTTAAATGAGAACACTGTATCGCCGGCAAGAGAATTCACTCTAGAGCTGCTGCACCGAGAATAAGGGGATGGAATAGGGAGCAGCCAGTAGAGAAGTGTCGATAAAAGGCACTCAAAAACACAATAAGAAAAGAAATGAAAACTTAATTGAAGGAAAAATATTTTACACTGTTGCTCAATCTTTCCAAAGAGGTTGTGGCAGTCCATCCGTTCCCATCCAATCTCTTACATTTTGCAAACCAGCATTTTCTGGGAAACCATACACTTAGGGTACTTTAAATTTTAAATTCCAATTCTTTTACTGGCAAAAATAATGTGTAATATGTATTTGGTAGTGCCAGATAAAAGGGTTTGTATAGTATGAGAGGAATGTCACATCCATCCTCTTTTGCGTATGCATCACATAATAGCCTGTTTTATATAGGACATAAGACCTTTTCAAAAAGGGCCTGGAATGAATAATGTACTACGGAGTTGTGTATGTCATCACAGATAATAGAAGAGTCTCTTGCACCATGTATTAGTGAGGAGAGATCTCCTCTGCAATTCTATCATCACATAAAACACCTTCCAAAATTGTCATAGTTAGGGCAGACCAAGCATTTCAATTTTTCATCATCTTATTTCTAGTTTTCCTTCCTCTCACGTTGAGCATTGTCAACAGGACTTCAGACACTCGCGCACACCATTTAGCACAGAGTAAAGCACAGAACAGCAAATCATTTCAATAGCACCTGTCCACTTTTCCATCTTCCCAAGGATGCTAATTTGGATGGTGCGGTCTAGTTCACAATAACATTTATTTCCCATCGACAGTAAACTAAGGAACAAGCAAAGTGCAATGTATTATTCCAGATGACTTCCAGCATCTCACACAGCGGAAAGGGATAGAACCTCATATCACTGCAATTCAAAGAGGGGCATGAGTTTTGCTTCTTCTCCAAGCCTTAACACCTCCAGCTTTCCAAGCAGAAACAAAAACATTGTTTGTATACTGAAAACCCATGTAATTCCAGAGGCAAGAATTTTGGCCCTCCTCTTGCATTTCTCTATTATGTCGATGTTGAAAAGCTCCATTTTTTTCCATGGAACAGTGAACATTTATACAATCATTAAAAGCTCATCTTGCGCCATATTTTTATCCTTCTCAGTTTTAATACATTTTTATAATTGCATTGAGGATATTCTAACCCTGTTTTTAGTGCAACAATAAAATTTATGAACCATGACAAACGTATCGCACTGAAGACCACCCGAAGAATAACAATGTGTGTGTCAATAGGAGTAACCTGGGCTGCTGCTCCAGAGGAAGTTGGGATTTGGGGAAGGGGGGGGGTGAAAATATTTAAGTCAGTATTCCCTTGATAACCGTGAAATGGTAACAAGATCACACTTTTTTTTCCACAGCAAAATGAAACATGATGTTGTAAAAGACAATTTTTTTTAACAAGATGCTGTGTAGACAAGTTTAGTTGTAATGAGATTTTGAATTAAAAGAATTTAGTCCATATGCAGATTTTACTGATTTTGTCATCGTGTTTTCTCAACCATAAGTGTGATATTTAAATACACTACAGCTCTTGCTGCACCAGACCTATTTCCAAACCTATTTCTAATATCTCTTTTTCACCTGTGCACATTCCCACATGGCCCCACTGCTCCGTAGCTGTGGACATCCCACTGTACTAGAGATGATGTGCTCAGAAAGTAAATGCTTCTCAATTAGAAAACCCTTAGAACTAGATCTTATTATTGATTAGAAGAGCATTTAAACATACAATCGCTAAAGAAAATGCCTGAGAACTCCTAATTTCCTAAATTATAATGTTGTTTAAAACTGGTATTTTCTATTTAAATATGGTGTGTGCTTGTGTGTGTGTTTATTTCTGGAGTTTCCTTGGTGCTTCTTAATACAATACCATATGTAAATCATGAAAATGAGTGGGTCGAGAAAATTCATTTTTATACTTGAAGTTCCCAGATTATTCTAAGTCTCCAAAACACATCATTTTGTTTTCTCCAAATAAGAAAAAAGAAACAAACAAAAAAATATCCCGATCTGGTTCACACTAAAGCAAGGATAAGCCACCCAATTTTTTAAGCAGTTATTGTGCCAAAATGGATTGAAAAGGTATTGTAGATACAAGAATACATAAATGAAATGCATCCCACTGGAAAAGCTTTTTTGCTCACATTGTCATTTACAGCTTCTGAATTAATAGACCAAGAAAGGCACCACAGGCACCAACAAAATGCAGTAAAACCATTGGCAGCCAGTGGTGTCTCAAAGTTTAATTCCCCCGGGGAGAAAAGGACACTGCCTAATCTGTATTCAGTCCTGACATTGTCCACATCTGATATGGAACATTAGCTACTAACTCTCTCAATAGACTAGTGTCCTTCAGTTTATATTACTTTATGTTAATAGTAGAAAAATTACACACAACATCATTTATCATTGTTATACTGTACTATACAACCCATAGCTTATTTTAATATATTTATTTACCCTAAGAATTTTAAACATATATCTCTAAATCTATATAAATTTAAAGATAAACTTAGAGTGCAAGAACCAGCTGTAAAAGGGATATTTCTCTTAAAAATGTGTTTTAATTGTACAGATAATCTAGCAATTGTACAGATAATCACTTCAATATGAGAAAATCACATTATTTGTGTTATACATCCTACAAATTGGTACATAAAAGAGGGTTGCACCTTAATCATAATTTATCTTCTGATTTTTTTTCCCAGGTCCACTGCTGCCAGCAGCTCTGTTGCTCCATTTTCACATCTTTCTTCTCGCTTAGCTCTCTGCCCTTACATTATTTACCTGGAGTGCAGGTAGGCAAGCTCAGACCCATTTAAGGTGAAAAAACAACGTCATTCATGAATCAACAAAGAACAAGGATTTT
This sequence comes from Clamator glandarius, assembly GCA_033459285.1. NCBI lineage: Eukaryota > Metazoa > Chordata > Aves > Cuculiformes > Cuculidae > Clamator > Clamator glandarius. The sequence continues at coordinate 97,424 of JAUNZM010000893.1, read as the reverse complement.
TTTTTTTCTGGACTACAATCTGCATCTCGACGCATCTAGATTTTAATCAGTTGGTTTACAAGCTCTCCTGCAGGCAGTGATGTGTGCTGTTTGCCTGGACTGTCCAGAAAAGAAAAAGAGACAACAATGATGAAGAAGAGAGAGAGAAATCGATACTCTTATATTTTAACTTTAGTTTTTTAAACCTAAGGAAAAAAAAGCTTATGAATGATGGATTTGTTTTTCAGAGGGGGTAATCAGCTACAATTGTCCATCCACACTGAAGTTCAGGTAATAATTCCTATATCAAATTCAGATATTTTTTTTCTTTTTTGCTAATAGCGACTGTTTTTATTTCATTTCCAACAGAATTGTTCATCTTAATGTCAAGGGTCAAGTAATGGATAATGTAACACAGACAGCAATACATTTTTTTCCCAACAGCTGGTATTCTTACTATTGTAAAATTCCATCCTATTTCCAAGCTGAATTTGTGCAACTTCAGTATCCAGTCTTTGGCTCTTATTCCACCCAAACTTCTCCATCGTGCCTCAGTGCTGCAGGACAACTCATGGAAGTCTGACTGGTTTTAGAACAATTGCTCCCAATTGAATGGAAGTTAAGTAGAGCAACTGACAACACTAGAATGTCTTTGGACAGTCAATACCCTTTGGTTTTACTACTTAACAATGAACAGGTTTGCTAAACTGCACTGAAAACAAAGGAAAACCATGCAAAACACTCATGTGTGACAATTAAGAGTCAAGATAATTAAGAATTAAGCCTGTCTCTAGAAATATTCAGCGAGATATTTTCTCAGGTCAGATGGTTTCAGGTAGCTTTACTAAGCAAGACTACTCGACCGTTCCCCAGGTGCAAACCAGGCTCAGGTTCTAACACCTTGTTGAATCCTGCAGCATTTGCCAAGAACTGATGGCCACAGCTTCCTTGTGGCAAGGAGAGCAGGTTACTAAAGAACCTCTTTTGTCATAAAACACCAGAAGGATCAGATCCTTAAACAGTCAAAATTTCCATTTCGCAGCAGTTTTTTCCAAGTAAGAACAGAGCGATAAATTCAATATTCGACCTTAGAAGTGGTGGGGTGGCAACAAGAGAATATATTCCATCCAGCGGCAGTTTTAATATACTTGAAAGTGAAGAGACATGGTCACACTTAGGATTATTTCTAAACTAGAATAAAATTCAAAACAAATCGGGTCATTCTTGGATATTGACCGTTCACAAAAAAAACAAACACAACAATTAAAGAGCAAAGAGTGAAGACAAATGCTATCGTAACTGCACCAGCTTCTATTCACAAATAGGATCAACTTTCTGCTTGTGGTGGTCATTCATTATTTGTGCATTACAATAAGAAACCCTCTACCAGGATAAAAGGCATGCAGAAAATCAGTTTACACTGTGGTGCACATATCGATATATTTTCTAGCAAAATGAAGGCAGACAGACAGACAGGCTGGCAGACAGACGTTCCTGCCTGCTCATTCATTAAGGTCATCTCCTGACCCGCCTGCCACTAAGGAAAAGGCAACAGCTGCTTCCAGTATCGGCAGAAAGAATGATGGAAGGGAATTAATCCACAGATGGAGACCAGCACCTGAAGGGACCAGTCTGGTGAGCAACAACAGTTTGTGCCTGAGAAACACACTTAAATGTTACCATATGGAGCGCTAACAGGAGACAGAGGGGAATGAAAAACTCTACACATCGTGTTATTGCCACAAACGCTTAAGTATCTTATTATTGATAAGGATAGCAAAAAGACTGCCTAAGCATTTTTGATTTAGAATTCATAAGCCATCAAATTAGTTAAGATGATTAAATTCCTGAAGTACACAGAAAGATTCCACCCAAAGAAAACAGCGTAAAATCAGATTGCAAGAGAACAGAGCTCAGAGATGCAACAGCCCCATTAAAATCTGAATCAATTCCCCCTGCACGCTATATCTTTCAGACTGAAGATGCATCAGCTGCTCAGCTGATAGGACACTTCATGTTAGTCAGAAGGCTGAAAAGCTGCAATCATGTTTTATTAAAATAACTACACTTACTGGGCTGAGGGGGAACACGAGAGGCCAGAGAATAAGAACAATTAACTTCACGTATCTGAACTTTTCCATTCAGTATTTGCAGCTCAGACACAAAAATGTGAGTGCCCATCTTTATTGGAATACATTTTCTATGCACCACTTTGGGGTCTTCAGGATGGGAAGAAACAGAGCTGCACTAGCAGATACGCTGAAAAATAAAGCTGAGATCTATTAACAACGACAGAGGACTGCACAGGAAATATTTGGAGATCACCGGCTAGTTTCATCTCTCCCTTAAGAGCCATAAAACTCACTAAAATAAAGAAAACAACTGCTTGCAGTTAGGCAGCTTGTGTCCTGCAGCACTGAGGGCAAAGAGAAAACCTCTTCCCTCCCCGGAGTGCCGGCCGGGGCAGAATCAGGCGGGCAGTTTCCACTCTCCCAGCTCTGGGCAGGTTACAGTGCCACCAGGGGCTTCTCTGGGCATTTTGCCGCAGTAAGAGATTCCAGGTGGAACGAAACGGATGGTGCGGCTGCCACCTCTGCCAACAGGTACATGAGAGAGCGCCACCTCACACACCCTCCTCGCCCACCGTTATCCCATGCTGCTCAGCAGAAGCTGTTCAGAGCCTGTAATGAGCACGTTCCTATTGCAGAACGAATCAAGAGGCATTCCTTGATTTGCACTCCCTGGAGTGCGCCCCAGGTTACCAGCTCTGGGATCATCAGATTAAGGAGTAAGTGTGTATACACTTCTACTTCTGAGGCTTTTAGTGTTTACATTAAAAGCAGCATTTTAAAGTAGTTTTAGAAAGAAGATGTCAACAGATTGCAAAACTGAGGCTTGAGGAAGCAAGATTTTGGCTTGCTCAGTGAGTAGGAAAGGTTTACCCACTGTAAATGTACCTCTACATTTCAAAAGGTTAAAAAAAGCTTCACTCCAAAAGAAAAATTTGGAGGTTCTTTCCTGATTATGATTTAATCACCTTAATTTAATACCACACAGAAAATAAGCCAGTGTACATAAAAGGTAATCTTAACTGCCTAGGAATTTATTCAAATACTCAGAAGTTACAATAATTTCTGTGCTTTTCACTGATAATTGAGTGAATATGAGATGGACAGATGGAAGCTTGAGGTATGATTTGAATACCTGCGAAATATAACTCCTAGTTTATATAAGTCAAAGAGGTCTTCCCTGTTTACAGAATCACAGAATCACAGAATAACCAGGTTGGAAGAGACCTACTGGATCGTCGAGTCCAACCATTCCCACCAATCCCTAAATCATTCTCCTAAGCACCTCATCCACCCTCACCTTAAACACCTCCAGGGATGGCAACTCAACCACCTCCCTTGGCAGACTGTTCCAATGCCTAACCACCCTCTCTGTGAAGAATTTCTTCCTAATCTCAAGCCTGAATCTCCCCTGGCGGAGCTTGAGGCCATTCCCTCTCGTCCTGTCCCCTGTCACTTGGGAGAAGAGCCCAGCTCCCTCCTCTCCACAACCTCCCTTCAGGTAGTTGTAGAGAGTAATAAGGTCTCCCCTCAGCCTCCTCTTCTCCAGGCTAAACACCCCCAGCTCTTTCAGCCGCTCCTCATCAGGCCTGTTCTCCAGCCCCTTCACCAGCTTTGTTGCTCTTCTCTGGACTCGCTCCAGAGCCTCAACATCCTTCTTGTGGTGAGGGGCCCAGAACTGAACACAGTACTCGAGGTGCGGTCTCACCAGTGCCGAGTACAGAGGGAGAATAACCTCCCTGGACCTGCTGGTCATGCTGTTTCTGACACAAGCCAAGATGCCATTGGCCTTCTTGGCCACCTGAGCCACTGCTGGCTCATGTTCAGTCGGCTGTCAACCAACACCCCCAGGTCCTTCTCCTTCTGGCAGCTTTCCAGCCAGGCTTCTCCTAGTCTGTACCTCTGCTTAGGGTCGTTGTGCCCCAAGTGGGGACCCGGCAAAACGTATTCAAACTTGTAGAACATGAAGAAAGATATATTTCAAGATGAGATTCTATGAGGAAATTCAGCTCCTGGAATAACTAAAATGAAGATCAAAGAAATACACGGAATGTTGCCTGCCCTGCTTTCTTCATATTCAGGTTCTAGTAATGGGGAACTGATGCAGCTGAGGCAGAAGAAGCTGTTCTACAAACCCAAAACGCGACATTGCCTTCTTCCAGAAGTACCTTTTTATAAAACAACTTATAATTGTTTCACAAAATCCCTGTTCTCCAGCTCCAACTGGGGAACCAAGTCTTTCCCACTCCTTTCATGCTGATTCTGCATCAGGTGCTTGGGAGGGGATGTGGGTGCTGGGAAGCGTTTTTGCCCTTGTCAGGTGGTGCCAATCTGCATGACCGTGCCTTGCTAACAAAAAGGAAGCATCCAGTCATAATTTCCGAGCATTTTCTCTATTAGCTGGGGGCAGGGAGGCAATGTTTAAGTACATCAACTATGTCTCTTTAATTAGGTCATTAATCACAGTCCTTCAGAGCTCCTGGGATTCTTTCTTTTTTTTTTTTTTTTTTTTCCAAACTCCATATGCTTAAGCTCTAGAAGAAAGTTCTCAACTCTGACACCAGTAAAATACATTTACCATTCCTATCAGAACAATGATCTGCATATTGCCCTCCTGTTTCCATTCCTCCATGCACAAGTTCTCACCAGTACCCTGGCTGTTCCTCTCTGATCCCGTCCAAGAACAAGGCAGAGAGCTCCTTCCCCACACTCCAGGGGAAGCTCTGCTCTCGGCTGCAATGAGGTAAATCCCAAGCAACTTATTTACATCAGTGAAGTCACCCGGAGGTCACAGAGAACTCCTTCGCTTTCTTTCACTTCATGCTTCTGCTCTATCCATTACTTACATCTTTCAAAACATGTGCTGTGAACTGCAGTGTGTGCAGCAGAACTCTGTTTCCAAAATGATTTGCAGTTTGAAATGTGGATTTAGAAAAATTCTGCACAAAAGCTGCACTGCCAAAACTTGCATTGGCTCATGGAAAGTAAAACTACTTCTGACCAGATTATGAAACTGAAAACGAGCAGCCCATCTTCTAAATTTAAGCTATTTAACACAGATCACTGAATTATATCCGATTTCTTCCTCTCCCCTTTTACAATAGTACTGTCGCTGTATAGTACTGTAAATCAAGTGAACAGAGAACTGGAAACTCAACTCAGCTGCAAATCCCACAGAACTTTACCCAGCTCAGAACTGTAGGTACAGCAGCTGATTTTTGCCCCCTAATAAGGACAGTGCATGTAACTACAACCCTATGTGCCAGCAGACAAAGAAACCCACCTTTACAAACCTGAAGAATATCTTCCAGCTAGGTTAAAACCACTGGCAAATAAGTAAAAAATGCCATTAAAATGACAAGTTTACATGTATAAGTCAATTTTTACATGTCCCTTGTAGCACCTCATGAGTCAGAGTGGCAATACCTAGAAATAGCCTTGATTTTCTATCTAGAGGTGGGTGGAACTGAGGTGAGGGTAGTGCAGAGACATCCCACGCTCACAGCACACGCTGGCACCAGGGACATGAAATGACAACAGCAGCCTCCCCAAATGTGAGGCCAACCAATGATCCCGAGATAGAAGGCAGGCTGTCAAAAATGAATAGTTTATATTAGGTTTTTTGTAGTTTTTTTTTAATAATTTGTAATAGCACAGAAGATGAGTGCGCATTTACTCCATTTCAGCATGAGTTTTATTATTTTCAGTTTAATTTAATAACAGCCTAATCCTAGAATGTGCTGAGCATCCACAACTTCTAGTGACTTCAGTGTGAGTGGTAGAGGTCTGCATCTCTCAGAACTGTGAAATTTTCAGCATATTTCACTTTCTATAATGTGCTATTTACTTCTTTCAAGACATTTTCTAAGCGGCAATGCCTGGCTCCACGATGGACTAGGATGGACTGCACTGAGTTGCTTCCAAAATAACAGAAGCATGCGACGATGCGGTAGCTCAGCCAGTCAATAATTCTAAGCTGATGGAAGAAATGAAAGAGAACAGGCAGGTGTGAGAAGCAGGGGAAGGAGAAGAATAGCAGTAGAAAAGAGTAGCACCCAGCTCACATCCAGGCAGAAGAACTGTAAAGTCATGAATGAAATAAAGAAATATATTGAGGCAGATTCTTAAACCATAGATACAATGTTATGGTTGCAGTGACAGAGGCAGAAAATATTCTTCGACTGAATCTCCTTTCCACAGAGTTTAAGCTCTGAAAAGACAGGAGAGCACAGAGAAAAAGAGATAAGGAGCAAAAATGAAAATTAAAAGACAGAATGTGCTGTATAGGAAGGGTAGAAATAATAGTATTGCTCTTTGAGGCTGGTATACTGCCCATGAAGTAGCCTGCAACTGTTTTCAGTTTGAGGGGCTGTTTCTGGAGTTTCAGAGCAGCTGTGAGTGAACGTTGTGCACAGGACAGAGGTGGAAGCTGTCCAGACTCAGCAGTTGGAGTGGGACCAGAGCGCTCCAACCTCCTGCCAGTGAGACCCGCTGCTGCCGCACAAGGTGAACCTCTGCTGACATTTGTGATTTTACCTGGTGTAACTGCTGGTGAAGGCCATTTCATCTCACTTTGCCTAATTCTGGACAGCCAGTCGTGCCATGTTATTGTTTTTATATATTATTATAGAATTAATTTTATAGCTCTTATTTCTCATTAGTGCATCCCCTTCAGGCAGCTACTGCCTTTGATGTTCTGTTTCTTCCCATATGAAGCCACCATTGCCATCTCCAACTCATGCGATGAGAAAATGCACAGAAATCTCTCAGTGATCATTTTTAGCAAGGGCTGACTTCTAAATGCAAACCATAGTCAGGACACCTGGAAAGAAACTCCTCACCTGTTCTCTGGAAATAACAGACAGAAGCCTGTACTTTCTAATGGAAAGGCAAATGAGACATAAGAGGACAACATATCTGAAACGTGAGGAACAGCAGTAAATCAGTTCCATTAGCACAAAATACAAAGCTTTCTGCTTAACTTAAAACCAGTACATGGAAACATGAGACTCAAGTATTACCGCCATTGTTCTGGCAACTCAATACGAAACAGCCGTAAGGAATGCAAAATAGGAAAGTAATCATCAAAATAAAAACAAGCTTTGAAACAGTAAGTGCAACTACACAGCATGCACTCAAAGATACTGATGGCAACAGAGACTATTGTTACAGCATCCTTCTTTTAACACACATGACATACCTGCACACTTCTTGTGTACCGCTACCACTGACCTGATGTCCTATCAACAAAATCCATACACTCCAACATAAATGCCAATAGATCCTACATCTCAGATTTCTTTTCACCTGCATTGAAAGTTAAAAAACTTAGTTCCACACAAAAGACAACGAATGTCTCCAACACAATCAAGGTCAGGTCAGTACTTAGTCTGTGGCAAAACTAAGCCTGAAATTCAGCTTTGTGCTATCTCGTGATGGTAGCAACTTTGATGAATGTCTCTAATATCTAGAATAGATTTCCCCCACATGATCTGAGATAAATACCATCTTCTTAATGGTATTTGATAGTATAATCTTCTTAATACCATTTATTCACCCACATGAAATATGAAAGGTAAACACCTAGGCATTGGGTTCATTTACCTCAGAGGCTTGAATAGGATTTTTAGATATTATCAGCAAAATAAACCTGGGACTTGGCTGTTGTATGTTTACTCAGAATGCCTCTAGAAAAAAAAAATCTTGATTGGGAGGATTGGAATGATGAGAAGGCTGCTGTTCCAGAAGCTGTTAACTCCAGCTCTCAGCATTAAACTCCAACAAACAAGGAATAGTCTAAAATACTATGCAGGCAAAATGAAGGAGTGACTTGGCATCTCAACATCCTTGGGCCACGAGGTAAAAGCTGGTGGGGGTTATTGAAAAGCAAAAAGAAACATAGATTAAGAAAGGAAACACGGCTTAAGAAAAGAAACGTGCTTTTACCACAGTGAAATAAAAATGCTTTACAAATAGCTATTTGCAAAAATTGAATAAAGTAACAGCTTTCTTAATAATCCTGTTCTAAAATATGACTGCCAGAATAGAAATATTTTTGTGGTATCTCTATCTAAAATTAATTCATCAGGACAAATAATAATATGCATTTACCAAAGGACTTCTGAAAACAAACAAACAAACCAGCTTTCCTAAGGAGAAGGAGAGAACAAAACCAAGTTAATAAATCATTCTGCCTCAGATCTCTGAAGGATGTGTTAGTGATGTTGTTTTACAGTTTCAGTAGTTTTATAGCTACCAGCTTGGTCTGCCACCAAATTACAACAGCCTTTCAAAGAATTCTCCCTGTCTACTTACAGAGTGGGTGTTTGCCTCTTTTTCTCTCAAAGCAGAGCTTTCCTTATAGAGACACGTATTGAGCAGTTTTTGCCTGACCTACGGATTAATCAGAATTTAAATACTGCGTTATTTCAACAGGCACTTCTAATATCTGGGTTTCCTGCCATGAAATGCAATTAGGGAAAATTAATTTACCAGGGGAGCTCTGAAGCTTTACCTTCTTCCCCACTGCTATTTGCCCAGGGTGAGACGCAAATGTAATTCTCTTCTATTCCAAGTCTATCAGGGCTATCTCCCCCAGACCGCCCCAGAGCAGGAAATGTCACCCGGCATTTGGAAAGCTCACAAACATGACATTTTCCCAGTAAAACTCTACTGCGGCAGTCAGCTTCGATAGGTTTGTCATCGCTAATGAAAACAATTGGAAATACACTGAACATCTTGCTTCATGACTTAAATCAGTCTCTAACTGTATTAGAGATGCAAGCCAGCGCTCCAGGACAGATTATCTCCCTGGGAGTCTCCGATGGACCTTTGCTGTTTGTAAATGCGGCAGGTACTCCCCGTTGTCAGGCAGGATAACAAACGAGGTGCACCCCAGCTCACGTCCTTTGTATCGGTTTTCATGTTATCTTCTTAACCGATAGCATTCTTTCTTTTTCAACATCAATTTTGACTTGGAGGCCACATAATATTCAGCTGAAGAGCAATATTTTTGTAACCACAGAATCATTGCATTGAAAGGGATCTCAAAAGCCCATCCAGTTCCACCCCCTGCCCTGGGCAGGGACACCTCTCACTGTATCCTGTTGCTCCAAGCCCCATCCAACCTGGCCTTGAACCCCTCCAGGGATGGGGCAGCCACCACTGCTCTGGGCAGCCTGGGCCAGGGCACAGCAAAACATTTCTTCCTAAGATCTCATCTCAATCTCCCCTCTTTCAGCTGAAAACCATTCCCTCTCGTCCTGTCCCTGCACTCCCCTGATCCAGAGCCCCTCCCCAGCTTTCCTGGAGACCCTTTCAGCACTGGAATTTTCTCTAAGGTCTCCCTGCAGCCTTCTCTTCTCCAGGCTGAACAACCCCAACTCTCTCAGCCTGTCCTTGTACAGGAGGATTTGAAAAATCAGCTTCCAAAATCTTTTTACAGCCTGGACTCCAAGCTTTGTGGGCTGACAGCTGCAATCCCTGTTACGTAGGTTATCAGGCGACAGCCCTGGAGAAACACCTTGAATCCTCAGTGTGGCAGAGGCAGCCTCCCTTCGGCAATCGCAATCGGATTTCCAGGATTTCCCCTGTGAAACAAAGGCCAGGGCAGACTGCAGGAATGAGTTACAAAACTACGTTCTGTTTAACTCAATGGTGTCAGGCCTATAACGTGCCCTTTCTATCTATAGTTTATTTTAACACATATCAAGAAGACAGAAAATTAGTGATCAATGTAGAAGGGAGCAGGAGGTTTCATTATAAATTAATGTAGGAAGACTCAGATTTCAATGATGAACTGAACATGAATCTTAAAAATTGTCTGTCTTTATGAAACAGATGAGAATTATTACAGTATATAACTTTTTGGTGACATTTTACTGCAAAGGGCATATTGTTACAAAATTCAGCAATGCTGTAGCTAACAGAAATACTGCAGGCAAAGATAAGATTATTTATGTAACATGATAAAACATGAAACATGGATGTACTGGGTTGCAGAGTGGGAAAAATACTTTGCCCTGCTCTGAAGTGAGCCCTCCTGTTAAATCAAGGAGTGGCATGGATGTGAATTGTTTGGAGCCCAGATTACACAACAGTAGCCAGCAGTCCAACCCTGGCCAGGTAGCTGTGGTCTGGGGCTCCTAAACCAGTGGAAATAAACAAAAAAGAAGAAAGAAGGACAAAGAGAAGGAAAGGTTGAGAGAACTTCACTGTAGTGGTGGTTTTCTAAATCCAAACCACCCCTGCAGTAACATGAGGATGCACCAATAAAGGGATGAAGAGATCGCCTACTGAAACTAAAACAGAATGTAAACCAACAACTGTGAGTTGTAACATCGCAACTCAGACCTGGTGGGAGACTGTGGCAGAATATTTCTACTCCCCAGGCCAGAGCTGAAGAAAACTCATCATTCAGAATTGACCCTGGCTTAATATTTCTGTAGGCCTGGAATTAAATCCAGATTCTGGGATATTTCTAAGATGGAAAATACACATCCACTGACTGACTCACAGATATACATGACATACATGATTAACTCCTAAGGAGTAATCACTAGAACACAGAAAGTTCAGAGTTAACAGAAAAAAAACATTTGGCAGAATAACTGAATCCTTATCAGCTCAATGAATCTTGGATCTACAATGATTTTTAAAATAATAAACCCCACATATCAAAACCAGGCTGATTTACATGCATAAAATTTGGGCAAACTCTGCTGGACACATTTCTCTAACACAAATGTGATGGAGAAAATAGATTTTCACATAAAACTAAGGTCAAAATTAGGTTTATCTTGGAACTACAATTTTGGTTTTACCTAGAGAAAATATTTTCCCATCTGTTAGTTTTCAACACTATTCTTGCTAGAGCTGTAGAACTGAATTCAGATATAAATTACTTGCTCTCCTTAATTAGTCGAACTATATTCGATCTTTTTCTGTTGTTTTTGTTTCTCTTCCCTTGTCCTTCCTTCCTACCTTGCCAGGATAAACCATTCTGTTACATTCACAGGCTTCAGCTCTACTCATACCACTGTGATTTCTTTTAAACAAACAAAGAGACGTTAAAGGAAAGAAAAACAGTGAGAACCACCTGCAAACTATTATAAATCCTAAACCCACCCATGCAGCTTCTAAGTTATAAGTAAATGAAAACAAGAAGATTCAAAAAGAGAAATAAAGGGGAGTTTGTTTCTATAAATGCTACATGAACAGATCATGCTAAGATATTTAAGAAAATATTTTTACAGGTTTTGGTCGTGTGCAAAGTACAATTTCAATTCCCTCCTTTGGCTGGAGATGGTTGAACACCCATTATCTGAAATGTTCCTGATGGGCTAAATACTTTGCCCTAGCAAAGAGGCATGGAATTTGTAATGTCCCTGAATGGCCAATTTTCATCCAGTTATCACACTGCTGTTTCTGTCCTTATCACTGCCTGAATACAACTGAGAGAAACTAGTCAAACAAAACAGCCATTCTATTTTTCTTACACTTGAGAAAACCTTTGCTGTCTCTCTCTTCTCATCATGAATAAAAACTCATTATCTAGACAAGCACCTCACCAAGACCTCCTGTACTGATGCAGTTTCACCAAAAGTAACTCTTTTAGGAGCAGAAAGGAATATTGCTCAGTTACAAACTACCTTCTAAGGGTTAACTATTGCAGCAGGCGCAACCCCAGAGGTGCTATCATGTTTTTGTGCATCCAGAAGAATTTTGCTATGGACACAGTAAGCCAGGTTTTCACCCAGTAAATATGTAAAGCATTGAAAGTGATCTAAATTATTTTTTCCCTGGAAATAAACATAAAGTATAATAAATTCAGTGTAGTACATTAAGATTTATTATTTCATTTTTACAACAGATCTATTGGCATTCTGTAAAACTGAGCACCTCCCTAAGATGTCAGTGTAAAAATATACTACTTGAGTATTAAAACACTTATCACTTACACAGTGACTGAACAGAACCCAAGTAAATGAATTAACTCTATTGCCACAGAATGTACTGGAAGAAGTTCAAGATTAGAAAACACAGGATAATTTTTCTTTCACGTATCTGCCTTGCTGTTCAGCTGCATATAATTTAACATAACTGTGTTTTCATTTATTATATATAATAATAAAGGCATAATAGAAATACTATAAAGGTAAGAAAATGGTGCAGTATTTGCCTTAATGTAAAATAAACAAAAGGGCACACTTATGAAATATGAATACCAAGAATTAGAACGCCTGAGCCTGGACATAGACAAAATACATAAGAATACTGAAATATCCATGTTTAAAAACTTCAGAGAAGTGTTATAGCAACGGAGCCAGCTGTGAAGGTTGTTGGTCTCAGCTTTCAGCAGGTTAGCACAGATATACACACATGCAGAGAGAGATATAGATATATACATAGATATTTATACAGAGTATTATATATTACTTTGCATGTAAAATTGCCAGCCTTGGGGCATGTCAAATTAGGACCATGCAGCATAGCTTGAGCAAGAAGCAAGATAAAATCACAAGGCTTAATATGTATAACAACCAATACTATTGAGTGTTTACTACCACTTATTTAATTTTATTTATTAGTTTCTTCCCTTTGTACCTTTGTTTTCAACCACAGGGTTTATTTATCTATTTGTTCTTGTTGGTGGTGGAAGCTTCTGTCAAGTTCCAGGTTTATATCAAAACATCGAAGTTCATACGGGTTCACCGCCTGCCTCTCGCACTTCCATTTTACCACTGACACAGATACAAATCACCACAACTCTTTGAAACTTTGTAAACCAAATCCAAACCAAACCCAAACTGTGAGCAAAGCTCCATCAGTGGAGGAGCAACAGTTTTGTGCTTTGATTCATCACAAGAGACACTGCTAATTGGGACCTCAGCTTTCTCAAAGCGGATCAGCTGCTACAAACCCGCTGCTCACTGACAGAGTAGCTGAGTTTATGAGGTCAAAAAGAGTTCACCTACCACAAACACCAGCTCTTGGTGTTAGAGCAGAGAAAGACTTTTCATGTAGACCACAAGTCTGACCAACACAGTCCAAGCTCTGTCAGGGAAGGACTTGCCAGCTGTCTGTAAGTCAAAAGATGCTGCTCATGTAAACACAACAAATACTTCAAGAGAACTCCCTGTCCCCACTAAACTGCTGAGGAGAGGAGCCAAGAAAGTTCAGGCAGATTAATAAAAAACAGATGATCAGAGTTACTGGAGGTTGCAGTGCTTTTCATTTACAAGGATTCTCATTGTTTCTGACCTTGAGTACTCATGGTCTACTCCAAGCTGATTGCGGAGCACACTTTAACCTCACAGTGATGGAGCAACAGACAGTAGGTGCTGCTCTTCAGGCAACAAAGAAAAGTGTTTTGTTCTAAAAAAAAAAACAGGCACAAATTTCTCCTCCTCTCTGTACAGTCCCTGCCCAGAGAGTTGAGTGTAGGTTGCAAGCAGTGTTTGGCTAAATCCAGTGAAAACACTGGGGACTTAACTGAATGATTTTAGTTCTTTAAGATATAAGCACTAATATCAAGTGCTGATAACAACTCACATGCAGTTTCCTTTGGGCACATGTATTTATGATGTCGTTATACACAGCTTTTGTGCACACAGTTAATGAAACTTGTGATTCAGATGCTCTGGAGCAACAGACTGGCTATAATAGCACACGTAAAATAACATTTCCACTTCCGTAAACCAGTTGTCTAACCTACCTGGAAGCATTTATTTACACACTGCACCACAAGATATGGTCATAGGCATGTGTTAAACAAATGTATTCATGTGTATAGATACCATATATGCATGGACACATAAACAGATGCATATGTGTATGAAAATAAATTCCATAGGAAAGCCAATAAAAAAAAAGGGTTCCTAAACTTTTGTTATAATTTTTAAGCCCCCATGAGCTTCTGAGCGCAGGGAAGCTTTATTCAGTGTTTGTAGGATCTTCTGCCATTGCACTTTCCTCTCTATCACCTCCTCTCACTGAGAAGACTTTCTACAAGGCTGACATCTGTGTTTACATGTGAAGATTTTGTAGGTATGTATCTATCTGTGTCCCAGAGCTATGAAAAACAGTTCTTGAAAGAAATGCCTTGAAAGTCTGAAGTTTTCAATTTTCACTTCTCTATTTGGAACCTGTGGGTTTTGGACAGTTTATTCATTTTATTGTCATGTGTTTCATGAAGTACTTGTCCAGGATATTAACTCCAGAACCATTCCGGACATGAAAAATTCCATTTATCTTGTGATTTTTCTGTTTGTGAAATACCATCCACTACTTCTAGTTGAAGAGACCCCACACGAGATGTTGCTGGAACCTTAGCTCTCTTGCAGAGAGCGGTACGACCAGCGTGTTTGACTTGGTACCTCTACAAAACACACACCACCACCCTGACCTGTGCTGCTGCTGGGGACCTGACCACGCTGTGAAGTACGGCTTATCTCTCCCTGGAATAAATCTCCAATGGTGATTATTCCATGCTCGAGCCACCTGTCCTAATGAATAACGCTTCCTGTGTAGCTGCTTCCAGATATTGGAGTTACTTACTCAAGCTTGAAAGACAAGTAGTGAAATTAATAACTGGCGCACATGCTCCTTAAACAGCACAGGGGCAAAACATGGAAAGAAGAATTCATTGCCACGGCTTTCCTAAGGTAAAGGAAAAGGATTTGTGAGTAGCAGAAAGTCTGCATCAGCATGAACCTGGCCAGGCAGGCAGGAGAACAGTGCCAGGACTGCAGCTTGGCTTAAATCTAGGTAACTGAATGCTGGTTATAATAATCTTACTTTGAATTTCTGAAAAAGAGAAAGACAGAGACTTACAAAGAGATCACTGTAAGGTTACATGTGTTGTTTAGTAGCTAAAGGAAACTGAACCAACAGCCCCCCCGACCTAATCCGCAACGGCACTCGCACCACATTTTCCCAGACTATTGTTATTTTTAAAACCAGAGCTGTTTCAGTAGATGGAGTTGCATGTTACTTAGCTTTTGGAGTTAGAGTACTGTTTATAAAAGAACCCTGGTGAATACACACTAAATGCCTTTGCCAGTCCTTTCCATCAACAGCTCCTTGTGAGCCAACAAACTGATGGCTTGGGAGCTTGTGCTGCTTTTTAGCCAAACAGCACTGGATTGAGGAACTAAAATCTCTAACACAAATACACACATCACAGCAAATAATGTCAAAGAAACACACATTTCAACAGCCCCTGGAAACTTCAAAATATGCTTTTCCTGTGTTTGAAGTCGAAACAAGGAAGCGATACTGTTGTCTCCTGAAATTGTTGAGCTTGTTTTTTCTCCAGACCTGCAAAGACCAATTCAGTGACTTGCAGAAGAACACAACATGTCCAGTCAGCACCTCATCCAGCAACTGCCCTGTTACATACAGAGATGAATCTTTGGGTGAACGCCATGCTATACTGAAAATGCTTCCCTCTTGAACATATTTGCTGTGTCAGAAGAAGTTATCTTCATGGAGGTTTAACAACACTACTAAATGCAATTCAAAGGGACATTAAGCGTATCTATAAAGGACCCTGATATGCAGGATGCCTATGTTTAGATTTCTTAATTCAAACTGACTAAGCGATTGCTAATGAACTCAAGTTAGCTAGGAGGTTTGTAACGGTAACATCAGCCACTCTGAAAATTATTCCATCAAAGAGAAAGCCAGAAGCACAGAAAAAAAGAGTAAAATCATCAATATCCCCCAATATTTCAATACACCAAAATCATTGTCTTAGAGGTAATGGGACAAAACTGTGCTGGGTGCACACATCTAAGCAGGGCTCAGCTGGCACTTCACGTACCCAGCGCTCTCTCCATTAATGCCTCTCCTACCCACCAGAGCTGGTGTGACCACGTCCTCTGTCCGGCCCAAGCAGTCTGGAAACAAAAGGCACCTGCTTTTATGGCTTTGGTAGCTGGTGACTAGATCTAGTTTGGATATGACAGGACAGAACTGTATGTTTCTTTTCCAACACTGCTTGTAACAATAAATCCGCTTTTTAAAAGTTTCATTCTTATCATTTGTTGTAACAAGAAAACAATGCCTGACATCTAACCAGCACCTACAGCTGCTTATTTTTATAAAAACATGAAGGCATTCATGTAGCATACAAACTACTGATTTACACTAATTTAGGAAACATTGCGACACCTCCTCCCAGATTTATCCCTCCACTACTTGCTATGGAAGTTCAAAATGTGATTGGATGAGGGGGAACAGTTTTAAGCTGAAAGATAGGAGGTTGAGATGAGATCTTAGGGAGAAATGTTCCCCTGTGAG
This sequence comes from Clamator glandarius, assembly GCA_033459285.1. NCBI lineage: Eukaryota > Metazoa > Chordata > Aves > Cuculiformes > Cuculidae > Clamator > Clamator glandarius. The sequence goes on along the minus strand of JAUNZM010000893.1, from coordinate 81,072 downwards.
GGTGGGGAGGCTCTGGCCCAGGCTGCCGAGTGGAGGCTGCCCCATCCCTGGAGGGGTTCAAGGCCAGGTGAGATGGGACTGGGAGCCCCTGATCCAGTGGGAGGTGTCCCTGACCATAACAGGGGTGGAACTGGATGGGCTTTAAGGTCCCTCCCAACCCAAACAATTCTGTAATATTATGAAAACAGCATTCAGTGCCACTTGACTGCAGCTCTCCCAAAGCAGATTGGTGCCAAATTTCAATTCCCTCAGGTTTTGCTACAGAAAAAAATGAAAATGCTGCTCACTGCACTGAACTGGTTTTCTGATATAATTTCCTGCAGACCCATTCAAATCAACAGTTGAGAATTACTCACGCTCCTTTCAGAAACCAACCACCCACTTGCAAAGTGGAGCAACCCAAAAGCCCCTGCTTCTGAACATCATACAGCCACAGCACTTCTTTACTGCCACAAAACTCCAAATGTTCACATTGACATGCAATTTCTATTTATTCCTTTGTCACCATTTTCTTGGGACCTGGAGAGAGATTTTCTCGATGCTGTGTTCTGAAGGCCAGTTCACACGAAGACCAATGGTTATGATGCTGCCGTCTATGAACAAATTGACTCATTTTTCATTTTCCTTTTTTATTCTAAATGTTTTTTCTTTGTTGGAAAAAATATTCAAGGGAGAAAAGCAAACACACTTCCCCCCCCCCCAAATCCCAACTGTAGGAATGTTTGCTTTTTTTGGCAGGACTGCTATTTATCCCTTACTTAATAGGAATTCTCCCTTGTGTTAAGAACGTTGCTTTTACAGCTCAAAGACCTAAACATGAAGTATGTTATCAGCATTCTGTTTTCTCCCTCTCTACACAGTTTTGGAGCAGTTACGAAAAAGAAAATATTAAAACAAAAATTACTGTCTTTGAGTGTCTGTGAAAATTTATGTACTAAAAAGCAGCTGTAAAATTTTTAATGTTTAAATTAATGTTTTATGTTTACAATAAAACCTCTCCAGGCATGAAGGGCTTTTAAAAGCTACATGCTAAACACAAGCAAAACCCAAGCAAACAATAATACTCCTGTGACTCCCAGTTTGAACACATGAAATGGCAAATAAGACTTTTGTGTAGACTTCACCTATTGGGGTGAGTGCAGAGGAGGCCATGAAGCTGATCCGAGGGCTGCAACACCTCCCGTACAAGGACAGGCTGAGAGCTGGGGTTGTTCAGCCTGGAGAAGAGAAGGCTCCAGGACACTTTAGAGCAGCTTCTAGTACTGAAAGGGTCTCAAGGGAAACTGGGGAGGGGCTCCTGTGCAGGGACAGGATGAGGGAGAAAGGGAGAACGGTTTTTAGCTGAAAGAGAGGGGATTGAGATGAGACCTTAGGAAGAAATGTTTTGCTGTGAGGTTGGGGAGGCCCTGGCCCAGGTTGCCCAGAGCAGTGGTGGCTGCCCCATCCCTGGAGGGATTCAAGGCCAGGTTGGATGGGGCTTGGAGCAACAGGATACAGTGGGAGGTGTCCCTGCCCATGGCAGGGGTGGAACTGGATGGGCTTTAAGGTCCCTTCCAACTGAAACCATCTCATGATTTAATGATTTATAAATTTTCATGTCTTACTCTACTAAATAAAAATATCCTCAGAATGTCAAAGCTACAAAAAGTTCTGGTTAGAATAAGGAGGGAAAAATCTTTTAATTCTTAAATACCATCTTTTTCTGCAATTCTGAATGTACTTGTGACGGTCTGGCTTACTTTTTCATATAAATAAACAGCTTCTCTCCTCCCTATTTCTGCCAGCTGTAGGCACTCTGCCCTCCAGTAAAGGCAGAAACAAATGAATAGGTTTACCAGGGACCATTATGCACCAGCTAGCGGTGACCAGGGAAATGAAAGGCTGCCAAATCATACTCCTTTCAAAATCAACAGGAATTCTTATTATTGGATTAAATGGGAGCATAATTAGGTTCTAAACTCACTCGCTTTCTTGACAATGTGAGTTTCTTTACCTTTTTCTTTCCTGTTCCTCTCTCAGATATGGAGAAGTCTCGTTCCAAAGTGCTCAGTTTGAACAGCATCTTAGCCATTTCTCCCCTCAAATAAACTGCTGCACAGGTGAGGGAAGGCAAACTCTTAGCACAACAACCTCAATTATTTCTGCTGAAATGCAGTGATAAGTTAACACCAGCCACAGCATCGCCTGTTCCCCACAGCAGACATGCAGAGCTGTGATCCTCTGCATTCTCTCTCCATCCTCACAAACATGGGCATCGTGTTCTTAGGGACCCGCTCATAGCAATCCCATGAACTGAATCACCATCTCTCTCCCTTTTGCAGCTCAGCTTTTTGTGAGACTCAGTGCAGGAAGACTAACTGAGCCCAAATACATTCAGGAAGAACCAAATATAAATCTGTATCAGAACCTGAAATGATTTTACAAGACCCCATCAAGGTAATTACAAGTTGATACAAATAACTTCCCCTTGAAAGGTCCACATAAGGGTGACCCAGCATTTAGCATATCTGCATGCTGGACTCCAGCCACTGGAGAGTCTTGAGCCCACCCCTATCAATATCTTGATGACTGACTTTCATAAACACTGTACTGAACAAAACCAAAAATATATAAAGCTGCACCATCAACCCAGGCCTGAGAATTAAGTTATCATTTTCAGGCTTTTTTTCCATACACAGACGCATGATAGCTCACAGCCAAATCCTACGCAAATAGTTTTAACTCTTATCCACAGTGCTATCTTTATAAATTAATTTGTCAGCCTTTACTTTGTTCCTAAAGAAGGGATGCAAGAGCACTTTTTTAACTTCTTCCTGGTTAGAGGTAGTTGGAATAATTTTGGGGAAGCATTTAAAATGGTGAATATCCTTTCTTTCTGCTTCTCTAGAAACAGGAGAAACCCCACCAAAGCCAACTCAAACAATATTTTCGTATTTTTCTCTCGTTTGCAGTATAAGATATTGCTCATGTAAACTCTAAATATACTCTAAAGTATATATAACTCAAAAAAGTTAAAGACAGAGAGTATAAGCATTAACATACAAGCTTCAATGTTCATTTGGATAATTGAATTAAAATTTACTGTAGTAGATAACAGTGGCTTCACCTTCCTGCACTTTAAGTCAGTTGTTCCACTAATCACAACCAAAGGTGACCTTAGAAAAGGCCAATCTTGCCCAGTTACGAACTTGCAAGAATAATTGACAGAGTTGCTTGTAGGAAGAAGGGACATAGCTTCTACCTTTGAGTATTGCCAGTTGTTGCCAATGCTGTAAAACTTAAGAGTTGGATTGGTTTGAGGACAGCACTCTCCATTCCTACTGAGCTCTTTGGTAACTGTTACAGCAACACTTCAGAGCACCAAGACCTTCTTGGTTCTTAAGGTTCCTCTCCCTGAGAATGAGACAAAACTTTCAAAAACAGATACGTGCACATATAAAGTGTATAAATGTGCATACAGACAGGTAAATATCTGAACAAGTTTCTGCAGAGAATTTATCAAATTATTACTGCAAAGATCTAGAAAGAGAGTTTCTGAGGACTCCTTCTAGAAAAGCTATACAGATATCTTGCCCAATTGCAGGCCCATGGAATCATAAAATCACAGAATGGTTCGGGTTGGGATCTCGAAGCCCACTCAGCCTCACCCCTGCCATGGGCAGGGACACCTCCCACTGGATCAGGGGCTCCAATCCGCATCCAACCTGGCCTTGAACCCCTCCAGGGATGGGGCAGCCACCCCTGCTCTGGGCGACCTGGGCCAGGGCCTCCCTGCCCTCACATGGGGAACATTTCTCCCTAAGATCTCATCTCAATCTCCCCTCTTTCAGCTGAAAACCATTCCCCCTCATCCCATCCCTACACCCCTGGATGAAGAGCCCCTCCCTAGCTTTCCTGGAGCCCCTTTCAGTTTTGGTCCTAAATACAGCTGTTCATGAAGAGGTGTCACAGCTATACAAAGTGAGGTAGCACTACCACAGGGAACATGTTTAAGAACATATATTTAGATTATTTCCAAGATGCTCCTTGCAAATTTTGCACAATCCTCTCCCTCCTGCCCTTTGTCACCATTTGCATCTAGAGTTTTTGAGACTATCTCTGGTCAGCAATTCTTTGTTTGTGTATCAAGCAGTAATTTGTCCATAATCATGATTAATCATCTTTTTAAACATGCTGAATACATGCAGTGCTCTTCTGTAGAGGAGAGCATTGCAGTGTATCTGCTGAGAACAGATGAGGACTTTAGACATTTTATTAGTTTTATTAGTTCACATTAGATCTATGACAAGCAGGTCAATTACACTAAACGTCAGATTAAGATATCTTAGTTTAAAAAACAATAAAGGTGAAAATTAGATTTTATTTAATTTTCCCCAAATTCGGAAGGCCTCATGCAAGTTTCTTCAGCAGTTTTTGACTCAAAATGAATAGAGTTTGACAGAAAGGAGAGAGATGAATGATAGCACCAGGGAACAGAAAAACAGGGTGTGTTCTCCAACAGCCCCACTGCTGCTGCTGAAGGATCAGCAGCTCTTCAGATCCGCTGAATGAGGATGCAAAACATGAGGTCGTATAAAAGTACAGGAATCAGTGACATTTTAAAGGAAACTATCCCTGTATGGCCTGTCTATAGCCACAACTCTAGGAAAAAAAAAAACTTCTTTTCTAACACACTCTCCAGGATTAAAAAGGCATCCAAATCATGCTGTATATTAAAATTAGTATTTCTTGGCCTTGGATAGTTTCAGATGAGGGTTCTCGTGTCCTGGACTGTATTCAAGAAAGCAGGTTCTCCACTGGGTAATTGACCCTGTTCATGTGTCTGTAACTAAGATTCACTACCTCATCATTTTAGTTAAAATTCACAAATGCAGGTCTGGGCAGTGGAAAGGAACATCAAGAGCAGCTGCAGCACCGCTGTGCTGTCATGGAGAAGTGAAACAAATTTGAATAGAGTAATTCTTAACTACTAGTTATCTGTAGATTAAACACAAATAGTCACAGCTAAACCTCAGGGACAGGGATAAGACTGCCTGCACTTTCTAAAAGCAATGACGTCAGCATATAAACAGAATATTTTTTCTTACTAAAGAGGGAATTTGAGAAGCACTCCAATTAAAAAGGCTGAAAACAGCTAAAGATTTCTTTATCAAAATCCACACTTAGAATTATCATTAACAACACAATCCTAATTATACGTGGAGCTTTATAAAACAGGTCAATATTGCTATCTCCCATTATGAACAAGGAAAATGATAGATGTGGAGATGAACAAATAGTTCAATTCACCAGTGCGCTGGTAGCAAATTTGGAGAAAAAGTACCATTATCTTCTTTCTTAGTGTCGGGATGGCAGCACCAATTAGTCCAACAGATGGGCTGTTTCCCTCTCAGTATGTCCTGTACAGCTCTTAAGAGCTCTCACGACTAAGGACGACCTACATGGTGTTTCATTTTTCTCCCTCTACTTTTTACTCCCAGGACAAAGAGGAGCCCTTGGCAATGCTGCCGTGGTCACTGGTGTTTCTGACAAGTCACAGCAGAGGGCATTTTGATGCATTTTGGCATGCCTCCTGGAAACACAAAAAGAAGAGGCTTTAGTTGGAACAGTACATAGGAAATTCGAAAGAAAATTCCATAAAATCAGTTGTATTTGATTTCTACAGGCATATTTTAAATTATCATTTTTACCAAAGCCACTGAGATACAATCCAGACCCCACTGCTGGAAAAGCTATTGCTATATTGCTTTTGATATTCAAAAGATTTGCTGGAGTTCCCCTCTCTCTGCTTCTATCTGAGGTATTTCAGTTGGCCCACAGAGGAGGATACTTTGCCCTTATGCTGCTCACTGCTCTAATCTGTTATCTTCGAGAATGGGAGGGCACCAGATCGCTGTGCCAGTTACCCTCCCAAATCTCTAATTAATGTTGACAGTAAAATATTAGCCACAGCATTAACTACCAGATAAGAGGGAGTAATCCTGAGGCTTGCACATCCCAGGCAAGTGGGTTTCATTAAAGACTCGTTACCAATAATACCAGACAATTGCAACATTTTCTTAAACTAGCACCAAAATAAAGATGACTCATTTATCTTAGCACTGGTATAAATAGTGATTTGTTTCTCTTCCCTCCATTTCATTCCTTCCCACCATCCTTCAATCAGATATAAAATTTCCTTCTTCTGCTATGGGAGGAGGGAGAGGAAAAAACCCAACACCAAAAGTTCAACAGCTCTCTATTTAGGCTAAAAGTCGCTCTGGAACATGACAGCTGAGGAATCCCAAATACTGATGGATCCATCATCCCCAAGCAGCAGCATAGCCCACAATTCCTTCAGCCCTGGCCTCAGGCTAAACTCTGTGGCCAACAATGCAGTTAAAGCTTAGTTCTTCACATAGCTTCCAAACAGTTGGCTTTATTTCAGTTGCTGCATTGCAGTGCACATTGTCAGAGTATTTACAGTGAGATTTACAGTAATACCCGATCCAACAAACAGCCTGCAAATACAGCAGAATAATTCCAGGGGTGATAAGGGAGAACACTGTTTTGCGGCAATGCAGTGTTAAAAAGCAAAGCATTTGGAATCACAGAATGGTTTGGGTTGGAAAGGATCCTAAAGCCCATCCAGTTCCACCCCTGCCATGGGCAGGGACACCTCCCACTGGTTCAGGGGTTCCAAGCCCCATCCCACCTGGCCATGAACCCCTCCAGGGATGGGGCAGCCACCACTGCTCTGGGCAACCTGGGCCAGTGCCTCCCCACCCTCACAGCAAAATGTTTCTTCCTCAGATCTCATCTCAATATCCTCTCTTTCAGCTTAAAAACTTTCTTGCTCTAAGAATGTGTTCGCAATAATATTCATGGGCTTAGCTCATAATATCCCAGTAGGTCATGTGCATCACAAGGAAAATAACAGAAACCACTCCCACAGACTCCCAAGTCCAGAAAAACTCGAGTCCCAGTCACACATCATCAGAACAAATTTCAGGTAGGCTCGGAGAAACAAAATGCCTTCCAGGACGCACTACAACCACCAAAGCTTCCAAATATACTCAAAGCTCTTTCCTCTATAACTTGCCAGTCTTCTCCCTCATGATATGGTTTGGGGGTTTTCTATGGCATCACAGATATAATCGTATTTAAATAAAGCAAGCCCAGCATCTTCATCTAAATTTTAAGGAAATATTTTTCAGCATGAAGGCAGTCTCACCCCATACAGTGTTTACAATGTTTTTTATCTGCAGGCTATGTTCGGATTTGCTGTGAAATGGTACTTGAGATGCCTTGTGAATCACTGCCAAACCTGGTTGCACCAACCACATTGCAGAGCCTTGCACAGCGGCAATCAAGGGGCAGTCCTGACACTGGGAGCAATTGGTACAGAAGAGCAGTAAAAAATGAGATGGGCTGTTCTTCTCTCATTTAATCCCTTCTGTTGAAGCACTCTTAAAAATCAGAATAAAATATGAACTAAGATAACAGACACTCTTAATGAGGCCCTCTGTTACTCTACTAGAGTATCTCTGAAAAAAAATATAGATGCTGTCTCAGCAAGTAAGACAATAGAATTACAGAGCGCAGAAAGTTTGTGATTCTTTGGGGCAGAGGGTTATCACCCAACAGGAAGGAATAGCTGGGGTGCTTGGAGGCAGCGATACCAGTTGGAGAATACTGAGATATCATCTGTCTCCACTTCTTAGTCTGCTGCTCTTGATACCAAACCCTACTCCCCTCCTTAAAACTAGAGGTATAGAAATAAATAACTCTGTAATGGAATAGATTAAAAACATGCAAAGGCAATTCCCACTTTATGAGAAACCTTTCATATGAAGAACTTTTAATACATTAGAGTGCCGCTCCCTGTCTAAGGGCAGCATCCCCACTCCCTCAGATAATTGCACTTAGCTCTTCTTTAAATGGATAACTGCAGAATATAGAAGCTTCATTTAGAAAAGAAATCTGATAAAGACTGCAAAATAGATCTTATGTGCTTTTAGTTCTATAAGCAAAAATAAATAAATCACTTTAAGGCTCTAAAAGATATGTCCAAATCTTATATATCTTTTCAGACTCAAAAATCTTCATATTTAACAGCATTTTGGCAGCTGTACATGATCCACAGAACATTTATGGCAACTGCCACTTGTGGGACACAGCTACAAAGTGATGTTCCTGATTATCCTCCTCTAAATGGCATTTGAACACGCTGAATCCTACCGGAGTACTAGAAACTTCATTTCAAATTTGTCATAAGATTATACATAGATGCAGTGGTGAAAAGCACAACTTTGCAAGTACAAAATCTTTCATTTGCCAGCAAACATTATCTGGCATTTTCTCACTCCTCTAGGAAAAAAAATCCAGCAATAAGCAGTATAAAGCATAAAGCTTTATACTCAATATTTTCTAAGAACAGAATACTAAGTATAAAGTCACTTTATAGATCTTCTTTAAAATAGATGTTTATTGTCCTCAGCAGGAATTAATTACTGAATTGAAGATGAAACCATTACAAACTGGTTTGTAATGCAGCTGGAGAAACTTTATACACAAATTCGTGAACAATTAAAGAGATTTCTAGTAGAGCATCACCTTTTAATATCATTAAACATCTCTGTACCTTGAGGTAGTCAGATCTCATTTAGATCGACCACCCAATCTGAACGAGACTCAGCTGCCTCTCTGTTCAAGCATGTAGTTCACAAATACTGCATATGTCCTATTCCTCTAAATCAAGATAGTGTACTCTCTTTCGAGGCTCAGCTCCTGGATGCTAGGGATTTACAGATAACAATAAAAAGCAAAGACTTAAAATTCAGTACAGAGCTCAAAATTGCCATCAATAATTATCACTTATTTAAACAAAACCAAAGAGGAGAGTCTCATAGGACTTGTGTGGATGTCACTCCTGCCTTGGCAAAAGAACCATATTTTAATTCTTTTTACATCACATATCACAGGACGTATGTAGTTGCTGCAGTTGACGAGGAGAAAAAGGGGGAAGTTATGTGTTTTCAGGCACTAACAATTTAAAATTAAGACAAGAACAAATATTGTTAGTGAAAGCAAGAGAGAGTGGGGAAAGCAACTCAGCTTGTGGAATAATAATATTGTTAAGCAGAAATAGTTGTTTTCTGAACACAGTAATTTTAGAAAATGTACAGTAAAGCTTTTATATGTAAATTACCCAAACTCAGAAACCTTTCACTTCAAATTGAATTGAGAATAGCTTGAAGTAGAACACTTTAGTGAAAACGTGCTTAAAATGAGCAAAACCAACAACAGCTAAGGTGCACACACACTGTTTGGAAAAAAAATCCCTGTAAATAAATATTTGATTGATGTACTGCTAAAAAAAAAGTCTTCAAGTATATTTAGACAGCCTCTTAATACATGCATTTATATTTTTCTTTTCTATAGGCACTGATTATATTTGTTAAAATAAGTATATCGACAAATACAGAACTACTTTACAGGAAAGATTGAAACTACTGCAGGAGAGCTACATTCTACAAATAAGCACATCTAAAAGTTCCCTTTCCTAACATACTACAGCAATGAGATTTCCCCTCAGCTATTGAACTAAAATTCATTATTCCACCTCTGTATTTTTAACTTTCCAATATCTCTTAAAATAGTGATATACGATGGTCAGAACCCAACAACAGTTCTGTAGCAAATCACCATGTGGGATAATCCACCAAGGAACTAGAAACTGGAATCTGTGCTTACAAAGCTCATGTGGATTTTAAAAGAGGTTATATATGAAACAATTGCAGGTTTTGCTGTTATAAATGCATTTCAAGGTTTTCCAGCAAGCCCAGCACCTCTGATGGTACTGGATAGAAAGCAGAATTGACATACACTATGTTACTGGAATGTCAGCCCCGTATCTTTACTCCTGGTATAAATTCCTAGTAAGTTAACAACTTCCTCAAAACTAGCTGTAGTCCATGTGTTTCCATTTGATTCTCCGTGACCACATTTGACTCAACTGCCGTATCAGGGCCTTCCACAACTAAAGCTGCCTCATGGTTCATTCCCTGCCTGTGGCTGTGAGCTGCAGGGAACAAGGCAGCACACCTGGCTACAAGTAAATAAAATCAGAGGCAAGCAGAGGGCAAATATGAAGGAAAAGAAAGGCTAACCTCAAAAATAAGATGCAGCCCTTATCAAAGCAGAGATGTTCAAAAAACATGCGGCTGTGGCAGTTCAGGACATGGTTTGGAAGGCAAGGTGGTGTTGGACTGGGTGAGCTTAGAGGTCTTCTCCAATCTCAGTGACTGTATGACACCAGATTCCATAACCTGTTGATAGATTCATAGTTTATAAACATTCTCAGCCATGAAGGAATGATCTCTTTGCAAGGCTGAGCCCCTAGCAAAAATATGTTGAGTTTACTTATTCATCATATACATCCTCCTGGCTGAATATGGAAAAATGATTTTATTCAGTGCTTGTAGGTTAATTCTCCCTTTGGCTTTGGACATGGCTACCGATTACTTGAGCCAGGGAGAAAATTGTCCTGTAACAAAAGTTGGCCAATAATTTCATAGAATCATAGAATTATAGAATCATAGAATAGTTTGGATTGGAAGGGACCTTGAAGATCATCCAGTTCCATCCCCCACCATGAGCAAGGACACCTCCCACTGGATCAGGGGCTCCAAGCCTCATTCAATCTGTCCTTGAACACCTCCACGGATGGAGCAGCCACAACTTCCCTGGGCAGCCTGGGCCAGAGCCTCCCCACCCTCATAGTGAAGAAATTCTTTCTCTCTCAGCCTGTCCTAAAATGGGAGGTGCTCCAGCCCTCCGATCATCCTTGTAGCCCTCTCTGGACCCATTCCAACAGCTCCATCTCCTTCTTATGTTGAGGAATCCAGAGCTGGACACAACACTTCAGATGAGGTCCCACAAGAGAGGAATAGAAGGGCAGTTTTTACCAGTTTTTTTTTAAGGACAGCAGGCAAATTTAAGCAGTAAACAATAAAAAAGGACTGATCCTGATGGACTGCATTAAGCTAAATAGCAAGCTTCCTCACCTCGGTTAAGACTAAGGCCTGCAAAACCTATTCTAACCAGAAAAAGATAAATCCAAATTAAAAATAAATGTGTGGCCAAATAAACTCGAAGTGCAATGCACACCTCCCTTAGCCTGAAACCTGAGAAGCTTTGAGCTGGAAAGTCTGAATATCCAGGTCCGTATATGTGAGAATTTAAAGAAGAATACTAATAATCGTCCCTAAGTGTTCTTATAGCCCACAAATTCATACAGAACACTGAACAACATCTTCATAATGATAGAATTGGTTACAAACTGGGAACATAAGTACCAAAACCAATAACATCCAGGCACGTAGACAAGACAAACTAAATTGAATAGCTTGTATTTTCACTATAAATATACATGGAGACAAAATAAAAGCTGTATTTCAAATCACCTCCTGTAAAGTGAAAAATATTTGCAGGCTGGCAGTTTTATATCATTGTACCTTCTCAAGAAAAAACACCATTACATTAACATTTATAATCTCCTTGCCATTAAAGCACTCGTAGCAAAGGTGTAGCTAAAAGATATACTATTTTTATATTAGAGATAAGGCAACTTATTGAGACTGAAAACTAAAGAGTGCAGCTCACTCTTCTCAGTGATGAAGCAGCTATGTTCAAACACATCATCTTACCAGGCATTAGTGGAGGATATAATACAGGAGATAGCCAGAGATGTCATTTCCACAGATGACATACTGTAGCCAAAGGATTTAAACAATGAAATTACAGGCAAATGTTGAAAATGGTTTACATTTACATATTTTTTGTTAAAACGATCCTCTTACCTGAAACAGGAGCCCGGTTCAGCCCGTGCCCAGTTTCCGTAAGCACTGACACTAGTGAGGAGCTGACGGGTTACACTTTAATCTTATTCTATGAAGTTCTTTCTGACTTTAAAAAGACTTACTGAACGTTGCCCAAGACTTTCCTTAAAAGCTAATTCAACAATTAAACAAGGTGTTAATTTTAAAACCTGATCATCTTCTTTTAGTTTGTAACTTCTGGTGACCAGGATGGGTATGGCCGAGCCAATGCCACCATGTGATTCTCCTGTGTCCGTGTACGTTGTGCAGCCCCATCCAGCCTGTTCTCCACAACTTCCCAACCAAACAAAGAAAACTACCCCATTTCAGCCCTGTATGTAGTGGCTATAAAGGCCTCACTGCCCTCCAGGCTCACATGGCATAGTGATCATTTCAGACTATATAAAATTTCAGACTTTCCCCTTGTATCGGAGAGTTCAAATTTTTGGAAAAAATTGTTATGTGATGTAATTCATTGGAGCTCTGCTTGGCTTCATTGCAGTTAGCCTGACTGGCCTTATTGGGAGAGGAACCTATTATGTTATTCCTCCCCAAACTTCACAGGTTTCTTTGAGGCCTCCAATGCTTAATTCAGAGTCCACACAATGACTCAAAGTCTTGCAGATTCAGTAATTCCCCAAATCATGAGGAAAATTCAGCAGCCTAGGTGCAAGATCTTCTCACCTGCATTTGCCATGAAGATGGATGATGATCAAAAGCCCAAACCCCAAACCAACCTAGTCTGGTTTTCCCTCAGTTATCAATGGGAACTACTCACCTGGGGTGAGGGAATGAGTTAAACTTTGAAAGATGATATTAATATAATTACAAGCCAGAAAATAAAATGTTATTATGCCCTTTGCTATCTGATATTTCAACTATCAATGCTGAACTCCATCTAACTTACATGAATGCTTTTGCATTGTCTCCTCCTCTCTATTGCTAAAGGCATGTATGATACCATGAAGGAGACTTCAGTATATTGCAAAGGTTATATTTTAAAATTATATAGGCTGGATGCATTTGACTTTTTAAATCTTTCCCACTCGACTTCAGCAAAAGAATCAGCAACCTGTGTGGTTTTGCTGTACTGTATTTCTGGTGAAAGCAGCTGGATATTTTTACTGTGAAAAACAACTTACACATTTTTGAACATTTATTAAAAGCAACACGGTGTAAAATTTCAGGAAATATAACCTACACAGAATCTTTTTGTGTTTACATCTAAAACACTAATACTTTCTCTCCCTCGAGAAGAATTATATATCTAATGACAGGAGACTTAGATACCAAAAGCACTTCTGATATTTTCAATCATTCCTGTACACACTTATGTGTATATCACTTATTTTAGTGGCAAGTGTAGTCCAACTTCATAATAAACCAACTTTGAATTAACATTTAGCTTTTTTAAGATAATATTGTCAAATTGTTCCTACTCCCATTACTCTAAGTGCAGCTTCCTGAGGCATGTACAGCAGGATAGTGACTATGTGGCCATTCTTAGCAAAGCACAAGAAAGGAAAGGTCTTCATTTCTATGAAGAAAGCATCTGTTGCTCCACATAGTCAGGCACAGCAATTTACAAACAGGAATGAGGCCTTTACGTTGATCTTTCCTTGTTACAAACTCAAAACCTTTTAGACAAAAGTGTACCTGCAAGAGGAAGACCCTTGCAATTCACAGGTTCCCAGTTTCTTTAAAGAAACCTTTACCCCTAAGGTGCTTTTTCCTTTAGCAATGGTTGACACCACAGAGGCAGAAACTTACCTGGACTCCTCATTTCCTCTTGACCAAGTGCTGTATTTATTTATTTATCTCCCAAAAAGAAACGGCATTCCAGTCTGCCTTCACTCTACATGGCTCAGGCTTGCTCTGGGAAGTCTTTTGGGATTGCATAAATGTTCAGAAAATAGATATTTGCTATATTTTTTGTGCTATTCAGAAGAAATAAGGCAAAATTAAAAACAAAAAATAATCAAGAAGTAGAAGCAATTAGAAATGAAATGTTTAAGAATTGTACCTAGGAATAGAGTGACATAAAGTAACACTGACTGAACTAACTCCTCTCTCCTCTCATGCTCACACTAACTTGCCACATCATACCTACAGCTTTTGCTCCAGGTCTCATTATGATTTCTGCCGCCATGGAAGAATTCAAGAGGTTAAATCGTGAAGCAGAGCTGCAGCGTGCCAGCGGCTCGACAAACACTAACAAAATAAGATTAGTGTTCCAAACACAGTTGTTATCAGTCTACTTTCTGTTCTTCCTATGATTCGCATAGACACAGATTTCAAACATAAATGTATTTATAAGATTTATGGTATCTCTGTAAGTTTTAAATCAAAAAACAGATTAGTTAACCGACACTGTAAAAACGTCTGAATTCAGTCTCTGTCTGTCAATGATACCTCTGATAACACAAGGAACCAAAAATGCTGAGGATACCCAAAGTCTGCTTTCTTCCTGAGAATAACGTGACAAAAGTGTCATAAGGAAAGTGACCAACGCAACAAGCAGCAGCAGCAGAGTCATGTCACGACATGGATTTAAAGATTCTGAGAAGAGGCAACGTGGCCTCCCACCTGTGCCAGGGGCTGAGCGCCCGCAGCACGCAGAGCCGTGAGGAGCCAGTTGTTGTAATGAAGAGCAGAGGTATACAGCCTTTATCAGATGAGAGGGGATTTGTCAGAGATTAATAGAATTCCATTGTAATATCCATATCTCACAAAGGCATACTCTGACAGGGGCCAATTACTTTCAACAAGCTGGGCCTGCTACACGGGCCCTCTGAACCGGAATGGCCCTCCAATCTGTGTGCTCTCGCTCAGACAGATAACACCAACGTGTTTCTCTCTGTGATCACTGCCTAACTTAAATGAGTTAATCTCGTTTTCCAGATGAATTGTTATTTTGTCTCCCGCAGGCTGTGATTACCGGATAAAAGTATTGTGTTAACAGGAGGGCTAGGGTCTTTCGGCGTGGATTCCACAACCAGATAAGCAGCCAGAGACGGCTTTCGCTGCCATCCTCGCTTGCTGGCTTTCCCTTCCCCCCCCCCCCAGCTTTTTTTTCAATGTGAAGTAAGAGAGTGGCACTAACAGGAGAAAACTGTGAAATGACACAGAGATAAACCTTCCCCAGTAATGATGTAACTCTGTACGAGGTCAAAGGGGTAGTTTATCTTCATATTTCAATGCAGCATCCCGGTGAAGCAATCTCATTCACAGCCCACCTCTACATATTTTAAGACGTTATTTGCCGTTCGGTTCATGCCTGCCCTTTCTTTCTCTAATGGCCTTTGTTTCTTAAGCCGTTATAATGTTTTTGAGAAGTTCACGAGGGAGGCTATCAGAATATAAATATTTGGAAGCACTGAGTTATATCTGGGCAGTATCAGAAAATGTGAAAAAGAAAACAAGCCCAGGATTTCACAAGCAGTTCTCTTACACTGATGAAGCAAGAGCCATATGTTGCGAGTTAGAGTCTGCAGTGCATTGTTTTGAGATAATGTATTTTCTCAATGACAGCAGCAAGATTCTTCATTTTCTTTTCTTTAATAAGCATTAAAAAGAAAAAGCCCCACTCTAAAGTTAATTCTTGAAACCAAAACTTCTCATAGAATCATGGAATGGTTTGGGTTGGAAAGGACCTTTAAGCCCACCCACTTCCAATCCCCCTGCCATGGGCAGGGACACCTCCCACTGGATCAGGGGCTCCAAGCTCCATCCACCCTGGCCTGGAACCCCTCCAGGGATGGGGCAGCCACCCCTGCTCTGGGCAACCTGGACCAGGGCCTCCCCACACTCACAGGAAACCATTTTTTCTCAAGATCTCATCTCAATCTCCCTTCTTTCAGGTGAAAACCATTCCCTCTCATCCTATCCCTGCACTCCCTGATCAACAGCCCCTTCCCCAGCTTTCCTGGAGCCCCCATTAAATAGTGGAAGGAGCGGGGGTTTAATGCACAGATGCTGGTAGGCAGTCATGCCTTGGTGTCTAACCCTTGAGGGTCTAGAATGACTCACACAGACCCCATCCAGGTAAATTCAAACTCACATCAACTCTGTGTTCCATATATTTTCACCTGTATAAAAAACCCCATGAAACTATTATGTTAGTTTAGTATCTAGTGCCAAAAGGTAAATAAAATGTGATCCCCAAATGCAGCGGATTTCTCCAGTGGCTCTTCCAGTATGCAGATCCGACTTGCTCCTGAGGTGGGTTATATCAACAATTTGGAAATAAGATGCAACATCCAATCGTTGGCAAATAATCAGAGGCTGCCCATGGAAGACAGCCGATAAGGTTATGAATGCTTCCTGACAGAAAGCCACAATTTTTGACTGCAAAAAGCCCATGTCTTGAGCAAAATATGAATGAATATCGATTCATGATGTGCGTCTGAAGCATACAGTGACTGTATCCCCCCCATGGGACAACCCTGTGGCAGAGCAGACCCTGCAAGTCTTGGGCCCCCAGTTTTGCTGAGCTGGGCACCTAGTGAAGCACACCACAGCTTCCTTTAGGCTCCTCTGCCCACACTTCCTTCCACAGGAAAAGAGAGGCTGCAACTGAAGTGAAAATCAAATCTGGGGAATATCAGTCTCTACACAAATATTTGGGCTCTGTCTTTCTCATGCAAAAAATAACTGACATTAGCAGGTATCAAAATCATTCATAGGTAGCCAGGTAAATTAATGAAAGGATAACACAATTTACAGAGTTGAAATATTTCTGTATCTCATAATGAAGCAAAAAGTCTCTGCAGCTGGAACCACGGCCATCATATCACTAACTCCCACAGAATCACAGAATCACAAAATAACCAGGTTGGAAGAGACCCACCGGATCGTCGAGTCCAACCATTCCCACCAATCCCTAAATCATGCCCCTCATCCACCCTCACCTCATCCACCTCATCCACCCTCACCTTAAACACCTCCAGGGACGGTGAATCAACCACCTCCCTTGGCAGACTGTTCCAATGCCTAACCACCATCTCCGTGAAGAATTTTTTCCTAATCTCAAGCCTGAATCTCCCCTGGCGGAGCTTGAGGCCATTCCCTCTCGTCCTGTCCCCTGTCACTTGGGAGAAGAGGCCAGCACCCTCCTCTCCACAACCTCCCTTCAGGTAGTTGTAGAGAGTAATAAGGTCTCCCCTCAGCCTCCTCTTCTCCCATTTCGATCAAGTTGGCAGTTTTCTCATTTCCAGCCAGAGGCAGCAAGTTCAACCTCTACACTGGGAACTAAGTTCAAAACCTGTCATTTAAAGATCCCTGGTATTCTTCAAAATGGGTAGATGATAACTGAATGGTTCACATTCTCTTATGAGAAACAAGCTGTAGGATTACGCAGTACATACAACAGAATGCACAATGTCTGTACAGCGTAAGCAAAGAGTCAGTCATACGCTGTTTCTGGAGAAAAGCAAAGCAAAAAATCTAAGCACTTAGGGTGTGAAGCCGATATTATAGTAAAAGCATGTCTTTGCTCAAGAACAGATCTTTTTTACCCAGTAGGAGCCTCCCTCAGGTATAGAAGGAATCACACTGTTTGCTGGGCTACAAAAAGACATATTCCAGTCATCTTCTCCAGCCAGCACTGCATTTTGTTCTGCTTAGCAGGAGACAAGTGGTGCAGCTAGGAGTGTGTGAAGTGCTCCTATGCATCATCATAACCCAGATAAGCAGAATTATTTCCTAAATTACTAACATCTACACCGACAACAAATCACTGTGAGGAGCGGGGACTCTGCAGGCAAAGGATGGGCACAAAGACCTGCTTTTAGCAGCACTTATCGAGACCGCTGCTGCTGGGGGAGCAGGGAGCTGGGTGACTTTGCCTCGTCTTTGTCTGGAGAAAGAAGGAACAGTGTTTTTCTGTCCTTTTTTACAAGTGTTTTGATTGCATTGCTCCTCTTGACTCCGTCTAGGAAAGGGTAGGCCTCAGCAGAGATCGCAGAGGCCAGAGGTTCCCTGAGGTATATCCACAGCAGGAGGATTTTTTCCCCCTTTTTCTTGCTTAATTAACAGATCAGATGTGGGAATCATTATGAATAAACATTAGGCAGTGCCATTTAGAGACTGGTCACTTTGACTAACCCGTGATGAGTCTATACACAGCCACACAGGGGATTAAGCTCCCAGCACAGCTGTAACCAGGGCTGCTCACATCCTGGCTCCGTTTTTTGGTGCAGGACACAGCCCTGACATTCTGCTTGTTACACAGAAGCTCAGAGTTCCCAGTGAATAGTCCTATTTTGGATCTCAATGGAAGCGAACACTGGTCCTACTCACAATAATACCCTTTTCCCAGACAAAACCAACTCTGATATGGCAGAAATGATGCTAGGGAGAAGTGATGTGAACTGGTAACAAAGCAGCTTCATCGGTGCGATGCAAACAGTCACCAACACAAACTACATCTCAGAAACTAATTAATTTCTCATTCATTTTTCTGTACACTGGTGCTACAAAACACTGCAAAAGTTGCATTGAGGGTAGCAGCTGGAAATTATATTGTTTCAAGAGCTGAAAAGATTCTCTGTGGAGAAATTTTAAACCCATAAACTTTTCCTTTCCTTCCTTTTTAAAAACAGCACACCAAAATGCTCACAGTGCAGCTCTGCAAATTGCTACAGGGTTTTATTTTTTAAATTGCCAGTCTTTTTTATTTGGTGGTCTTACACACATAAAATTGATAAAATGGACAGCTTTCTTTCTAAGCCAGCTTACATCTCCCCTTTTTTTGAAAGCTTCCTAAACATGCAGGCACTCCATAAAAAAAGTAACTGGTGCATGCAGAAGCAATGCAGCTCACAAATGAAGCAGTATAATGTCAATGGTTTGAAATTGTTCAGTCTCAGTTGTTTTCCAAGTCAGTGCACTGGCAGTCTTGCCTGAATGCAACTAGTCAATAGAGGGAAAATAAATAGAGCATTTCCAGAATTCACCCATCAGCACTGAAAAGTGTCTGCTTACTATTACACAGTTTTAACATGTCATAATCGTTTTTCACAGTATAGAAACCCTCCTTATACCTTGGACAAAGAATGAATGACTATTTTAGCACCCTATACATATCTTCTAATAGAAATTCCAAGCAAACTTTATCGATTATAGCACTGCAAGTGGTGTGTGTTATTAAAATAGAATCTGAAGCCTTTAGCCTATTTTTAATGCTACATTATGAACAAAAATTTGGCTATCTAAAAGCAGAGACTTCTGTATTTGGACTTCTGAACAGACTCAATTAACGTTTCTGTAAGTACCTGTATATTGAAAGAGCTGCCCGTAATTTCAGGTAGACTTGAACATCATAATTTATGCACAGTATTGTTCCCATTAAGATCCCAATGACAATTAAGTGGGACAGGTTTTGCTCGCATACGTAAAAGCCTTAGTGCCACAGCTATATGGCTCTAAACACCCATACATTAAGCAGCAGACAGATACAAGTATCCCCTACCCTTCACCTTTTATTTCTCCCATGCCTCTACGACAAGTGCTACGTTACAAAGCACAAGTAGGCTGAACACTGCACAAAGGAGCAGATCAGATAGCCTCATGGTTACACTTGCCTTTAGAAAATAAAAGGTTATGCCTGCCTCTCCAAGCATCTAGATGCTAAATTGCATCTAAGGTTCTATGCTCACTTAGATAAGGTCCTTGCAATGCCACATAATTTCAGAGAAGATATGCCATAGTCTGAAAAATAAGGAGAAGAATGTCTTTTCCTCTCCCTGCTGTGTTATCTATCACCTGGATAGAAATCATGTGGAAAAAAAAAAAAAAAATGGGAGGGGGGGTGGGGAGGTGGGGAGAATCCCCTTCAGCCTCAAGAACACACTAATGCCCATGGATATAAATGTTACAATAAAAGAGCAGGACGAGTACTAGCAGAGCTTTTATAGCTAAACAGTATTTTGACAACAAATGTTCATATTTCATTTGAAATTTATGAAACCTTTGTGCCTGTAATCCCATGAGCAGCTACATGGTAAATGAAAGTAGCAGGCAGTCTAGATTAATAATATTTTGCTTCATACTGGAAGAGCATTCTAAGGAAAAGAAATCGTGCTTTATCTGCTCTCCTACTTCCTTGGGTTTTTTATAGGCTCTGTATTGGAACAGATTCAAAGCTCTAAAACCTGCTTGCAAATATTCACAGATGCCTTATTAATTTATGAGAAACTGAAGGACCCATTGCAAGGTATAAGCAAGCAATTTAGGAATAACAAGTAGAGGGGTATGATACATGGCAAAATACCACAGCTCCTGGTGTTAGAGAGCTACCAGTAGCTTAAATCAAGTTCAAGGGGAATACCTGGAGTAAGCTCCTCTACTAATTCTAATAAAAAAATGGTATGAAAAAAATGGTTGCCCTGTGAATCATAACCTTTGCTTTCACATTTTCACAGTTTAGACATACATGTATGCTAAAAGCTCAAGTGTGGCTTCTTGCACTTAAATATCTAAGTGTCTTTTCCAACAGCCCTATTTATCTTCAAGCATATCCAAGACAAAGCACTGGGGGTTTTTCCTATTTTTAAAGTAGTCTCTTAGTGCAAGCTGTGATAGCAAATACGATGTGGGCCAATTATCTGCCTAGAAAGTAGATATTTATTTTTATTAAAATTTGTGTATGTTCTTTGAACTCTCCTGCAGACTTCTCTCAGGTGCACAAGATATATTAGGTTGGTGAGATAACACTCTGATTTTTCAGAACTGATCTGGAAAACAGTGTATCTGAAAAACAAACACCAAATTTGCCATTAAATAAGATATACAACAATTCATGGGTACTTGATCTGTAAGTAAAGAAAGTATTTGCTAAAGAAACAAGCGTTTAGGTTGAAAATGTTGCTCACTGGTGGGAGAAAGGCTGCGAAAACATGGAGTGTTGCAGACACAACTGAGGAAAAGTGAATGAAAGAATGGAGAAAGAGTAATGTTGTTATGGCTCCTGTGCCACAAATAGACCCTGATATTTCCAAACTGCTAAAAAATAAAATTAGAAAGGAATTGAGATATGTGGTTAGGGTATCAAATTTCTGAAAAAAAAAAACCATATCCCTTGTTACCCATGACACAAAAACCAATAATTTTTTGTCACTGACAGTGATTCAAGAAAGACATCGCCAGATTAAAGGTCCAAGATTTGCCATTCAGAGCAAAACACTGGTCAAAATTTTGGCAGTGAACAAAGGAACATACAAGAAGTGTTTATGGAATATATTGATAAAGAGAAGCTTCTCTCTAATTCAGATTGGAGTTAGAGTTTGCTATATGGAAAACTGCTTTGAAAACTTTTTTATTTCATTTATTTAAGAATCATCTTAAATGCTAATCATCAATTTTTGACTCATCTTCCATAACTACTTTTGAGAAAAAAAAATGCCCTTGCTCTTACATAAAGAAATAATGGTTTATCGTGCTCTTTTTCTTCAGTTAGTGACCCATCAACCATGAGAATTTTTTTCCCTTTCCTTCAGCTACGTAAGGAATAACATTGGAGAACATGCATCTAATGTTTTAAAATATTTAACTTCTATAACACTGAATGCTTTCTCTTTTATTATGGAAATATGGACTACAGTTAAATTTAATAGATTTCTTTTTCATTTAAATCAGGACTGCAACTCTGCACTGGTGAGACCGCACCTCGAATCCTGTGTTCGGTTCTGGGCCCCTCACCACAAGAAGGATGTTGAGGCTCTGGAGCGAGTCCAGAGAAGAGCAATGAAGCTGGTAAAGGGGCTGGAGAACAGGCCTTATGAGGAGCGGCTGAGAGAGCTGGGGTTGTTTAGCCTGGAGAAAAGGAGTCTAAGGGGAGATCTTATTGCTCTCTACAACTACCTGAAGGGAGGTTGTGGAGAGGAGGGTGCTGGCCTCTTCTCCCAAATGACAGGGGACAGGATGAGAGGGAATGGCCAAAAGCTCCGCCAGGGGAGGGTCAGGCTGGACATAAGGAAAAAATTCTTCACTGAAAGGGTCATAAGGCAATGAAACGGTCTGCCCAGGGAGGTGGTTCACTCGCCTTCCCTGGAGGTGTTTAAGGTGCGGGTGGATGAGATACTGAGGGGCATGGTTTAGAGATTGGTGGGAATGGTTGGACTTGATGATGGTGGGTCTCTTCCAACTTGGTGATTCTATGATGCTGTGTGTTGCAAATAGTATTTTCTTCCCAAACTAATGCACTCTCAACATTTTTCATGTAGGTATCCAGTTACACCAGTTTCTTCTACTGGGAAGATGAAGATCAAAACACCAGAAAGGAGACTATAAGCATCAATTATTATTGCATCTAAGTATCTCAAAGCTAGATTTCCAACCTTCTCGTAATTTAAAATGCCTGCTTGGCTGCTGCTTAATCCAAAACTGAACAGCATTTGTTCAATCCATTAGCACACTGTGTAGCTTCTGGGGAAGCGAGCCCTGCAGACCCCTACCCCGGGCAATCTGCACAGTAGGCGTCAGTTTGCCTTTCAAAGGGCAAGTCATTTTAGGAACGACGACTTAGTGGTTCACCGAAGAAAAACATAAATCCTATCACACTTGCAGTTCTGTGTTTTCACTAATACACTGCAATTAAGATTTACCACCAAAACCAGAATATGAGAGTTACATTGTTTGAGTTCTTTCCTCATAAATACTCTTTGGATTGTCAAATATATTAGCAACCAAAGGAAGTCTTCCATCAGCATCTGCGCTGAGTGGATTCAATAACAGCCTAACCAATTTGCTATAAAACTTTCATAGAAGCATTATATACTTGCATCAAGTTCACAGTTTTATTAATTTACACAGATTTTATGGTTTCTTGAAGTTCTTACGTCTGAAAGAATGAACTGAAACTCAAAGAAAGCTGAGTCTAGTGAGAAAATGATCTGCTTAAATACCATTCAGTCTCATAAAAGAGTGACTCTGCAGTAGTTATACCACCATCTACATTTCCATATTTATAAAAACTAAGACAGGTATAATCAGTTAATAACTTCTGCTTCTTCTAATGCACAGTAAAATAGGTTTTACTGATCAGCTTTGCGGTTTAACTGCTAATTTGGAGGGGAAGGAGGGCTCTTGAAGGAGAGTAGGGTAAGGAGAGGTTTAGCAGCTTTCCATGCTTTCGAAAGAGAAAGGTTCAGGAAGTAATTGTTCTTCTGAGCTCACTGCGAAGAATCTACAGAGCAAGAAATTAAAGAGAGGTATCGTCTTCTTTTAAAAAAAAGGACTAAAGCATTAACATATTTAAGTATTATTATATTTTATGAAGTAAAATTCAGTCAGAAATTGTGTGTCCTACACTGGTAGCCAGCTGAGTCCAAGAATCAACTTTAAACTTTGACACTGAGTTTTGCCCTGAAAAACAGATATTGCTCAGTGGACATTACTGGGTTGTATCACTTATGATAGCACAAACCATACAATTAATGAGTAGCTATGCACCTATACAGAGCCTAAAACCAAACTCCATTATTTGTGCTTACATAATAATTCCCTGATAATAATTCTCCTATAACAATCACCCCACAAACAAGCACAGCTTACATTAACAGTATAGTTATAGATGAGCAGAATAAGACACTAGAACGGTGTGGAATGATAATTTCCTCTCAAAGCAGAGTGGATCATTGCCTACAGGTAAAGCAAATGGCTTTGCTGAGTACGAGGCAATTGCCTCGTCCTCCCTGTCCTGAGAAGTATCAAGCACGTCGCCTCAGAGTCTGAGCACTGTGACAAAACAAACGTGTGCACCAGGAGGAGAAGCCCTGCTGAACACAGGGCTGAGAGAGTGAGTGGGTATGGATCTGTATAGCACGTACCTAGCATATAGAATGCGTGTGTGTGTGTATGTATGTATACTTACAGCATATCTAAGTGTGTACATACATGCTATACACAGTACTTCTATGTAAATATAGAAGTGTATCTATATCCAAAAGAGTGTGTGTATTATGTATGTATACATGGACAGGTGCATGTATGTACACACACACTCACACTCTCCTGGATAAAGGAAGAGCGGATAGAAATTTTTAGTGGAATTGATCTTCGTGTAAGTAAAGCCCTGGGAGGAGACTGAGCCATCAAACCCTCTGTGACTTCTGCGAGGGCTGCACTGCACCCTGGCACCAAGAGGCGTTTGTTACACAAGCCAAAGCCCACCTGGAGGGCAGAGGGACTCCCCTCTACAGGTTTAGTTTCATGCTTGCTTAGACTTAAAGTCTTTCGAGCTAAGATAGAAGCTAGAAAGCTTGCTAGTTTGTGTATTTTCAGTAAAAGAAAATAACCTGTAAATAAACTGGTAATGTTGGGGATCGAGCCTGCTTGACCTGGGCTGGCACAGAATTGTTTTTCCAGCTGCTTAACCTTTGGTATAACCCAAATAAACAAACAAAAACTTCTAGTGAGTAAACAGTGTTCTGTAGCTCTTGTGGCTCTTCCAGAAATCCAAGAAAGATGCTGTCATCATTTTGAAGTATCTTCATTCTAGATGCTATTTTTATGACTTTCACAACTCCATGGTTTTCACTAATACGTAGAGGTACACAATTTCAAAAACAAAACTCACTCTTTACAAAGCCAAATCCAAGTAATTTTGTCATGTTAATTTTCACTATAATTTCACCACACTCAAATCAGCTGAATCAAACTCAGTTGATTTAATATCAGAGTAATATCTTCAAAGGTGTATTCCTAAATAAGATAATAACCTGTGCATACTATAGCTGCAAGCAGTAAGAGATCAGTAACATATGCTTCAGGAGAGAAGGGCACAAGGGACCTGATAAAACTCGCGATATCGAACCACAAACATACAGGGACACAGGAAAGTCTTCTTCAAGGCAGGAGGTGGACAAGGGTGAAGAAGTGAACAAAGTCCATAAGAAGTTTTACAGTAATATCAACTTGGTTCTTTTTTCTGTAGCGCATACTTGTGTGAATCCTTTGTGTATTTTATGATCACAGTTTTTGAAGGGTCCAATTGGATATTCCCTCTACTCCATGGCTGACCTGGGATTGCATTACAGGCTTTTCTGGTTTTAAACAAAAAATTTTGTCTCACTTAAGAATTATATTTATTGAAAAAAAAGGAAGAGACCCTTAATTATCACATTTAGTATGCTGTATCATTAATTTAGACATGGTAGACATCCAGCTCTAACCCACTTTCCTCTGCCACCCACAACGACCAGGACTGCTGACCAACAGGTAACAGTTACCCATCCAGAAGGCATTTAATGTATTGTCTGCCTTCATTCAACCTCATAAAGGCCAGATATAAACTTCCTAATAAAACATAGAAACAAAAAGACACCTATACTACAACTAGAGCACTCCAAAATCATAAAAATGTACTGACCTTTAAGTACCTGTTCATTTAATTCCAACTACATTAATTGGTTATAATACCTCACCGCTTTAACATATTCAAGAGCTCTGAAGGCTACAGTAGCTCACATTTCTAATCTGATCTCTCTTTTGCAATTTCTGAGCACAGCAATGAAACAGAAACCCAGACGAATGCAGAATGTTTGGGTTTAAAAAAAATCTAATAAACTTCATAAACACACGTATTTCAGCTGTTCAGACTACAGGCTATTTGCATCTTCTTACCCAAGACTGATAATCTTGAACAGAAATACAGTTTCTATTAAAATATCATGAATGTTAGCTTTTATTTGTCTTTAAGTCTCCTTTCTCCCCAGGGGAGTTGGGGATTGGTCTGGTTTTGGCGAGCAGTTTAGCAGTAGTGGAAGTTTAGCTTTCCCCCACGTCTGTCAGACCATACTGAAAGAAGTAAAAAGAAAGCTATGCTGAATTTTTCTCAGCAGAAATGAAGGAGAGAACTAGAAATTGCTCTGAAAGTTCCTTTGACTTTAAAGCAGTACCAGATTTTGCTCTTTACACTTGATCACTGCCTTCTCTGGGAACTGGTGATGTGTCCCAATGTTCCTGTCTCACACATTCAATCTTTTTCTGTTCTCTCTACCCATCCCAGCACCTCCAAAACTTCTTCATTTACCCAACAAATTATCACCTTCCCTGTTTCCCCCGGATACTACCATGAGAAGTTTAAACTAACCAAAACGCAAGACGAAAATACCATGCCTACCATTAATCTTGATGTGCAGATGTGGTCTGCTCCACTCCCCTTTTTGCCAAACCAATTGACTGCACAAGTTACCAGAGAAAGGTTATGACCTTTTACAAATGTAATAAAAAAAACAGCATGAAGGATTCTGCTTAAACCTTTGGCATGATAATAATTACAATAATTCATATAGTGAAATAATTGCAAAAATTAAGACTCTTAGTTAATTTTAGGTAGTTTTTGATGGAAGTCTCCTCTATCGTCCACATGTTTTGTAGCTAGAAATTTCAATTGCTGCCTTCTAGAACTTAATTAAGAAATCAAAGGCTAACAAGGAAAATAAAAATAGTCAGTTTAAATGATGTATCGACCAGGGAACCATAAGGTAAGTTGAGATATGCATGCTTACGTTACAAGTAACTCACAGCAGTCACAAATTCTCTTTTCTGGTATAGAATCAATACATTACTGTGCTTCTTCAAGACAAGACAAAGCAAAACTTAGCTTTTTGGAAAAGAGATCTTCGTACACATGATACCAACAAATGAAGAACAAGGCAGATATTAATAAAATATATGTAATAGTTATTCTCACCTTCATTTAAGTTGTACCCTATTTAATAGCGCTGAAGTCAAAAAACCTTAAAATAACAACAAATCCCAAGGCGTCTACTAACAAGAGGCCTCTAGCGATTTCCAGAGCGCTAGTTTGTGCAGCAGCACCAGACTGATGGTTCTGCAATGGAAACCTGCAGCCGACCATTCCCACAGTATTTTGACTTCTTTACGTGTGGTGGACAGAGTGTTATTTTCTACTGCATTAGCACTCAGAGCCCAACTGAGATCAGGTTATATTGCTCAGCACTACAAGAACATAGAAAACCGTCTTCCTGCTCCTGCCAGCCAAGTCTCCCACCACTCATAATCACTCTTTCAGAGACACAAACCGCACCACAATGGGCACACGAGTGGTACGTGGCAGGTACGGATTAGCACAGGCTCTGTGTGGGCACGGAGACCCGCAGCCCTATTTCCATCCAGCTGGGCAGTAACAAAGACAGCAAGTTTTGACAGAGGTGGTTTTGCACTTATTTTTAGCTCAAGAAAACTGAGCTGTTACAACAAATGAAACATAGGTGTGGTGAAACATCCCAGAATTTTCCTATTTAGACCCTCTTGCCACACCTGATCATGATGCTAAGTTGTTTCAAATGTTCTCATAGAGCAGATACACATAAACAATTTCAACTGCTGTCTCCATCCCCCTAACAAGTATGGCACACTCCCCATGTGTCATCTAAAAGCACAATAATAACTCACCAAAGCCACTATTGAAAGGCATTTTGGCACAAGCTCTGACCAAAATATAACATTCAAAACTACAAGTCAGATAGGCAGAGCTGCTCAAGAGATACTATCGTTCTGCAGCCAAAATTCCTCCTCTCCCACAGCCTCCCCTGTAAAGCTCTCAGCAGCAAAGAAACCTACTCCAGTTACTGGATCTTCAGCTCTCAAAGTCATTTAGCAGGATAGGTAAACCAGACTAGGTTAAAAACAACAACAAAAAGAAGAATTAGGGTGATGAAATTTCACACAGCTCTAACTAAACCCTTTCAAAGGTCGGATTAATGTTTGCCTTTCTTTCCAGCCCCACCACTTGCCGTGAAGCCGCAAGCCTGGAACTGCAACGGGGACATGTACGGCTGGCACAAAGACGCCATCTATCCTCAGTGCACAAGAATTCTTGAAACAACCCAACAGTTCATAAAAAAAGCATCAAAGGGGTCCAAACAGCAATGTGTAGAATAATATTTAGAGTCATATGATTCATATAGTGTATTAGATCTCAAACATTCCTATTATTCCTGAAGAGGAACTCTGCAAGGAGAGAAAATTACAGAAACTTTCCCGCAGCTCGGAGAAGAAATAAAGATTCTCTACAAACCAATCTGACCCTCAAAGTGGTTCTTAATAATCTTTCTAGCACTAGTTTCTAAACTCAGGTATTTTTCCTGACAAAAATAAGAACCCTTTTTAAAAATGTAAATTTAAACACATTTCTAAGAGTTTGCACCTTGTTATTTTTCATCTTTCTTTACTCTTTGGAAATTAGGAATATGTGTTGCAGAGTTTTCTCTATATTTAACTCATCCAGAAATGGATGATTTATAGTTCATGGTTCAATACTACAAAAACAACTCAGTGTGGACACATCACTGAAAAGAGCTCAGCTCTCTCTTTTCCTGTATTCTACATCCTGCCTTAGGCTGAAGGAAAATCCAGGCACCGAAACATCTTACACTGCCAAACAGTTTCCCTGCAGAGGTGGCGAATGCCCCAGAGTGGAGTCACCTCCAGCTTCTGCAGGAACAAACACACACAATATATGTCACCGTGCACTCAAGGAAGTTATTTAACCTCTCAAGAAGTGGCTGGGCAAAATGTTCTAATGTGACATTCCTACCTATGACAACGAGAAGAAAATACAAAATATGTGCAGTCATCCTGTATTTTCCACCTGAAACCTCCTTAAAAGCAAAGAGCAGCAGATGGTAGGCAAACTGAAATGGGATTTTTCTTGCAGTGTGTTTTTACAGCGATTGAGTCAATAGTGGTTGTTCAGTTCCCCTTCCTCTCGGCTGCAAAAAGATACGTAATCTCTTGCAAACAGAGATCAGATATTGGTTAAAGATGTGCACGGGGCGACAGAGGCAAAACCAGGCAGGCTGGTAACAGCCATCCAGTACTGTGAGTTCCCTGCAAAGAGCTGTGATGGTACCGGCACAAAAATCTGCACTGCATATTGCTGCAGCATAATTAATTAAGCCTGACAACAGCCCTGTGAAATACAATAGGTCTACCCACCAGCCCAAATCATCCTTATAAACATCCAAATGCCAGTGAGTGAATTTATGTCAGATTTACTATTCAATCGCAGAGGAAAAAAAATCACAGATAGCTTCAAAAAAAGAAAGCACTTTACATTAAGGAAAGCGCTCTCTTATATTTTTGAACAGTAATAAAGAAATCAAAGGTATGACAGCCTTTTACAGGGATAACACTTCAGAACATTAGTAGATAAATCTTTAGAGAGGTAAAAAGGATTATCAGGATTTCCAGTTGCAGAATCACACGCTGTACGTGAGAATTCTCTGGCATAACACATAACTATTAATTCATAATGACAATCTAAATAATTAAAATAAGCTAAAATGTCATGAATCTCAAGATTTCGATAGCTGGATGGCTTAGGCGATAAGGCAAAATGTACTTTATAGGATATTGCGTCTTTAGGATCAGGTAGCCCTAAAAAATATCAAGACCAGCACAGGCATACGTTCCAACAGTAACTCCCGCTCGGTTCTTTATGGCTTTAGCTTGAAGGATTTTATTTTCTGTATAATCTTTAAAGTAGAAGTGCAGTCACTTGCTGCTGGCTGCACTGTTTATCATAAAGTCAGCTCACTTAGTGCTGTCCAATTAAAATAAACTACAGCTGCAATGGATCACTGTTTTTTCCAAGTATCTGAAAATATTCCTGCAAGGCCCAACCTCCAAAAATAAAACACAAATGCAAAGCAACAGTTCACTTGGCAACCATTGAGGAGGGGATGTTATGACATTATTTTCTTGGTATTTGATGCACATTTTCTACTGAAAAACAAGAAGCTCCTGTCACAAATGATTTGTATTTTAAAACACTTTATATGACATAAGAAAGGCACGTAATGGGTTGCTGCTGTAACTTCTTATACAGCAATACAAACAATGTACTTTTCCTTTAATAATTTCTTAGATGATTTTGCTATTTATTGCCACAGAGAGAGAACACTTCAGTGCTGGTCAGTGTGATACAGTAGCACTAAATAAGATGTCCAAACTCCACTGGACCACCTATTACATATCACTTAACTGTAAATTACTTTTCTTCTATTGATCTCTCCTAGTTCCCTGAAAAAATGACAGACTATAAAGAATTCCTTTATCATCTTTTAACCTACTATGCTTCCAAACTGATTTATTTATGTAAATCTGGGAAAACCAGGATCTCCCAACATGTTTGTGTGCTTTCTTTCAAGCATGATGAAAGAAGAGGAAATAAAATACAAACTTTTTTCCTTTGTTACTGACTTTGTTCTAGTTCTTCCAGCCATCACACTTCTAAACTCAGGCTGCCACCAACAGACAGCAGCCAGACACGAGAAGGTGATGCTCATCTGCAATCACAGAGGCGAGGCAGCCGCAAGGCCTCGCTCAACAAACAGCAACAGAATAAATCCACTGTAACTTTTATATCTTGGGCAAGTTCCCGTGTGGAAGATCTTGGGGTGGACAGCGCTACAAAAATTATACAAACATCCTGCAACACCGATAGGAAGTCGATAACTAAAAGATTTCCTGTGGCTGGAGATGCATGAATTTTCTTATAGCCGATTTCTAAAAGTTAGACCCTATTTAGATAAAGACCAACACTGCACCTTTAAGAAAATGTTATTTTTCCTGAGGCCCTATCAAGGTAAATTTCATCAGTATTCAAAGAATGAGCAAAGCACTTCAACAATTTATTTCAATAAAAGAAGACTTAGCTGAAAGGAGTATAAATGATGAGAACTTGCTTTAAACTGATTTATTCCCTGCAGCAATAAAAGGAATGTTTCTTCACTCAGCTGTTTAATATGCAAATATGCAGAGCATCCAGCTTCTGACAGCACATCATTAATAAAACCTTGCACTAAGCAGAGCTCCCGATATTTCATCCTGATGAAAATACATGATGATGATTTTAGACTGTATAATTTCAGAGTTGGAACAATGTACTTCCCCGTGATGGAAACTCAGCAATCCACAGTCCTAGTGTAGGTTTTTTAATAAGTTAACCTATTTCTGAAAGAGAGAGACATCTGTTTACAAGAATTGTGAATACAGAAAATCCTGCCACAAACCCCTCTCAACTGGATAATCGAAACCTGAGGCGAGGAATCAGTACAAAAAAACCCCATGTTACTTATAGAAGAACACAGGAGTTGATTTCTTTTTCAATCAACTATTTCCTCTCTTGTTTACAAGGTTTCACTTACTAAAAAACTCCCCTTTACCTGTATGGCCATCAGCCACTACACAATCTGATACAATTTCAGCAAACCTGGAAATTAATATTATCCCTTAAAATTAACTACCAAAAAAAAAACCCAACCTAAAACGAAAAAAAAACCTTCCCCCCTCAAAAAAACCCCAACCAAACCTCTGCATTTTCACTTCTTCTTAGTAAAATCTATGAAGATGAACTCCTGTATTTGTCCAGGCTGCAGCCCTCCCCTCCTTGTGCTTATAGCCAAGTAAGTACACGTTTTTTTCTTCATTGCTTGTGCTAAAACTCATAAACTCTTTCCAAAGCAGTTTCTAAAAAGGTTAAAATCTATCAAATGTTTGAAATAGGGAAGGGAATATTTGCCAATCCTGTACTCTGAAGTCTTTCCAGTCCAAAGCTGGAAACTGGAAGCTGTACAGAAATGTTCCATTTTTGAAAGTATCCCTTTGTGCAGGACTGATCCCCACGGGTGATGCAGAATGCCCATTTCTCCACTGGAATTAATAGTCACACAGATAGTGCTGATCACTTTACACTGTCGAAATCTGAGGAGCACTCATTTGCTTGCAATAGGAGGTAACAATTATCAACTCCTTAAAATCTGGTGGGCTTTTTTTTGGCTGAGATACATTGTTCTTTTGCCACTGCAGTGTTGGGTCAAACACAGCGAGACTCCTTCTGCACTGCAAGAACAAAAAAATATGACTTTGCATTTTAATCCAAAAATATTTCTACAATGACCCAATCACTTAGTGTATTTCAAAGCAGTTTGAAGGATTTTACTTTGAATCATCTCCCACCAGGCACCTAGGAAACAAAACATCTTCAGGGCTAAATTTCAGGGGAAGTCCTGCAGGTTTTAGTAAACTTCTCCTAGTCAGTACTTTCTGTTTTCTGTGCATGGCAATCCTCCCTC
This sequence comes from Clamator glandarius, assembly GCA_033459285.1. Lineage (NCBI taxonomy): Eukaryota > Metazoa > Chordata > Aves > Cuculiformes > Cuculidae > Clamator > Clamator glandarius. Next base: position 49,106 of record JAUNZM010000893.1, on the reverse strand, counting down.
ATAACTCAAATGGGATTAACCAATTAAACATTTCCCAATAGTCTCTAAAATAGCTGCTCTTGGCATGTTTTTTGCATGGAACAAACCTCAGCGGGAGGATATGATAGAAATCTTGCACTATTTAAATATAGAATTGGGACATCAAAGAAAAGGTTGTATTGAAATAACATGGATAATTAAGGAAGTGGAGAACAGTAATAACTGATTTACATAAAATGCTAATAAGCCTCTTGACTCGTTTGGCAATTTCTGCTTTAGGCATGGTAACCATGGGTTCAAATTTGTGTACTAATTTTATTTTAGTATTTTCTTTTTCTTCCTTTTTCTTTTTAAGCTCTCTACAGCCAGGCCAGTCTGCATCTAGTACTAAACCTTCTTCAAAACACAGACCCAAAGAAACCAGAATCTGAATGAGAACTTGAGAGAAAGTTTTGTACATTCACATCCTCCCAGGCTTTCAAAGCACAAAGAGTAAAGGCCTTTAATTACTCCCCTGCACGTGTACGGAGTCAGACTGCATCCCTTCCTGTTTAGCTCATTTTCATGTCACGCTGAATAATGCGCTACAAATGATCAATGACATATTAAAAATGTTAAACGCTCTTCACAATTACCAGGACTGACAAACTTGGAAAACAACTGGAGTGTAATGGGAAGAATGTGTTCCCATGGTGTTACGCCTCTTGCTGCTTGGATAGGACAGATGATTAGGGCACCGTACCAGCACTGTAGGTTACAGCTATTTCACACTGTACCCTCTTGCCATTTGCTTCTGCAAAGAAATGATGTGCTCTGAAATTCCTGTTTTATTTCACTCTTCTCCTGATCTCTCCGCGCAGTGCTACGGCAGCAGCGGCTTTGAGATGTGAATGTGAATGAGTGTCTGAGCCGTTCCTTCAGGACATGTCTGCGTATTGACCTTCAGCTTACCCTGTTTCCCTGTGAGCCCTCTAAGCATGATCCATCGCTTTCTCAGGCCATTCTCCCTTCACCCCATTGATGGGTTTCAGAGCTACTTAAATTTCAAAGTCCTGATGTGTTGCAGCAGTGGCCAGGGCTCAGCTTTGCTCACTTATAGATTGTACAAGGTCACAGTAAGGGAAGGGGAAAAAAAGCCAGAGCATTTATCAGGATGTATTGCTTTACTTTTTCTATCCATCACAAAGGCGATGATTCTATTTTAGTGAAAATCCATTGAACTCAGATCAAGTCAGATGGCTGTTATCATTGGAAACTCAAGAGCTGTCACACCATAATCGGTACAAATGATGAACACTGAAACGTGGGGCTTGAGGCCGCATAATGGTCTTTAGTGAATTGTTTTCTGTTGCTTTTTAAACACCACAAAATTATTTTACTGAAGTGATTTCAATTTAAGGACACGATGATTTTGCTATGCAAACAGATTTGATTGAACTACAGATGATGGGACAGCTATTGTGCTATTAAATGTTTTCTACCAGTGTGGCCTCTCCCCCCACACCCCAGTACACACACCGACAACTCGTACAATCACAACTATTCCATAGAATCATTTGGGTTAGAAAGGATCCTAAAGCCCATCCAGTCCCACCCCCTGACACAGGCAGGAACATCTCCTACTGGATCAGGGGCTCCAAGCCCCATCCAACCTGGCCTTGAACCCCTTCAGGGATGGGGCAGCCACTCTGGGCAATCTGGGCCAGGGCCTCCTCACCCTCACAGCAAAACATTTCTCCCTAAGATCTCATCTCAATCTCCCCTCTTTCAGCTGAAAACGACTACCCCTTATCTTGTCCCTGCAATATTGCTTTGTGTTTTGTGAAGGAGCTTTGGCAAAGCTTCCCTGTTCTAGAGCTGCCCTGCTCTTACAGGAGCTGTAAGCAAGCAGGGAGAGGGGAACTTCACATAGAGAGTCACACTTCATTTCTCTTTGTCTCAAATCAGAAAGAGTGAGTATTTTAATATTAAATTGGAGCTCTTGACCATACTTTCAGGCATCAGAAAACTTTCACTATGTAGCTCTAGAATTAATGGGTATTATTCAGCACAATTACAAGCACATTTCAACAGCACAAGAAACACAGTAGAAGGGAGCTCAAAGGCACAAGGTACAGCCATCATCCCTGACAGAGCTCGCTCTTCCCTGCAGTCCAGGTGTGTTCATTATTCTCATATTTAGCCTTCATTCTACTTCCGCTCAGTGGTGACAGACTCGCCCTCACTTACATGTTTTGATTTCAACACAGGCACATAAGAAAGACCAGCTATCCCAGCTTCTAGGGAACCTTGACAGATAATTAAAAATGCATCTCTAATTAAGAGAAAAATAGCAACAGACAACACCTTCCCTGTGCAGAAAAACAAGCCTTTCCACAAGATTGTTATTTGCCTACTGAAATCCCATAATACAATAATTTCCATCCAATTTTTGAAACTAAAATAACAACCCAACCTTCTCCACTTCCCACACAGACCCATTCCCCAGAGCGATGGTTTACAGCACTTAGTTAAAATAAACATATTTAGCTTCACAAGTACTGGCAAATCGGTGCCTCCAACACCCTCCCTCCTCTGCCACACCCACAGAATATGGTGGAGACCAAATCGTTATGTAGGAATGTCCTAAGCTACCTGGAGCTTTTTATTGCTTATAACTATGCTTAGATCTTCAGTTTCGACCTCCTTCCATAGAGCCAGAGCAACGCATTTGGTACAAGAAGTACCTCAAACCTTGTGAGATGTCAGGAAGGAGCAAAGGGATGGAGTAAACAGTCGTTCTCACTGAATGATGAAGAACAGTACATATTTGTCATTAGTGCTGTTATAAAGCAGATATAGCACCTTCTAAAGAGAATAACCAAAGCCTGCTAGTTAACTTTATAACCAAGTTAAGTTGCCTGTCACTGTCACATTTAGGTCAGCGTGGCCGCTCCAGTCAGAAATGGCAGCTTCGCATCTTTCTTAGCACAATCACGGCTTTAAGCATAGTGCAAAATTGAAACCAGAAATGAACCTAGAGCAAAACCGACCTTATGCGTGCTTCCTTCTCACCTCCTCATGGCATTTCTTCCTAGAGCAGCCAATGTCCTGTGAAAAATGTGCTTTCCCATTCTGTAGTGGGGCGCAGTGGCTCTGCTGTCTCCTAAACGCATCACTCATGGGATTGGAGTAGATGGAGATCAGTGCACCTGGATATCTAATATAAACATATCCTGCCTGAATGAAATCTCCAAGCAAAGCCACAAGGAGCACAGGCCTGTAGTTCCTCTCCATTTTCACCCATCAGTGCTTCTGGAGGCCTGGGAGAGGACATGGTGAAGGCTGTGTAACCTCCTCTGGAGTCCCTTTAGAGCTCCTGCAGAGTGGCATTAATAAGCCTTAGTGCAATGGAGAATCAACCCCCACGCTCTGTGCTTCAAGAAGCAGAAAATCTTAAATAGGCTGGTATTATGTCTTCAAATCTCTTTTCATAAACACTAAAACAAACACAATTTTAGGAAGCTGTACGTTTAAAATAGTATATTCTTCTTTAATGAGAAAACTACATCTTAATCTTCAGTGTAATAAAAAATGATGATAATTTTTGTGGATATTTTAAATGTAGCAAGTAGCACTTTGCAGGCTTTTAGCTGCAGTCACCTGTGCACACACGGCACGCTCAGGGGATTCGTACAACATAGTACGAGCTGTGCTATGATGAATTCTCAGCAGTGAAATACCTTGGGCAAATGACTGATTTCCTCTTATATTATACTGGATATCCAAAAAGATGTAACAGATAAAAATATGCTTAAGATTCATATACTGAAAAACTTTTTATTGATCACTTATTTGTGAGCTAAATCAAAAGACACCAGTGCCATCATGAGCCAGTGATGGAGCAAGGACTGAGCCAGAGGACCCTGCCAGTGATCACAGTTACGCAGAATGGTTTCTTCCTATTTCTTTCATTTGAACTCTGTTATCGCACAAGGGATGTCTGAAAAGCAGGATAATGTGTTGTTCAACTACACCTGGAAGGGTTCTTCTCTACCTCTTTTTGCCACCTATCCACACACCTATTGTGTGTTCGCGAGACACACACACAAACCAGACAACTGCATTTTTATTCTTTAAATCTCTTGCTTCCAACCCTATCCCAAACTTCTAATGCAGCTTTTCCTCCCACAACAGGGAAATATCTTCCCCGTTTCCAGCAACCCTGGTGTCTCCTGCTGTTATTCTGGGACAGCGAGTGGCAGTGGGAGGCACCATTTCACACGGGCCTTTAATTCCTTTGAACATTTCTATCTCTGATTGTACAGAGCCAAGAACTGGATAGGCTCAGCTCGGGTATGTGCTTCACGGGTCCCACTGCAGCACAGCAAGGCCTGACTTCTCCAAATTTTCATGTCACACAGTTTCCCAAAGAACAATGGCTTATCCAGATCTTAGTTCTCCTTCCCATGAAGTCAAACTTTTCACTAATACATCTGTAAAAGTCTGACTCCCTCTGGCAAACAGCGAATGGGCACAAACCCTTATCTTTCACTTTGAGCACAATTGAAATTGCTCTCTAATTGGTAATTGAAAACTAAGAAGAAAAATTTAAAAAAGAATAAAAAAGCACTAAACAAACAGAAAGCCTTTAGCTTCTCATATATATCAACAAAGACAGGCTGAGAGAGTTGGAGTTGTTCAGCCTGGAAAAGAGAAGGCTCCAGGGAGACCTTAAAGCAGCTTCCAGTGCTGAAAGGGGCTCCAGGAAAGCTGTGGAGGGGCTCTGGATCAGGGAGGGCAGGGACAGGATGCAGGGGAAGCTGAAAAAGGGGATATTTCAGTGAGATCTGAAGAAGAAATGTTTTGCAGTGACGGTGGGGAGTCCCTGGCCCAGGCTGCCCAGAGCAGCGGTGGCTGCCCCATCCCTGGAGGGATTCAAGGCCAGATTGGATGGGGTCTTGGAGCCCCTGATCCAGTGGGAGGTGTCCCTGCCCATGGCAGGGGATGGGACTGGATGGGCTTTGAGATCCCTTCCAACCTAAACCTTTCTATGGCTCTATGATCCTATGTTTCCATCATCCTGCACTTAGAGGTTGTGAATCTCAATTGGCCAATGTCAGTGAAGTGAAGTTACTATAGAAATACGTTACACTTGGCAATGAGTCACTAAACACAGTCCACAGAGAACAGGAAAAAAAGACAGAACATAGATCCTGGAATAAAAGTAAACACAAGATTTTCAACAAGCTTAAAAACATTAAACAACAAAGAAGTCCCTCTTGAACGATTTTCGCTGGACACAAAATCCACTGCACCTTCCAGCACCTAAGAGGTTTAATTTTTGTTATGCCTTCTGAGTCTCTCAGGTATGGTGGTGGCTGCAGCCAGTGATGGGAAGCGCTGCCCCCCTGCTCGGGAAGGGAGAGCAGCTACCTGGCAGCAGGGCAGGCACTCGCCCTCGAAGCAGGACTGACATGACATGTCCCCATCCCAAATAACAGCTTTCTATTCAATTCCATCCACTGGAGATCTCAGCGAGGGAAACAAGGTTATGTGGCAGCAGCTTCCATGTTTTTTATCTATCTATATAAATACATTTAAACATGTGGGAAATAAGGTTAGGGGGGTGACCTTGAGGTATGGACATTGAGGCTAGCAACTCACATGTAGCTTCAACCTGAACACTGCAGCAGGAGGCAAACCAGCATGTGAGAATGATACATCTGCTATAGATGTCCTGGAGAAAGAATTAAACCTGTGCTGTGCTTAACGCAGCCCCCGTCTGTGAGCTGGGGACACTTTTGTGGTGCACGGCCTCACAGAGCAGACAAGCTTCTTAATAACTGGATGTTAGGAGAACTGAAGCAAAACTTTTCTCTTTACCGTCAAATCTCTCTTTTCAGTCACTAAGCCCCTTATGAAACGGCACCACAATGCACCTATTAGGTAAGCAAGGGACAGAGGGGATGCAAATCCCTATGGAATTAACGTGCCTACTCCTGAGTCAGCGTAGGGCCTTCCAGCCTCGACCTTGCCAATCAGCATGTCTGGCTCTCCCCATTTCCCAGCGGCGCAGGGCTCATCTTCTTGCTGAAGAAATAAACCCCAGTATGTGGCACCTCTCCAAATTAGCACCACGAACCAGGGTGGGTTTGAGAGTCTAATTAGCATCACCAGAGAGGGCCCATTTGTCAACAACCTCCACAGTATTTCAACAAAGCAAATTAAAGACCGTGGCTATATGAAGCATACGGTCAGTCGGTAATGGTGGCCAGTGAGGTGTGCACCTCCCAGCGGCTCCTCGCCTGTTCTGGTCAGTAGAATGAGGATCTGAAGGCAGGAGGTCTCGGTGAGAGCTCCTAACGCAGTGGTGAAGGGTCACCAACGCAGGCTGCCTTCGGATATCCCACAGAGGTACCGAAGCCTCTCATTCCTCCGCTATCTTTTGTCCCTATCCGGTTTACCTAATAGATGATGCGAAGAATTCACATTGGCAGTCCTTTGTAGTGTAACGAACACTGTGCAGTCTGATGAATGCAACCGCTGCACAGAAAACGTCAGTTCTTTCATTAAGAAAACCTTCCCAAGTTCATTGTATTGAACCAGCACTCCGGCTATTAGGCTGATACATGACACAGTCAATTCTAGTTACAATTTAAGTGACTATTCATGTTCAGTGAATTCAATTTTTAAAGCTAATTTATCTGCGTTTAGATATTTACATAATGCGCATTCCTTCCAACTTCTTCTCAGATGCCTTCTTCTGCGCTTTCTGTTATTTTAGGAATGGGGGAAGAGGGAGGGAATCACATTTCCCTCCTGATCCTGAAAATGCAAGGCTGGTGGAAAAGACACTGAAAAGCAAAACAGCAGCTTTCTGAGAAGGCACTTGCATAGAACTCTGAATTACTTGTGGGTAAAAAAAATTGCAGTGCATACATTTAGTAATCTTAGATGAAATATCTGCATGAGTTTCTTTTAAAAATGACTACTGTTATTTCACTTTTATTTCTGATATAAGCCAATACTGTACCTCCTTGTATATAGCACCACAATTAGAGGCATGTAAATTTTTAAAGCGGGTAATTAAAAAAGTTAAGCTGGTGCTGCTACTGAAGAGAAAGCATCAGTTCTTTCGTTAAGGAAACCTTCCCAAGTTCATCGTATTGAACCACGACTGCAGCTATTAAGCTGTGTGATGACACAGTCGATGCCTGCTATAGTATCAATTCAATTGAAGCATCTTTTTGTTATCGCTAGCCTTTCTGTACTTTCTTTTAACTGACTTTGTTTATTGATAATTGTTAGAAGACCATTGGTTCCAAAAGAGAGGCACATTTTCCTTATACATATCCTCTACAGCCTGCAGCAGGAACAGCGCTTCTGTACAGGTCATGCTGGAGTCTTTGAAGCATTTACACCGTGCGCAGATCAGGATATGGTTCTTTAGAAGTACAAAATAAATAACGTATGGTATTGTATCATTTGGACATTGAATGACAGAAATTTAGCTTTCCATCAAGATATTCAAAAAGAACAGGCTGTTTACTTCTCTGGAACATTACCAAAATGTTCCCATTAGTGGATTTGTTTAAAAACAAATATAAACTACCAAGTCTCCTTTTCTACAATGTGAAAACAAAATCATTACACCTCGACTTTGCCAGGCTTAACATGCTTGCCGATTCTACTGCTTGGGAAATAAAAATTCCTTTCGTAATACTGCATTTCATAAGAGAAATTACAATTACAGGATGCAGGGTCTCTGTGGCTTGGTATATTTTGCAAGCGGAGAAGGGGGATGCCCTTCAAAGTTAGAGGGTAATCATTATTGACCTTGTGCATTCAAGATAGCATAGCAGGTTTCTATATAAAGAAACTTGTAGAGAGGTCATTGAAAGCACTAGTGAAGAGACATAAAAAAGAAGATAGGACAGAATACGGCGCCAGTTAAGCAGGTTAAAAATCTGACTATAAACAGATTGGAGAAGTGAAGAGGAAAACAAAAGAACGTTTTCTTTGTATGTGTCATGCAAATTTATGGTTCTGCATTAAATGTTCATTATCGGTTAAGTAGCCTTTACAATGTAATTATTAACTTTTATAGTTTCTGCAGTTCTTTTCCTTCCCTACACACAGCACAGAGTGCTCTGTGGTTCCTGAACGAAGGGGTGGCTGCTTAGGGCTGCCAGGAATCTGGGTTCTGCTTTTCCCTCTTTCACTCACTCAGGGTTATCCACTACTCTGCCTTTGTTTGAATCCACCCAGCAGACACCTCCCCAGGGCTACAGCGCACTGAGTTTGGCCCTTCCACAAGCACACCTAGCAAAGCATCTTGAAATCATTGAATGAAAAGCATTATGTAATGAAAAAATAAATTACTTTAGTATGATGACGTTGTTTGGGAAATGCTCAGTTAGAATGCTCTGATTTGGAATATTGAAACACCCAGTGGATAATTTTAATTTAATTTGCTTGGTTCTTTCAAACAAAACGTTAAGCTAAACTGTTACAGAGAAAGGCCTCATTCACGTGTATTCACTGCTCCTGTTTAATTAAATCACAGTATTATTACCCAGTATTCACACCCTGTCTACTTTTCCCTCCAGATAAAAAAAATAAAGAAATTGAAAGAGAGAATTCTCTTTCAATTTCTTTATTTTTTTACCTTTATCTTTTTTTTCTTTTTTTCTTTTTTTTTTACTTTTATATAGAGAAGAAACGAACCTGCTGACCTGTCAATGACTTGTGCTGTTGCTTTTCAACCTACAGCCTCACAACACCTGTATCAGTTTGCTCTGCTTGGGCAAATCCCCCTTTTCTCCTGGGTCTTTCACCTCAATACCATGCAGCTAGGAAACTGCCATCCCAATCCACTGCAAACCTCCCCCAGAAGAGCCCATCACTGTTATTAAGCAATGCCCACAGCATCCTAGGAACAACCCACTCGCACAACTCTCCTGCCCCCGCAACTTCTCCTCCCTGTCAGCGGAGAGCATGCAGCTTCCTCAAAATGTGTTTCATTTTCAAGAGACAGATTTATTACAGCCCCGTTATCACATTTGTACCCTTCCTGAAAAGATAAAAATAAGAAAGACCTTACAAGAAGATGTTGTAGCAATAGCTAAATCATAAATACTTGATAAGGAATGGCTAAATCCAGACAAATAACTGTTCAATCCCACTTTGTATTAGGCAGATAAAGTCATACAGGAAATCAATGTGATCTATTGAAATGAAAAAAAGTCAAGCTTAGGGACTACATGGTATTATAGAATATGTGACATTATAAATGGGGTGCTTCCATAAGTGTTATACAATAAGAAGTTTCATAGTTTTATTTATTTTAGTGTTTAGGAATGTAAAAGCAGGATATGAAAATCACTATTTGTCAACAGGGCAAATGTGGGCAGCAGTGAAATAGGTGAGTATTTATAACCTTTTTATTTTTCCACTCTTGAAGGGAATACATAATCCTCTCTTGAGATAAAAGGATCTTCAGTCACCCACTAGCCCAGGGCTCCTCTTTAGCACAGGCTGACAGATGTGCTAAAATTATAAGTGAAGTGTTGTGATGTTGACTCCTAAAGCAGCGATCATTAAGGTTGAAATTAGTACCCCCTCCCAGCCATCCAAATGTTAAAAAGTTCTGACACCAGGCATAATTGGACAACTTCACCTAGTGGGGATAGCACCGCATTTTATCCTACTGACTCCTTTCTGCCTTTTTCATCCCTGCTCCAATTTAAATGAAGCAAAACAACTCTTTATACATCTTTCACTTACACAAAACAAAATAAAAATCTGCTTATGCAGAAAGACATCTGAAAAGCAGACGTATGAGTTCACAACTACTGATACAGTAATATTGTTTAAGGCGATACTATTTCAGCTGACAACAGGATTTTAAATAAGATGCAGTTAAAAAAGACTGAAGGAAAATATAAACAGATGTCCTAATATGTATTAGCATCTGCTGAAAGAAATTGCATTCGAAAATGTAAAATACACTTTTCTGCCTATATGTACTAATTAGTTACAGGCAGCGGTAACGCACTTTAATCTTCTGAAATTAAAGTTTTGCCTGCGCTGGATCGACGCCTGCCCGGATGTGTCCCCAGCACCCAGAGCAGGGGCTGTAAATGGCAGTAAGTGGTACAAGCAATCCCTGCAATGAGGTTTCAGGTCATTTAGATCAGAACGAACCAAGCCCCATGTTAATGTGCTACACTCACTGCCGCTTCCGCACACACTGCTGAGTTGGACACATTCCCTAATGGACCATCGCCGGAAAACACCGGGTGTGCCGGACAAATAACATCTCTGATTGTCTCTCCTGACGCAGAGCGGGATCCTGAGCACGACACAAACCCAGCAGGGCTGTCGTGCTATTGAACTGTTCTTGTGTGCGTATCTAAAGAACAACGAAGCAGATGATTTAACACAGTTTTCCAACTGATCATCCTTCTGTATTTTACGAGGAGAAGCTCAAAAAGTAGCTCAAGGCTCACACTGTAATGTTAAACGTGATAAAGCTGACCGGGAAACCTAACCCGTGTTCTAAAATCAAATAAAATCCAGTGTTCTGGAATACTCCACACTTCACTATTAAGTTAGAGTCACTTTGCAGAGGGTGACGAGCACGTCTATTATTGGCGTGAACAAAGGAAGCGTTAATGCCGTGGCTCTCTCCTAGCCCCATGCTGCCCATCGAGTTACCGGCTCCAACAGCCTCGCTAAGCCCCGGACTTCATCTTTCAGCTGAACCGTGCAGATTGCTTCATCCGCTTTGGGCTCCTGCCCACGGCCACCACGCATCTCCCTCGAACGGCACTGGTCTCGTGCAGCAAGCAGAGCTGCCTCAGCTTTGGTTGCGCCGCCTTGCTGTGCTCCTGCTCCAAGGCAGCCTAACGACAACTCACTGGGGTAATGCACGGGTCTTACTCTAATTAAAGATGGGAGACAGGCTCAAATGCACAACAAATTTCTGCCTCGCACTGTAGCGCTGCCGCTGGGGTAACAAGTGCTGAGGTGGTGGAGAATGTTGGTAGTTAATGATTCATTCCCAAGGCAGTTGGTGGCCCCTTCTGTCCCACACCAGCCCACTTGCCATTCAGCATTATTGAGCACGCGGTTTCCAGCACTGAGCTACGAGTAGACACAATCGGCACAGTTCTTCTAGGCTGCTTCCTCTGCCTTTCAAGGCCACTAAGTGCTCCTAGACAGGGAGCAATAACACTGTTTGCATGGATGCCCATGCATCTTGGTTTTGAAGATATTCTTGCCTGTTCCTTTTATCTTGTAATTAAGTTTTCTGACTTACACTTGCCATGCTCGGTCTCTCTAAGGATGTGACTGGTCAAGTCCTCTTTTGTGACCTCCTCCAGTGTTACCACTCAGTCTTCTAGACTTACCATTACTGCCAGTTCACCAGAATTTATTTCTCACCCATGCTCAGATTTCTATTCTCAATCTGTCTATGTCTGCATTGCTGCCATTTCTTTTTTTAATCTGTGAGACTTTTCTCCTGTACACCCATACAAAGGCCCAGCTTGCATAACCTCACCCCTTTTCTCTCTGCTCCTCCACTCATTATGCTGGGCATCTTTGGTAGAAAACCTGATTTTCACAACAAATTCATCCTTTCCTCCTCTTATGCTGTAGTTTGTCTATATAGAAATCTTCAGTCCAATCCAGTTTACTCCAATTCACTATCAACATGTCAACGCTCACCCTAGATCAACTTCAAGATAGTCATTCTCACTGATGACGTCCTAAATTTTCAGGCAAGCATTTCCATGCTTCCTTTTATTCTGATTACAGATCTGCCCACAAGCATTTGCAATATTATCTCATTATCTTTTTTTCATAATCCACATTAAAATTCTCCTTTTATTTTGTATCTAATCTTTTCTTTGGCATCAAAAAAATCCTGCCTAAAACAGGGTCTACTATATTGATTAACATTATCACATTATATGCTTGTTCTTTTTATCTATCTTTATCCTTGACTTTTTATTAACACTTAAATTTGAAGCACTACGGACTTGGAACAATCTTTTTGGTTTATTTTGCATATTTATTAATAAGGCTGGGTCCTCATCTGTGACTAACAGTCTCGGCACTGCACTAAGGTTAATTATCATCATCTTGTTGTTCTTTCTTTGTTGATATATAAGCATGTAAACTGGGTTTTGTTTTCTGGGTAGGACTGCCAGGGACAATCGCTGGGAGCTCTGCTGGAGGAAGAAACTCGAGCGCGCTTCTAGTAATTGTTCTAACTCAAGGCTGCAGTCTTTTGTTTTTTTAATGTAAACTAAGGATGGGAAAATTTGCAGGGTAACTGTCAAGAAAAACGATTCGGAAAGTACTAATTAGAATGACTGTGTTATCTTGTCAGATAAGCAGCATACACATAATTTTTATAATAAACATATTGTAAGAAAATAAAACTGAAATGAAGTGCAAATTCTGCTTGTATCTGTAACAACAAGGACAGAGGAGCAGAGAACAGCAAAGTGACAGTCAGTCTCCATGGAAGGGAGAGATCGTGAAATGCACCAAAAGTGAGGGAGGTCAAATGATGGGCGACCTGTCTAAGGATGGAAGCACCAGGATTCTCTTCCCAACTCTTCAGGAGTCAGAGGTATTAAATCATACAGTCTGACACCAGCACTTGGATTAAAATCTAACACATTGCCATGCACTAATTCTATTATCAGGGAATGAAAGAGGTACAGAGCATGCAAGCACATTACCATGGCTGTATAAGCTATATCTTTGTTTGGAATAGGAATTATTTTAATGACATTTGAAGCTCTGTTTTTCTTGCACGAAATTTGGGGTGCGAAACTGAAAAATTAGCAAAAGGGCAGGAAAGCTTGAAAACAAGCTGATTGTGACAGTCCTATCGAGCAGAAAGTGAAAATGCAAATGAAATAGACATTTTCTAAATACAGTTTAATTTATAAATAAGGCTTCACATCACAGATTTGTTTATCCTCATTTGGTGATAATTGTTCACAGCAGAATATATCAGAAAATTCTATAACAGGAACCACAGCCAGGAAATGTTAAATAATTAATCACCCTCCCAGCCACTTGCATTTCTGTTGATATAAATGACCGTATAATTCCAAACCCAATTATCACTACTTAGCCATTCCATTTTGTAGTTAAAATCCCACAAAATTAAAGTGCATCAATTGTTAATGGTAATAGACCAGACGAGAGATTAAAGATTATTTTAATGTTTATTTCCTGTCAGGAGTTTTTTTTTGGCAGGAAGCACTACAGACAAAAGGCTGCATTAAAAGCAGATTCATACAATGTATTTAAATCTACTAACTCTTAAAAACCTTACGGTATAATTACTTGTTTAATCTACTTGCTCCCTGAAGATACCAACGGGGGTTTATGAAGCTAACTTCGTTATATCTGCTTTGGAGAAATGAAAATATTCTCTTTAACTTGGCAAAAAGCAGTCCAGCTTACCACAAACACAATCCTAACAAGAGCAGACCTGGAAAAGGCATGGATTGTACTAAAATGTAATGGGAACCAGCCTGCTGTCAGGTCTTCTCTGTGTGATATTCTGCTTGATTCAACCACTGTTACTACACTGTGGCACTTTGTATTTGCACATGAGATTCAGTCCTCTGAAACGCACTTAAAACCAACACTTTAATACCAGTAAAACTTCATTGATTACAAAACTTTTTTTACTTGCTATAGAATGATGATTTTTCTCCACTTTTCAGAAAAGTATTTATGCAAATGCATTATATAGAGAAATTCTTTAGTTCAAAGATTACTTTGTTTTCTTAAAATGCTTTATTTTATTAGAGGGCATTGCCAGCAAAACTGAGGAACATACGTTAACCCAATGCCTGGGGCTCTGCAGAGCTGTGTGGGAGGGCTCAGGGAGCTGTGGAGAGGCTGTTACAGATCCCTGTTTCCACTGACAGCAAGAGTACGCTGGATTTTATGTGCTCCAAAAGGTCCTTCATCTCCATAAAGTTAGAGACACGCATCCATACCTCATGTCTTGTGTGAAGAAACCATCGGATTCAAAGCTGCCAATAACAGTGCCAGTTATTTTAGACTTAAACTCATACCACCCGGCTCCCGTTCACCAACACAGTTCTCCAAAACACCCCACGGCCCAAGAACATGATAGAACTCTGTCTCCACCTTGTTTTGCTTCAGGAGACCCTTGCCCTGCAAATACCGAAAGGAATGACACATCAAAACCATCACAGAGGTAGCACGGTACACAATCACTTCACACTCTGTCAACAACAGACATTGTTTCTTTGCCTGTTTCAAGCATTTCATTAAAAACACATTCACTCTTTGGCTAAAGTTGCTTCTCACACTTTCTCCTCTCCGCTCTACAGGAGAGAAAGCCAAGAGGACAGGGCTGTGCAGCAACACTTGGTGTTGTGACATGAAAGGGGTTTTCAGCCTGAAAGACGGCTCAGGAGGGCAGTGAAGTCCTCGCCTGGCAAAGATATCACTAATTTGTGAACAGTGAGTTTATTAAATGCTCAGTGGAGTTAGTAGCTCTAATGTGATCAGATGCAGGTATTGAGAAAGAAGATTCTAACTGAGCCAGACAAAACAGCCATTCATCCTGCAGTCCCCATGGCTAAGGGCTACCACGTGGACGATGCACGGCTGGAGTAAAGGTGCGCTGCAGAATTAAAATTGCTCTGTAGAGGACTTTTACCTTGTTTGCCCTGGTTAAAAAAAAAACCAAAAAAAACCAACCAAATAAATAAAAAACAAATAAAGAGGAAAGCAAACCCTTAAAAATGTTCAGTCTCTGTCTCTGCTGAGATTTGTTAGAGCAAAGAGACATGATGCCTCAACACCCCAGCAGGAAAACATTTCTTCCTAACATCTCATCTCAGCTATCTCTAACAGCTGAAAACCATTCCACCTTATCCTGTCCCTGCACTCCCTGATCAAGAGCCCCTCCCCAGCTTTCCTGGAGACCCTTTAAGGACTGGAAGCTACTCTAAGGTGTGCCCGCAGCCTTCTCTTCTCCAGGCTGAACAACCCCAACGCTCTCAGCCTGTCCTCATACAGGAGGTGCTCCAGCCCTTGGATCATCTCTGTGGCCTCTTCTGGACTTGCTCCAACAGCTCCATGTCCTTCCTGTGCTGAGGACTCTAGAACTGGACACAAGGCTCCAGGTGAGGTCTCTCCAGAGCAAAGTATAGGGGAAGAATCTTCTCCCTTGCCCTGCTGGTCAAGTCACAGACATGCCAGATATCCTCACTTCTCTTCCCAAATGCTATCACTGTGGCAAAGAGCAAAGCAGGTTGGATGTTGAGACTTAAAATTTCAATGTAGTTTTCAACTATATCCAAGACTCCATCAATGAAATGAATTAATCTATACTCATGGAATGAGACTTCCTTCAAACTTCTAATGTTCTGCATCTTTATTTTTGAATTCTGGCATTAATAACGGTCTCAGTGGCAAGTGGAGAAAATGTGTGAAATATGTGCCCTCTCTATAGATTTCCTGTTCCTGCAATTTCACTTGAAAAATGGCACTGCCCTGCCAGCTGAAGTTTTCAGTTTGTTTAACTCCAAGCAAAAGACAATTAAACAATTGAGAGTGGGTGATCATGAGGCTGTAATTGCTCAACAGTGCTACTCATCTCAGCTGCCACGAGGAGCACCAGTGGTGGGGTGTTAGTCACCTGCAAGGCAGTCTGAGGCTACTGACTGTGGCGATGGCCTCGCACCAAGAAGAAAATATCCCATGAGCAAAGAAATCCCCACAGCACTCTTGAAATAACACGGATTAAAGGAAGACACTCCATGCTGGACAAGCAGCTACAACTACAAGGTGTCTTTTAATATTATTTTCTTGGAAGCCAAAAAATTAATATTTCACCGTCTTTCTTATTTTCTCACAGTTTCATATAATTCTCCCCTTTTCTATAAACAACTTTGTCTTCAAAAGTCCTGTGAGAAAATTTCTATCGAGAATCTCTGCGTCTTGAGTTGTCCTCTGCAACAAAGGAGTTTTATGTACGAAATGAAGTATCGGTCTTTTAATAGGAAGTTTAAACATTTGAAGAGCAGATGAACAACAAAGATAAATCAGGCCTTTAATATCCTTCTTTGGGTAGAACTCATTCCCAAACTGGACTGGCCAATCCCCTTTGAGAGATGTTCAGTGCAGCTGCGTTTGCTCTCACAAAACATTCTCATATTATCATATACGATGCTCAGAGTTGGCCCTATTCTGACATTTGTAGAAAAGTGACCTGAGGATGTGACAATCACAGATCAATATTTGCTCTGTCACTATTGACACCCTCTTCTACAGGCTAAAACAAGACAGAATAACTATGATCACCAGTGCACATCCAAACCATTGCAGTTAGTCCCAGGCATTCGCAGCATGACCTGTTATCCACATCAAAGACAAAAAGCACATCATTAACATCATCCTCTGCAACAGCAATGCAAGGGAATGCACATTAAAGGTTGCTTAAGAGTAATCATGGTAGGCTCTTGGCATTGAGATGAGGAATATTAATTGTCCAAAACATAAAAGCATAAATGACACCTGCACCTTTATGCAAAGCCAACAAAAATCAGCTGCCTAAATGCAATGTTATTCAAGAGTCTTGGTATATCAACAAAGAGACAGAACTCAAGAACAGGAAAACTAAGATCCCGTGCTACTGTCTAGTGATTCTTTTGGGTTTTGTTGGTGTGCAAGAAAACATTGGGGTTTATAATGAATGCAAAAACAGAACACAATGCATATGTAAAGAGCTAATATAACACCTGGACAATAGAGCTTTAGAGTAAAAGGATAATAAAATAAATTTTAAAAGGGATGGAATAAAACCATTTAATAAGATTATGACATTCTAATCTTACTAATATCTGTACTGTATAGTAAAATAAGTTCTCACTTGCAGTTTAACAAAACTGTTTTCATGGATTTCAGATTTTTGACAATGTAAATAAATAGCTGTATACAACCTCCCCCCCATCACCCATGTGCTGTGCTCTGAGATGTGACTCTCTAGAACGCCAGAGCAGATCTCTCAATGTACTGTCTCTCAGTGACCTCCAGAGCAAGCCTGCTCAGGGTCTGACTAAAAGAATGTTCTTTTGGCTTGTTTTTGCTTTACTAAAGAACTGCTAGTTCTATGAACTCACTGTGGAACTAGAATAAAATCCAATCCATTCTTCCATATGTTGGCCTAGCATCACCACAGAAAATAAAACACTAAGTTAGTAAGGAGAACAGTTACAGCAGTAAGATTGCACTCAGGACTAAGATACAGTAGGATAAAAGCTGGGTTTATGTGGTAATCCTTCTGCCTAGAAGAGTCTATGGAGAGACCACACGCAGGAAAGAGCAGGAAGTAACAGAAATCATTCAGCAATAATACTGTGGGGCATGAGTGTTGACAAAAGGCTTACATGTAGCCCTCCTGACTAATTTCTGATTGTGCTAAAACATGCTTATGAATATTAAATATTTATTCAATTTCTCATGCTGCTGCCTTTTCCTCCTTCTCATATTTATTTACTTATTTTCTTTATAAACATTTAGAATTTACTTTTGCTGAATAAATAAATTAAAAGAAGAGCAACCACTAAAAAGACAAAAGGCTCTGGGAGATTTACTGCTGGTAACAGGAGGAACTGCTGTTCATGGAACTAAAGAGTTACCAACCAAGGTGGAAATCTGGCAGAATTGTGCAATTAGAATCACAGATGCAGGACTTACTTAGGCTTCGTGCACACAGGTTTTTCTTACACAGTTGATTCTGTGGGGTGGGTTTGGCAGTTGGTTTTAGTTTCCCCTCTGGCCATACCTCACTGTTCCGAGTTCATTGGAAATACCCAATTGACAGCTTCCCAGCTCTTCCACCAATCAGCGTCAGTGAAGTTCTCAGACGGCAGATTGTCAAGCCGTGTACATCATGGCTTGAGAGAGGTGGTAGATGCCACATCCCTGGAAACATTCAAAGTCAGGTTGGATGGGGCTCTGAGTGACCTCATCAAGTTGAATATGCCCCTGCTCACTGCAGGGTGCTTGGACCAGATGATCTTCATAGTCCCTTCCAACCCAAAGCATTCTATGATTCTATGGTCATAAGATAAACTAATTCCTGGGCTTAATCTTATTCAAAACATGAAGTAAATTCATCTGACCAGGTTCAACTCTGTGTATTTGACTCAGTGGAGTAGGTAGTAGAATTGTCTTTCATCCTGAAAGACTTTATTTTATAATTCTTCCATCCAGGACTCTGGGAAACGTTAAGATGTTAACTACCTGACAGAGTTCAAATCAGTGCCAAGTAGTTTATTACAGCACAGGTTTTATTCCCTGATTTCAGGGGACATGGACTTCTGATGAAAAAGGTGGAATAATTCTTGCCTCAGTGTGTAAAATCAAGATCAATTTAGTAACTCACTCCTCTAATACCGTATGTGCAAAGAAATAATTTAGACTCCTAGTTAATTTGAGTATTGAACTGAAATTCTGCAGCTGCTTTCTGCCAGTCCTGAAAACAGAAATTAATTTCAATGACCAAGCCGAATGGAGCGCTGCTCTGTCAGGTAATTAGTCATCGTCTTCTACTGCTCAGGGTCTATCACTGTGCTAATCCATACATAAACCCCGGTATTCCCCCAGTCACTCACCATCTAAAGAGCTGTTTAACTACCTATTCCTCCCATTCAATCCTACCCCAGATATGAGCTGCAAAATGAGCATTCTTTCATGTTTAGCTTTCTTCCTACTATTTACTGCCAGCAGAATTAATGCAACTGATTTACATTTGCTTTTTTCTGTTTGATCAAGTCTGCTGTTGATTAAGTAGAGCTTAAGGGAAAAAATTATACTCATGCAGCTTTCCTACTTGACTTGCCAGTTTATTAATGAAAGGAGCAAGGATATTGATGGCCCAGAAACTACAAGTGCAGCAATTAAAGGGTATGTCCTTCCAAGCTTCTAATTAAAAAAGAGTTCTTTTGTATTAAAAGATATAGTTTAGTGTCATATTTATATCTAATGCTCACTTCTGCTGTTTTGCTTTTTTTCCTTTGTTTAATCTTTTTAAACAGAAATCTACTGGGAAAACTCCGATCAGGCAGAATAAAGAAACTTTCCCCAGCAAACAGTTCTGGAAGCTTTGTTCCCAAACCACAGTCCTAATGATAAAATAACAAAACCAATCCCACTGCCCCCCAGATCCTCCCCACAATGCCTGTTGGGTTTGTGTGACAAGGAGGGGGCTTCAGGGGTGGATTCTGGAAGAAGCTGCTGGATGCTTCTCCCACGTATGATAGAGCCAATGCCAGTCATCTCCAAGGCCAAACCAACCAGTGCTGGTGGTAGCCCCTCTGTGACAACATATTTAAGAAGGGGGGAAGGAGAATTGACAACTTCAGACAGAGAGGAGTGAGAACACGTGAGAGACAACAAAGTCAGTAAGGTATAGGGTGCAGTCCTCCAGGAACAGACTGCTCCAGCACAGGTCTCCTATGGGATCATGAGTCCTGCCAGCAAACCTGCTCAGCGTGGGCTCCTCAGATTCAAGAGAACTGGAGAACCTTGAGACAAGTCCTTCTGGCCATATAAAGATAACTTGACCCTTCCCTCCTCCTAACACTTTCTTACTCAGTATCTAAACTCTAGATTCACTTTTTTTCACGTTGGGTATTTCTATGACTGATGTCATAGAGTTTCTTTCTGCTTCTTACCCAGCTTGATTTTTATTTTGCAATTTTTCCTTCAGAAACACCTGAAGCCGTAAAATTGCCACTATCTTCTCATTCTGTTGAGTCAGTCCCTTGCATATTGATAGTACGCCTTCAAGATCAGAACTAAGACAAATAAATGACTCCTATTTCCATCTAGGACTTTGGGTTTGTGGTGTGAAATTCATCTGAACATGTGCAACACAAGTCTAGCATGTTCTGCTAAATCGAATTTTGCACGTGTACACAGGTTGACTGTACAGTGCCTGTGGGGAACGTACAGCACAAAGATCAACCTGCCTGACCCAAATCCAAAGCATCCTGCACGCAACTCAACAGTATTTCCCCATCTGCACATCATGTACTTCTCCCAGATCTCTGCACAGTGCCGTGCTCCTCTCATCTAGCTACCAGGCATTTAGAAATCCTTGGGAAATGATATTTAAAAATAGTTACAAGGTAAAAGTTATAAACTAGCATCACATACGAGTAAGGACAGGTACTTAAAGCATTGAAAATGACTGCTTCCTACACTGATGTTCAAGAGAAAAGAAGTAAAACATCTTCAGTCTGATCTAGTGGGAAGTGTCTCTGCCCATCGCAGCAGGGCGGAACTAGATGATCTTTAAGGTCCCTTTCAACCCAAACTATTCTATGATTCTACGATTTTGTGATCTTCCTCCTCCTTGTCTCTATCTCTCCCCGTGGAGGGTGAGGAGAACTGTGATCGGATTAGGGAGCTTATCGTGTGAATTATCCAATTCCTAACAGGCAGAGAGAGCTGCATATTTAAGAGCAATGAGTTTTACTTAAAAGAGGTGCTAAAGTTCATCACAGAATTTCCCAGCGCTGGACACAACTGCAGTGAATCAGAGGGATGCTTCCTTAGGGCTAAGGGAGAAGGTGTTGCTCTGCCACAGCTCTCCCTGAGCCATCCCAGACATCCCTCTTTCTGTTTGCCCAAGAACTCCAAACTCCTTGTGGTGCTGGTGGGGGAAGTTGTTCTAAGGGACCTTTTGTGACAGAGATTTCTCAGTCAGTTCCAGATCTAAGGTGACTCCCTAGCAGTGGTGACCCTCCCAAGTACCACTTGAAAGACACAAAAGCTTTAATCTTTCTCAATGGGATCAGAAGAGCTCTTATCTCTCCTTTGACCCTTTCTCCCCTCTAGCCTCACACTCCTGACACCATTGAAAAGTCAAAACCATTAAGTTGGTGTCAAGTGGCTGTGCTATTCATATTCTGTGATAGTCAATGACAATTAACAGTGCCATTCAGACCAGCCAGGTACTGTATTACACAATTGGAAAATTGATCTTATCTGGGGCTCAAAAATCAGCAATGTTCAGCCTCAACTCCCAGGCAAAAAGAAGAAAAGGGTAAAAAGCCTGGGGGAGGAGGAAAGTGCTGGCTGAGCCGGAGACCACCCAGCCTGTGCGAGGCTCAGACACAGCCGGGATGGGGGAACATAGCCTCTGATCCTTAGCATTCTGCAAAATGATGTTAGAGAGGAGAGTAAGAATTCGACTGAACACTTGATGATCCCCACAAAGTTGTTATTGCAGGCAAAACGCAACATCCTAGCGTAGCTGACGCCTCAGAAAACTCCTGAGCGTGTCAGTGTCAAGCTCTCCCCATTTCACACCCACGGGCACGTCCCGCACCTACAGAATCGTGTATCCTCACCAAAGTTTTTCCTAGAAATGAGAGCAGTCGCATCTTTCTTCTAATGAATTACTGAATGGATCCGAGAGGAGAGGATTAACAACTACCTCTCCACTTTGGAAACTGAGAACGTTTTCCTACACCAGTGGCTCTCAGCATTAACTGCAAATCGGTACAATAGTTGATTACAGTTTAGTCTATCAGCTTGAAACCACAGGGGGAATTTTAGATAGCAAAACTCAATTACCTAGCTTGAATTTAACTAAAGCACCTGAGCTAAATCCTTCTCACACAAAGAAGCTGAAAGAGGGGAGATTGAGATGAGATCTTCGGCAGCAATGTTTTGCTGTGAGGGTGGGGAGGCCCTGGCCCAGGTTGCCCAGAGCAGGGGTGGCTGCCCCATCCCTGGAGGGGTTCCAGGCCAGGTTGGATGGGGCTTGGAGCCCCTGATCCAGCAGGAGGTGTCCCTGCGCATGGCAGGGGTGGAACTGGATGGGCTTTAAGCTCCCAAACCACTCCATGATTCTATGATTTTATGGAGGAATCAGGAACAGCTCCAGCCCACCAACACCATACTGTTTTTCACATCTGCACTTAGAGGGCATTGTCCCACCTCACCACCGGCCTGGAGACACTGGTTTTTAGCAGAATTCCAAACCAGACGAAGCCGTACTGAGTCAGCAAGCCATTCTGTCACCTGTATTCCCCTATCAGGCACTGACCAACCCAACCTGCCAAGTTCCCATCCTGAAGCAGAGCGCATCTGCGGAGTCACTAGTGCTGTTCAAGCACACAACTTAAATTCTCTCCAACTAGATGGGAAAAAAAAACCCCAAATAACTGGTATTCTTCCATTCCAAATGCTGAGCCCTACAAACTCAATGACTGCAGAGGCTGATGGATACGATGTGCCATTACTTGCAATTCCACTTCAGATCTGTTCTCTAGGTCAGGACCAGTGAGGTCCTTCCTGGACCTGGCCTCTCTGAAATGTCTGGAGCCTCCGAGATGAATGTAGCTGTTTTTGTTTTCACTTCCCTTCACTCCAGAAATAAGGTACGTGTGGTAAATACCAGAGAGCAAGGCCTTATAGATGCTGCTCTGGAGACCCATGTTCAGGTCCATTCCAGAGGAAAAAGTCACAGCCTCAAACCCACCTCTGGTGCTCTCAGAGGAGAAGGAGCTTAGATTCCACCAGATGTTGTACCTGATGCCAAGTTTTCCTGAGGAACCGAGAACAGCCCTGTGTCTGTTCATCATTTTACCTCACAGAATATAACACGAAAGCATCAGCTGGCGTCAGTTCCTGGGAAAAGTCTCAGATTGTTGCCTTAATGAAAAACATAGGATAGGCACAAAGCCACTAGAGTTATACTTAAAAATCAATACTCCCTATTGGCCTTATAATTTGTACACCAAATATCTGCTTTAAAATGTGCACAAGCCTCCAAATAAAAGCTAAAGGGTTTATACCTCAGACTTTTAAATGTTTTCTAAAGTTTTAATATTTGCAAAATAACGTGAAACATTCTGAAGGATTCGCAGCTTGGCACTAAGAGTCTATTCTAGTTTTTATTTCTTTTATTGAGATGTAGAATAAAATTCCCAAGCTGCCCCAGTGCAATTAAAATGACTTTTATTCATACAGTTAGCTCTCTGTCCACCACAAGCACCCCACAATAGTAATCCTTTTAGGCCCTGCTCCAGCAAAGCACTTTACTGTGCCTTATTCTTAAAATTACAAGTCTCCCAGCTGATTTCAGTACAGTTATATTAGGGATGAATTTGGCCTACTGTAGCAAAAATCATGTTAAAAATACAGTTTGCAAAACAAGCAGGGAAATTGAAAGCCTAAGAGACTTCAATATTTCTCTGGTTTAAAGTAAAGGATTACTGGCGTGCATCTGAGCAGAGCCCAACGAGGGGTATTTCTGTACAGTTAGGCCACCTCAGGTAAGAAGCCTTTTTGTATCAGAGATGCATTGATTTCAGATCTAGATGGTTTCAATAAGCTTCTTACACCCAGTTGTTACAAGGACAGGGACATAAAAATATCAATTACATAAATAAATCTGTAAGTATTGATAAACACCCAAAATTAAATAAAGCCACTTCACTCTAAGAGACTTTGCAGCTGATATGGTTGTAAAACAATAAGAAAACCATCATAATTTGCATTTTTATAGCTACATTCATCAATAGCTCAAATATTTATCACAAACACCACTACAGGCAGGAACTGTGTGATGGCTGAGCTCTGCTTTCACTGGAAAGACCCTGAGCCGTGGCTGGACACTTGTCTATAATCAAAGCTTCTTAAAATGGCTTAAATGCTCATCATCTTTGGCTACTTTTTTCTGCCTTGTTTTTGCTGGTGCAAGAATTTATATGAGCATACAATGAAGTGGACCAGGAAACCAATCTGGCTGAAATATAAACTAGCAAAAAGTGCTGACTGTAATGAGGAGGGCAGCTTAGGTCTCTGAGACTGCCTAAGATAGCACTGCCCCAAAATAAATGTGCATCAAACTGCGCGTCCTGAGGTTCAGAGCAGCAGCCGGAGGCAGAACCGTGGGTTTCACCAGTTTATCCATCCCCAAGCCATGGGGGTTCCAGACTGTTTCTTCAGGCTTACCAGCCAGTTTCCCCACCTGGCTCTCAGCAACACTGCAAAGCGTGTGCTTTACCACAATCTAAAAGCAGCACCCACGAGAGACAGAACTCACTAGGTATGGGAATTCCAGTGGACATTGAGAAGGAATAATGTCCTCCTATTTGGTTTATCCAGGACTGTAATAAATGCGTTTTTTAATTCAGCCAAGGTGCCGCAGTAACCCAAATATCAGTTATATTACACTTATAAAAGACAACTTTAAAAAAGATCTTACTGCAATAAAAGTGAGGATTTTTTTTCCCCTTGGCATCCCAGCTCGCCACAGAAATGAGTGAGTTGCTGAATTTCTGCCAAGTCGAGATGGTTCAGCATGCTATTACATTAGTCTGTTTATACAGAAACAGCCAAAAATAGGAAACACACAGAAGCTATTAAAGATATTGTCCTGCGAGGGAAATATTTGAATGGTTTTGTTACTGCAACTGGGAAATAAGATATGAGTCAGTATTAATGTGATAAAGAAGTTAATGTGTTCTAAAGCAAACAGTTAGTTTCCTCAGCTTGTCTCTGAGTTGACAATAAAATAAATGTACAGACAATTATGTAGGGTTGGATGAGCCTGCAAGTAAGTGTATCCAGCTTAAAGCTCCGCGCTGCCAGTGGGTTAGAATTGAAACTCTCTTATCGAGTAATGATATGCTAACCCCAGGTAGTCTCCAAAGAAAATGGATGATTCAAAATGCCATGCATCACCGGATCGGTGGAAGAATGGTCAATAGTGTTTAAGCTATTTCAACTGGGCAAACAGAATTCCACAGAAAACTTCCTTTGCCGTCACCGTTTCGCAATGGGTTTCCTAAACTGTTTTCAATTTTGACACGGTCAATGAAAAATAAGAATGCCTTGGGTTTTTATTTCATTTTATCTTTAGTCAGTGGCAATATCTCATAGCGGGTTTTCCCAGTGTTTTAAAGAGCTGGCACAGAGGAATTTGGCCGTCCCACGCGGGACACTGAACAGTCGTTCCTGAGCAAAGCCACACACAATCCTGATGCCCTGATCTCCCTCTCCCATCCCCTCCCACATACTAACAAACCTAACTAGTTCTTACATGGGCTGTGCTGCCTTAAAACAACTAATATAAAGTAAACAGACTATTCCATGGTATATTCTATTGTATATATGTATATATATATGTATATATATGTATATATATACAATAAAGGGGGTACGTCTGTTCTCTGCAGTAACTCACTTCTTCCACAAACCTGAAGACCACATACAACATTCCTTAAGGGCCAACACATTTGAGCAGTGAAGAATAACGAGTCCAAAGCTAAATGACTCTCCCACTGAGAAATGCCCCTCTGTGGTGTCTTCTTTTTTATGGAGAGAGTGCCCTGGGCTGAGCCAAGCATCTTGCCTGATCTGAGCTCATTTACTGGGACATGAGAAGAGGAGCAGCATCTTAAAAGTGCACAAGGGAACTCACCCGGGTCCAGGCAGAATGAAATGCTGCAAGTACCCAGAAGCATTGGATTAGCAGGCGCCTCAGAATTCTATACCTCACTTCCAGAGGGACTGGAAACCTCACCTTGAGTCACTCTACCCTCGTTATACACACACAGACATGAGGCACAAGCACTCGGAAGAGGAAGCAGCTGCAGAAATCTTGGCAAGGTACCACAGTTAAATAGGTTTGCAATGAAAAGGCAAAAAACTGCCAGTGGTACAATGGTATTTACAGCAAAATGCGAGAACTTCACAGTAACTAGCAGCCCCTTCTTGGATTCGGGCATTTCCCTGGAATACACTTACTCAAATCCAAGTCAGGCTGTTCCATTAACAAATCTAAAGACTGTTAGTGATTTTGGGGCCATAGTTGAAATGTACCTCTGGAACAAGTATAGCTTACCATTCAGCTCCAAAGGAACCAGGCTTGTTTATTATTTCTTGAGCCTAATTCCTTAGTTCGGGCAATGGGAAGCATGGCTTACATGTCCCCTGACACCAAGTCGATAAGGACAATAGTGCTGCCTTGATGCAGAGGACCCTCCAAAGGGCGTTTGCTTCCATAGCCTGTTCCTGTGGTGAACAAGCAGTCTATTTCTAGAAGGGGAATCTCTTTAGCTGGAGAATAACTGAAACAGAAATACTGCAACATCCTTGCAGTATTTGAGGCAATGTAATCCCAACCCAAACATTTTAAAGCACATATTACTGTTCTCTATGTATTCCTCCCCGTGCTTAAAGCACACATTGCTGTTGTTTAGACAGAACACTCTATAAACAAACAGATCCAATTTATCACTTGTGATCGTACACTAAGCATCTGTGTTTTTCAAATGGCATAAACTACCCGCAGAGACATAGCAGTGACTCTGAAATGAACAACAGACACAGGAAACATAATGCGCCTTAAAGATGTACAGGAGGTTTAAAAATAGAGAACTTCCTTTTGCAGTAAAGGGACAAAGTTACAGAAAGATTGAGCAAAACGTTTGTGCTAGGAACTGGAAGGAGGAGAAGGAGCCAAGAGAGTTTACTGGACACATGTCTCAAACTAAACTATGTCTCTTGAACAAAAGTGCTTTTCTTGCTGCATTTCATTT